>OY728138.1:941320006-941980631 GCA_963277665.1 Viscum album | reverse complement strand
ATTCTTATACCAACAAAAAAACTTATATTAATGTATAAAGAGATACCAAAATCATACAAATCAAAAGAACCCATCCACCATACCTTCATATTGTCCGCTTTGGGTAGTACTAATACCCCCACATGGTTTTAAAATGTGTCATAATATAACACATCTTGATGTGGGGAAAGAGTTTCCCTTTTTTTATATGTTTGAGATCATAACATGTGCCATCAATATAAGATTAAACACAACAATCTAAACCAACAATGTAGTAGTCAAACATTTCCTTCACTTTTTTATAGAAAAATATTTAGGAATGAGAGGAAAGACCATCATTATGGATGACTTTATCTCTAAAACAATAGTTTGTTTTATTACCGAATTTAAGTAATTAATAATTTTTATGAGAGGTGAGGGATTCCATCAATACAAACATATAAAAACACAAAAACACCAAAAAACACAATCTATATTACCAGAAAAACTGCACACCTCTACCATCACACATTACCATCACTGCACAACACAAACATTGGACAAACATCCCAACCAACAAATATTTCACACAACCACATCACCCCACAACTTTACCATCCACAAAAAAACACCCTTCTTACATAAACACATGATCCATCTCATCCTCCACACAGCCCTAAACAACTATCACAATTATTACACTCAAATCCCTAAGCACTAAAATCAAAGAATTACCTCTCCCATGTTGAGATATTATCATATTTGGGTGGCACAGACTCTCCCTCATGGTTTCAATCATGTCAAAGTATAATGAATCTTGGTTAGGGATCGGGTTTCCCCCACTATGTATACTCAAAAGTTTTTAAACCACATGTCACATAAGGAATCACAGTAAGAAACATCACATATAACAACAACACATAACATATTCCATAATTTTCCAGAGATTTATATTACTTAATTTCATTATTTATCATGGGTACTTTAATTTTTTTTAAATTTACCATGGGGGAATTAGTTTATTATCCATATGTCAGTGATTATACTTTTAATACATGGTGAGTTTAAACAAGCCGTCATATTAAGGGTCTCATTATCTTCCATAATAACAGCACAACAAGGTTTCCAATAACTAATATTTTCAATGAGGCATATCAACACATCAATGCAACGATAATAGTGAAACCACAAACAAAACTCAACATTTACTGGTTATTTCTAGTGAAAAATCATGTATTGCATTTAAAAATCTCTAACATGGTTCCAAGTTAAAGAAAAAATTTTACACATGTTATATCACACACCATGTTCAATATCCTTAAACAATACATTATAGGTTCATTTTATTACCAAGGAAAACTAATTCCAACTTCATTTGAAAAAATTCAAAATGATATTTCCTTATGTACAATTCAAATACTACATTAAATTAACAACATGTTGTAATGACCATCAAAGTAAAACATACTTTCTGACAAAAAAATTAAAAATGCACATGTTTTATTATAATGTTCCATGATTTATCATGCTCATAATAAACATTCTTTAAATCATTGCATTTTTCCGGAAAATAATCTTTTATAATGAAATAAGAATGAAATGTTTCTACTTAAATATCATATTAATAATGCCACATGAACAAATATTTCTTACTAGAATTTCCTTAGTTACCAAAAAATGATTTCAACTATAGACATGTTTTCCATAAAAAACTACTCATGACTTAACTTATTTGATAAGGTTATTTTAGTACTTATAAATTATTATCATTCATACATAATAACTTTAAACATTTAAATAGTTTTAATTATCAACAAGTTACCACAATTAATTCTTATCATTTTCCAAAATTTAGAAATAAAAGTCACGTAGATTTATACCCTAACACTTTCTTAAAAAACGTGGATATATTAATAATATATAACTACAATCGTGGAAAAATAAGAATCAATTTATTCTTTTAAAGGATTAATAATTGAAAATAATTATCAATAATTAACATGTACATTTTCAAAAAAAAAATTAATTTAAATTTCTAAAACCATATTTTACAATATGTCAACTGCACATATTTAAAAAAAATTACAGATGGAAAGAATCACAAGACATATTTTCTCACAAGGAAACTATAATAATTATAAGAATAGTTTCAAAGTAATTTATTTTATCATGCCAGCGTGAAATATAATTTGAGGTTAAATGATTCATAAGGGTTTCTGAAATGAAAAATTTGATCATAACAAAATACACTAAACATGTTTCCTTAACTGTTTCAAACATGAGAAAATTAGAAAGATTTTTCACAAAAGTTTCATAAACAAACTGTCAAATGATGTTTTTGTCTATAAAAACCCTGACATTTATTTTTTAAGGTAATTATAAACCAAGATTAAGGGTGATTTAATCAGATTATAATGATATTTAGGCCACTAAAAAATGAATTTAGATATTTGTATTGATTTTAGTTTAGTGAGGATGATATGAGGATAAAACATTAGAGTCTAGTGCACCTGTGTATTTTCATCATTAATGATGTTTATCGGATTTTTCATATCACACAAACTCAAATATTGATGACTGGAAAAGGATATACTTGCGAAGATGAAATTTATCAATTTTTTTGAATCCATTATGGTGATTTTATAATGAATAAACACCATTGGTTTTATTTATATTGGTTTGACTAAAGGTTAATACTTGGGAAAAAAGGTTTATTTAAACATTTGAGGAAGAATCGGTTGAGACAACATAGTTGTGGAAGCATGTGTTGGGTTCTGTACATGGTGAAGATCAAACATAAAATGGGACACAAAAAGTTACTTGAGATTGACATAAAAATACCACTAAAGGGTAGGTTGAATCTATTTGAAGGATGGATTAAGAATATTATGTTCTATAAAATGGTCCAAAAAATTATGTTATAATAAAGGGGGCCATAATGTTGGATTTTACCAAATTAGGGAGCTCGAACCTAAGTCTAACTTTCCATAAATTCTATTGTCTACCTCAACCATAGTAGATGATTTCATGTAAAGAAAGGACATTGAGGAAGAAATAATCTTGTAATCATGACCATTATTTTTTCTATGTGTAGAATATATGGAATTTTGATCATGGTATCTACTTGATATGAAAATTAGAGGGGAAGCACATTCCATTTTATGATCATAGTTATTCTCCCAAGGATTTAATTCAAAGATGATGAGGAGAAAATAAAAGAATTGAACATGGAAAATTTTATTATGTATTAGTTAGGCAGTCACCAATTTTTTATTTCTATTTTAGAATAAGAGGATAAATCCTTACTCAGTAATGGTGTTCCCATACATGGAAGGAAGCCATTGATTCCTAATTCTTAGGACCATTTTCTATTTTCCCTCCCAAATTTAAATTGGTATTAATTATATTCTTCTATAAGTACAATGTTTATCTATTCATATTTTTCCTTTTGTGTTACCTCTATCATCGAGATATAGAGGATTGACTCCCGAGCTTGTCCTAGGAGGCAATTCCAAAGTTATCTTAAGATTGAATTTCAATATGATTATTGATTCCTTCTTTGAACTATTCCAACAATGATGGTGAAGTGGAAGATAAAATAGAAATATTTCTCACTAGATCTATTTTATTATATATTTACCTCATAATTGTTTCACTAACTTTTTTTCCTTTTATTCAACATTGAAATTTTAGTGTGGTATTTTGATTAAAACATCTCAATAAGATCAACCTGGATTGAAGACATTATATATAGGGTGGTTGGATCTTGAGTTCTTCTATAGTTGGGAGAACTTCTATGTCTAATATATACCCTAAGAATATCTATTCACTATATAAGGAGATATATTGGTGTATGAGTTGGAACATAAATCATACAATGATAGTGGCTAGAGTGTGGATGGTAAAATAATATATAGATCTTAAATATTTAGTATATAGTTAATACATCTAGAGCTTGTTTTTTCTCACTAACTCCTATCTTAATTTTTTGGAATATTTCACATATTTTCTTATTCATTCACTATTTCATCCCTCTTTACACCATTATTTTAGGATATTTTTATTTCCTAATACCAAATATTAAAAAAATAGAGTTTTGAAGCATTACTAGAATGAGTGACACTAATTTCTTGAGACCAACAACTAGGTTATCCACAATGATACATCTAGGGAGAATATAAACGTATCTCTAGTATTACTAATGACAAAGACTTATCTCTTTTCTTCATAAGAAATATTATCGTAAAAATTATCAGTTCATGTCTCAAAACCTGAGATGTGTTTGTTTCATATTTCTATAGTAAAGAAACATTTAACACATTATGCACTTGATAAAAACTTCAAAGTAAGTGTATTTGGTAAGAAAATAATCCCATTTTATCTATAATTTCATATGGTCCAATAAACCATTGACATAATTTTAATTTTATTCCAAAATTCATAACACCTTACCTAGGAGATACCTTGGGAACTATATGATCTCCTATCTAAAATAATAGATCTTTGCTCTAGTTATCCACATAACTCTTTTTCCTACTATTAGGTGCCATTATATGGTGCAGAATAATTTTTACCTTCTCAAAAATCTCTTCAATCAATTCAGTCCCCAAAAATATTCTCTCACTGAACTAATCCCTACATGCAAGAGTTTGAAACAAATTTCTATATAATGCCTCAAATTTTTCCAAATTTATACAGGAATGAAAAATTTTATTATAAGAAAATTTCACTAATGAAAGATGATGATTCTAACATCACTGATAATACAAATATCAATCCATGAGAATATAATCTATAGTATAAATTTTATGATTTGACTACCCATAATATTTTGTATAAAAATATTTCAATATATAGTCAACTCCAATTTCCATTGAAATTTTTTAATATAAATCTAGGATCACAATTTGATTCATTTGAGAGAGGGACTTAATGTAACATTACTATCTCTTTAAGATAAAGTACAACAAGTTGATTTAAATACATAGTATCTAGAACTGGATGAAAATGTTTAGATTTACTAAAATGATAAAAATAACCCAAATTATAATAGTACCTGATTATGTATTTGGTAATACCGCCATGAAGTCCTTAGTTATATTGTAATATTTGAATTTAGGTATAGAAAATGATTGAAGAAACCCCATTGTTAGTTTTTGTTTATCTCAAACCTATTAACAAGTCAAATATTTCATGGAATTATCATCAATATTTTTCTTTATTCCTTCCCACCAATAGTATTCCTGAAGGTATATATATATATATTGGTACTACCATCACGAGTATAATATATTGAATTATAATATTCTATAAAAAATTACATTTTCAATTTAAAATCACCCAAGAATATTTCATGATTCGAAGTATAATAATACCTTATTTTTAAATATTGAAGTTAGGAAATGTAAGTTCCTTTAATAATTCAACATTTCTTTACATACCATGATCTTCCTTATAATAATTCTTAATTATTTCTACCAAGGATGATTCTACCAATAAATGAGCTAAAAGGTAAGGGGTTTTTGTATGCACAATTTACCATCCAATATTCATCAAATCATAAACTAAATAATGATTTTATGAATGTATAACGGTTGAAAATGTATTATCTTTTTAACTAAAAGCATTAAGTGCTTTGTTTTTTTTTGCGTAGATGGTAGTGATTAATGTAATCATAATCCTTTTTTAGTTCATGTTATCTTTTTCCCCTCTTTCATATCTTGTTTTAGTGAATCTATATCTCCAAATTTTATAATCCATGTAAATATCATATTTAACCCGATATAGAAGATTCCATTATATTTTTTAAGAAAAAAATACTATAGAAACCTAAAGATCATGCATTTAAAAATTATCATCATGAAGTTTCAAATTGTAATATTCATAGTAAATCACCCAATAATCTTACATCAATACATAACCAAGGTCCTTAAAAGAAGAATCACTATTAATAAAAAATTAATATTTTAGATGGAAGGTATAAAACTAGAGAATTAACCAATTTTAATTTAAATTCATGAAAATAATTATCACATTTCATTATTCAGGAAAATTTTACTCCATTTTGAGTTGAATAGGTTAGTGTGATAGATAACTGAAAAATGTTTTCAACAAACCCAATAATACAAGAAAACATTGAATAAAAGTGAAAATTTTATGCCTTGTCCCATGATTAAACAATTTAATTCTATATGGATCATTAGTTATTACATCTTTAGAAACAATATTCCCAAGGATGGAAATCTTTTATAACCAAAATTTATATTTACTAAATTTTACATACAACTTATTTTCTTTAGAATTGTGTAGAACAATCCTTATATATCTCATGATATTAATAAATTTTATAATATAGATGTATTTCAACAATCAATACCACTAAAAACTTATCAGAATAATCACATAATTGTTTTTACATAAGATCCATAAATATTGCACATGAAGTTTTTATCCAGAAAAATATAACTATAATTTTTTAATAGACATACATATTACAAATCATTATCCTAAAAATGTAATAATCCTTCAATTTATACTGAAAAGATATTAAAAAAAGTTTTATCTTGAAAAAATATTGAGAATAATAGAGCTAAACAAACAAGTCATCGATATGAGGAAACACATACTTGTTCTTAACTATAATGTTATTGTGTGTTGTATAATAAATATAAATCCCTAAAGGGACTTACTTATTTTTAACAAAGAAATTAAGATCACCCCAAGGGGATTCTCTATGGATGATTAAATCCTTATCATGTAATTCTTGTAACTGATTTATTAATCTCATTTGTTCCACTAGAGACATTCCATAAGAAGTATTTTTAGTCAGCCCAACATCTCGAATAAATTCAACCATAAATTCAACCAATAAATGAGGAATAATAGTAGGAAAATCATTAGGAGATAAATCCAAAAATTCATTTACCATAGTAAAATAAGTAATAAAATTAATTATTGTGTTTTTAATGACATTTTTAGGATAAATGTGAAGTTATATTTAATATATTTCTCAGCGTTATGATATTTTTTCACAGGTATGAAATCATTATTATATATAAATTAACAATCACTACGAAAATTGAATATGATTAATTTCACTAAAAAATATTTCTTAGCATGATAAACTGAAAGCTAATCATTACCCAGAAAAATATCAAACTCCATTAAGTGTAAAAAACAAGGTTTTCATAAAAAATTGATCCATTTATAATGATAGGATAATTCCTACATTTTTTTGGCTTTATTTAATAATTCCACCAAGGGTTTTTACCAAAATTAGTGTCTTCATTTATTGATGTTTTACTTCCATTTTCTAGTAATTTTCTTAGAAATAAATGAATGTAGAGAACCAAAATAAAAAAATCCATTGGTATAATAAAAAAATACAATCAATGTACCTAACACTACTTCATATGATGGTATATCAGTTGCTAAGGTAGTAGAAAATGATCTTTCCACACCCTTATACATAATTTCTTGATGATATTCATACTTCATACTCATATTTCAATAAAAAGTTTCATAATAGTCTATCTATTTACAATTAAGCAACTCTACTACCAGGTTAATATAATTAGTCAATCCATTACCACTACTCTTTTATTTGATGGCATGATCTATATGTCACTACTTACCACATTGGTGGCAAATTCTGGATCTCCTAATATATTCACTTAAATTATTTTCACCACAACTTTCAGAAAAATTATGTTTAATTATCTTCCCACTAGAATTAATCGATAGATAAATGATAATTTCTTTCGTATAGACTACTTATTCTCCATGTTATTATATAATTTAACTCACTATATATATAACTTCTTATCACATCACTTAATTTCTTAATAACTTCAAATCTATCAAGTATCCAAATATATTTAAAAACATGGTTTCCATCATGAGTGAAATCAATGAATTTTACTAGCACAATCCAAACTAAAATTTTCCTCAGAACTGGATAATATAGTAAAATTTCCTTCATATGTGGTAGCTGATTCCTCCTCCTCATACTTTAACTCTAGAAACATTTTTTAAATTTTAGGTTAAAGAATTTTAGGGAAGTGTTTCTCAAGAAACATATCTTTAAAGGAAATCCACTCCATGGTATCAATTTAATTTTTCTTTATTTTATTATAAATTAAACACCCCCACTAATCAAGTTCACCTTCAAAATGTTGAAAAAAAATAGTTACCATCTGATGCTCTGAACATCTAAAAACATGAAATATATTTTCCTAATAATTGATCCGTCCTTCAACTTTCACTTGGTATAATGATCCACCAAGAGACAGAGGGTAATGTTTCATGAAATACTCTTATATTAACCAATTCCTTTATAGGGAATTTAGTTTATATATTATAAGGGTGAAATCATTTATTTCCTATAGAAACTGTGTAACAAATACACAAACATATTAGTTCTAACTTCAACCATTTTGGTTTCTTCATTCAGAAGGATATTGTCCTATTAATTCCTTCTTACCTTAGTCACCTAGTTTTATATGGGGAAAAACATTATGAATAGATATAGATTTGATTTTGAAATATAGAAATCATAAAAATACATCACATAAATTACAATATCTCAATAATTTATGTTGACATCATCATAACATGTAATTTTATCTAAAACATTTCTCTAATATAAACTATAATGGTATAGTCCCATACCCAGTGGGATAAAGCTGATACCTACTATAGTACTCCATGTGTAGCTACAACACCTAGGTGGGGATCTTAACACCACCCCCTTTGGAGGCCCTTTTGAGAAGAACCACTTGGTAGGAGGGAAATGCTTCACCTAGAATTCACATGCTTCAGTTACCAAGGATTAGATTATATATATTTCTCTAATACCAATTATAAAAACCCATAGCATAATAAAAACATAATTAAATGTTTTATAAAAAGTATTTTTTTACATTTCTAGTATTTCTCAGTTTAGAGTTGTAGAGAAATAGTAAAAACCATTGCATAAAAAATTTGAAATTTCCGCACAGTGTACATATTTTCCACAAAAATAGTTTCTTATGATTAAAATCATATTTCACTCATGAATATTTTCCCCATGCGATATCATCTATGTTTGTTTGAAGATACAAGAGCCTCCTCACATATCAAAAAGGTGTTATTCACACCTATAGTGAAGGAAACATGGTTGTATATTTCCTAGTATCATGAGAATCTATTACTAATACGTTTAGAAACTTCACCATCACTGGTTCCCTTTCCCAGAATTTTTTAACCTTGTTCGAGATGATGCTCTTGTGCTCCACTATTTTATACCTCCATGAATTTTTGGGGCTTTTTCCATGAATAATAATTTTTTTAGATTATATAGAAGGAATAAACATCATTTTTAATTCTAACATACCACTTAGGAGTAACTTATACCACGTTAACTCTGCCATCATTACCCAATGTGTTGGTGATATATATTGGGACCACCCATCATCAAGGATATATCATGCTCACCCATAATCTTATGAAGTTTATAATACCTTCATCCTGATAAAAACACATAAATCATATATTTCCATTATAAAACCCATAAAATATGGCATTGCATCTCATAAGAAAATTCACTTATATTTAACTCAGAAAACGAGAATAAATATCCATTTATTTAAAAAAACTAATGTATAAAAATTTCAAAAACTATAGGAATAATATATTAGTTTGAGAAACCATATATATGTGTAGAGTAATATTGATAATTAATAATGGATATTGTGGAAAAAAATGTGGTCATGTGGTAAATGTTATAATACCATTTTTATACTTCTATAAAAAGAGACAACAATGACCCATATATAAAAAATTTGAATGATTATTTTTAAAACCTTTTTAAAAATCCAAGGATATTTGAAAATGACTTTAAACAATTATTAGAGTATAAAAAACATTTTTAATTGTTTTGGAATAATTTTTGTAAACCCTATGTTGCTGGGGGTCTTGGTATTAAAAATCATGAGGTGTTTAATGATTCTTTACATGCTTTGTTCATTTGGAGGCTTGTCCATATTAATTCTGAGACTCTGGAATTTCTCCGTAATAAATTCAGGGACATGCTTAGGAATGGGTTTTTTAATCATCTTGATTCTTCTATTTTTCCTTCTTTTAAATCTATTTTTTCTTCCATTGACTCTCATTCCAGATGTCTTGTTTCAAGGACCTTATCTTTATCCTTTTGGAAGGCCAATTGGACTGGATTTCCTTTAGCTGATTTCTTGATGAATGATTATTTTAATGTTGATCTAGATGCTACGATTAAATATCATCTTTATAATATGGGGGGTCTCCATAATCATATTGTTACTATTATCAATAGTTACTATTTCTCTAACAGGGAGGATTTTTTGGCTTGGGAACCTGCTATAAATGGCCTGATGACTTCTAAAATTTTTTATAGTCATTCTCTATCTTGAAATATAGGGTGTAAATGGATGAGGGATCTTCATATGAACTTTATTAGGCCCTCTCAGACAATTTTTTCCTAGAGACTGGCTCATGGGAAGCTTCCTACTGATTGTTTCCTTCAGAAATGTGGCATCTCTCTATTCTTCATGTGTGTTTTGTCATCAACATAGGGAATATATTGATCATTTGTTTCTTAGTTGTGTTAATGCCTATTCAATATGGAAGGATATTTTTGATATTTTTGAAACCCCTATGCCTAATATGTCTTCAATTCATCATTTCCTTCAAGGATGACATTCTCTTTTTATTTCTCTTAAATTGATGGATCTTTTTAGAGTCACTGCTACTGAACTCCTTCATTTTATTTGGTTTTCTTAGAATAAGACGATTCACGATAGATTTACCTTCTCGATAAGTGGGGTTTTATCAGCTATTCTTGGTGTTATGTGTAATGTTGATATTCCAAGGAAGCATTTTTGATTCAACTCGGTTCATGATTTGTCTATTCTGAATCGGATAGGTGTTAAGGGTAATTTCAGGCCTCTGTGTGGTACTTTAGAATTTCTCTGGAAGGAACCTCTTTTTGGTTGGTTAAAAGATAATTTGGATGGTGCTTATAGGGGTAATCCGGGGATTTCTGGTTACGGTGCTGTTTTCAAAAATCATAAATGGGATGTCCTTGGTTGTTTTCATGGTTCTTGTGGCTTTGCCTCTTCACTTGAGGCTGAAATTCTTGGAATTATCATTGCTGTGGATCAAGCTGTGAAGCGTGGTTGGGATAATTTATGGATTGAGAGTGATTCTTCAGTTGTTATTTCTGCCATAAGGCTGGGTCTTCATCACTTTTCCTGGAAGCTTACTAATCGGTTGATTAATTGTTTGGAGACTCTTTTTTCCTTGAATCATATTATCACTCACATTTATAGGGAAGCCAATTCTATTGCTGATGTCTTAGAAAATATAGGTGTAAATGGAGTTGATTTTGTTTGGTATGATCAAGTTCATGATGATCTCATTCATTTTCTTAAAAAGGACCATGAAAAGTCTCCTATGTTTAGAATTTTGTAAGCTGTTTCTTATTTATGTTTGTGGCTGTTGTTTAAGGATTTTTTCTTCCTTGTGTCCTACCAATCTATTTGGGGTCTGTTTGCTTTCATTTTTTTCTTATTTCTTCTTTGGAGATGCTTTTTTATTTCTCTACAGGTTGTAAGTAAAACCTACAGAGCTTCATTCAGTTGCAGTGGACTTCTAGAAATCTGGTGAGCCAGCCGTATCTCCCCTGGACCTCTGCGTGAAGGAATTTTGTTCAGGCCCTGGCTACTGGATCTTCATCAGCCGTGGTGATCAAATAAGATCTGACCACCGCGTCCTCCACTGGCGCTGTTGCATCTTATTTAATAAATGGGGTTGAGGAGAAAATACCGGAATTTTTATGAACCACATCGGTAGAAATGGTGTCTGGAGAGGTAGGGGATGAGCATCATGAGGTTCATTCTCGGTTGCCAGTTTTTAGTTTCTTATGCTTTCAATCCAGAGCCCACCCTATATTAATGGGTATTTATTGTCTGCTTTGGTTTTTTTCCTTTTCACCTTAAACATAATTTATGGTTTTGGTGTTTCTTGTTTTTATTTTTCTTTCACTGTTTTCTTTTTTCTTTAATAAATTTCCATATTATTACGAATCTAGAGAAAAACCATTTAAAACAATGTTTTAAATAAAAACCCGTTGTATAATCTCCCAACTATCCCCTTACATCTATTACATTCCTTAATAATAAAATTGAGTTTATTTTATACTTCATTAAGGAATTATTTTCATGTTAATTCCATTGTAATTATTTCATTTATTTTTTATTACCATTTTTTATTTAGCTACACAATCAGTTTAGTTTACATCTTAATTTTTTAAATAATTCTATTAATAATATAGAAATAACACTAGTGCATTGAATATTGTCACCTGGGTCATTATTAAATCATATTTAGAATATTTAAATTGTTATAATTATGATTTTTATACATTTAATACAGTTTTAGAACCATCCAAGTAAGATAATCATGAAAAATCAATAAAATCGTTTCATGGAGATAGTATCCCATACGTGTCGATGAATGACATTTTTATTTTTATAATGGTTGAAAAATAAATTAAGTAGATTAATATTTCCTTATATATAATCATACTAATATAAAAAATATCATTTTTGGTTAAATCCATATCCATGACCAGCCTTGTAAGATTGAAATTGAAAACAAATCAGATTGCTTTGTGTAGGTGGTAGTCAACACATATGCATGAGGAATAATATCATTTTGAAAAGGATGGAGGGGTTCAAAGGTAGATAACAACATATATTTTCATAATAATTATGAATTCATAACTATCATATATATATATATATATATATTAACTAATTCCATCTATATACAAGAAATGTGTGGTGGGGATGAAAAATGAAACACATCGGTCCATGAAGGTTGTATTCTCCACGTACACATGAGAGAAGTTTTAATTTCTCATAAGATTGAAAGGAGGTAGAAAATAGCTATTTAATAATAATAAAAATATTCTAGTCTAGTATATACACTGATATAATAATGTTAATGTGGTTATGATATATTTTAATTTGGTAGAAGAAGAAATTAACTTGAAATAATTAAATTAAGACTTGTACTTATTCTTTGGATATCTTCCATTGTCTAATACATTAATACTTCTAGAATTTGTATTTTAGTGAGAATAGTACCTCCAAGACATGGGTAGGATAGTTGGGATGGTATTTTAGAAGATCCTAGTTGAGACAAAGGGATCAAGATGTGTGGATAAATGAAGATAAGAGGTCCCATTTTATAACTGAGGGGAGTGGAACTCTTGTAAATATTAAGAACGTTAAAATATAATAATAGTATTTATAGAAGAATTTAGATCAAGTGTTACATCCTAGACTCAAATTTGACTCAATAGTGATCCAATCCCAGTTGTATACAAGGACTTAAGTGCATCTCCCCGAACAATAGTGACAGTCGAATAGCAGTGAGGGCCTGGGGTGTGTTCATAGAAGAGACTATGACCTCATTACCTGAGTGTAACATAGCAGAATATTAATAAAAATAAATTGAAGAAGAAGATATAACAACTTTAAAAATGATAGATAAACAATAAACTAACATATAAACAATTCTATAACTAATCTCATTTATATTATATGATGATACATGTCATGTTTCTATAAAGAATCCAAAGTAGTTATACAATAGTAAAATACAATACATAAATCAAAATACCAAAAGACCAAAAATATCTATCTCTAGATAGTATCATGATCCTTATCTTGGCCTCCTACTCCCCAAGCACAATCATGTCACAAAGTCAAGTATCTAATTATGGGTGCTTTTCCCAATCCATACATGCATCAAGATAGTCTGTCTAGGTACCCAATGGCATCCTCAACAGGGTGTGAGATACAATCCATATAGGTAACCACACAATGGTCTATAAAAAATCAGGGATATGCAATATGAAGAGCTAATGAAGAGTAAAAATTATAACAGGTAAAAATTAATAAATGTGAAGTGCCCATTGAATACATACTAGAAGTCAAGTGATACTGTACAGCCATACAAGGCTCCCTTCAAAACAAGTGAGAAATTCTATTACAAGGCAGCAGTAAAACAAAATTATCTACAAAATACTTACTGTACATCTAGAAATATCAGTTAAACCCTGACCTTTCCATGTAACCAGAAGTGTCATATTAACCAAAACCACACTGTACAACCAAGAATATAACATTTACCATGGATATGCCATATAATCAATTTATTAGACCCTGAAAGTCTAGATCCAAGGTATAGTGGACAAGGTTATCATCATCATGTCCTAGGAGCATCTTGATGGAAATGTGGTTAGTCTGGAATTGGTTTCCAAGGAGCATTTCTACTGACCATATCCACTGCAAGCCCAAAGAAACTAGATCTAATGGGTAGAAAGGCCCAAGAAATCCCATAAAATCAATATCCAAGGAGGAATATCATCTATGATTTCCACTAATACTATCAATATGTGAGGAATATAATGAAATTATTCATTATTCTCTCCATTTATTATTTCTAACAATGAGTTTACCCATCCATATAATCACCCACAAACATTTCAATTACAAGAGTTTACGAATTAATTTATAAAATTTACATTCAAATACAATCAATGTGTTTTCCAACTCCTATAATATTTCTAAATAAAACACTTAACCAAATAAATAAATATGCAAAGGGGTGAAACCATATCCTATTTAACCTTGATTTATTAATAGGCTTCCTCCAACTAGTTAAGAAATAACTAACACCATGGGTGATTTAAAAAAGGCATGTGTTAATAAAAATTAAATAGAGCACCCCATGGGTGGCCTTGGTTGGAGAAAAAACCTCTAACACATCTCAAAGGAACTAAAGGGAATCCTTAACATGTTCCATTTCATTTAATTCAATTTATCAATTCAATTTTGGGGCTCTAATTGAAATTCCAGTTGGTGGAATAAACAAATCCAGCTTAATAAATCACCAAACCATTTTGGAAATTGTAGAAATCCTACCATATGTCTACAGTAGACTACTTTTCCTATATTATATCTTGATTTGAATTAGATCAGAAGAAAATATAGAACATATGAAGAACCATAAAATAGGGGAAATTAGTTTTGATATAAATAACTTCATCGATCTGAAGTTAAATGAATAATGACGAGAAGGAAATTGAGCACTCACCGATGTGGATCCAATGAGATGAACGAATCTTAATTCAGTGTCTGGATGAAATAAAGGAATAAAAAACTAACCAAACTCCTTCAAGGGATATCCCCAATTGTTTATGTCTAATGTATGAGGAGAAATAGTATTAGGGTTAATGTTATAAACATTTTAAGGGTAATTTAGAAATGTTACCCTAAAAACCAAAGCCACATAGTTTGGTCTCATGGGTGGACAAACCGTGTGCCAAACACATACCCAATTCTTTAAGGAGGGGCACATCACATAGTCTCCACACATGATTTGACTGACTATGCACAAACTATGCAATAAACCTCTGTAAAATACAAAATATGTTCATTCATAGGTACGCACCTCTATTTGTATGGTTTGAAAAACCATGATGGCTCCACTTTCCCTATATCCAGTCCTCACACAGTTTGTAATAACCATGTGACCTGCCCCACATGTTTTCTACTAACTATGCGGCCTTCAAATTTTTATTAAAATATGGGTTCTGAGCTCCAAAAAGTCATGCACACCTCTGACACCCCTGTAACCTCAATGTTTTTTCATATTAGGTCGTAAAAAAGACTTTAAACTAAAAAAAGTTCCATACATTATAAGAAACCACTATATCTGAAAATATTTTCCCTTAAATAAATTCATCCCTAAATTACCCTCTTAATTGTGATCAAGAATGAACTATGAATAACTCCAGCCACTGAGCACTAACATCAACCTCCCACTCCTAAGTATCATATTATAAACAACCATTTTTCCATAAAACCCATACTAGAGGAACTAACCAAACTCAAAGAACATTCATTATCCTATCATCGATAAAAATAAGATGCTCCACAATGGAGTCATCTACCAATAATTCAACCTCCTCAAGATGAAATGAATGAGATATGTCCAAATGATAATGAAACATGTATGATTTGTGGAAGACCTCACGTATGGCCCAATTCCTCTGAGGTAACTGCAACCAATTAGATATCGGCCCAACTTTATTTTGAATCTTGAATGACCTGAACTATCATGGTGAAAGATTACCATGACTACTAATATGTATGTGACCGAACACTAGTTATTTTTTTTGAAAATACCCAATCCATAACCTTGAACTATAGAGGTTTCCTATGATGACCAGCATATAATTTCTGTTGAGACTGTGTGGCAGCCATCCACTTCTGAATCAACTGAACTTTCTCAGAAGTCTCCTGCACAAGTCACACTCTTAGTAAAGCTGCCTCACCTGCCTGTAATCAGTATATGAAAGATCTACATGGCCTATTATACAAATTCTCATAATGTTTCATCAACATAGTTTCTTGATAACTATTATTGCAGGAAAACATATCCTGGGGATTATGTCTCTTCCAAGATCCCCAAACATATAGGAAGCATTCTTATATCATGTCTTCAAGAACCTATAACATACACTATAACTGGAAATTTGTTTTAAGGTGGTATACTATGCCCATAAGTACATGTGTACCCAATTACCTCTGCATACTCTACCCAAAATGAGATATAAACCACATGTCACTATCTGAAATGATAAAATAAGGGACCTCATGAAGTGAAACTATCTAATGAATATAAAACCTCCAAAGATCATGAACATAGAAGGTATCTATAATCATTAAGAAATGAGTAACCTTTGTGATCCTATCCACAAAAAAAACCAAAGAACACCGCTAACTCGAGGATAACTCAGAATACTTGTCACAAAATCCATCACAAAATCATCCAATTTCCACTCAGTAATAGGTAACTATTGTAAAATTTTGACTGGTTAATGATGTTTTACATTTACCTGCTAATAGGTGGAACAAATTATAATAAAACCATCCACATATAACTTCATAAATGACCGCTAGTACTGATGTTTAACGTCACAGTACAGCTTTGTGACACTGGGATGCCCTACCTAGACAAAGGCATAAAACTTGTGCATCAGATCCTTGAATATGTTCACTAGAAGCCAAAAATGACCATGTATTTGTAGTTTCTCATCCTCACCTACGATCCAACCAGGAGGTGGGTCCTCACCTTCCACAGTCCCCCATAGCACTGGGCCCTCTGAATTTGATAGCTACCTCATCTTCTCTCTATCCATCAGGGTAGAGGTTATAGATAAAGACCAAAGAATTGTTTTTCACTGACTATCCTGCACCTCCAAGTGCATATAAGAGAACAAAGAATTAGGCTCCCACTCACTACTATTATGTTGAACGTCCTATTTATGATTCATTCTCCTTGGTGCATTGGTAACCACATTTCCAATTTCAGGTGCACATGCATGTTAGAAGTCAAAAGAATATAGGTAATCAATCCACCATCGCTATATCAAATTTTTATCATACTGTGTAAAAATATAATTGAATATTTTTTGTTGTATCCCATAAAACACTTTAAAATTGTGTAATATCTCCAACAATACAAATCACGAACAACTTCAGCTGACTCCAAATTGTGAATTAAGTAGTTCCTATCCTATAGCCTCATCTGTCAAGAACCTTATACGATGACTCTATCCCCTTGAATTTAAAATACTTCATTCCTGATAGATGATGAATCAAAATATAATGTGTAGCTCTTAATAGAGTTTTTAAGAATCACGACTAAATTTGAAGACAATATCCCTTTTGTCTCCTAAAATTTTGTCTCATAGGTATCTGACCATACAAACTTCACACACTTATTAGTGAAGCCCATCAGTGATGATTCTATGTGTGAGAAGTAATTTATTAAATTCCTATAATATAAATCTATCCCCAAGAAAATCTATAGGTTAAATACATTTTTGGGATGCTATAAGGAAACTATAGCTCTCACCTTCTCTAGGAAAATTGATACTTCTGTCTATGAGATAATATAACCCAAGAAGTGAATATGATCCATCCATAAGTTGTACTTTGTGAGCATGGCATATAAATCATTATTTCTTAGTGTATCCATAATAATCTCAAGATTTTTGGAATGGTCATGTTGATTGTGAGAATACACCAAGATATCATCCATTAAAACCACCACAAAAAATTGAGATAAGGATGTAAAAATCTATTCATAAGTGCCATGAAAAATGATGGTGCATTCATCATACCGAACAATAGAACTAGATATTTGTATAGACCATAACTTATATAAAAATCAATACAATGTATGCATTCAGGATGAAAATTCACCAAATGATATCTGGATCTCAAATAAATTTCCATGAATACATGAGCTCCTCAAATCGGGTCAAAAAGGTTATATTTCCATAGAAAAATGATACTAATTCATTATGTCATCTAGATAAATTTTTGGTAATACACACATAGTCTAAGGGTACCATCCACGTTTTAAAAAAAGGACTTGTAAACCCTGCATAAAAGTACTAGGGTGAATAAACTCCATTGCCTCAAAGTCATCTATCATCCTCCCAAGCTCTTAAAACTCTGGAATATCCATCTTGTAAGAAGGAATGGATATTATTGTAGCTCATGGAACTATCTAGATGGATAAGTAAACATATTTCTCAGGAGTTAAAACAGAAAATTAATATGAGAAAATTTCCCTAAAATGATAAACCACTGGAGGAAAGTCCACTTGATGCACTCCATAACCATCCTGATATAGAATTGATACAAGGGATTCCATCCCACTAAGCCCAAGATTCTCTAGTATAACTTGACTTCCCTAGACATCCCATTCACCATTTTTATTAAAAACTACTTCTTTTTGTGATGTGAAAGTCACTATCCGATGATATAAATCAACTTAGTCTTGATAATATACTAGAAATCCCATCCAAATTATGATGTCACACCCGATCATCATGAAGGAAAAAAGATTCCAGTTGATGTAACACACACCAAAATCAAGGGGTAACTCCATGAACCGACTTATATCCTCACTTATGATCCCTAATAGAGTGACAAGAATCATAATTTCCCCATAAAACTATATTAAAATCCTAAGGTTATCCACAATAAGTACAAATATAAAACTATGTGATGTACCTATGTCTAAAAAAGTAGATAAAATAGTAGAGGCTACTAAGATCATACATATCACTATAGATGGTATGACATCCTGCTTCTTCAAGGAAAGCTATATGAAATAGATCTAGCCTAAAATACAACCCTGTAACACAAAATCAATGCCCAGAGTAGGCCCGCTCTACAATCTTGGTACAAATGGTGGCTGGCTACCTCTACCACAAATGCCACCCCATCATCCTGAATGATCAGTATTTTTCTCTCTCCCAGCCTAACATGGACATGTAAAATCTACTCACAAATCTATTATCAGAGCTAACTCCCAACCACTCACTACTGGAGGGATGTTCCTATAAATTTTTTTCACATAGGGTATCATTCCACAAGACTAGGACATGAATGGATCATGATCATATTGATTCATCCCATGTCCACCTCTACTACACTAATGAAAGAAAATGAACCACCATACCTAGTGTTATGGAAAGTACTCGTCTCATGGGAATCCTCATAAAATGGTGATTCCATCAAAAATATGATGAACAAATGGGTTGAGAGACTTCACTACTCTTCTATGTGCCCCCATCTTATCTTAGGTTCTGCAATATAATTATCACATGAATCACCATCTCATTAATAGTCATTATCCTGATCACATTGGAATAAGATCTGATATCTTATTGAAGAGCTTTATTGAAGCATCTCTCTCGATATATCATCAGTAAGGTATATCAACGCAAAACACTGATGCT
Source organism: Viscum album (assembly GCA_963277665.1). Classification (NCBI taxonomy): domain Eukaryota; kingdom Viridiplantae; phylum Streptophyta; class Magnoliopsida; order Santalales; family Viscaceae; genus Viscum; species Viscum album. The sequence goes on along the minus strand of OY728138.1, from coordinate 941,960,761 downwards.
CTGTAAAGCATGCCAAATACTCTATAAATGTCATCATTCCCTACTATAGATGCATAAACTCACTATATATCTTGATCTATCCCTAGTGTCTCAGGGTAAAAGTAGTTAGAAAACCTCATTTGGAAATCAACCCAAACCATATCTCATAGCCTGGCAGCCTAGTTCAAGAGATCCCACCAGCACTTTACTTCTCTTCAAAGTATATCTAGAATCAAATTAACTCCCCTATCAGGTGGTGTCTCTAGATTATTGATGATCAATAACACATTATTAAGGTACAAATCACCATATTATTGACTACTATATATCAAAAACATGTAAGGATACTGCTGCTGGAACAAATGCATCAGCTCATCCATAGATAAGGTAGGTTGTGGTTCTCCCTAAAAGACTATATAACGTAAAAGAACCCCTTACAAAACAGTGCTTCAACACCTATGTGTGGTAAAACAGCCAGTGCCTCAGTCGACACTACAGTTGGATCTATGATTAAGCCATATCACATTACCTCTAGAGTGTGGTCGTTTCCACCTTTATGACATATGATTGGATGTCATCGTAGTGGTTTTCCTTTATAATTCCAAATGAAAACCTCAGAAAATAACAACATCAAAGTTCATAAATAATGTTATAATACAAGTTAAAATTTTCCTATAAATAGATCATACTACACAACCTAATCCTAAATCCAAGACTGTATCAAAAGAAATAGTCACAAAATCGATTAGAGACACTACCTCTTTCCCACTAAAAATCCGGTTCAAAGCCAACTTATCTATTTATAATTTCAATTTCTATTTGAATTATATATTCATTTCACATTTAATATTAAATGGTTGAAACAAATCATCAGTAACTTTCCAATACATAAGGGACCATACTCTTCATGATCCAAAATGAAGTCCACCTTATCCACACCATAACACATTCCAGTCCGTGCAACTCATGGTCCATATCTCAATGTTCCATAATTGAATGCTTAGGGTGTATGATTTAGCCTAATTAGGAAACAAATGATTAGGTTACCTCATATAATATTACTACCAACCATGTTTCTCAATTCCATATATATAATTTCTATCACAACATCATGTATATCTATCACGACCACTATCAAAACATCATTTAAACTGGTAATGTAGCCTACATGGCAGGGCATAATGCATGGATTAAGATTTCAAACAATTTCCCAAAATGATACATGATATGTCATACCCTCATCTCATCAGGTTGAAATAGATTATTACCCACAATAATATAAATAATAACTTCACAATCCAAGTGATTTACCCAATTTTGGAATCAAATCCAATGTAATAGTAAAAAAACAATTTCCATTCGAGGAAATCTATTTTTTATGACATGTGGGTTTTCTATGACGAGGTAAAAGTAATTACCAAATTCAAATTCCATCCAATACCTATGTATTGTATCAAAATAAAAATCTAGTATAAGAAAAATCTTCTCAAACAACCTTTTAATGTCTCTTAAATGAATTCCACTCAACAGTGCCTCAATCCTAGTTTTTTATATGGTGTTAAGAACATCTCCTCAAATGCTAAAGGCTATTGAACAGATGTGGGGGCCATGGGTGTGTCCATGGGTAGACAAATCCCTCATTACCAGAGTGTAAAAGAACAGAATAGAAATAACAATCCACAATTGAATAAGTTATTACAACCAAAAAATAATAAATTATTAAGAAAATAATATATAAATAGTTCCAGAAGCAATCTCATATAGAAAATATTATAATACATGTCATGTTTCTACAAATCGTACAAATAAGTCATATAAAAGTAAAATACAATAAATGTATCAAAATAACAGAAATACCAAAAAATGATATCTCTAGATATCATCACAAGACTAAACTCGGTCCTATGATTCCCTATTCATAACCCCATCACAAATTCAAGCATCAAAATATGGGTGCTTTCCTTGATCCCTACCTTCATACAGAATTTCTGTTCGGGTACTCAATGGCGGCCCGAACATGGTGTGACGTATAATCCTAGTAGGTAACCACCCTTGTTTTATAAAAAATATTATATAATCAATATAACAAGATAATGTAGAGTGAAAATAATTATATTTATGTAGTAGGAAATGCAATTTAACAATGGTATATATAATAGGAGTCAAGTGATACAATATATACAAACAAGGATCCCTATAAAACAAGTTCCAAGATCCTATCACATGGCAGTAGTAAAAAATGTAACTACCATGAATTCACCATAAATCTATACATATCATGTCAACTAAGGTATTTCTGTATAAACAAAAGTGTCATATCATCCATGACCGCACCATACAAATAATAATATCACATTTACCATGGATGGGCCATATAGTCAATGTTTACTACCCCATAAGGCATGATCTATGGTATAGTGGACCAAGGAATCCTCATAAACTCCTAAGAGTATATCAAAGGAAACTAAATTATTCTTTAATTAGGGTATGATGAGCATGTATACAGACAATGTCCACTGCGATCCTAGAAAAACATGATCTATGGGGTTGCAAGGCCCAAGGCATCTCATAGAATCAAGACCCAAGGAGCAATCTTATCCAAGGAATCCACTAAAGGTAAAATGATCTGATGAATAATATCAAATGAATTTAAGGGAATCATTAATAATTCTTCCCATTTATCATTCCATACCATGATTTTACCCACTCATACAATCATTCACATACATTCACATTTTAGGAGTTTAACAACTCATTTCAAAAATTACCATTCCAATAAAATCAATGAGTTTACCCACTCATATAGCATTTCTATATATACCATTTAATAAAAAAAATATAAATAAAGAGGAGGAAAACCATATTTTATTAAACAAATTTAGTTCAATTCATTTATTAACAGGATTCCTCTATTTATTCAAGCACTAAATCACCCCATGGGTGGTTTAACAAAGGCATGGGTAATGGAAAATTACATGGAACGCCCCATGGGTGGACCCCATTGAAGAAACAACCTCTAATCCATCTCAGAGGAACTAAAGGAAATCCCTAACAAGTTCCATTTATTTTAATTCATTTAATAATTTCAATTTTGGGTCTACTCCAGAAATTCCAGTGGGAATCACAATTGAAGTTATCTTAATAAGGCACTAAACCATTCTATAAATGTATACACCTCCTACAATAGACTAGTAGTAGAGTGTTCATCTAGCATCATCTCCCGATTCCACTAGGAATTGGATAAAAACCCATAAGAGACAGAGAACCTAATAAAAGAGAAAATTATCTTTCACCTAAGTAACTTCATCAATATCAAGTTAAATGAATAATTCCACAAAAGGAATTGAGTACTCACTGGTGCAGATCCAATGATATGAACGACTCTCAATTTTGAGTCTATATGGAAGAACGTAATCTAAAACTACCCAAAATATTTAAAGGGAGTTCCCAAATGGATAACATCCAAAAAAAGAGAATAAATAGAATTAGGGTTAATGTTATAAACATTTTAAGGGAGATTTATAAATTTTACCCAAAAATATAGGAAGCACAGTACGACTACTAGGTTGGATAAACTGTGTTCCTAATACGCACTCACTACTATAAGGAGGAGAACCTAGCATGGTCATTGCCCAAAGTTTTAATAACTATGATAAAGCCATAAATCATTTGTGTCTATCACTACAGTTTCTCCTACACGAGGATACTCTTCCATCCACATGGTTTGAAAAACTGTGTGATCTCATCTTTCCCTCTGTCCATGCCTCATATGGCTAGTAGTGATCATGTGACCTACCCCACATGGTTTCTAATAACCATGATGCCTAAATATTTTTTTTTTCCAAAAAATGGGTTCTAGGCTAAAAACAAGCTCCAAACTCCCCTGATACCACATGTAACGTCAAAGGGTATTCATATTAGTTCATAAAATAACATTGAAACTAAAAACAACCAGATATATACCTCATAAGAAAACCTAGGATATTACATCCAACATAAACTAATTTAGATAATGATATGGTTTAAGGTCTAAATAATCTCAAAAAATCTATGTTAAACATGTTTTAAATATATTTTAATCCCTTTCTTTTACTTTTTTTAAATCGTTAACCCATGTACCCTTATTGTGGTGACACTCTTTTACCATGGTAACTATTTATTTTGATAAAATGAAATTGTACACATTACCAAATAAGAAAATTCTAATCTAAAATATATAATTAATTTTATAAAATTAAATTTCCAAAATTAGTAAAAATTACTTTTAATATAAGTTCATAAAACATAATGAAAAATGATTTTAAAAAAAGATCGAGTTTCAGCATAAAAAAGACTTTATACCAAAATAATGTATATTTCTGATTCTCATGGAATTAATTTGGCCAATTTAAATAAAATATAATTATTTTACTTAATAAAATAGAAATTAACCTTTTTAAACTTTATTAAAAGGGCATAACCAAACCCTTTTTTATTTGTTTATTAACATTAAATAGATTTAAAAAATGTCAAACATAGTTTTCTATGTAAAATGTTTATTTTTAAATAGATAATATTACTCATTTAATATATATTTAATCTATAATAATTGGTTTATAAAAATTTAACTTATTATTATATAATGATAATATCATAAAAATGATAGTATTTTTAAAATCAGTGTTTTTCAATATTCACAAAAAAGAAACTATTTTAGAAAAAATACATGAAATTAACATTAATATTATCTTTAAAAATTGATGTAAAATATTAATCCCATTATATTAATTTTAATTTCTAAAAATAATAAATTTAAATTAAAAAAAACCATGTAATATATAGATAACAATTTAGTTAAATAAACATAATCCATTTTTGTTGAAAAATTAAATTAAATTATATATAAATATTTGATGAATATATACCCATAAAATGAAGAACTAAAAATAAAAAATATATTTATTTATAGAAATACTAGTTTTTTCAATTGTTAATATTGTTTATAAATATTTTGTGTTAGATTTATGATGAATTGGATTGTCTCTTGAGTATTGTCACCCAAGAGAGAGGCGATTGGGGTAAAACATCCCATTGGCTTAAATGTAATAATTTGTTCTAGAATGTTGAGGGATATCTGTCTATCACTATTGTTTGAATCATGTAGAGATATTAAAAATCAAAAAACTATAAGACTTTATTTGAAGATTTTATGTACCTTATACATGTGATGAATTTTAATATGTATAAATATATTTGGCTTCAATTTTGTGTTGAGTAACACAAACCATGGGTTGTGTAAAGTATTTTACATCAATATAGTTTGAACATTTTTACTTGGGGTTGGGATTCCATGCAAAAAATAAATCATTAGAAGCACTAATTAATAAAAGGGAATAAAATATTATAAAATGGTGAGATTAAATACCCTTCTAAATATTTTGAGAAGATTTATTCCAAATTGGCACTTATCAAGACATTTATCATCCAAATGGGCTGGTAATAATAAATCTGTGTGCCTCTGTATTATTTTGCATAAGAATATAACGTATTTAGTTGACATGTATCATCCCTCAGTAGGTCATGCAATAGTTGGGTGCCCTTAGATTTTCATTTGTTTTCTTTTTTTTGGTGTTTTTTTGGGATATACTAGCTGGGAAACTCAAATGATTAGGATATAAGAGGAATAAAGTTTATTTTATATCTATATGATGGGTTGGGAAAAGTTTTTTTTCACTTTCTTATCTAATAGTAATATATAATATGATTCAAAAGCGATTTTACCAAATATAGTCAAGGATTATCTACATTCACAAATCGGTGTAATTTTTGTTGAAATATAGATCTTGGAATAGTAATGGACATGATGTATTCAAAAGAGGTCATTTTTTTAATATGATCTCATTTATTAAAATTTAAATGTCAATTGGTAAGAGAAAGATAATACACATATGATAAAATATCATATTGTAGGTAATAATAACATCATCATCAAAATTAATATTGATATTATTCCCTAGTAAATATAATATTTTTGTAAGGAACTACCTAGACTGGTAACCTAATAAAATTTCTTCAGTCAAAGTAAACTCTATTTTTTAGAAATATATTCCATTATAACTGGGTAGTAAAATATTTCAACATATAAATCCATATTTTTTTAAGAATAAATTAATTTTTGGAAAATTTAGTCCCCACTCATATATTCAATATGATTGTATAATCTTATGAAATGGTGTGACTAAGAGATTTTATATAATTATTTTTATGGTATGAGACTTCATATTATTTTTTTCTATATAAATATGAAAATATTCTATGTTAATTTTTTTTACATGATGTTGTCAAGTCTTGAAAATATAAGATCTAAGGATATTTTGTCTAGGTTTGGATGATGTATAGAGAATAATGGCTTGTATAAAGTTGAAACCTAAACATATAATGTGAATTTAAGAGTACAATAAAGATTTTTTAAGTATCTAGTCAATTTATTTGAAACATAAAGGTATAAAATTGATGAAGGAGTAATTATTATATTGGATCAAATCAGTAGGATACTATAATTTGTTTGTGAAACTCCACAGAATATCTATGCTAGATATCAATGATATAGAAATCAATTTTTACGTTTTGAAGTTTTTAAATAAAAAAGTATAATTTACAAGTATTGTTAATATAAAAGAGTTTAAAGTCAAGGGAATGATGGATAGAGTATGTTATTTTAATTTAATGTGATCATGTAAAGAGTTGATACATCAAATATATTAATGTAAATAAATTTATCAATCTCATATAAATCTAAATATTGGTTTTGTATTTTCATATCACTGCTCTTATATGATAAGGTAATTCATTACCATATTTTTTTGAACAAAATGATAATAATTGTTTTATACACATAGTTTTTATTTTTCAAATTCTATAGCATGTTTAAAAAAAGGAAAAAATGATAATTAGTTTTTTTATGATAAAGAGTTTATATAATTTATTAATATATATGGGAATGAGTTATTAGAAAAAATATGATATATGTTTTCAATAATCCGTTTCAAGAAGGAACCATGGTCTACTAGAAGTTCACACGTAGATCAACATAGTGTAAAAATGAACCTCTAGATCATATCCCTTTATCTGAGTGTACTAGAAGAAAGTATACATTTCACCATAATAACTATAAAAAATCTTCCATTTAATACACATAATAACTAACAAACATTTAAGGTAGTTGAAATAATTTGAATATAAATGTAAAAAGTATGAGATAAAAAAATTAATAACATGTTTCAGATAATGAATCCTACATGCATGAAATAAACATTACTACTTTATATATTATAACCTGAAGATACAATTGATTACTATTAAAATACAAAATATAAGTAATACCCACAAACTTCTCATGTCTACAACTAATTCTCTATCTCTCATTTCATAACACTAAGGACCCAAAAACATGTTCTAAGTGCCATCTAGTCACCAACTAATATATGCTCCCCTGAAATCAAGAATCACTAAATATGATCGCTTTAGCTTGATAGAAAACCTAGAGAACCTTCATATATATTGAACTTACGTACCTACATTTCTCTATTGAAATTTTATTTAAAGATGAAAACTTTCGATGATCCTACTACCCATATTGAAGGATTCTGTTATTTGCACACATACTCTAGAACCTTATATTGACCAATTTATTTTAAAAAAAATTGCATTGAACCGAACTTCTAGTGAACTGAAATATATTTCACCTCCCAACATATATTCCCACCAACAACTAGTGTAATGTTTTAATAATATAGTTTTTAGAGTGATTTAATCTAACCACATAAAATACCAAATAAAATTTGTAAATAATAATTTATTAATTAAATATTTCTACTAAAATGAAATAATTTTTATTTTCAAACACAAATGGGATTGTGATTATCTACTGTGAGTGTTGCATCTAAGAGGATAATGAGATTATGGTTAAACTTATATAAGTTTAATGTTAAAAAATAAATGATTATATCAATTTAAGTTTAAAGTGTTATCAATTAATATCCCAAAGATTTTAAAAAACATGATAGTAAAATAAAGCATAAAGAGGTAAATTTTGTTACCAAGAAATTTTTTTAAAACTAATTTCAAAAGAATTTTTGCAATCAACGTAGAAAATTTAATTTCCATTTATCCTAAAAGAGTTTTTTTGATACGATATGTAATAATGGAAATAGTTATATTATTTTCCAATGAAGAATACTAATGGAAAATATTATATGATGATGATGTTAAACATAGAAAAGATCTATTTATATAGTAGGAGTAGTCATTAGATCATTTTATATTGTGAAGTTAAGGAGTTTAAATATGTTCAAGGAGTTTAAAATTATAAAAATGATTAAAAAAACCTTAATTAATCACACTTTTTTTCTTCAGATATATTAGTCACTAAAAAAAATTAGTGGGAGGGTTATATCAGATGGTCACATAAAGATGTGACAACAATTATATATATTTGTAAAAAGTGACAAAATCCCAGGAAGTATAGTAAACAAAAGGCTAATATAACAGTTTATCATAAATAATTTGGTAAACTAGTACCTATATAGGGGTTTTCTAACGATTTTTAATAGAGTTTTATGAATATAAAATGTATCATATAAAATCAAATATCCAATTTATCATTATTTATTTTTAGTTGTATATATGTGTATATCAATATAAATTTTATGAAGTGTAATGATAATTTTACTCTCAATGTATGAATTTGAGTTATCCATAACCAATGTTTATCAAGAAGTATTAATAGTTATTATGAAATATTAGTGTTAACATGAGTAGGATTGTTCTATGAGATATATAATATGATTTTGAGGCTCAAAAAGTGTTTTTTGTGCTTGATAACCACTAAATATAAAACACAGAGTGTTATACACTATTTTTTGGTATGATAGGGATGAATGTATAATATTGGAGTCTTCATTAATTAATGTTGATGAAATATATTGAATGAGAACCATTATAATTTGATACTTCTCTTTTTCAATCCATTTTGACTTAGGTAATCAGGGGTTTATTAGTTATGTTTATGATCATGTCATCTATTGTAGATTAACGAAGATGTGAGTTTTCCTCTCATATGATAAGTATGGTATATAATCCAATGATTGAGATAGAATGGAAAGAGTTAAGTCACAAATAGATAATAAATACGATGTTATTATATATTTAAATGTGTTCCATGAGATTTTTCATCCACAAAGATGAATGATATGTGATATCATCATCGACTAGGCCTGTCCACACCAAGAGAGTTACAAACTTATGAGTTTATATATGGGAATGGAATTTTATATTTTCTATAATAAATAAATGTATTGGGACAACTAAATATATGAGTGTGAATTCAAGCATGAGATGTGTCTAGTAGACACATGTAATTGGATGCCTATGTTTGATGGAGATAGTTCTGAATCCATTTGTATAGTAAGTATAATTAATGATTCAATAGAGTCTATCTATTTCTGACATATACATATCAAGTGTATTTTATTTTCTATGAACTCTATAAAGAACAATTGGGTTATACATTGTAGTTGAATGAATGATATTTGAGTTCAACATAGAGAGCTACACGAAAAGATTTTTAGAGGTAATCCAAAAGTGTTTTTCGTTCATATTCAGAAGGTATTATGTACGATGTGATATAATGTGAATTTAATTATATATTTATAACTTTTTTTGGAATATATTTAAATTATATATTGGACATGATTTCACAAGTTATCATATATGATTTTATATATTGTGGATTGACACAATGTATTATAAGTTTTAGTTAAAGAGTGGGATTGAAGGAATTTATTCACTAAATACATTAGAATATGATTCCAGAGTACGAATTTCATGAATTATTATTAATGTATGAATTTTTGGAGTATCTTATATAAAAATAAAAAGTATATCATAAAATGGGAATTAAATGTGATTTCCTACGCACTACCCTTATAGCCATACTCAAAGATTTGGGAATTCATTAGGCATGGATTAAATGATATTTCATTACACATCCTTATGAAACACTAAGAAATCATATTAAAATTTTGGGAAATTTTATAGGGGCGTGGAATTCAATTCCATGGTCTTCTTTACAATGAATTATAGGTTATGATTCATTTGAGAGGGAAATTTCACTTATATAGAAAAATTAATGATTAATAGTTAACGTTGGATAAAAAAACCCTATAAATTTGTTATAATTTAGTCATTTTATATTATTTTTGATTTAAATAATATAAATACATTAATTTGATGCATGGGTAGGATGAATCATTATCTCAAAAATTATAAAAACAGGAGTTAACGCATGCATCGGTTAAAGAGTGTCTCTGAGGGTATTTATAAGCCACACTTCTATATAATGGCAGGATGGGTGATGGTTACACAATTCATTGACATGAATAACCTATACTCAATGATTTACCCACTACTTTTTTTCATGAGATATTATAAATCTTTATAAACATGCATGGAGTTCAATTTGAACATTGTATGATTTAGAAACTCCTAGATACATCACAGTGGGTGGAAACATTTCCTTTTACTATGATCCTCATTAGTTGTATGTGTGAAGATAAATATATCAGTGTCTTCACTGTAATCTAATACACTATTCTTCATTTGATGATTATATTTTTTATGTTTCAAATTCATAGAGATTCACTGGTTTAATTATTTTTATTTGTTTCTACCATTAGATTAAGAATTAATCTATCAGTATATTTTTATAACTTATTTTATCTTGTAATGTATTTTAATGATAATAAATTATGATTCGTTTATGTTTTTAGAATATAACATGGGATATTATATGATAATAAACACTTAGAGTATATGTAGTACCTAGTTATCCCTGATCAAGTGTAATCATATTAGGATGTGATGATATCTCAATATTAATACGAGTATGATCACTAGTATAAAGATAAAACTAATCAATCAGAGGATATAAGTCAGTGAACCTGTATTTGGATTGGACCACTTAATATTAAGAACATGTATTGTCACAAACACACACACACACAAACACACACACACACATATATATATATATATGTCATTATTATTACATAAGGGAACATTGGATATATATCCTTTAATTGGTGGTTGTCATAGATATTCCCTACTAAAAAAGTTATATACATTGAAAATTATCTGAATAAATTTCAGAATTTTCTCAGTAGAAAGTGAATGGGAATGATAAAAATCAAGTAGAGGTACATGATTAAAAAAATATGATGTGGCCTCTATTATGATTGGTTTGACATCAGGATCTGAAATTGAGTTTGGAAAAAGTTCATAGTCATGGAATAATAATTAAATGTGACGAAATTATAAAATAGTTGGCCAACCATGGAAAATAAATTATATATATTTGATTGAAACTATCTATGTCTCATACATAATATCAATTTAAGGCCAATTGAACTTTTATGATTTAAATTTAGTCAATTAGATCACACTAAACCCCATTGTAATCTAGGTTTTTATGATGTGATTCTATATACAACTCATTGTTTACAATTATGAGTGAAATTAGAAATAATTTAATAATTTCAAAAGGTCCCTTAGGGACACACCATGGATTATAATAATTGGGATTTTTTGGAATAATGTGATTATTTAAGGTATTAAAATGTTTATGTTTATTATTAATAAAAATAATATTTTAGTTTTACACATTTAAACAGTTTTATTAAACAATAAAAATTTAAGTTAATACACAACATGGTACCATAATATGAGTAATGAGTTATATATATTATTAACACATAAAAATAAGAAAATAATAAATTAGAAATCATATTTGGTCTTAGGATTGGTGTAATGAGATTACAAGGTCTAGTAAATTAGGAAAATTCAACGTCCTATATATAGAGAACTTTTAAGAACCGACTTTACAACTTTAACACATTTATGGCCAATTAATTCACCTCTATGGATAGACTAGGTATTAATAGTCCTTTAAAAGAAAATGAATGCACCCGATGTCTTATAGAGGCAATTTATTACTCCTCCTTAGTTTTGTTTTTGGACTTGATTCTATAAAATCAATTCAATGAACCACTTTCTAAAAATAACATGAACGTGTATAGTATTAATCAAATTGAGGTATAGAAATAATGGTTCCTAGAGTTCGCTACATCACCTCCATTAAGAGAAAATTATCTATTTTTATTGTTATAATAATGTTATATTTTTTTTATCACCTGATAGGTTTTATAGAGATGAAAATCCCTGATATTTTGTGGAATATGTTTTTTCAAATTAATTTAATCTTTCATATATTCTTTATTTCATGAAATACTGAATATATATTGTGTTATATGAAAGTGTTAAGTTTATATTACGTTACCAGAAACAATAATTTATTATTTCACTACACACAATACTTAGGTTAGCTTTTTTTAACACAACAATATGTTTGTCTTCTGTTACACAACATTTTGAGTTCCTTTGAAATATTTCTTCACAAGAAAGATAGAGTTTTACCAAACTATAATATTCTATCGATAATATTATTAAAACATTATTATAATTATAAGCTAACTATTTATAATAGAATATATGAAAAATATTAACTAAATTATAAAACCATTTTTTTTACAAATTTTTTAAAAATTAATTCTTTGGTTATTAATTAATTAGAAATGAAAATAAGAACCTATTGAATATGAAGAATATGTTTTTATAAGAAAACTATTTTTATGCCCACAATGGTCCTTTATATTAAAAAACTAAATTAATCACTATCAATGAGAGATAATAATGATATTTATATATTCTAAATTCATCCAAATGTTTTAAAATTCATCTAATAAGTTTTATAGTCATAAAATAAGAAAAAGTGCAGTTTCAGGTGTAAAAAGATGTATTATTTTAAAATGAAGTTTTACCACCATTTAATGGAGGAAATGTTTTGAAACTAATTTTTTACACCTTAATAATTTTTTATGAAAAAATAAACATGAATTTTGATATAATAATATCAAAATTCACCATGGGTGAATTTTTGGTATTTTTCTATGAAGATTCATTTTTTGATGAAAAGGGAGAAACTAAATTCTAATTAAACACTACATTTTCATCTAATTTATATATATAGATAAATTATATATTAAATTTTATTCAAGTAACAATTTTTTGAATTAAACATATATTAATCCAATTTAGTTCATTGGAATCAATTTTATAATGAAAATTGATATAAAAATATTTCAAACTTTTTTACTTTTTTACTTTAAAAGCCCGTCGTCTCATCCTATCTGTGAGATTTATTTTAAGTTAAATTTTATTACTTATATGATTAGAATATATATAAATGGATTCCATATTTGTAATTATCATAATTTATTACTTTTGTTAATATAACTTATTTTTTGAAAAAATTATTATTGAAAGTAATTAAAATTTATTATATAGATTAATATAAAAATGATTCCACTTAGTGGTTAAACTTTAATATTTAAGAAAAAATGATCTAGAAACAAATTTACATGCATTTTATGGACAAATATCCATTATATAACCTATATTATTAAAAATAAACAATTATTTTAAGAACATTATGTAAGGGAGACGTCTCAATTGTGTTTACCTTTTTTGTATTTACAAGAATGCCAGTCCTCTGTTATAAAAGGGCACTCACCACCACATTTTTTTTAACACCTATCAAGACCTTTGTATCATAAAAAATATGAGCATATAATGTCTTATATTACATCCTAAAAAACTAGAAGCCTCACTTTTGGAAAAAATCCAACCAAGGAATCACTTGGGGGGAAACCAAAAGGAGTTACCCAAAGAAGATGTAACGTTCTTCAAGGAGAACATTTATTATATTTATTCATATACACCTTAAATTATTACTATTCAATAAATATATAATAAAACTAGTATAATAAATATAATTATATTTTTTTATGTTAAGGGTATGAATTCCACCTTCACACACTTCAATCGAATTGGATATGAAGTCTCCATTCGTGTCTATGGTGGACTACTGCCTTGCGAGCTGATGTCATTCGTTCTTCCATCACCACCTATAAAGGTTGGTAATAATGATTAAATTAATATTTTTTTATAATATAAATGGTATTTATGATCTATTTATGCATATTGATTTATTATATAACACATAACTTCATGATTTCTATTTTTTTTGAAATATGATAACATCGTTTGTAGACGTGTGGACTACTGCCTCTTTAATATGATGCAATTCATTCATGATTTACATGGAATGAATTATGGATGGGTTTATTAAAAATATATTATATATTTATGAAATAATAATTCCAATTTAATTATAATATATATAAACATCATTTACTTTCTTTCCTTTCAATACAAAAATAAAATGGAAAGAACATTCATGCATAAGTATGACCTACCGTCAATATAAACGATGTATTTCAATTCCTAGAGAAATATTTTATAGATTATTATAAATAAATATATAATGAATATATTTTATGTTTATATCATTTTTTATATTATATAAATAATTAAATAAAACTCTATGTAAGAGGACTAAGAATAAAAATGTAAAACATCGACAAAAAATAAAGTTCTTTTTACCCGAAACATGACTTTATCATGGAATTATTAATAAAAGGGAAACATAATCTCATAAAAAATCATATATGTAATGAAATATAATAATATCATTCTTTGGTATATTTTTAATAAACTAATATTTTTTACACATGAGTCATTAATGGGTATGAATAATGTCAATACTTAAGGTAAGAATTTTCTCATATCACTTTTATTTATGTGAGATATATTCTATATTCACAAAATATTCTTGTTATGTACTGTTTATAATTCCTTAAAACATGTTATATCATGAAATTAATTTATTTAGTGATATTAAAAGTCTTAATTGACTTTATACTTCCACGGATATAATGATTCAAAAGCTACTCAAGTAGTAAGGGAATTTCATCTGAATTTTTATTTCTATGAGTTACATGCCATATTCCACACTCACATCTTTTGTGTGGTATATATATTATAGTATGAAATGTTATATCATGAATTTTATTTATTTAATTATATTAAAATAATTAATTGGACTCATTATTTCATAGGGATCATGATTCAAAATATACGTAGGTAGCATGGAGATTTCTAGTCTCACTTTTATTTTTGTGAGACTTATTACATATTCAACATGTGTTTCTCTTGTATGGTGTATTTAACACCCATGAATGTATTATATGAATCTTATAATTATATTTCTTGGGTATTTATATATCCATGTAATTCAATCTCTTTCATGGGGTTTACATTTCAAAATTTTCTAAATCGGTATGGTGATTTCTTTTTTCAATTTTACTTCATTAAGAAACATGTTATATTATAAGACTATAATATTTTATGAGGGGTATAAAATTCTCATTGATGTATTGTATAATGAATATCCTTATTTTCATGATATTTTAAGTTTCATTTAATTTTATTCTATCATCGGTATTATGATTCGAGATTACCAAAGTTGTAATATTTTATTGCTATAATCTCATCGTTTATCAGGATTATTTATGATTATTGTTAGAACCAATAGGGGCCTATATACCCTGAGAGGGGGGGGGGGATCAGGGTATGGATATTCTTTTTCAAAGTTCTTCCTACCCCATTGGATCTTGACCTCTTTATTAAAAGGGTCACTTTGTTTTCACTTGTGTGTTTATTATGATCACTTATTTTCTTCTTTATCTTATGATGATGCTTTAAATGCAATACAGGGAAGTAAGCAGGCAGACACATAGATTTTTACCTGGTTCACCCTCATTGGGATATGTCCAAGGAGAATACGCCGACAAGTTTCCAATCATACCAAATTCCACTATTCTTCACTAGATGTGGATACAAAGGTTCAGGATAGATCACTTCTATTCCTAGGCTCACTACCTTTAAAAAGTTTAGGGTCATCTCACTGCTTTCCCAAGGGTCACTCCCTATTTCTCTCTCTCTGGATCACTACCGGTGGAGAGGATCACCTTCTTCCTCTTCCATTGCTCACTGCTCTGGAAAGGATCCACTCACAATTTATAGACCTGTAGGTCTCTTTATTTGCATGAAGGAATGCATCTTACTCTGTATGTAGATGCTATGTTGATGTCCAAATTTCACCCATAGATGAATCTCACTTTGCACCGAAGGTATCGGGAAAACTTCCAGCTTCCACACAGCCTGCAAACACTGCCGAAAAATCAACCTTCCTTGGCGCGCAGGTCTAACCCGACACGTAACTCTCAGCATGCAAGTCAGAACTGGCGCGTAGGTCCACCTCAAACACTTGCACGACACAAGATTCTTCATATCCAAACTTGCGTGATGCACTTCCCTTTATGTCCAAACCAATATTGGCATGTAACACACAATAATTGACCTTCTTCAAATCTGGCACGCAAGTCCCACTTGCGCGACACACCACCACCTGTGCAACCACCACACCTGCATGACGGGAGCTCTGATATTTCAAAGTGTTTAACTCCGTTGAAAATGAGGAGGGGTGGTCCAGTATTTATAGGCATTCGGTCAACCTATGCAACAACGTGCAAGTCACCCCTCGACACGCAAGTCTCGGCATGCAGGTCTCTTCCCCTGCAAGTCACTTGCACGATCAAACCAATAACTGCACGACCCTCTTTCATTTTCCATATTTTGATCTTCTAATCTTGAAAAACAACAGGCACACAAGTTTCCAATCCTCCTAGGCACCAGCGTGTAAGTCCTTTCTTGGCGCACAAGTCATCTGCGCGACCAACCCAATACATGTGCGACCCTTATACCTTTGCCATATTTTGATGATGTGATCTTGAAAAACATATGGGGCGAAAGTTTCTTCTACTTCAATTCAACGGAGCGCAGGTCCCTTTTCCAAAAGACACTTGTCTTCATTTGTTGATTTTCAGGCCCAAAAATTTGGCAAACACTGGAAAATGACGCCACCTTGTATCTGTTCTTTTTATACCCCCTCCAGATCATCCATTCCTTTGTCGACATTCTTGGATCAAACATGGATTGTTGAACACAGCTCTTGAACTCGACATTCCATCATGAATTCCCCTTTGTCAACAAATTTTTATGCCATGGTTTTCTTTGTCAATAATCAAAGCACAGTTGTCCACTTTGTCAACAAACACAATCACCTCAAAAATGCTTCCATGATGCCTTGAGGGATTTTTGCCCAACAATCCCCCCCTTTGGGTTTTTTTGACAACTCTTCCATAAAAAGATACATCGTTAACTCTTCATCCACCATTCTCGTTTTGCGATTCTGATAGCGATCAAGGATTTACTCAACACATACTCAAAGCCCACATGAGCAATGCTCGACATGAGAAACATGAGTAAATGAAAAGTTCATCAATGAATCACTTCAAATCTAAAACCCACTTTTGACACCAAACTGATACCAATTTTTACCAAATTGATACCAATTTTTGGAACTATTCTTATCATATTCCAACACTACTCTTATACTTTTATCATGATCCTCAGCTGTCGTGATATCTATTCTTTGTTCGATCACTTCTAGCATCGTAAGATTTATAAAGCTCACCCTTTCTGTTCACAACTTCAACCCTTTTCAGCTTCAAAACCTCTTTAGCCCTATTTCCTGTGTTGTCTAAGCTAAGATCTAGCTAATCACTATCTCCATGTATCTTTCAAGATTTATCAAATAACCACACTATCTCCCCCTTGAACAATTACTATTTTCTCCCACTTTGTCAACGAATACAAAGGTCACTCCTTTATAGTCTGTAACAGAGTAGAAAATACATATCAGCACATTAGGGAAAGAACACATCATACCTCAGGGAGAGGGGGTGGTTCCACATCCACACTATTTTAAGTGCGGGGAGTCGACTAAACTCCTAGAGCCAATCGATGCCTTTCAAACGCTTCCTTGGGTAATGCCTTTGTTAGAATGTCTACAACCTGTAGTTCTGTAGAAACATACTCTAATTTCACAATTCCTTGATTAGACTTCTCCTTGATGAAATGATATTTGATCTCAATGTTCTTGGTCCTTGAGTGATGGATGAGATTTTTTCTAATATTGATAGAACTTGAGTTATCGCACTGGATTCCAATCGGAGAATTCACTTCAACTCCTATATCTTCAAGATACTACTTCATCTTTTGATAATTTCATACGGGTAGAAACCAGAGTCTTCATGTACTTAGAATTATCCATTCCAAACCTTCTCATAACCTCCTTGTCATATTTAGATTGGGAACCGAATGTTCAATTCCTTCCTTGTGTCACCTGTAGACCAAGGAAAAACATCATCTCTCCAATCATTCACATTTCAAACTCATTTTTCATGAATTTGAAAAACTGTCAGCACTGAGCTTCATCTGATCCGCCAAAAATTATATCATCGATATATACCCGCACCATCATCCTTTTATTACTATCATTGCTGAAATAGAGATTGTAATCAACTCCACCATGCTGGAAACCATGCTTCTTCAAGTACTGATCAAGCCTTGAGTACCATTCCCTTGGTGCTTGTTTTAGCCCATACAATGCCTTCTTTAGCCTGAAAACTTTGTTCTCATCCTCATGAATGAGAAAACCATCTGGCTGCTCAGTATACACTGCCTCCTCCAGAACCCCATTCAAGAATGCAGATTTGACATCCATCTGGAAGACTTTGAACTTCTGTTGCACTACAATGGCTTGGAATAATCTGATTGTCTCCAGCCTTGAAACCGGTGTAAATGTCTCATCAACATCAATTCGCTCTATCTGGGAGTACCCTTTGTACACTAGTCGTTCTTTGTTTCGAACCACTACACCATCTTTATTCATCTTGTTGCGATAGACCCATTTAGTCCTGATGACATTCTTATCTGCTGGTCTCGAATCAATCTCCCACGTCTGATTATTCTCAATCTGATTTAGCTGTTCATTCATGGAATGAACCAAGTTTTCATATTTAGCTACATCAACAAGGCATTTCAGCTCAACCTGTGATAGTAATGATGTTTGCTGCAGTGATTTCATTCTTCTTGTCTGAACTGAAGCTCACTGATCACACTAGTATCCTTCTTTTGAATCATCTTCTACCACTTCTGATCTCCCTAAGTCTCTTAACACTTCATCACTTTTAACAGAAAACTTTTCACTGTGTCATTGTTCAATGACATCATTTATTTGAACATATTCTCTCAAATTTTTGTTGACACACCTTTTATTTTCTCTCGCAGCTTCTTGGTATCCTGAAAGCAGTCAGCTGATACCACATTATTAGAGCAAAATAAATAAGCATGAAATGTTTGATTATTGCTTCTTCCCCTATAATATGTCTTCCATCCATAGACAATACTTGAGCTGAGTCATCCAATTATTGCATTGATGGCTCTTGCATATGATTTTGGTATTGAATGCTGCCCCTATGTTATGAAACACTTCCTAGGGTTAGTCCCACTTTTTATACTCATAATCATTCTTCTCCTCATGCATCATTTATTATAATATGGAACTCAGTATCGATACATTAACCAAATCTCTAAGCCTACTGAGTTGGAAATAAGTGTATGAAACAAGAGATAGAGTTAATATCAAAATCACTTCCTATTGTGCTATGTTTCTCCCTTTCTCCTTCAACTTTGGTACCTGATTTGAGCTAATAGAAACTATGAAGCACATCACATCTTCACATTGCATCTTTAGATGCCACTTTCCGTTGGATCATATCTCTTTAAGACCTGAAGAACATGAATCATCAGTTAATAGCATTTTTATACATAGGGGGAGGGGTATTTCTGGAATCCTCAAGATGAGGATTGTGGCTGATCTTGATGGGTCAACCCTTTGATTATTTCTTGTAGAGAATCACAATCCTGCCTGGCTTCTTCTAGATTCCTAGCCAACTTCAACTGCTCTGGCCATATGACTAAGCATTCATTACCTGCATGCTGAGTCTTTTTCTGATATGATGATTCTGCATGCCTGGACTTTCTCACAATTTGGGGTTTAAACCCACTAGTACACATTTCTGTCATTGATGTTCAACCAAAATTCCATTTACCTTTATTTCTTCTCTGAGAAGGAATATCTCTTCTTGTTATCATCCCTGGCTCCTTCCTCTATTGTATGGATCTTCTTCTTTCCTCCACTTCTTGTTGTAGAAAACAACTTGCAAATTTTTCAATGCATTTTTTGTTCATCTTTCTTTTATCAGATGTCTGAGTCACCACACTCTTTTTCATTGGTGTTGAGTCCACCATTGAACGTTCATTCTTATTTATCATAGCTGGAGTAGATCTCCCCCTAATCTTCCAGGTTTGTTCAAATTCTCTCCTTGAGAGCTATTGTGAGTATGATAGAGGAGGTGACAGATACACCTTTCGTTAAGCTCCATGTGATTCCCCTGAGGCTCTAAGCCTATTATTCTCTTTACCACATTTTCTCCCAATGTAGAATTTCTCATTATGCATCACTGGAGTCGAGAATCTCCTTTCGAGTTCCTTTTCCCTTATTGCGTTCTTCTTGCTGCAATTTCTTACCAAATTCCCATAATCTGAACATATAAAATTTTTCCATCAAATGCATACCTAATTTCATCATTTCTCTATCGAGATGTTGAAATATCTTGTGTTATTCCTCTGACATTGAGCTTCTGAGCTTCCTGACACATTCTCATTCTGTATACCTTTCTTCCACAGTAATAACATCTGATGAATGTTTTCCCTTGAGAGACTATTCTCTCTGATTTCTCATGATGCTTCTTCTTATCCTTAGATTTTTAAAAGTTTCTATTTTTATAGCCTATAATGTATTCCAGAGCCTATGAATAGAAGCTTGATGTGTGGCCATGAATCCCACAGAAATAGAATATGTCATCACTACTTCTTGTAACTATCCTCTTAGGCCTATCTCCAGCACCTTCAAGATTTTCTCCACATCTGGAACTGTTCATAAAACTTTTTCTATCATGCATGGGAGGTTATTCATCAAATATGATACCAGTTTTTCCAAAAATGTATGGTCTTTGAGCTGTGAAAATTTGTTCTTGCCTCTTTTTAGAAATTGAAAATTTGATTTTCATTTCATCATCACCTGCTGAAGGATAATCAAATAGTAAGTACAAGGCATCCTTCATTTTAGGCTTTCCTCTAGAATTGAATTACTCTAATTTTTTCTTTTCTGATTTTAGCTCTTCTTCCAACTTCTGAATCTTCATATCACTTGATTCAAGTTGGGAATTGAATTATCTTATGAGATTATTTCCACGACTCATCTCATCTTCCAGTTCTTGTGTGAGATTTTCTACCATACCACTTTGCTCTTTTACTTTCAATTTTTCTTGATAAACAGATTCAGAGATAGATTCATTCTCATGTTGGAGTGTTTGATTCTTTTGAGATTCTCCAGAAAATTATGTTGCTAGATCATCATTTCTAGCTTTCAGATTTCAAACATCATATGAATTTTGATTCTCTTCATAGTCATCAGATTTTTGTTCTGCTTTCTTTTTAGCCATCTTTTGTAGTCATTAACTTTGAGAATCATTCTTCTCCTTTAGGTAATTAGCCACATCAATTAGCCTTTGATTTAAGCCTCTTAACTTGTTGACCTTAATTTCCAATACTTGGATCTGGATATCTTTAGATTTAACTTCTTCATCCAATTTATGATCCAATTTTTTTTCATGTTGACAAAATCCACTGGTGGCCTCCTTCTTAAATCTTCTTCATCATCAGTTG
This sequence comes from Viscum album, assembly GCA_963277665.1. Classification (NCBI taxonomy): domain Eukaryota; kingdom Viridiplantae; phylum Streptophyta; class Magnoliopsida; order Santalales; family Viscaceae; genus Viscum; species Viscum album. Next base: position 941,939,029 of record OY728138.1, on the reverse strand, counting down.
TTTTAGTATCACATTGATGTTCATGAACTTCACTCATGACAACATTATGATTGAGTGAATAAATATTTTCCCTATCAGATTCATCCAGGACTTCCTCCAATAACTGTTTGATTCTTTTAGTTGAATCACACTTTTTTCCATAAGAACTTCTACACTGAGGGATATCACCTAACTTTTGATTATTCTTTGATGTTTTTACCTTTTCCATGGCACACCGAGATAAGAGCAGACTGATTCTTTAACCACACAGATTGACTACACCAATTCAAAGAAAACAACTCTGATAAAATAAACCTCCCTATGATACCAATTATTAGGACCAATAGGGGCCTATATACCCTGAGAGGGGGGGGGGGGGTGAATCAGGGTATGGATATTCTTTTTAAACGTTCTTCCTACCCCACTGGATCTTGATATCTTTATTACAAGGGTCACTTTCTTTGCACTTGTGTGTTTATTATGATCACTTATTTTCATATTTATCTGATGATGATGCTTTAAATGCAATGTGGGGAAGTAAGAAGGTAGACACATAGATTTTTACATGGTTCACCCTCACTGGGCTACGTCCAAGGAGCATACACTGACAAGTTTTCGATCGTACCAAATTCCACTATTCTTCACTAGATGTGGATACAATGGTTTGGGATATATCACTTATATTCCCATGCTCACTACCTTCACAAATTTTAGGGTGATCTCACTGCTTTCCCAAGGGTCACTCCCTATTTCTCCCTCTCTGGCTCACTGCCGGTGGAGAGGATCACCTTCTTCCTCTTCCTTTTCTCACTGTTCTGAAAGGATCCACTCACAGTTTATAGACCTGTAGGTCTCTTCATTTACATGAAGGAATGCATCTTCCTCTGTATGTAGATGCTATGTTGAAGTCCAAATTTCACCTGTAGATGAATCTCACTTTTCACCAAAGGTATATGGAAAAATTCCAGCTTCCACGCAGCCCGAAAACACTACCGGAAAATCAAACTTACTTGGCACATAGGTCTAACCTAGTGGACAAGTCTCAGCACGCAAGTCAGAACTGGCACGCAAGTCCACCTCAGACACTTGCACGACACAAGCTTCTTCAACTCCAAACTTGCACGACACACTTACCTTTACACCCAAACCAATATCGGCATGCAACAAACAATAATCACCCTTCTTAAAATCTGGCACGCAAGTCCCACTTGCGTGACACACCACCACTTGCGCGACCACCACACCTACGCGACAGGAGATCTGATTTTTCAAAGTGTTGAACTCCGTTGAAAATGAGGAGGGGTGGTCCTGTATTTATAGGCATTTGGTCAAACTACGCTATATCGTGCAAGTCTCGGCACACAGGTCTCTTTCCCTGCAAGTCACTTGCGCGATCAAACCAATAAATGCACGAACCTCTTTCCTTTTCCATATTTTGATCTTATGATCTTGAAAAACAACAGGTGTGCAAGTTTCAAGTCCTCTTAGGCACCAGCGCGCAAGTCCTTTCTCGGTGCACAAGTCACCTGCGTGACCAACCTAATACTTGCGTGAACCTTATCCCTTTTCCATATTTTGATGATGTGATCTTGAAAAACATATGGCGCGCAAGTTTCTTCTACTTCAAGTCAACAACGCGCAGGTCCCTTTGACAAAAGACACTTATCTTAATTTGTCGATTTTCAGGCCCAAAAATTTGGTAAACACTGGAAAACAATGCCACCTTGTATCTGTTCTTTTTATACCACCTCTAGATCATCCATTCCTTTGTCGATGTTCTTGGATAAAACATGGATTGTTGACCATAGCTCTTGAAATCGACATTCCACCATGAAATCCCCTTTGTCAACAAATTTGTATGCCATGGTTTTCTTTGTCAATAATCACAGCACTGTTGTCCACTTTGTCAATAAACACAATAAACCCAAAAATGCTTCCATGATTCCTTGAGGGGGTTTTTCCCAACAATTATGCTTCCACTAATGAAATATTATGATTCATATTATAGGAACAATAATTAATTTTATTCTATTATATTTATTCTTTTTATTTTCATTAAATGGTATAGTTTTTCCACTATGGTAATTATAATAATTAAGAATATGTTTTCAATAAAATCATACATTATTTATCTATTCGGTCGGAAATATGTTTGATTTAAAAAACATGTGTTTATAAAAATGTTTTCTAAAATGTTTTTTGATATTAAATTTTTTCCCATCTAATATTACCTCCATTTATGTGACATATTCTATAATGGGGTTATGATTCAAGGGAAATTTTTTATTATTTTTATGAATTGTTTATGATTTTGATGACATGTTGTTTATGAGACCGGTTTCTCTTCCCAGAGTTATACCATTATAAATGATTATATAACCATACTATTTTCATGGGTTATTATTTAATAAAAATATTATGAAATATTTATTTTTTCCACAGGTTATGATATGATGAAATATTTATGATACCCATTTCATTTCTTGGGTTATGATATGATGTTTATGAAACCCATCTCTTTTTATGGGTCATGATATGATGAATGTTTTTTTATCTCATGGGAAATTTATGTATGATTTAATTTTGTGATAGGTAAGACCTATATCTACCTATAATTAATTTGGTAATGATAAAATTTAAATGAGTTCAAACTGTACATAGGTGGGCATCCCATGCCCGTAAAAATAATGTATATTGAAGGGAATCCAAATCCCATAACCCGGGGGTATACGAGAGGGCATCCCAAGACTGTAACAATAGGGTATACATAATTTAATCCCAATTTCATAATAATAGGATACAAAAGAGGTAATCCTAAGCTTGTAACAAGTGGGAAAACAAGAGGGAATCACATGACTGTAATAATTGGGTACATGGGAGGGAATCCCAATCCTATAACAATAGTGTACACAGAAGTAATGTATAACACACAAAAAGAGGGTACATGGGAGGGAATACAAAGACTATATCAAGGGGGAACATAGGAGGTGATTCCAATCCAAAAATGGGTACATTGGTAAATTTCCCAAGCCTAAATCTTATGAAGGTATTGGAATGTATACTTAACATAATATATTCTATGTTTATATTTCTACCGCAATTCCATATATTATTACTATGTTATGATTTCATGGATTATGATCCTGATTCCCCTATGATTCATGTCTTATTAAGTTCAAATATTTATTACATGATTCATGTTTATGTTATTTTATAAGAAGGTTATGATTTTCTTGTGTTATGATCACATGATATTACCCTTATTTTCAAGATTATTCGTACATATATCCCTTGTTTACACTTACTAAGCATGTGAGATCACCCTTTTTTCTGTTTCCATTCCTAGGTTATGAAGAGATGTTTTAAAAATTATTAATAAAGGGGAATATCTTTATGGGATACATTGAATATCCTATACCAAGTTAGAATATTATGTTCCCATGTTTCTAAAGACACTAAACTATTAAGATCCTTGTGCATGTACTATTTTAATGTTATGGATATTTATCTAACATGATGTAATATCCATGTATGTTAAGACTGGGTAATTATAGTTGACATCAAAGGAAAGGTTCATTCAACTATTTTAGAAAAGGATTATAAAGCTTCAGTAATTCCCCTAGGTATATTTATAAGGATACGTCTTGGGATGTCTCTATGGATAACTCTAAGGATGAGTCAATGTAAAGAAAAAATGTCCTAGAATTTTGGTAAAGGATAGAGAAAGTGGTTTTATAGAAATATATCCTTTTACAGATACTACAAGTGGATGGGGCTCTGTCATAGATGTACATAGGGGTAAAAGACATAAAAACACCGCATTGAACTGGACTTGATTGGGAACAAGTGCACAAAAATAGGCCTTACATTAATCCTAGTTTGACACACCCATGGGATTTTTTTTGGGAACTAAAAAACTCATTAAAACAATAATTAATGATTTAAATAGAGGATGATTATAAATAACTGAGTATAAACAAATTTTTTCTTTGATTAAAGAAGTCGGTTTCATGATTTAGATATCCCATTAGTGAATCTTTATGACCATGAAGTTTTCTAATGTGATAAGTATTTCTCACATTATTATTTATAGTCTTAGTCAATGGAGGATACTAGAAGGAATAAAGTTAACATTGAATATGATGGGAATTTTTTTATGAGTAGTCAAATGGGATGATCACTAGAGTGAAGGATTTTTTGATCATGCCTAATCAGTTTTCAGAGATCATGATTAACAACGTTCACCTTAACCAACAGTCAGACTAAGAATAGAACAGAATAAAATAGTTACTTAAGATATCAGGTGATGATAACCATGGAGGATTGAAGAATTGGTTTCCTATATTTAAAAAATTTGTTTGTTATCACTCAAGGAAATGTCTGAAAGGAATGAGAATATTACTCATTTATGGTGAAGAAATCCAAATAGTATGTAATTTACAAGAAAAAATGAATAGTTTAGTTAATATAATAGATGATAATATTGGTATTATCAATATTTGAATGTTCCAATTATTTAAATTATTTTAATTATGAAAATAAATGTCTTAGGGGGAACTATCATGATGGAATTCAGTAAGGTTTTAAGAGTAACAGTCTTGCTGCTGAGGATGAAGAGACCATAGATGACATATGAATGATATGTGATGTTCTAATAGTATTTTTTATAAGCATTATTAAATTGAGTTTGATGAATTTTAATATATTATTAATGTTTTAGATATTAGGAAATATGTATTAAAAAAAAAGATGATGAATATTAGTTAATTTTTTGATAAGTGGGATGAACGAAGGATTTAGGTTTTTGAATTCAAAGATTATGTTATACAAATCAATAAATATATAATTATTTTCAATAAATGTTTTTCATTATGGATTTAAAGGGATATATTGAATGGTTTTGATGAAATATAAATTTGATTTAATAAAAATTTGATATTTTTAATAAGGTAAGGTAACCCTTATTGTGTTCCTGATGCGAAGAAACATGGGTTTAGCTTAAATAAAGATATGGTTATATGTATAATGTAAAGTGGATAATATTTATAACCTTATAAATGATAAAGGAGTTGTTGAATAAGTGTATTATTATATTTTTGTTAATGTTTTATCATTTTGGGATATAATAAATATATCCAATAATATTTTGAATAAGGAAGCATGCACTTTTTCAATAACGATATATGGTAATTTAGGTTATTAACATGTTTCAAGAGAGTACATGACAAAGGCACTCACATGTTTGGTATGTTTCAAAAAATAAATACTTTATAATATATGTCGAATCAATATAAATTTGATTTGGAAAAATTTAGTGACTTTATATCTAATGTTTTTGATTTTTTCTTTTAGAAGGGTCACAAGGTTAACTATTTATGGAATGGTTTAATTTGAACTTTGAATGAGGTTTTAGTGATTATTGTATTATCACACCATATCTCTATTTATTCATATTGGATAACCTGTACAAACCATTTTTCTATGATTTTAAATAATGATAGATAGAATTAATTATCATTCTCACTATCTATTAGTATTTTGAGAATTACAAATTCCCCTTCATTTCATAGAGTAAGAGGTGAAGTGAAACTCGAGAAATGTATATATAAAGGGTGAGATTGTGATTGTGGAAATAAATGAAACGAATTAAGTATATTTTATTATGTTTTTGGATAGTGTAAAAATTCATCAACTCTTGGTTTGAATTGATGGTCTTATAAATCATCACATATTTATGGTTTTGAATCCATTATCTTTCCATATAAAATTTAACTACCTGTGATAAGTTGTCTTTATCACTATCTATAATTATTCACCTGTTTATTACATGTAAAATCTTGACTTCCCATCTATGTTCTTGTTTGTGAAAATGTCTTTATGAGTTACTTTGGGTAACCATTATGGTTCCTACACTTCACGCGACACTGAATATATGTTGTGTTATATGAAAGTGCTATGTTTGGCCTCCATTACACAAAACAAAAAGTTATTGTTGAACTACACACAAAACATAGGTTATATTTTTCTTCTCAAAACATAATTTTTGGCTTGTGTTAGAAGACAATTTCATGTTCCTTCAATAGCTTGTGTCACATGCATGATCAAGTTTTATCGAAAAATAATATAATTTTAAAATTATTATTAAAATATTGTTATATTTATCACATAGAAATTAGAATTGATGTTATGACAACGATAATATAAATTATGAAACAATAGATTAAATGTGTCTATAAAATTAATTATTTTTTATCAATTAATTAGAAATGAAAATAAAATCCAATTGAGTATAAGTGATGTGTTTTTTTAAAATTATGATTTTTATTCCCACAAAGGTGTTTTATCTTAATAAATTAAATTAATTACTGTTATTGAGATATATTAAAGAATATTAAATTGTTTATAAATTCTACGAATTATTTTTACAGCCATAAAATATATTGGATAAGCATAAAATAAGAACAAATCTAGTTTTAGGCAGAAAAAGATGTATAATTCAAAAAGGAAATTTTACCTCCTTTTAATGGAAAAATTGTTTTAAAAAATAATTTTGAGACATTTATATTTTATTTGAAAAAATAAAATTAATTTTTTAGATCATAATAACAAAATTCACCTTGGTTAACTTTCTTATTATTCTTAAAAGCTTCATTTTTTGATGAATAATGATAAGCACTGAATTTTAATTAAAAAATAAATTTTTGTTTAATTTATATATATTGTAAAATTATATTTTAATTTTTTTGGAGTAAAATTTTCTCAATTATACACCAATAAATCCAATTTAGGTAATTATAATTTATTTCACATTAAAATCGGATATAATGACTTTTAAATTTGTTGAACTTTTCACCTTAAAATCTTGGCGTCTCATCCAATATGAGGAATAAATTTTAAATTAAATTATTCCAAAAATGTGATTGTAATTTAAAAAAATGAATTAATTTTTTGAATCACAATAATGTATAATCTATAGTAAGTTTAACATAGTTTTTGACCAAAAATATTAGTGAATGTAATTAAAATAAATTACTGTGATTAAGGTAAAAAGTAGTTTACTTAGAGGGTTAACATTAATAATAAGGGGAAAATTACCAAGAAACATTAATAAAACACATTTTATATCAATATTTACACCATATACCCTATTTAATCTAAAATTTACCATTATTTGAGGGACATGATGTAAGGGAGACCTCACAATAGTGTTTACCTCTTTGTATTTACAAGAATTCCCCTCCTCCCTCACTAAAAAGGGAACTCACCCCTTCAATTATTCAAAACTATAAAGCCCTTTGGTTCATGAAAACCCTGAAAATATTATCCCCCAACTTCCCTACACTCAACCTTGATTCATACCTTTGGGAATAAATCTATCCAAGGAATCGTTTTGGTGCAAACCAAATTAAATTACCCAAAGAAGAGGTAACATTTTTCAATGATCACTTTTGTTTTATTTCATTATCCATCCCATAAATTATTATTATTACATGATTATAAATAATAGTAATTATCCTAAATATATTAAGATTTTTAGTTTAATTATACAATATATAATATTATAAACAATTATCAAATGGGATACACAATCATCGTTCCTGTATACAACGGACAACCGCCTCACCAACCGATGTCGTTCGTTCTTCCATTATCACCTCTCTAGGTTGAGAATAATGGTGTAATTTCTCTTTATATACAAAATATATGATATTAATGAATAATTTATTTTTATTGGTTTATTATATAACACTTACCTTAATGATTTATATATTTTTTTGAATTATGATAATATCGTTTGTGTATGTGTGGAAAACCACCTCCTCAATGCAATTTGATTCATTCACATGTTACATGGAATATATTGTGGATGTATTTGTGAGAAATATTTAATATTTATGAAATTATAATATTTATTCAAAGATATCACACATATATATATATAATTGAATTTTATTTCTTTCAACATGATAATAAAATGGAAACAAAGTTCATGTAAATGTATGACGTACCGTCTCCTTGAACGATGCATTTCATTCCCTAATTGTATATTTTATAGATTATTATAATTACATATATACTAAATATAAATAAAATTTATATAATATTTTAATTTTTTTAAATAAGTAAATCAAGATCTAAGTATGAGGACCAAGAATTAAAAGTCAAAACATGTACTAAAAACAAAGCAGTTATTACCAAAAACATAGCTTTAAACATGGTTTGTTTAATAAATAAATAATATAATTTCATAATAAAATCATATATGATATGATATATATGAATATGGTTATATGGAAGATTTATAATAAACTTATATTTATTATAAATTAGGTATTAATGTGCACAAAGAATTTCAAGACTCAAGGTAATTGTTTTCTCATCTCACTTGACTAAAAAATAAATTTTTTATTATTAAAACACTTTTATGGAAAAAGTGAGAAACCCCATGTTCACCCAGGACATGAATCAAAAGAAAAAACATAGGTATTGAAATGGAAGTTGAACCTATCAGCATTCCTATCCCTAAAAATTTTCCAGGAAAGGGAAGTTACTGATGTTTCTAGAGCAGCATCAAACAAGTCTTGAAAGTGAGACGCCATCTGGTCCCACACTTTTATGTACTCCTCTTGAGTGATCTTCTTATCATTGAAGCCTCCTACTAATATCAGATTCTATTTTTCTATACAATCACCCTGTTCATTGTTAGTGTCCAGCTGAATAGGCCTTCCCATTATCTTCTCAACATCCTCTACCGAGGCATTTATCGCAAAAGAGTTTTCAAACATATCCTATACAGAATGAAATTGCAGCTCCAAAAGAAACACCCCCTAGTCACCCCTAAGAAAGCCTGACCCACAATCCCCCTCCTCTACACTAGTCAAAATTCTTGCAGAAATGGAAACATTTTCTTTCTCCTTTGTTTTTCACTTTTTTATAAGATCGGGTCGCCATAGTAAAGGTAGATGGGAGTAATCCTTTTGGCCTTTCTTTATGCCTTGCCGCCCCTTCCTCATCCGATGGTTGTAGATTTCATGAACATGAACTTTTGAATCATTGTCTTCTACAAATTGATCTGATGACTCATCATCAAAACCTTCCTAGGGAAAATCAACATCCTGATCAGATCCTTCAACCTTCAACCCCGCAAAATGGTTACCCAGCTTAATGGCTGGAGACCCACTCCTTGGTCATGATCTATTCATATCCTCAGTCCCCGGAGGATGATATTTTCTAGAAGAACCCAGACCAGTAAGCACAAATTCAGCATATGAAGCAGACTAAGAGGCTTTAGCATCTCTAGCCTCCCTAGTTATTGCACCGACTGCCGGCCTAAGACCATTATCATTTTCCTTTGTTGAATACTCCAAAGGTAAAGGATCTATAATAGAAACACTAGCCATGCACTCTTCCACACCGGCATAAGGATCCTCCAAATCCTTCCTCAACCGAATGAAAATACCACTAACCAAAGGATTTCCATCCAGTTGATCTTTTTGAAATACCCCTACCACCTTCTTCGCTTCCATAGGTGCCTGACCAGCGATGCCTTCATTGACCTCAGGATCCCTTCTTGAAACATCCGGAGCACCCTGCATCTCCGGCATTCAAGAACCGCGCCTACAAACCTCCAGAAAATGACCTATTCTCATAAACACTGAGAAACAATCCACTGATGATTCATATACAACCGGGTTCTAATACCTGAATTCTTCTCCTACTGTTATCCAGACAAAATCAGGAGGGATTTTTGAAGCATCAATCTCCATGCAAGAACAAGGATTAATAGGGTGACACATCACATTAGTTGGACTGTCCACACACAAAAACCTACCAACTAGGTTCGCAATCATCTGAAATATAGAAGGATTATGAAAAAGAGTACGAAGGATAAGAAAGATCACCCAAATTGGCACTGAAGGGGAATCACACTTCATGTGGAACTCGCAAGTCCATATAAAAAGGAAAAAGAGAGACCCATTGCAGCTGCGAGGAGCGAAGGCCCATGCTTTTATCAGATCCTCTTCTGATGAAAAACTAATCATAATAATCTTCCTATCAAGTAACACCACGGTAGATCTTTCCTTCAAATCCCATGAGGCAAACATGAATCAATCTAAAGAGTACACTAAAGGTTGTCACTTCAAAAAACGAGCTATCAGAGTCCGATTGAGGAGCACCAAAGCATCATTGAACTCTATGATTGAAAGTGGTAAGTTGGGGCACTAATTGAACAAATCCGGAACCGTAGGGAAAAGAGAATATGGGGGAAAGGGAGGGAGGAAGTCAGGATTAGAGAAGGGGGAGAAAGAGGGATCCACAACCTTGAAGGACAATGAAGGCCCCTCCCCCGCCTGGGGAGGAGGGGCCGGTGTGATGGTCATCGTCGCCACAAATCGGAAGCGGAACTCCGAGCGGAACCCCGAGTGTGAAATCCCTCTCATCTCACTTTTATTTTAGTTAGATATATTCTATATTCACCACTTATCATTTTTATGTGGCGTAAATAATTCTATCTGACATGTTATATAATGAAATTAATTTATGTAACTATATTACAAGTTTTAATTGATGTTATTATTCCCAAAATCTCTCGATTCAAAAGTTACTCAAGTAGTAAGGGAATTTCATGTCACTTTTTATTTATATGAGTTACATACCATATTCACCGTATACTTCTTTGGTGTGTTATATATACATAAACATAAAATGTTATATTATGAATTTAATTTATCTAATTATATTATAATCATTAGTTTATGTTATAATTTAATGGGGATTAGGATTCAAATGTTACTCATGTAGTGATGGGATTTCTAGTATCACTTTCTATTAGACTTATTGTATATTAACCATTTTTTCAATTATGTGGTGTAAAGAAAACTAGTGAATATATTCTAGGACTATTATCATTAAATTCATGGAGAATTTACATATCCATGTGATTATATATATTTCATGGGGTTTATGATTCTGAAACTACCAACTCCGTAAGGTAATTTGGTCTTAATTTTCCTTCTTTTGGACACATGTTATGTTATGCACCTGTATTATTTTATGAGGTGTATAAAATAGCATTTGAAATTTTGTATTATATATCTATCAATTTTCATGATACTTTAAGCTTAATGTAATTTTATTCTCTTATGGGGATTAAAATTCATGGTTACAAAAGTTTCAAGAGTTTATTTCTTCAATACTATCTTTAATTAGGATTATTTACAATTATTCTTTCTTTAAAGAAATATTATGATACATATCCTTATAAAACTCATGAATTTTATTATCCTAGGGTTATTCATGAAATAATTATTTAATGTTACCATTTTACTCCTCCTTAATCCATATGAGAATTAAAAAATGTTTTTATATTAAAATCATACTTTATTTCTCTCTTCGGTCAGAAATCTTTTTTATTCAAAAACCATGTTTTAAAAAATTGTTCATGAGAAATATTTTTAATGATATGATAAAATTATTTTACATATATAATGAAATAATTTGATTTTAAATATACTTTAATGGGGTTATTATCCTGGGAGACCATTCTTATTATTTTTGTGAATGCTTTATGCTTTTGATGACATGTTGTTTATGAGATACATTTCTATTACAAGGTTTATACATTGAAAATGATTATGAAAATAGATTATTTTCATGTGTCATTCAATGATTAAATTATTATAAAACTTATATATTTTCTATAGGTTATGTTATGATGAAATGCTTATGATAATGATTTTATATCATTAGTTATGCTTTGATGTTTTCTAAATCCATCTCTTTTTATGGGTCATGATATGATGAATGTTTTATTTTAGTTTGACCCATGCATGTAAGACTTAATTATGTGAGATGTGTGACTTATATCTTCCTCTAATGCATTAAGAAATGAATAATGTTCAATGAGTTAAAAGGGTACAAATGTGGAAATCCCAATCTGGTAAGAAGAGGGTATATGGGAGGGAATCCTAAACCCATAGCAAGAGGGTATATGAGATGGAATACAAAGTCTGAAACAATAGGGTAAATAAGAGGGAATCCCGAGCCCATAACAAGAGGGTACATGGGAACTAATCCCATATAAAGAGGGTACACAAGAGGGAAACTGATGCCTATTATAAAATAGGGTATATGAGAGGGAATCCCAAGACTGTAACAATAGGGTACATGGGAGGGTATCCCAGCCATTAAATAAGATGTTAAATGGTAAGAAATCCCAAGATTATGGAAAGATGGTACACAAAAGGTCATCCCAATCCCTCAGATGGTACACGTGTGACTATCTGAAACCTAACAAGTCATTAAGTTCTTTATTGGCAAACTTGACATAATATTTTCTATGTTTATGTGTATTCTACAATTCCATGTATTATTCCTATATTATTCTTTCAAAAATTATCCTAATTATTCCTTTATAATTCATATTTGATGAACAACAAATATTTATTCAATGATTCATGTTTATGATCATTTATGTACAGGGTGTGATCTTCTAATATTTTGGCCACGTTTTCATACCCTTATGCTCAAGGTTATTATATTATATATCCCTTATTGACGCTTAATGAGCATATGAGAACACCATTTCTTATCTTTCCTTGAAATTTGTTTTGAATAATGGTTTTTAGTTGGAGTAATAAGGGGTATATCTTTATGGGATAAATTTAATATCTTCCACTATGTTTAAAGATTATGTTTCCATGTTTCCAAATATTCTAAACAGTTATGGTCCTCCATCAAGTAGTTTTGTAATGGGCTGTATATTTATCTAAAAATTTATAATATCCATGCATGTTAATCCCATGTTTCTATAAGATAAGTTCACTTCCCTTCCCTTAATTTGTTTCCTTAGTGTAATGGCTTGCATGACCTGGATAAGAAGATAATCCCACTAATGCATTGGTGATTAATGTTTTTAGTGACTATCAGATGATACATTAATTTATTAACTTAAATTTATTATAAATATACATAAGTTAATAAAGGGTTATTATTTTATTATTATATTATAACTATATTTTCTATTTACTTATTATAATCTTGTATAGGATTAATTACCATCTTTTATTGAGGATTCATAACATGATTTAAACCCCTCAGTGGTGTTAGACCCATACTGAATAAATTAAAAATACTTATACAAAATTTTAGATATTGTATAGTCTAATGATATATTTACCATATATAAAAATTAGTTTAAGACTCACATGAAACAATGATGGAAGGTTTTAGTATTTTATTAGTCCTTTTAAAGGAAATCCTGAATAGTGGGTTTCAACTCATCCCCTGTGTAAAATATCACATTCCATGTGCTCTAATCCATGAAATACATAAATTATACTAGATCATACATATTATTGAAATATTTATGGAGACATATAATTATTCTATGTAATATTATTAATGTCATAACCATTGTATTTGATATAAAAGGAAAATAAACAAGTAATAATTATTTAAAAATATTTACAAAGTATTTATGTTATTCGTACTGTTATATTACATTGAATATTATCATAACAAGTATATATGTGATACATAAAATTTTAATGATAAGAGTAAATATAAAATCCTGTAATAAATATCAAATTTTTTGTTGGATTCCAATAAGAATCACATTTTCCTGGTCCTTGATTAATTATTAAAGGGGTTATTCTTATCCAAGAATCAATAATACATATTTTGTTAGGTGAAAATGGAAATAGTAATAGTTATGTACATTATGTATGAAACTAGACATGGTATCCTAATAATATTTAAAACTAAAGACAGAGTGTTAATTATATTCATTGGATTAATTGAGAAAGATGTTTTTCACCAAAAATTATAGATGTTGTTTTATATATAATTATATATAATTATTCCCTAAAATTTTAAATCATTATGATATAAACCTAGATATAATATTTCATGTTTTTAGGTTTTGGGATGATTTTTTCCAGGATACCCTCAATAGGTTACCTGGTTGATTTATTAATTTTCATAGAAAAATAGCATTTTCTTTTCAAAAAAATTAAAAATTATATTTGAGGTTAACATATAACAATATGTATTTGGGGAAAAAAATTTATATTATAGAATTTTATTATTTTAAAGAAAATATATTCAATAAAATATTATATTGAATAATTACACACATGATACTAATAATGAAAAAATATTTTTTTATAGATATTCATGGTTGATTTGACCCTATTTTATGTGTTTTCCACATATTATTGTTATTAACCATTTTTAATAATTATTGTAACAAATGTAAATGAAAATTGAAGAATTCAATTAATATAGAAAACTCTTTCTAAAAGTATAAATTTATTTATTCATGTGAAAATTTTCAATTTTCTATATTGTCATTGATGTTTTGGTTCTGAGACTTAATTTCAAAATATATTGAGAATACTTAATCATTTTTCATGGAGTGTTTTAATTTTTCATGTATTGATATGTAAGAATAAAAGTATTCTTTATAGATAGTGTGAATTAGTAAATGAATTTTCTAGCTGATATATAACATAAAGTCAAGAAGCGAATGAACTATTTAAACCAATTTATGAAAGAATAATGAATACAGAATTCATATGTAAGAATAAATATTTGTGTATTTCAATAATATAATTACATTATATAGAAATAAACGAGTATTTAAATAAATTGTGTAATTTTAAAAGGAAAAAAGGTTGGTTGTGAATTCATAAACGGATCCCAATACATGTTTTAATTAGCTTGGGTCATAATGAAGGAGAAATATATATTTAAATAGGATGAATGGAGCACAAAAACTGATCACATGTTAAGAATCAATTTATAATTCAATGATATAATTGACTAATGTATCTGATGAAACTAAATTAATTCAAATAGGAAGTCAACAAGTTGGTAACATTGATGTGGGTTTTAGGATAAATCGATGATTGATTTCAGAGGAACTCTAACTAAATAAATAAAATTGTTGATAGGATATTTGTGAACTTTATAATAGGACATTGATAAACTACTATGGTTTATTATTAGAGAAGTTGATGAGTAATACCTATGTCAGTTTGAAATGAATCAGGTTTTAATCTAATTTTTTTTGAGATACATGAAGTTGGTTAATCAATTTTGAAACTAAACTCAATTAGAGAAAATCTATTGAATCAAGGGATCAGGTGAAGCTAATGAATTTGAGTGGAGGATAAAGATGGAAATATATTTTTTATTAGTTTACGAGTCTAGTATTTATTAAGAGTACACTAAAATCATTCATTTAAATGACATGAAGAAGTTAGTTTTAGTTTATATAACTATGAGTGGTGGAACAAATGAGTTGTTGAGGTAATTGATTAATGAATATGTATGATATAAAGGGTTTATTTGAATTTTTTTTTGAGATACCAAATCTATTAAGCCAGATTATACTTTTCAATCTGACAATGGATTGTCAAACAATCAATGTGTGGTTTCAGTGATCAATCAAAAGAGTCAAGTTAATGCGGTTCTTAGATTATACTATAGATTTATATTACATGATCTGGATAGAGTATATTATTTTATGCATGTGATTAGTTGATCATGGATTTTGAAGATGTAGAAATATATGAGATATCCTAATGAAGTGAATCCATGATGAAGATACATAATTGAACCCCTTTGTGTCATCCAATTAATGGTATAGTTGGTCGACATGGGTCATCATAATATTGATGATAAATTGTGTTTAATAGAAACAATAATGATTTTAAAAAAGAAGAATAAGGTCTTTTATGGTTTTTAATGGGTATAGAGGTAGAATATGTTCGAGTAGGGTTATATGTAGAATGAGAAAACTTGAATGAAAGTTTAAAGATAATAAATTGACATAATGTAACCCAATTTTTTTGGATAAATTAGGAATTGATAAATAGTGTGAATATAATATCATGTTAAAAGAAGAGAAAATATTAATTAAAATGGATTCTTTGATCAAGACCATGGGAAGGTGTAAGTTTTATATTTAGAGAATGTTATATATTTTTTTGAAATGGTGAACCACTTTTCTATGTTAGTGTATCGATCCTATAAAGGGGAAAACATGGATGTATAATAAGGGAATTATACTTTTTGGAAACCATTTATGATAAAAATTAGCTTCTTCAGATAAATAAATAAATAAATATATGGAGATAAGAGGAAGTTGAGGACCAATATAGTTCCACAATGTAAACTTTATTTCCTTTATAATCAAAACATGACCAAACCATTATGTTATTTTATTCATATATCTTAATTTTAAATTTATTACTTTAATGTTCTCAATTTTTGTATACATAAAAACATGATTTTTATTTCTTTTAATTTTTTTAACTATCTTAAATTTTTTTATTTCTTTATTTCTTCTGTCACCTTTTAGAATATTATTGATAAAGGTATTCTAAATTTATTAATGTGTTTTGTGTTTTTAAACCAAATAAGAAATAAATAAACAATTTATTCAATTCTTAAACTTTCCAACACTCAATCGAGGTTCTAAACATAGTACTTATTAAATTTATCTCAAAATAAGTGACTAATAAAGATATACCATATTGTTTTTTGAAAATAGATTACCAACTATGATTTTAATAATTTACCCTCTATCTATTTAATTTTTTCAATGATTGGTTCATGATATTGATTCATTACTTGAAATTATTTTCTAATAGTGGAGTCCTTAAATAAGGTAGACGATTCAATAATGGAAAAATATTATTCATTCAATCTTTTCAAAAAATATTACTTTCCTTCCCAAGATCCAAAATAAAAACATCTGTTACAGTTGATTGCTTTAGTTTTTAATTATTTTCCATTCATACAAACAAGTTTTCATATTAAAGTATATAATTTATAAAATTAAAAAAATAAAGGGATATTGAATTACAAGTGTGTTTCAGAGTGCTTTCTTGAAATAAAACTACAGTTTTCCATAATAGTGCATTTTGGTTATAAAATATTAATTTAAAGAGTTTCATGAAAAATATCATCATAATTTCTGAACTATTACTGGGGAGACACAACATATTATTCAAACTATATTTCAAAAAAATAAATATATAAAATTTAAAAAATACAATAAATTATAAAAAAATATATATATAAATAAAATTTATTTTTAATGTGAGTATAAAGACTTCTCACTGAAGGAATAAATGAAATGATTTTTTAAGAACATTATAAAGATCTAAAATTCAGGTTTTACGTAGAGGTATTTTAGATATTTTAGGGATCATAACAAGATAAAAATAAAATATGAACTCTTTGATATTTTGACCAAATATCTTAGTGAATTATCTAGTTTCTCTCATGAGTTTTATATAAGAATGTTTGTTGAATCAACTCTACCAACAATGAAATAACTTGAGACATCCATACATATTATTTTAAAATAAATAATATAGTAAAAATATTTTTCACACTCTATAATAAGAATAAAAAACTAAAGCTAAATATATTTTGAATATTAATTAAAACCATTGTAACCTAGATATTAAATTAATTAGTATAAATTTAAGTAACTATATCATAAAATAAATAAATAAAGTTAGAAGAAATTGGATTTAAAAGTAGTAGTCTTATTTATGAATCCCATTTTTTAAGATTATAAGGTAGGTACCATTACTAGGGGTTTTCATATACTAATCCCAAAATGAACTTGAGTAATACTGACTTGAACATAATCATTTATTGAAAAAACAATAGATTATTAAACTTGCGGTGAAATTTGCGCTTGATGAATTATCCCCTGTGACTGCCACTACTTGTTATTTTACCATTTTATCTTATGTGGATGTTATATAGGAGTTTTTATTTATAAATTAGAATGATATACATATATAAGTATTATCTATAGAATCGACCGAGTCTATAAAAAAAAAAATTTATTTTAAGCTTAACAAATCTTGTCTTTTGAGTTATTTATTCCTATATTAAAATTAAAATATATCTTATTTAAATATTAATATAATATATATATGAAAATAATATATCATTCATCTAATAAATATTTAATGACACTAAATAAAAATATATTCCCACTACACATAAAGAATATATTTTTTCTAATTTTTTTTTATTTTGAACTTGACACCCTTATGTTGCTACAGATTTATATTAATATTTTATTTTCAGATTAATAAAAATAAATTTATTTTTCAATTCATCACATAAAATTTAATTAGTTTTAATTATCTAGTTTTTTTAAATAATCAATTCTTAGGAGAATAGTTAAAATAATGATTTTTCTGTTACCATCAATTTTATATGAAATACATGTTTTGGAATCCTTTTTTATATTTAAAATTTATATTTTTAATGTGATATAAATATTTTTAAAAAAAATACCATTTTCAATATATAAAACCCATTAATACCAATTTAAATAAATAATTAATAACTCATTAAATATAGTTTTAACCCCTTTTCATAATTAAATTCTCACATGAGGAAATTAGGTTTTTAGATTTATTTTTTATCAGATAAATATTATTTTAATGACAATTATAATAATAATATCATTATAATTAATAAAATTGAAGATATTTTCCTGAACATAATATTTATGCTTTAAAATACATTTTTCATAAAAGTAGGTTTTTTCCTGTTTCATGTTTTGTTGTTAAGAATAATTTCAATAAATATAGAAAATTATTTTTTATAAATTAATTATTATTTTTGATATAAAATTATTCATATTATTTAATAAGGTAAAAATATTTTAGGTATAAAAATTATATTATTAGGACCGATAGGAATTTCCACGATAGTAGTGAAACATTTTTCAATATTATCATTTTATTAATATCATAGAATATATATCTAATCTATTTAAATAATTCCTTTAAATAATGATTCCTATATGATTTATACAAAGAATAAATATATAAACAACTATTTATTTTAAAATCAATACAAAATAATATTAAAAATCCATAATATTTAAAATTTTATTATTATACTAAAATAGTTTTACACACATTTACTTTCGTAAATTAAAATAAAATATTAAAATATTTAGAAATTGAATTGGATTAAATTGAGGATAAATTTAGTTACATAAATATAATATTTTATGTGTGTTAAGTTATATTTTTATTAAAATATAAAATCACTTAGCAAAAATTGGTTACCTAGTTTAAAAGTAAAAGAGAAAAATCTAAAAACATAATGTAAAACTCCCTATAATATATTTAAAAAATGTTTTTAATATCAGTTTTGTGGATTTATAAAACCAAAATCACAGTAATCTCAATTTCTTCAAATTTTGGATTCATTGATCATGTAATAGTATTATAATATCATGGAAGGGTAAAGGGAATTCCCTAAAGTACTGTTTTCTTTAGTTTTAATATTCGATCACTTCTACCCCTCCGTAGTTAAATTTATATATTGAATATCCCTTGAAAATATATCTAATATAACATTTATATTTTTTTAATAATTATTAAACCCGTGTCATCTTAAAGATATATTAATGCCTTTACTTCCAAAGAAATATATAAGAGAAGACCAAGTCTCCAACAAAAGTATTAACTTCTTCATAAAATTTTATCCTTAATATTTCTCTTTAAAAATATCTTATAAAAATAAATACATAATTACACATTTATAGTTTCTATATAGTGATATTATTTAATTAATTTAATAATAATTATTTATTCCTCTATATTCACTAAGAAAAACAAAAGCATTATTAGTACATTGCATTAACTATCGACTCAGAAAAGTGGTGCCTTCTATTTTTCATCACTGAAATTATAGCATATAAAAAGGGTTTAATTGATGAATAAATATAATATATATCATATAAATTTGATTCTATAATATTAAATTATAATTTACCATCTTCACCTCTCATTATTTAAGAAATGAAATCCTTAATCTTGCATACATGTGAACTATTGACTCTACAAGCTATGAGTTTAATCTATGATCACCCCCATAAAATCTAGTTCTAAAGATATATTTCATATATAAAAACTCTCTATTAAACACTACTATTATTCTGTAAATTATTAACCTATTTTACAATTCTTTCTACCATGGTCAATATATATTATGAATTGTGAGAAAATTTACCAAGCTACCTCAAGAAGCCGATACAGGGAAGAAAACTCTATAATAAGTAAATATCATATGGTAATAAATGGTCAATATAAAATTAAATAAATATGAATGATTTTCCAGAAAAATGTAAAAAATAATATTTTTTTTAATTATGATGTTAGTCATGTACATAGAATGATTTTGGAATAGTGTAAGGGGTTTATCTCAAAATGTCTATCTTTGAGACATATTTTATTTTACGCACATAATTTTATTTAAGTTTTTTTTATACTTCCAATAGGATATATAATATCATTAATAATATTTTTTCACTTTATTATTACTAAAATTTCAATATTTATATCTTTAAAAGGGATTTTTTTAGAATTTTTCTTAATCTGTAATGTGTTTTGTCTCAAAATCCCATCCTTTAGGCATATTTTTTATACACCAATTTAAAATTTTATGGTGTATATGATTCAATTTTTTTAAAATATATCATTAATTATATTATATTAATTTTAAATTACTTTTAATTCTAATCCAGATCTGTTTAATGTTTTTTTAAATGTTACTCAAGCTGTAAGGGGTTTCATCTCAATTTCCCTTCATAGAGACATATTTTATATTTATTCACAAATCCTTATTTAGTTTTTTGTATAATAAATATTTTATATAATATATCAGTAATTATATTTTATTCTTATATTTAATGTTTAGTTTCATGATAACCTCTTTATGGCTCTTTGATTTAATTTTTACCTGGGTCATAAGGGATCTTCCTTACCGCCTTCATGAATTTTCAGTTACAAGTTCTCTATCATTTTTTCCATTTTATTCAATTTTATTCACATGTACCTCATAAATATTTTTTATATATGTCCCTTACATATACACATAGTTAAATATCCCTTTCATTTTTTGGGTTATGTTTGTTTTTAGTTCCTTTTGAAAATACTTCATTTTAGTAAACCCAATTTAAGGGATCTTTAATATTTTTTGTCTCATATCGAGCATTCAAACCATGAATTTTTTTAAATAACTAAAATATTCTAAAGTACCTAATTATTTTTTGGGATAACCCTATTTTTCGAATTATTATTTTATGGAATATAATAAGGTTTATCCTTCTTTAAAAACATCCTTTACTTGATTCATAATTATTTACAAAATTGGTACATTTTTATTCATTATTATCCTTGATTATTCTCATGAACTTACAATATTATATCTCAATGTTCAAGTACTATGTTTATTTTTAAAATAATAAATTTAAAAAAAATATTTATTTGTTAATATTTTGGTAATCATTATGATTTAGTCTTTGGTTATTCCCTGAATTAGAATTATGAAACCCACTTCCTTCTAAGGTTTTTGATCATACTTATGATTTATGTGTGGAATATTTTCCTCATGTGGAACACCTTTGTATGGTTTTTAATGTTATGGATGGTAATGGAATTATATATCCCTATAATATATTGTGTAAATCATTATACCTTATGTTTTTTATGTAAGGTAGTTGGGAATGGACCTAATCCACCATGGTACTTTTGCTAAATTTATGATGATAATCAGTGGATTTTCCCTTGAGTTATGTTTTTGATATCATGTTTTATGTTGTTTCAATATTTTTATGATAAAGTTATATCATTTCCTTATATAATTTATCCATGTTTATGACCATCCGATTTATGATATCATATTAATCCTTCTAAATCTCACGTTAGGAAATGTTTCCATTTATATTAACTTAATGGGATTTAAATCTCTCCATTTACTTTTGAATTGTACCTATCATATCATATTAAGTTTTATAATAAATGTGCGAGTTAGGAGCACTATGTAAAGTTTAAAAAATATTATTTTTTGCGAAGTAGGTTGGGGACAATCCCCTTTATTAAAAAAAGATACCCCTTTTGGAACGGGTTAAAGGAAAACCAAATACAAGACCAATGACCCAGAGGAACATATCCTATATTTTAGTAGAAAAAGTGCCCATTAGTACAAAACTATAATAAGAAACAATTTCCTAGAGGTCCCATGCAATACAGTCCCGATTGTGATGAGGCCAGAAGTATAATGAAATAGTGACCCAAAGGCCTAAGGGTTTTGAAAACCCTAAACTATCCACCAGCCTTAAGATAAAACTCACCACGACCACCAATCATGGTGACCTAACATCATTTTGTCCCCACCTAGAGTCACACCTTGCCTCCTAATGTTTCATTAACCATTTAAAACCTTTGTGTCATCCATCACCAAAACCATCACTATCCCTGCCAGGACACCGTGACCACAGCCATAACCCACATGGAAACCCCCTACAACTAAACACACTACCATAACATTCCAACACATTCCATATGTCCCTCCTAAAGAATTCCATTATTTCCTCGGAGGATAAGCTATACCAATCACAGTGACCACCACCACAACAAAATCCCACAGATCGCAAGACAACGTCGTTACCCACATCTTGTGCATGCATTGAAAAAGGTGATACAGATCTGGCATGATCCTGGTTAGATCATATCCATAGAAAACCCATTAATATCATCGAATTCACATACCTATACTAAGGAAACATTTCCTAAAAAGTTGAAGATACATGGGAAGAAACCTAAAAGATGTAGAGAGATCTCGGTTAAATCTTAGATCCATAAATTAGGAATTATTCAAAAAATATGTTTTTATGTTTAATATGATGTATTTGTTTGATTATCTAAAGACATAATACCACTAGATACTATGATATTATTTAATTTAAAAATTTGTTATGAATCATGAAATAATATGTGTTTAGTGACTGGGTAATCATAGATGGTATTAAAGGATAATCAAGTTATTATTGGACATTAGGATGATAGAACCTTTGTAAAAACACATTAGATAAGTCTAAAGGAAAATTTTAAGTATAGTATATCATCCTAAAATTATAGTAAAGTAGGTATTTTGTGGATTTCCTTGAAATTACATATAATTCTATATACTATAAAGTGGATTCAAGCTCTGAAAAAATTACTCCTTAGGGTAATCATCCTGAAGTGTGTGGGTGGGGTATTAACTCAACCATGATTCAAAGAATGAAAAAGAGGCATAAATGTACACATAACAGGAAAATCATGATTAACCTGATTTGGTTAATCATATTTTTTTACGAACCTCTATAAAGGGTATAATATATAGTTACTTTATAGAAATAAGTTTAAGGAGTATAAGATAACCCAACTTAAAGTAACTTTGGTCAAACTAGGAGATTTTTAGGATAAAAAAAGTGTATAATTGTTGAAATAAAAGGATCATTTTTTTAAAATCCAGCAAAACACTAAAAAAGTATGAAAGAGTGGATGTTTTACAATCTCTTTCATAGAGAGGAACAAGATCAATCGACAGATCATCACTCCACGTAACACTCTGGTTGATTCCTTTATTATCCAAACCATCATCCACCATATTCTCTTCCAGGTATGAATGAGTGGAAATATATCTAATCTTATGAAGAAAATCAATATAGTCCATCCATCGGGAAGTAAGAGGCCAGGCAAGGTGTACCACCCCATTCCAAATTTCTTAGACAATGGAGGTAGAGTCACTTTCAATCCAGATGTTGCTCCAGCTTTTGATTTTAACAAAGTCAATAGCCTAGATCACAACCATCATTTCTGCTTCTATAGAAGAGGTGTTACCACGACTTCCAAAGAAATAAACATAGAAACATACCAGGAAATCAATGAAAATACCTCCAAAACCTGCTGGCCTTGGATTTCTTTTGGAAGCTCCATCCACATAGATCTTGATCCATTCATAAATATGGTCCTGAAAAAACACCTCAATTGAATGTCTCAGTTTTTTGTAGAGGCATTCAAACTAAAGATATTGAAATATCACAATGTCCCTAATGGAATTGTCATAGTGAGATTTTTTAAGAGAGGAAACATCCCTGATAGCAATGAGAATTCTCGGCTGTCCTGCATTAAGATTGAGAGAGTGATTATTATGAATAATATCATTTCTATCATACCATATAATGTGGAGGATCTCCGAAATATTGGAAAGGAAGAGATTCTTGATTTTCCGTGAGGCATCAAGCTCCACAAAATGTTTTATTTGAAGAATAATGGAGTTAGAGTGAAACCATATTCATTCAAAGAGGTCAGTAATATAATTACATAGAGCATAAGCTGTAACACATGATAAGAAAATATGGTTGTTATCTTCCCTATGTTGGTGATACATATGACATTTAGAGTAGAGTCAGATACCAAAGGTCTGAAGGCAAACATTAGTAGGAATCTGATTATGAGAAATACGCCATATAAGGTTAAGTATAGAGGGTTTAATCCAAGATTTATCAAAATGATTCAACAACCCAAAAAAGGATCATATTGAGTAAAATTATAATTGTAAAAACATTTAGAATCTAAAATACCATTATGCACAAGTTCCCAAAAGATAAAATCATCTGTGTTAGAGAAGAGGTGGTTATAAAAAACGTGTATAATGCACTCAGGGAGATTACAGTTAGAGGAGTGCATCAATTCCAGAATAGAACAGTTGATGATATCTAGAGGGAAGTTTTGAGACATCATGTAGATAAGGGGAGAGCCAGTCCAGTTATCAAGCCAAAATTTCAGAGAGGAGTTTGTACTAAACAACCATTTAGTATAATTATGTTGATAACCATTTTGGTTTTTGTATTTTGTTGAAACATGATCATGTAAATAAAGCTAATAAAGTTATATACCTTTAAACCTTTACATATTATAACAAAATATGTCATCACACTTAAATTCATGATAATATTGGTATATGACTAATATGATAGAAAATGGGAGTTTCTTAGTCATACATAAATTTATTACCCTGATATCTTAAAAAATATACATATATATACCGTTAGTTTTTTCTATTAGATAATGATATTTATCAATATTATTAGAGCATATTCTAAGAGTTATGAGTGTTATCTTAAATAAATAATTATTGTTCTTTATTAGTTTTCCTTTAAAGGTATGGAAGAATATATTAAATTTTATCAGTAAGCACAAAAAAATGATTTTATAACAAGGTTATTTTTTTAGGGTAAAAGTTGAAGAAATCATGATTGAGGTTTGGATAAATATTAGCCTTAATAAATGATTTATGTTTAGGTAATAAAGGATTGTTTGATTTTAGAAAAGAATGTTATATAGTATTAGTAACCTTAGGATTGATAATTAATTCATGATATTATTTGGGGTGAATTGTATCTCAATTTTTGGGATTATGATACATATATTGACTATTGTGTGACTTTATGAATTAGTGGTTAATTCCATTTGAGTGTTTATGGTAGGGTGAATTTTTTAAATAATATTTGATTTAAGTAATTTTTACTATCTTGGAGATCCATTGGGAAATGTATATAATAGAAAATATATAATTAGTGTGTATATATATTGGGGTAACTTCTTGTATGAATGATTAATGTGGTTTGAGGAAAGATATGTAACTTGTAATAATTAAATAATTTAAGGTATATTTCATATTAGAAGTTTTATTTTGAATGATGAATATGTTACAAATACATTAATCTACTTTTATAGGTTAGGATTAATTAAAATTTTGTGGAGGTAATTTATTTAAGGGTGGAGAAAACAAAGATCATATATTTAAGAGCATATTGTATTTGAATAAATAATAAATTAAATATTATCTTTCACACACTATGCTAAAAAAATTATATATTTAAAAATTTAATTATAATCATTGAAACATATCCATTAAATTAATTGGTATAAATTGTGTTACCATATTGAAATACTAAGAAATAAATTAAGAAAAATTGGAACCATGAAGAAGATGTATTCTTCTTGAAGCCCATTTTTATGATATTGGAAGGGAGGTAGCTTCTCTATAGTTTTCTATAGATAAAGACCTAAAATATCATGAGTAATCAAGGCTTGAACGAAATCGTTTCTGAAAAAAGAATAAGTTTGTAGAACATTTTGTTTTATTGATGCTAGATAAATCCCCCCTTTTGAAATTCACCTCTAGTTATCTTTGCGTTAAATCTCATATGGTGCTCATAAGAATAATTCTAAGTATAAATTGGTATGATATTAACATTTAATTAATATCTATTGAATTGACTGAGCATATTAATACAAAAGTCATTTTGAGCTTAATAAATTTTGTTTTATGAGTTATGAATTATTATATTTAGATGAAATTATATAACTTTTAAATATTTATTTAATATATATATATATATATATATAATTTTTACACATCTGACAGATATTTTCCTGACACTAAATATGAATACATTCACATTATAATTTAAAAAACGTTTCCCCAAAAATATTATTCCCTTCCTTGTTCCATTATAATGTAAAAATTTTCTATATAATTTATATTTTGAAATTAATAAAATAAAATTCATATTTGAATTCAACATATAAAAATTTACTAATTTTAATTTTTTGATATTTTACCAAATAATTGACTTTTATGTGAGTGGTGAACACTATTTTATTTTCTAATATTAGGCAAATATATATGAATTAGATGTTTTTGAATCATTTTTTAAATATAAAATATATATTTATAAACTATAATAATTAATTATAAATAAAAATACTATTATCAATTTATAAATACCTTGTATATCATTTTATAAAATCAATTGACATTTTATAAAAAAATATTTTTCATCTATTTCCTTGGTAAAATTTAGACATGAAGAAATTTGGGTTTGAGATATATTTTAATTAAACATAACTCTTATTCAAACAATGATAATTTTTCTAATATTATTAATATCAATAAAATTTATAGTTTTTTCACATATAGAAACTTTATATTTAAAAAGTCACTTTTTTTTTAAAAAAAAATTCGGTTTTATGCATTATATGAAAAAAAGATAAGATTAAATTCCCTATACACAGAAAGTTAATTTGATAAAATGATACTTTTATTTGAGATAATAATATCTATATTATTTAATATGTCTTATTTCATTTCTACGTATAAAATTTATATGATCAATATTAATTCTAATTACCATGATGACAGAGAAATAATTATTTTAAAATTATCATTTTATTAATATCATGGAATTTATATCAAAACAATTAAAATAATATACTTAAAATAATGATTATTATATGATGTATAAATTGATAAATAAATTTATTCACACTAATTTAATTTCTAATTAATAATACACAATATTATGAATACATAATGCACATAATTTTTTTTTGAATAGAAACATATTTTCTAATCATTACATGTCGTAATTCAAAAGATTATTTGATAATGTATAGAAATTTAATAGATCAATAGAGGTTAAATTTAGTTCTATCACAAACAAATTTTCTTTTTTTGGGTTTTTTTATATTTTTAATAAAACATATAACTAAATAATAAAAAACTAGTTACCTAGATTAAATTTAATATTCAAATATAAAAACATAATGATAAAAACCCAATAAAATGTCTAAAAAATATATAGAAATTATTTTTTGCATATTTAACAACCAAATAGGTGATGAACATGACTCAGATACCCACTCATCTGGGTACCCAAACAAATTTCCACAGACCTTAAGGGCGTTCCGGATCCCCATGGGCTGGCGACTGTCACACAGACATCAAAAAAATTTGGAGGGAAATTTTTTTAGCAACCTGATGGAGAGAAAATAAAATATAAATATATATACACACATAATGTCAAAAAACAATTGAAGAAGAAACAAGTATATATGTCACCAAAAAAAGTACACAAGAGAAGCAGAATAATTTGAATACAGTTAAAAATATTTAAGAGAGAAGTCCAACAACAAAGGGTAATAAAAACCAAAAATAGTTAGTGCAAGTGATAGCATGTGAAAAAAACAAAAATATCACCACTAGCTACCCTGATTCCTCATAAAGAAACCTCGTCACCTCATTTTGGTACCTTACCTTTCCCTACATAAAAAGGAATGTAAAGGTAAATGAACCACCGAAGGGGTTTACATGGTGTGAGATAAACATGATTAGTAGGAACCTGACCAGGTGTTCCCAATTTTATCTATGTAAAAAATTATGAATGATGCTAATATTTAATGATAAAAGTCAAGATAAATATTTAAATAGTTTATATTAAAAAATCATCAAAAAACATTTTATTTCTTAGTTTTTTCCATTTCAAAAATAATCCTAGTAAAATAGTTGCAAATAATTTAATATACATAAATGTAGTCAAATAAAACTAAAACATACATTACATTTGTTACATAAAATCCATGGTAGTACAAGATGAAATAGTATAATACCAAGTCCATGTAACACCATGCCAATGATCACTATAAGTGAGGAAATATAGGACACTTATACCCTCATCATAGGAAATCACTTCCATTATGACTCTAGATATATACATAAAATCTAGTGAGTAGAGGAACACCCCAAAAAGTGAATCCCCAATAGGATTATCACATCCTGAAATCAATAATCCTAGAGAGTAGAGGAACATCACATGAGTTAACCACCGATAATATCAATAGAGTAGTACTATTTATATGCCATCCACATAAGTACCTAAGGATTTCCATGTGACCTATTTTACAAACCATTTAATCAAAACAATTCTTTTTAAAACATTTCACTAATAAATTTAATAGTGATTTTAAAATACCTTTTATTTATCCTAAAAATGGGGAAAACTAGATTTTCTCAAAGTCGCATTTCCACACATAAAATCCAATCAGTCGATCCTGAAATTTTATTTATAAAATTATTAATCAGACTAGAGAAATATAGTTCTCCCAATATTTTCTAGAGATGGATCCACCAACCCTAAACTCCAGTCACAGACACCCAAAATAGAACCCACTAATTATAAAGGAACACAAGGTCAAAAACGTAGTCTCTGATATTGATTACCATTTCTTATGATCACATCACACAAAGAAATAAGATGGTAAAAGGGTAGATCATAAAAAATATCAAAAAAAAAACACCCGTCATACTACAACTAATAAAGTACCTCTCTAAGAAAAAGACCATACAACATGTTTTGAAAGGATCAAGAAGATCATCTTTATAGATGAAAAAATCCAATAATAATACAAAATGGTGGTACTTTAATAAAAAATAATGAAAAATACAAAGGAATACTCACATGGATAAATACTCCACAACTACAAAATATACCAATCACTAAACTGAGTGATTCAGAAGGAATGGAGTTCCCTAAAATCCCATGGTATAGCTCTTAGATTGAGAGGTAAGAGGCCTATTTTTTCAAGAATAACAAATAATTCATTAAAACCGTAAAAATCATAGGATATGAGAATTAAATGGTGTGAATCCATGGCATTTCATTTAATTCATGATTAAAATGTTCCAAAAAATACACATCAGGTTGGATTGAAAACCATGATTTTGATGATTACACAAATTGAACCATTTCCATGGTGTGTAATCCTTCCATGCTTTGAACCCATCTCATGACATGAACCCATGAAGTTTTACACTTTTAGAACATGGCCCATGCCATGGATTGAGCCATAACTACCCCAATCCTGCCTCTATAGGTTATGGGGTTATGAAAAGCCTCAGAGGAACACTAAAATTGTGGATGCTTTATCCTAAAAACCTATACAAACACACACAATGAACTCAAAGAAAAAGTGAAGAGGGAAATAAATAAAACATGTAACAATGATATAAAATAAACCAAGTACGTATGAACCTATAAATGGTACAAGAGTTTGGTAGTGTAAACTGAAAGTTAAGGAGAAAAAAACATGCCCAAACAGAAATATGTCCCAACCTGACAAAACTGGATAAGTAAAATAGATGAGAGATCCTAACTCCTAAATTACAATCTATGACCACCATATGCAATCCAGAGACCCCGTATCCCTAAGATCCTCTAAAGTCACGATCAATCTACCCATCATCTTCAAAAGACTCTTCATGTGTTGGGTGAAGCCCATGTAGGGCTGAGTATATACATACCAATTAGAACACCCCTAAGAGGGTGAAGGGGGATTAGTAAGTGATAAAATTCAGAGGAAAGATGTAGGGAGAAAAAGGTATTGAAAAAGTGAATAGAAGGAGTATAGATCAACCTAACAAGAGAGTTAATGTAGACTCATCCAAACACAAGAATCTTGAGATGGTGAGGAGATAAGCTCCCAATCGAGTCTTCACTAACTACAACATGAGTGTAGACTTGTACAACCATGAGAAGATAAAAATTAAAAAATTCTATGAACCCTACACATCATCACCTCTCCTATAAAGAGAGTAACCAAGACCTAAGGAGTCAGTAATGTTACAGAATAAATAGATATGATCAGTAAAAGAATCCCAAGAAAGTGAGTAGCTAGAAGTTCCAAGGTAAAATCATCTGAGATACCTAGAACCTCATGCGTATGCATAGGATAGACATTTTAAAGGGGCTTAAATCACCACACCTCAATACAATCCACTTTTGGAAGTACTGACTCACCCACATGGGTTTTATGTCATATCACAAGAATTCATCTCAGTGGGGAAATTTCCCCTCTTTCTTGTGAGTATGAAGGTAAGTCCAATTACACCTTATCACTATGCCATACAGTCAATGGCCATCTATAGTAGCATCTGAGGAATGCCAGTACCCAACCTGGATAGAGGGTACAACTTAAGGAAGTCACTGGGGAATGCCACTACCCAAACACTACTAGACGGTAAGCCTGATGAGTTGTTAGGTAAATTCAACTTCCCAGCCATACAGAAGGGTTATAAATAGAATAATTCATCATGGAATGACACTATCCATCCAAACTAAAGGGTAATCCCAAAATTTCAATAAACTACACTGTCTTTTCCTACTATATGGAACTTGGAAATATCATCAGGGAACTCCAATGACCTACTCGACTGAAGGGTAAGCCTGGAACAACCATCGAGGAATTCCACTGCCTAGTCTAACTAGAGGGTAAGCCTATTAAATCTATGGTAATTCTATAAGATTTCTGCCATCATCAGGTGTCACCACTATTCATTCCAATAACTAAAAATTCATGTTATATCTTAGAAGATGCTTCTGAGGGAACCATCACATTATATGGAGAAAATCACTCCTGATAGGAATCCCATGAGACAAAACCTTAGTAAAAAATAATGGAATACAAGAGGTAAAAGATTCATAATAAGGTAAATGATGTGTATGGGGCCCACATGAACTGTGAGCCCACCTCATCATCTGGCCGTTTACCTAGCTGTACTTGGGTACTAAACTGTGTACATGTACCTCTATGATTTCTTGTGTATTTATCAAAATACATTGCATATCTGGTCAAAAGGATGATGAGTTCACATTTTTTTGTCATTGTTCTGAAGGGACAAAACAAAATTTCACTGAAATGAATCCTCAAACATCTTAGATAATGAAATAGATCACACCATTTTGATCCTTTTCGAAAAGAACACATGATAGAATATTTATTTTCTCGAATCGAACACCCATTGGAGGAGTTGCATTTCACATCGTTATTCATGTATATTGCCTCATAGGGCCCACATCTCTATCTCAAAATAAAATATACGGATCACAACATTGCAAAACTCATGTAAAAAACACAGGAATGACTATTAATTTTTCCAAAACAGTCACCCAGTGAAAAGTCACATTTCACCGCAACACCCCTGAATTGGGATTCATGGGGCCCACACCTCAATCTCTATTTAAATACCCAAAATTGGTCATGAAAAGTACATCATTTTTTAGGATCATAGAATCATATATGGTTTGTTATTCTGACACTATATAAGTGAGATTGGTCAGATACAATATCCCAAAATAATAATAATTTTATTATTATTGGGTGTTTTGTTGACTTGAAGAATTATTCCAAGAAAGGTATCCGAAATTGATATTAAAATGACTGTCTGAATTTTATGTTCACATTACCACTTACATTTTGTTTATCATATTTTGTATGAAGAAGTTACGACAGAATATATGTTTTTCCGCAAAAATTGAAATTAATAATATTATAATATTTTTATTAATATTTTTTAATCCATCCAAGGATCACATTTCTTCTCCCTTGGTGTTCATGATACACTAGAATCCACCATATTTTAATCATTATTTTAGTTCAATATATCTATCAATAATGATATTCATATTAAACTTATATAATTAATATATCTTTAATATATTTGTTTCCCTCCAATCATCTTCCACCTCCACTAATTTCATGGAGTAACCCAAACATCATCCCATTGATAACACAACACTCCTGTTTACCCTATTCACAACCAAAAAATCATTCCTCGATGACCACCACCAAACATTCCATCAACATCTTCCATGCACCACTGCTACGATGACCACTAGAAAAACTCGGGACGTCTAGCTCATGTCGGCCATCCGATGGACAGTTAGATGGGCCACACACCATTGACACTCATTCAAAAACCCTACAGAAGGCTTCTAATATAATCACATTCACTGTTTGTCATTATAGATCGATACCATCCTTGATCTTGATCCAAGATCTATGGAATCAAACCATTTCACCAAAGATCTATTGTGCAATGATTTATTGTTAGATATTTTAAGAATTGTAATCTAAATGTAATGACATTTATGAATGAGTAAATATTGAAGAATAAAATCACCAATAACAAATTTTGAAACGAACCCAGATGTTTTTGGATTGGCCAAGATCCACCTCCATTAGAACTATGATTGGAAAGCTATTACCAAAATTAATAAAATATAGCTCATCTGAAGAACCATAATAATGAACAAAATGTAGATAAAATAAATGATCAATCATTTAATAAAATGGGGAGAAAACCACAATTTAAAAGTCTTAAATAGATTGGATCGATCATTTCTGAAGAAGAACATGCTCATCAAATACACAACATTTTTCATGCATCGTATCACCTTGATATGAAGTTTCTTCATCATCCATCATCATTCACCAATAGAATGGAGTGGGGAAGTCGTAGTTGGAAATATCAGGGTTATAAGGCAACCTTGAGAAAATATCCATAGTGATATATTTATAGATATATCATTTGTTCGAAAAAAATTAATTAATTAATTAATTTAATTAATTAACTCACTGAAAGTACTGCCAATGACAGTCTCATCCGAACGTCTCGTGCGGACCCACTTTAGGTCTCTCCAAGGTAAAACACTACATTACGAACTAAAAAATGGTCGCAAATTTCCAATCAACCCCATTCATTAGTTATTTTGGTTATCTTTAAAAATAATATAATTTTATTTAATTATTTTATTTATGGTTATTTCTTCAGTGACTCTTTCTACAGAAGACCCACATTGAAAAAAGTTATGTCACACCTAGTGTAAATGTCAAACCCCAGACTCAACCGTGCCCTATAATTTCTAATAAAAGGTTATTTTTAGTAGATATTTGGGTTTGAGTTATCAAATTAATGAATTGATAAATTAAATCACCCATTTGACATACTTCTATCCAGTGAGGGGTCCGGACATCCCACATTGACTCATTTTAGGTCGTGTCTAGGGTAAACACCGCCTTATGTACCCAACCGTGGCCTCAAATTTATGACCCTGAGTTACCATTTAAGAGATATCCAATTGTATTTAATAATATCCATGTGAAAAATATAAAATATCTTTAATGTATTTATAAAATTAATTCTAGGATCACCGGGCCTCAAAATCACATACCGTCTCAGCACATTGCTCCGAAAATATTCCAAAGTCATATAAGAAAAAACTAGGGCATACACATACATGAAAAGTAAACTTTACATGATGTGAATTATTTTTATTACAAAATACAAATCATGAATTATTCCTGACGAATAATAAATTAAATGTGAAAAAATACTTTTCATGTAACAATGACATAGGTAGTGAAAACACTAGTTTCTATAGAAAAGAAATCCAACCAAACCATGATGTTCTCCAAACATTGGGATAACCCCAAAAATCCATTTACAAATTCATAAAAATAATCCATTAATTCATGCAAATGTAAATCCCCAAAATTAAGGTCCTTTTACTCATCATAGTGTTTCCATCATTTAGAGTCCCAAAATGCACCCAAATTAAAGAGGGAAATGGAAGGATAGAAGAGAAATACCAAAAAGTTGATAAAAATATGTTATAACCTACCCACCATAAGACTTTATATCCCCTAGAATTCTTGTGGAAGAATGATCTCCAGAAAAGAGTTGACGCCACTACTCCCTCATCAATGAATAATGATGCATTGTCTCGTGAGAATGTGGTTAGTGTCTCCACAATAATTTGACCGATGGAATCAACTTACCACATAATACATTCACCTATGAGTCAGTGATATCCATTATTTAATATATAATATAATAAAATATATCTAACTCAATATCTTCCAAAATCATAATGTGATAGGGATCATAATAATACTTCCTGAGCACCAATATGCGGAAGAAAATCATGAATAACTATAAAATGAACTAAAAATTACAACTGATACAAAACCTGACCAAACTGATCAGTGACCTAAAATGGGCCAATATATCTTGGATCTAACTTTACCTATTTTACATGTTGATGATGAGCCAATCAAGGAGAAACTTTCAAGAAAAACTTTTCAGAAAAAACTCCAGAGGATGATGTTGATGATCCTCATTTGACTTCTGTCAACTCTATGCTATAAGTAGACACTGATGTATATCATGAATCCTCGCTGAGGTCTCATAAACAAGACATAGTCACACAAAAAGGGCCTAGACCACCTCTTCCCCAAAAATTGGTAACCTACATGGGTGACCATAAAAAGTCCTGATGGAATCAATTTTTATTGGAGAATAATAAATTCTATTATAAGAAAACTCAACCAGTCCTAGATGGCTATCCCATGATCCACCAAAATCTATGATGAAGGCACAAAGCACATCCTCCAGGATCTGAATAGCATGTTCTGTCAGACTGTCTATCTATGGATGGTATGTTATACTAATTATGAACAGTGTTTGCATCACCTATTGGAGAATACTATATAACCTAGTTTTGAACTTTAGATCCCTTTCTAAACAAATAAAATATAAAACCCTATGTAACTTCATGATCCCTTCCATATTCATCTTACCTACATCAAAAACTTTATTCGTTACCCTAATCATAATGAAGTGAGATAGATTTTCAAACCTATAAATCCCCACCCAAAAAACATTCCTCTAGAAGGAAGTCTATGGAAACAAAAAAAAGTCTATGGACACCTTGTCCTGTTTCCAAACTATCCCTTATATATACTGGAGTAAACAAGAATGTTTCAGATTTTCTACCCTTATTTGTTGTAAAGTGTAATAGGGGAACACATAATCAATAGTGTAGTAATTTATACCCAGCCTCTATAACCACTATCTCATGTCATAATACATCTTCGTAGTCCTGTTTGAATGGAAAAAAATAAATGTGATAGACAAAAAAAACTTATCTCCTAAAACATGTAATTAAAAAATAGAGAATACCACCAGAAGAGAAATCCCATGCAAAATCAGTCTTCCCAGTATATATAGTTTCTTTTATTTCAATGAACATATCATCCTTCTACTAATTATATATAAGAGACTCAAAGAGATATAAGGATAACTAAATACTAGTCAGAACCACACCAGAGACATCCTCATGAGCATCCAGGTAGAACTTAGTGAAGATATTTATAAGGTTTTAGTCCTTCGATTTTAAAATAGTTTACATTGGAACTTTCTTACTATGACCATCATAAATAACATTCCCCTTACATGAGGTTTAGGTAACGTCGATGTCAAGATTTTGATGTTATTACACCCACTGTCTCTATCTGTGATTCAAGTCATTCCATGAATAGATATATCTCAATGTCTTATGCTCAGAAAAGACTATATACCTCTCCCCATAAAGATGGTGCTGCCAACAATTAAGCACATGTATTACTACGGTATGTCCCAAATCACGAGTGTGTTATTTCTTCTTA
The DNA here is from genome assembly GCA_963277665.1 of Viscum album. Classification (NCBI taxonomy): domain Eukaryota; kingdom Viridiplantae; phylum Streptophyta; class Magnoliopsida; order Santalales; family Viscaceae; genus Viscum; species Viscum album. The sequence goes on along the minus strand of OY728138.1, from coordinate 941,903,033 downwards.
AGAAGTTATATCAAGAGAGATATGTAATAAAACACAAGATTGTCCAATATAATCACACCCCTGATAAGAACCATGAGTATTAAAAAAGCACATACCCTTTATTGGTGTCATGTAAGATCAGAATAAGAGTTTATGCCAAATGTTTTTATGGTCATTTTATGAATATCGACTCATTTCATCACATATGAATATCATCCCTTTATTGTTAAGAGCAGTCAAAAGTGATGATAATTTTGATAAATCCTTGATGAACCATTTTTAATATTTAGTAAGACCATGGGAACTACAAATATAAAAGATGCTATACTATTATTTCCAAGACAAAATAACCTCAACCTTCTCAAGATCAAATAATAACCCATGATTAGAAATCATGGTCCCAAGGAATATCACTTCTTGGATCCTTAAATTTCATTTTGAAATCTTTCTATAAAAAGAGTGACTCTATATGATTTCTTAAAAAAAAATCAAATGGTTCTAATGATAAAGATAATTTCTTGAATAAACCCAATTATCATCCACAAATATTACCAAAAAAGTGTTAATATACTAATAGAATATTAAATTTATTAAATCCAAGAAAATTTCAAGATAATTAGTTAGATCAATAGACATCACAAGATATTTCATAATGTCTATAACTTCCCCAGATAGTCATCTTTGATAAAATAAACTCTCGAACTTTGATCCCATGAAAACCTGACCAAATACCGATCTTTAAAATCAACTTTTCCCTCTTTAACCGATAAAAAAAATCATCTAAATGTATAAAATGATAATTATACTTAACTATTAATCTGTTAAACTTACATTAGTCCCTTCAGAATCGAAGTAAACTATTTTTATTCTTGGAAAAGATCACTGAGGTTACCCAAGGTAAAACATTAGAGAGAATAAAACCTTTTTATATTAAATTATACAAATTAATCTTGAGATCTTTATATACCTCTAGGTCCATATGATATGAGGGTATCCGAATTAGAAGCATACCGAGAACTAGATAAATAATAAAATCTACCTACCTTTGTGGAGGAATACCAGATAAATAATTTGGTAAAATGTCTAAAATTCCCAAAAAACATTAAGCAAATCAAAAATAAAATAAAAATTATCAAGATTAACTACTAAAATAGTTCTCACAATCTCGATCTCTAGGTGGGATTGTTCTGTAAAACCTAACCTCAGATCCCACTTTCTCTAAAACACCAGAGAACCCCCATCGATAGTAATGAAAAAACACCAATGATAACAATAAACCTCATCGTGGTAGAAAATAATATAATCTGTCATAATGATGACATCAAATATATATAGAAAAGTAATGAGAAAATACTTGGAAAACTCCACAGTATCTATCAATAGCAAACAATAAGGACACTGAAACCCCAATCAATCATCTTCCCAAGAGGTATCACAAACTCTATAATGAAGGAAAATATATCTGTTGTATTTAAGAATATTAACAATATGAGAAGAAATAAATGAGTGGGTTGAACCAATATGAAATGAATCAGTCAATATAGACGATTCAATAAATATGGCACCTCTCTCTATTATTGAACCCACATATAACTCCACTAGAAACTCATATACTGTGAGAAGGTACTTCAATCCTGAGGCCTACAGTTATATGACAATATTTTTTAATGAATTTGTATTCACCATACTATCCATTGGAGTATATTATCCCAAACCATGATGTGGTGTCTATATATCTTGAAAGAAATAGTATATATATCTATAATGACTAAAAATGTTACACATATTCACAAGAATAGAATAGGAATGCCCGATGTTCTCAACCTTACCACAATTATAGATAGTAATGGGATAACTAATAGATATGACTAATATTATAGAAATGTCCTAACACTGAGAAACACATTCACCACTTATATGATGATCTTTCCCTATTATTTTCCCCCTACATGCCACTGAAGATAAAATTAGATGGAAGAGAAGGAGACTAATAACTAACCTTGCCTGCCATATTCATCTTTACCATCATTACCCTGACTAGTATCCTATATAGGTTTAAATATTTATCATAAATACCTATGATTTGATATATAGTCACAAAAAACTATAGGAATTTTAGATCCTTTAGATGGTCATTATTTACTAATCTTCGAGAAAAATGAACCAGACCAGTGAAATAAATAGTGTATGACGACACCAAATTATCTCCCTATTATAAATAGAGGAACTCTAAATACTTTTACATCATCCGGGTCTATTAAAATACTCATATAAGAATATAGTCTTGAAACCCTTCTAGTCTAATCCCACATGCTTATCCGCATATACCATGGAATCCCACTATTTTTGGAAGGGCCGTCAAGTTATAATGCTTCACACTTCACCATGATTCTCTCAGTTTCATGTAAGATTCCAAATATCTAATTTATCTCCTATAAATATTACTCTTTATATTGAGGATCATTAATACATCTAAGGTATGATGTCTTATCATGTAATAACTATCCTCCCTTAGCTCTTAGATATACCATAAAACCTACGTTCTTACTTGTATTTCAATTTTGTTAGTAGTATGAACCACATATAGAATGGACTCTATAAGATTATAATTCATAGTCAGATTCCCTTAAGAACAAACCATTTCACCCTCCAAAGGAACTCGTGGTAGATATATTGAAGGTATACTGTTGCACCTTATAATTGGATAAATAACGAGAAAACTGGATAATCTCAGTTTAGAAAAAAAAACCATAAGCACAAACTGATATTAATATTAAGAACTCAGAATAGAAGAGACACATCCCACATTACCATGGTAACTTGAGTCACATTAATATAATATATTTCTAGACAATCACCTTAAGCTACCTCTCAAGTATCAATAATTCTAACTCTAGTCTACAAAATATCCCAAGATATGAAATCAGGAAAAAAAACCTCCCATTGATACCAAACCCTGACTAACGTGACCTAGATACACATTGGAACTAGGAATTGACTAGAATTTCTATATACTTGAAGGGAATTCCCAATCCACATGGGCTGGTGACTAACACTTGGGAATCAACAATAACTAGAGGAAACAATTTCTCACAACCTAAAATAGAAAAATGATATATATTTGATGGAAGAAAACTATAGGATATGGAACAAGTATATATTTATTAATAATAAGGGAACAAAATAAGTGTATAAAATCAAAATTATCTAAAGGCCTCCAAGTGACAAGTCTAATAGTATGGGAAAAGGAAAACCAAAATAGACACTCAACGTGATAGCATAGGAAAACACCCACCATCTCACTAATAGCTATCCCAACTCAAATGATAGAAGCCTCACCACCTCACTATGGATCCTTTCCTTTCCCTACATCAAAGTATATACAATAGTCTATGTACCACTGAAGGGGTGCACATGGTGTGAGATAAATAGGATTAGTAGGATATTCCCAAGGTTTTCCATATTACGTCTCTATGAAAAAATATTAAGGATGCTCAACATTAACAAAAAAAGGCATGATTAATTTTTAAACATTTTTTATACCAAAATAATGAGAAAATTTTAATTAACCCTTCTCCCCATTTCCAAATAATCTAGATAATGTAGTTTCAAATATTTTCATATACATCATAGTATTCAAATAAACCAAATAATGCATCACTTATATCATATAAAATACATTTAAGTATAATATAAAAGAGTATATGCCAAATCAAATGAAACATCATGAAAATGATCACTATAGTACTAGATTACTAAGACACTCACACCCTCATCATTTTAAATCACTCATATATGTCTCAAGATATATTCATCGAATCTAGATAGAAAAGGAATGTATTTTCAAATTATAGTTGTGGTGAATATCAATGAGTGATGAATATTTCCACACCTTTTAACTAATTAACACAAGATTCCATGTGCTCTAGTCATCAAAATATTTCATCAAAACCTTTATTGGTATTGCATTTCAAAAATCCATTTCAAAATTATTTGAAAATACATTTTCTATTAAAAAAATGGGAAAACCATATTTTATCAAAAAAATATATCCACACACACAAATAAATAAAAAAATTAGGGTATTTTATTTATATTTTTTTATCAAACTAGAGAAATATAATTCATCCAACAAAGGCTAGAGACAAAAAAACCCACCTCAAACTCAAGTTGCACACTCCTAGAACAGAATCCATCATATAGACAGTAATATAAGGTTAAAAATAGAGGCTTTGAAATTGATTTCGATGTCTTTTAATCAGATCCCCAAAAGGATTTGTAGAAATTGGTAGATCCTAAAAAACCTCAATGAACACTTGTTGTACCAAAAAAAGGAAAATCCCTCCAAATAATATCACACAAAAGATCTAAATATTATCAATAATATTTTCATTATAAATAAAAGATATATTAATGCAATGTAACATTGTTACCATGATTAATTACAATGAAAAAAATAAGGATAAAACACTCATTTATATTCACCACAACTATAATAAATATCAATTGATAAACAAAGTGATCTAAAAGGGGTGGAAGTCTCCAAAATCACATGGGAGAGTTCCATGTCAAGGGAGAGGAGTCATGAAACCACATTAATAAAAAATCATATATGAATCTCTTTAAAGATCATATTCTTGGAGAAATACATAGCGTAAATTCATTTCATGATGTGTAATTGATGATTAAAAATTCTCACAAAAAACAAGTCACTGTAGATAAAAAATAATCATTTTAGAAATTACAAAATGTGAAACCTTTTCACAGTTTGTAATCCATTCGAACCTTAAACCAATCTCATGAAATATACCTTAAAACCAATACATGACTTGTAAACATTAGAAAAAGTTTTATTATTTTTACATAAAAAACTAATTCATGACTTTTGATTAAAGAAGGATACATGATGTTTAAACAATACATGATATGTAATCATGCAACAGGCAGTGAACACACTAGTTTGTCCAGAAAATAAAAAAACCCACATCGAAATTTTCTAAACTCAAGGAGAACCCTGAAAATCCATTAACAATTTTATACGTAGACTCCATTAATTAAAATATAAATATATTCCGGAACATAACTCCATTTTACCCATAAAAGTCTCTCCATTCTTAGGAGTCCAAAAATATGCCAAAATTAATAGGGAAACAAAAATTGAGAAGATAAATAAATAAAATTTGTTAAAATAATGTTACAAAATACCAAAAAATTTAGTATTTTAAAATTTTGGATTCATTTACCCTATAATATTGTAATGATTTCATAGAAGGCTAATGGGTATTCCATAAAGTTTCATTTTATTCACTTATAAAAGGAGATCACTTAGAACCCTATATAGTTAATCCTACAGTTATAATTTCCATTTTAATTATAGATACAATACATTTTATTAAAGGAATTTTCTCATTTTTAATCCCTTAGTCTCAAGAAGTTAGCTGAAGGCATTCACTTCTAAGGAAAATTTTAAGAGTAGATCTAGTCTCCAATGTAAGTATTACCTTCACTGTAACATTTTATCCTTAATATTTATCTTAAAAATCCCATATATCCATACAAATGTAATGAAAATAGTATCAATATTATAATTACATGTTATTATATTAATATAATAACAAGTATTTATTTATCATTAGCTATTAAGAAGAATATAAGCATCATTAGGGTGTTGCACGAACTTCCCACCCTACAATGTGACATCTTATATTCATCATAACCACCATTGATGTATGATTAAAATTATAAAATTTATAAATAAATATTATAATATATATATATATATATATTTAAAAAATGTAAAATTATCATTTAATTTATTTTCATCTCATTTCTTGAGAAATGAAATTATTAATTTTTCATACGTGTGAACTATCACCTCAATGAGAAATGGGATTCATAAACCATACCAACAATCATGGTAAGATTTGAAAATATATTTAATATATAAACATTATTTCCATAACACAACTATGATTTTAGATATTATGAAACTATTTTATAACTCATTATACCAGGATCATCAAATAGAATTTTCTATGAAAGAATTGACTAAACAACCTCAAGTTACTCATATTGGAAAGAAAAATATAAAATAACTAAATAGAATATTATAATAAATGATTTATATTAAAATAAATAAGTATTAATATGGTTTTTTTTAATTTTTATAACACTCTTAATTTTATTTTTTCTAGCCTTTTGGTGCACGCGCAGAACAAATTTGGAACAATGTAATGGTTTTGTCTCAAAATTTCATTTTTGAGAAATATTTTCTCTTATGAACCATATTTCACATAAATAGTTTTTATACATCCAATTGGTTATATAATATAATTAATTATATTAATTCATGATATTATAACTTCAAAATTAAACTTCCCATCTTTCAAGGGGTACTATTACTATATTTATTAAGCCATAATGAGTTTTGTATGAAATTTATTTCATTGATAAATGTATTTATTTATGAAAAGAATTAAATTTATATAGATTATATAATTTCTATTTTTAATATAATATCATTAATTTTATTCTATTTATGTTATATCATGATCAATTTCAACCTCTCCCTAATTTAATTGTTTTCATCTAAATTTATATTCATTGAGACATGTTCCCTATTAATGAACAAATTATTATTTAATTGTTTTTTATGATACCTATTTGATAAAAAATATCATGAATTATATTTTATTTATGGTATTTAAGGATTAATTTCATGATACCCCATATATGATGTCTTTAATTAAACTTTTAACCAGGATATAAGGGATCTTTCCTAACCCCTCCAAGACTTCTTGGAAACATGTTCTCCATCTTTTTATATATTTTATGAAATATTATTATAATGTAACCTTTATATTTTGTATATATTTCCCTTACATATATACATATTTAAATACACCATTTATTTTTAGTCCTACACTTCTTATTATTTCCCTTAAAAATTCCCACTTTTAAGTAAACATAGTTTAATAGAACTTTCCTATTTATTTAATTATGTGGATAATCACCCCCATGAAATATTTTTAATCCCTAAATATATTATAAAATACCATATTATTTTTCAGAGAACCCTATTTATTAAAATATAGTTCCATATTAAACAATAAGGGTTTTCCATCTTTAAAAATATTATTTAATTTTTTCATAACACTTCACCCAAGTGGTGCATTTTTATTCATTGTTTTCCTAGATCCCTCTCATGAATTCTATATATTATAACCCATTATTTAATAAATATAATTATTTCTCAAATAAAAACATCCAAGATTATTTAATTCCCATTTCATTTTTTGAATCCATATTATTTACCCTTCGATTATCCATTGAAATAGAAATTAGAAACCCCCTTCATTATCAAGGGTTTGATAATTCTTCTAATTTATGTATCATTTATTTTCCTCACATGGAACACATAAGTATGATTATAATTAATGAGATGGGTGGTAATGGAATTTTATATCCCTCAAACTTAATGGGTAATGCTTTATATCTCATGAGATGTTATATAATGGATTTGAGATTGAACCTAATCCACTACGGGGCTTTATCCACTTTTGGATGATTTCTTGAGAGTTACCATTAGATTATGTTTATGAAATTATGTTTTATGTTTTTAACACATATTTATGGTCTTATAATATCATTTCCTTAGGTTATGTCTTAATGTTGATGATCATCCTCTTTATGATATCATGCTATGCCTCTTGACTCTGATGTCATGATTTATTTCCTTGTATATTTTCATTCTAGGCTTTCTAGAGCACCCTATTCTATATGTATTTTCCTCAAGATATCCTATTCCATTTTTGAATATTTATGGGATTTTAAAAACTATATGGTGTTTTAAATAAATATGATATTTTATTTTTAAGATGACTTATTTTTATGTCTAATATTCAAATGAAACTATATTTCTAGATCATTTGATTTTAGTTTTTGGAAAACTATGTCCATAATGGTTAAATAATATGATTTTAATAGATTGGATCTCCATAAAAAATATATGATAGTTTTCCTTAAACATATTAATATTAATATTCACTAGTGGTTTGGTGTTAATTAGACCCTAGCCACTTACAAACCAATTTATTTTCATTCTCAAGATGGTGAATAAACTGGATTTGATTAATAATATTTTTAGTGAACTCGATATTAACTAATATTCCTTATTGTGTAATATATCATAATCTGAAATACATAATAAAATCCATTTTTAAAATTTTTAAGATTATTTTTCTTGAAATTTTCCTAGGGTGAAGAAAATAGAGCCACTTGGGAATTAGTTATGAATAGTTGTTGGATGACCTTAAAGAATACGCCTCATTCATTCTATACTCCAAATTTCCAAAAAAATATATGAAGGATGTTTTTGGAAATTATTATAATATTAAAATGGGCCTTTAAAATAATAATAAGTATCAGATACAAAGTAGTTTATACAATCCACTTTTTCTCTCTTTTTGAGGAGTAGAAGAAAGTATATAGAACCTCTATTAACTTGGAATTACTCTATTTAACTTGAACCATTTCCATGAAAAGGAGGAGGATCTGGCCATTATTAGAGGAGTTATTTTGAACATAAATTTTTAAAAACATATTATATTAAATTAATTTTTTTGATCATACTAAGAGAACCATATACCCTATTGATTGAGGATGAACCACTATAATTTTCTATCATTGTATAATTAAAAATTCAGCACACCTTGAGGATTATATGAATATAATATAATATTTTTATTTTATTTTTTAGTTTTTTTTCATTTAGAATTTTTAAATAATTTTTTTCATGATTTAATTTTTTGAAAATAAAGATACAATATTCATGAACATCACCAGAGGTCCACTGAAGCTACTGCCCACATTAAAAAAACATTTTGGTATATCAATTTTAAATATTTAATGTTAAAATACTATTTTTTCTTATTTTTTGATTGTATTTAAATAAATAATAAAAATATTATAAACTATAATAAAGGATATGAACAAGTGGTTCATTTATTTTATAGAAGATATACAAATTCATATCTCCCATTATTAATCTTTTGGTGTTTTACTATTTTTGAATTCATTGAATCTATTTTCACTCATAAATTATTGGATAAATGAAATAAGATGAATTATAGGGAGATTATATTGTCATGGGTTATCAAATTCAACTTTTTTATTATTGAAATATGTTTAAAAAAAATATATTTAGAGAATAAATTATTTGTGAATCTTCTACTAGAAGAATGAATTTTTGTTGAACATGATATTTAATATGTCAGACTAAATATTATTTTGAACTATATCGGGAAACATGTGTGAAAAATTTGAAATATACTTTATTCATGTTCATGAATTCATTTATGAAACTTTATGAATGCTTATTTTTTGTATTGAAATGAGAAGTATATTTAAAAATTCATTTTAGAAATGTATACTCACCTTAGATTCAACATAGATGATAATGATAAAAATAACTATGTGTGTCTGTGAGAGGTAGATTTATTATTGTATACGACACTATATTATTCATTGTACCAATATAATTAACTGGTTTTTTTTCAAATTACCAATCCCCAAAAAAAGGTTGCATAATTAGAAATATCATATTTATAATTTTTTACACAGACTTGCAGGCTAATAGAGAATAAATTTTCTTATACAATATAATACAATAATTAGTTTCCATTATATATAATACTATCAATAACACATTTTTAATTTTAATTAATTATAATCTCTCATATATTTGTATTAAATATAAGATTTTTAAATAGAATAAATATTTCAAATTCTGATTTTTTATGAATTCAAGAAGAATAAACTTTGAACCATGATTTGAGCCATGTTTGTTTTTATATATAAATGACGATGAATTATCCTTGATGGAAAAATTGTCTAATTAATCTTTTTATTGAAAACCGATGATAATGAATATAATTTTTTTATAATTCATAAGAAAATTTTATCAGAATCCTATGATAAAAGACAATATATTGATCATTTGAATTTATTTGCATTGCTTTGATATCAGGTGATAGATATATATTATGTTTTTTTCTCATTTATTTTCTAATTTATGCACTTATTTGGATCTATAATGAAATAAAAGAGTTGAGTGTTATTAATATCACTTATAGGTAAAATATCAAGGGGGATTTAAGATACAATTTAATATAGAAAATTCAAGTAAAATCATTTTCAATCCATGAATGTTAAATTAATTCATTCTTAAAAATAAAAGTTTTTATGTAAATTCATGGGTTAATTTTTGTGTGACTGATAAATCATGGTATATATGGAAATTCTAAATTTATTCTTGGAAATAATAATTAATGTTTCAATTTTGATCATTTATCATATATTTTATCATTATTTTTAGACTTTAAATTTGGTATGGTCAATATATTTTGGTTAAAATCTTGATAATTGACTTTCCAATATAAATTTCATTGAAATATAATAATTTTTAAGCTTTACACTACCATGCAATATTAATTAATTTTTTTCTTTTACTAAATATTGTAGAATAGGATTATTGATTACTTGGGGACATGTAATGGGTATGTGTGGGTGAATTTTTTGTGACTCTATTTTATGTGTTTTTGATGTATAATTTTTTAACATTTTAATTATTTTTAGACTCAAAAATTAAATGAAAATTAATATATTATTTTAATATAGTAAATTATTTTTTAAATGAGAAATTGATATGTTTGTGTCAAAAATTGGATGTTTTTGTATTTTCATTTTTTTGGTTCTCTGATTTAATTTTAAAATATATTGAGAAAGATTATGATAATTCATATATGTTATGAAAAACATTTTCACATTTTTTTCTTTATTATGGGTAGTGACATATAATGATAATAATATTCAAATTATTTACTGATAGTGTGAAAGGGTAAATTAAATTAAAGTTAACTGTATAATATAATATCAAATTTTGAGGAAACTATTTATTCCGAGTTATATAACAATAATGAGTATAGAATATTATGTAAGAATATGTTTTAATGGGAAATAAGAGTAAGATTACATTATATAAGAGTAAATAGTGCATTAAAAATCTCATGTAATATTAAATGGTGAAATAGAATGGTTGAGAATTACTAAGGTGAGCCAAAACTAAGTTTCATTAAACTTCTGTCTTAAAAAAGGGGATGCAGATATTTTATGAGGATGGGTTCAACATAAATGTCGATTTTTTATTATACAATAGTTAAATATTTTGTTAGATGTCACACTAACGGTTTATTAATGTACCCATAATAATTGATTTCACTCAAAAAAGTATTTGAACCAATTAGTAATATCGATGTGGATTTTATGAGTATTACTTAATTGATCATGGATAAATTTAAAAATATGAGGAATCCCATTGATAGAAGATTTGAGATCTTAATGGGAAGAGATTAATATGATACTATTTTTTAAAGATTAGTGAATGTGACAGTGATTAGCTATTGGATGTCTATATGAATCTTGTTTTAAGGAAAAACATTATCTTAGAAAGAAAAAGTTTTTAATCAATTTAGATACTTAGATTAATGATTGAAAACATGTAGTTTAAATAGATTAAGTAAAGATAATAAATTTGAGTTATGTATAATGATTATGTGATCACGTGTTTCTATTTTTAGGTGTGATAATGTGAAATATGAAAATATACTTTTTATTAGTTCCAATTTTTAGGATTTCATTTTAGTATACTTTACTCATTCAATGAAATTCTATGAAGAAGTTATTTAGGGTTCATATATATATCAGTAGTGGACCATATTGATTTAATATAATAATGAATATGTTTTCTAATAAAGTCCCTAAAGGTTTTTACTAGTTTTTTATGTTATTAATAATATATTTTCAATGATCTTGTTCATAGGCATGTGATAGTGATGTGTGATGTTGTGAGAATACTCCCACTGAATATGATGATCCTTCCCAAGACTTACGGGTAATAGTGAATGAAGTTGTATACCATTTTATATGTAATGGATGATTAATATGATGGAAATTCAAATTAAAAGGAAGTGATTCTTGGTGATAGGAATTATAATTAGTTTATTGATATAATGGTGTTTATGTTATACAATGAAAAGTTTTGATGGAATTCATCAAATACTGTTGAATTTTTTTGGAGGTGTTAGGAGGATGATAAGTAGTATAGATATCTAAATAGATTATTAGAGAAACCATCCTTTGATAAAATAGTATATTATCTATAAAAAGTAGTGATGAACAGTCTCATATCAAGGTTTACAAATGAAGTTTTGCTAAAATTAGTGAAAAAGGAGTGGAAGAAATTTAAATAATCTATCTTTAATATTTAATTTACAGTAAAATACTTTTGAATATGCTTAAAATGGTTTTAAATTTATCAAATGATTCCTAGAATAATTTTTTTCTATTCTGAATTGATTTTATGTGTTTTAAAAGAATAAAAGTGATTTTTAGTGATTTTGAATATTGTTGAAGCAATATGGAATTTAAATACTAAGAAATGGAAAAGTACCGAAGACTTTGAATAGTCATATAGTATAGGTTATATTTGAAATTTGACAATGATGTGTCAATAAAAGTGGGAATTTTGAACATTGAAAGAGTAAACTTGGACTTTGGATAAATTAAAAGGTGATTTGAAAGAGTCTTATAAGGAAATTGGAAGAGTAATCCTTATTTTCATAATAGTTGTTAGCTACATCATATGAGTAAATAACCCTTATATATGATTAAAATGGAGCTATGTATAAATGACTTAGTAATGTATACAAGTTTCTAAAAATGAAAACTTCTAAGCCTCTAAGAAATTATAAATGTTAATTATTACATCATAAGAGTGTTTACTGTGTTTTTAAGAGTCATTAGTAGAGATATTCTAAGTCTATAAGATGCAAATAATTCATAACATTAAATTGAATCCTATGAAATGTTTTTATAAGATAACATTCAGAAGGTGTCTCTATATAATATAATGAGTTAACTTAATTTAATTACTATAAGATATTAATTTTCTTAGGATGGACGAGTTCTTAGGATTTGGAGGTGTAAAAATATATAATGTTTTAGATACCTTTAGTGTGTAAGATAAAAGTCATATATGTCTTTTTTTAGAAAATGTGAAGAATTACTAGAATATTTTATGAAATGATGCATCCATGGTCTATATAAGACTTTATAATTAGTGAAACATTAAAAATCTATATAATAATAATTTAGTTTCCTAATTTATTATTCCAAAGAAGCAAAAATAGACGGATCTTGAGATATTCATCAATGTTCAAAACTTCAAAAAATATGTTGTTATCCAATATTTTTAATAAGAATATGATTTTTTTATTTTGAGATGATTATTAAATAATGATCAATTTAAAAGATAATTATAAGGCTTTATATTGGTAAATTTTAGATTCATTAAATTTGGAAATGAAATTTATTAATTTAAGTGATGAAATTAATATTATTACATATCATAATGATGTGTAATATAATCTAAATGTGATGAAAAGTAAATATAAGATTATATAAAAAATTTATAGATTTATGTTTAATGTATGTTTAAGTATTTATGGAAGCTCTTAAGAAAATTAGGATGATCTAAGACAAAAAATTATTTGTTATATGATTCTAATAATGATTTGGTGATTGTATAAGATAGGCTTTTTTGAAATTATTTTAAGAAGAAGAGACTCTTTCTTTCATAAATATTTGTTGTGTACATATTTCTGACAAAATAGAAAATAAAAATATCAAATAATAAGCATAGATAATTCATTTTGTAGGAGACAATGTTTGAGATAAAAACCAAAGAAATCATGAGAGGAACCCACATAGAAACCACTGATAAAAATGTAACATAAAACAAAAATGGTATTTGTTGAATATAATTTCATTACATATTTTCTATATTATAAATATAGCAAACAATTTTCTTATGACTTATGTGTAATATATTAAAATAAAGAGTTATAGTGATGTTTTAGATGATATAATAGATTGTAAAATAACCATGCCCTTAGAGAAGAATAATTAGGAGGTGATGATGATACAATGTTGTATAAGACACACTATCTATTTATAAAAAAAAGAAAAAATAAAGACCATGAGACATCCAATATTGTAGATGTTTGAGAAGAAGAATATATATGAGGAAACTATAGAGGTACTAACACTATTATTCTTATTTATAATATGATTATTGCTCCTTTAATATATTTGGGAGAACTTATATTAATAAAGATCACATAATTTTATTTGAGTTGAGATATGTTAGTTAACTGATTCTAAATATGATATGGTAAGATGTGATGTAAAGTAGATATTGAGTTTCAAACTGGTATTTTTGAAGAAACTTTGTAATTTTAAGACTTTATGTTAATAATTAGATCCAACATGTTGATGTAGTGATATACCATGTGTATTGACAATTTATTTTAATGATTTGGATGAAATATTTCAACACTAATCAAGAATATTAAAGTGATGTTAGAATCTATGAGTCTATTGAGATGTCGGAAATGGATAAAAAATGTATATAAATGTATTTCTTCATGATTAACTAGGGTTTAAGATGATATTTTAAACATCATTGTAATAAATGAATGATTTTAATGGAGAATATATGATTGAGGTGAATAACTGATCAAAAGGGAGTTTCATTCCCTCACTGAGGATGAACTAGGTAAATATACCCCGTTCCATCTTTAACCTACTTTCATGCATTTCATGTGGTGTATTTTATTGGAAGATAATAAAAAAATCACTATTACCATATAGATAATATATATTAAAATAATAATAGGGTTAAAGAATAAGAGACAAATTTTGAATTAAGTAAAATATAAAAAATGCTGGATTAACCCAGTATTTTGTCTTTGCATTGATATGAAGGTCCATTTTAGATCGTATTAGAGTACATTTCCCCTATTATTAGATATATATATATATATATATATATATATATATATTATTTCCCTAGTTATTTTTACTTGTAGTGATGATGTGTATATTTGAAATGGAAGATAAAAAAATAGAGAATATTTTTTAATACTATAAAATACATTTAGAGATTTTTACTAGGAAATGAAAAACCATATCATGAAAGAGGCCAAGAACTAATGAAATAATATAAAATTGAAATAATAAAAACAACTATCTAAAAGTATTTTGAGTGTTAAATTTTCTATCAAATATTTTTAAAGTGATTCTTTGGATGAATTGAGTTCATTCTGTGAAGAGAATAATCTTTTGAAATATGTCTAATAATACTACATTGAGGTTTGGTAACACTTAAAGAATATTCCAAGAAAATTTTTACTTACCTATTTGAATTATTCATAATCTATATTATGATAAATCACTACAAGAAGTTACTAAATAAATGAATAAAAAATTACTAGGCTAGTTTAAAAATGAAAATATATCACAAAATAGTTTAAAGACATGGACTAGTCTTTACTAAATTAAAAGAGACTAATTTTAAATAAATTATGGAAAATTTTAATTATATATTTATGAGAATTTAGATACCAAAAAAATAAGGGAATAAATGATCGATGCTTTAGAAAAATAACATTAATCTGTTATGGCTTCCAAGAATGCTCAGTTAGGGATTAAATAAAAAAGGGTAAAAGAGATCGATAATTTCTTGTATGAAAGAGTAAAGTTTAATAAATATATAATATAGATAAGAAAGAATAATTATTGTAGAGATTGAACTTGTATTTAATTAAAAATAATAAACCCAATTTCAAGTGTCTTGATTAGGAATAAAAACTGTGAAATTTAGAATGAACACAATATATAAATTCTCAAATTACCAAGAAAACAAATGACCCCATAAAAAACTTGAAACGAGTATTACAAAAATTAAGAATCCCATTGGGTATAATATTATCTTAGTACCCTATTGAGATCAATATACTAAATGCACTTGGAAGAAGGTAATGCATTGTCCTAAAACATTTATTTATACTAATATAATTTCACTTGGAAGTATATGATTGAAATAAAAATCAAAATAAAGTGGATAGTGAAAAATAATGTAGAACACAAAAATATATTATTGCTGATTATAAGAAATTATAATATTGGAAATCCTAAAATGGATACCAAAATAGTGGGGGTTTTACCCAAAAATATTCTGCACAAAATTCTAACCAAAATTTATGTAAAAGAAAAAAGAGGTTTGCAAGACACTATTTGCATTTATATATATTTTGTTTATATGTTCATTGATCATTTGAACACAATTTAAGTATTTTAAATTTATATAACTCATGATGTCAGGGGGAGTAAATCTAAAGTTGTTATATAACCTATTTATTTGAAATTGTTTTTATTGAGAAACCAGAATCTATCCTCGAAGAATATATTTGTATATTTGGAAAATTTATATGAGTTTTGAAAAATATTTGGTTACTAATATGAATATTTTTTCTATACATCTTATTAAAATATATTTTATGATAATTTAAGGATAAGCATAAAATTTTCCAAATTCAATGACAATTCTTCCACAAGGTGTGCAAAAAATAAGGAAACTAATTCAACCACTCCATATAATTCATTAATAAAATATGTGAAGGGTATCAAACCAATATTAAATAGACACATAAATTTTGGTAAAAGAGGCCAAAAAATGATATATTGTTGGATTTAAACTTATTTTCTTATTTTGGGCACACAAAATATTAATTTTTATCTCATACTCATACTAGTGTTGTTGAAGGTAGGGTCGATCCTAGGGATAGTAGAGTGAGTGAAATAAGGGACTTATTTACAAAAAAATTACTAAAAATAGATACAAAAT
This sequence comes from Viscum album, assembly GCA_963277665.1. NCBI lineage: Eukaryota > Viridiplantae > Streptophyta > Magnoliopsida > Santalales > Viscaceae > Viscum > Viscum album. The sequence continues at coordinate 941,886,250 of OY728138.1, read as the reverse complement.
GTGATAGAAAGATAAAATATACGTGTAAAATGTGGTTAAAATATTTTATTCTTAATGATAAATGTGAAATATATAACAGTCCATGATTTTTTTATAGAGAAAACTATATTTCATAGCGTATACGACATGAAACACCTAGTTCAAACGAACCATGATTATTAAAGTATGACCATTACAACTAATACATTAAATTGTATGGTATACATATTATTAAATAAAATTTCAAATAAATATAATGGTCTTAATTGATATAAATTTATTGATAAAATCTAAGGAAATAAACACTCAATTTTTAATGAAGATTATTTATTCTTCAAAAAATACATTTTCTCCTAGAATGATTTTATTGATTTTGATATAAAATAATACAATTAATTTCTTGAAAATTTATAAATGGTTATTTTTAATTTATTTTTAAAAATTAGTATATCAAAATTGAATTAGGGTAAAATTTTCATATTTTTCTAAAATGATTAATTTTTCAATGAATACCGAAAATTAAAAATTTTTCATATACTGTCATTTTCTTAATTAAATAATGAAATTTAAAAGTCCTATTACATATTAGATTTCTAATTAAAGTAGAATATGATCCATTTTATTTATAATAATCCAATTAATTTCATAAATTCTATCTATTTTGGTATAAACTTATTTTTATGCTTAAAACACAGTTTTCTAAAAAATGTTATTATGTGCCTAAAGTTTATCATTTTTAATTAATTAAAACAACCCATAATGAAGAAATATTTAAAATAAATTTAAGATTATATATAAATTCATATAATTTTGAGAGATAATCATAGAGTTCATATAAGATCATATATTTCTTGAAAAATGCATTTCATAAAGAACTATTTTTTAACACGTTTTGTGGGTTTAACTTTATATTTAATTATTCCACTTATATGAAATTAATTTTATAAAATGGATTATATATTTTGAATAAAAATAATTAATAATTTGAATGTATATTTTTCGGTTATAATGAATTTTAATGATAATAAAAAACTAGTCACCTCATTGAAAAACTAAAATGATAAAAGTGAAGAACCATATCGGTAAATGGGATAACATTTGTAAAAAAATATATTATGAATAGTGGAGGTAATAATTGACCATTTCACCCCCACTACATTTTAAATTAATATTGTAAGAAATTTTCTTGATAATGACCTCTCATTATTGAATAGTTTTTGGTATTTTAAAAAATATAACTCCCTTGAACATATAAATGTAAACCTCCACTCCTCTCATTTAAAAATTTAAAAAGGCTTATGTATCTGTAAAAAACTGGAACAATCCCTACCATACCTCCCTCCCCACATCTTATATACCTTTTGGTAATCATAAATCAAATCTTGGAAGGCTTTAGGTATAAACTTAAAGAGGTGGGCAGTGAAAGAGGTATCATTCATAAAAATGTTTTTTTGTTTCTTCTTACACATCCATAAAATATAATTAAACCATGTCCATATGATAACATAAGTACATGAAATACAATTATATGTTACTATGTTAATTTGATAACCTATATCAATATTCTCTTTAATAAAAAGGGAAACTTAACCATCATTCATGTGTACGATGGACTACCGCCTCCCGAACCAATGTAATTCCTTTTCTATCATCACCTCCCATGAAACTTTATAATGATAAATTTAATATACATATATAAATATATGATATTAATGAAATATTAGTCATTTTGTTAAGAAAAAATTTATCATATTGGAAAAATAATATATCGTATATTTTCTAACCATTATATTTATAGAAAAAACGATAATGTCTACGAGACGTATATAAGGATTACCACCACCAAGAAACAATGTGCTTTTTTTAATTAACACATCAAATGGATGGTATTTATAAGTTTATTAAAAATAATAATATTAAATTTAATATATAACAGTCATTTAATAAATTTAAAATAACACTAACCATCTTTCTATCATGATCATTAAAAATTAAAAATGTCACTCATGCGTACGTAGGTCCTGCCGTCTCCATGATTGTAATGGTGTTCATTTTTCATAACAATATTTCATGGTTTGTTTTAAAAGTATAATTAAAATATAAAAAATATAAATATTTTATTATTATTATTATACATATTATATAAAAATGTCCCCATTTACCATGATCAAAACACCATTTGTATTTTGAAATTATGAACCGCACATCCCTAAAAGACCAAACATGGACATAAATGGTTATGTTAATAAAAATTTAATTAAAATAAATAAAGTAAATATTTTAAGTAAGAGGTATTAATTAAATAAATGGTTATAAGTAAAAAATAATAATTTAAATAAGTTTATCATATAATAAATAAAGGAAATACATGACACATACAGACCCAATGTAAGATTTTTCATCTCAAAAGTTCTTTCTTTGATAAACATGTTTTATTATGCACCTGATTTCTTATAAATGGTTTATATAATGATAATTTAATATTTTACATCATTTATTATTGTTATTCATGGAATTTTTACTTGAACTTCATGATATATCTCTTTCCATTTGTTTTTATAAATACATTTCTTAAATAGTAAAGGACTTCATCTCTATTTTCATTCATCAAGGAATATTTTAATATTATGCATCAATTTATTATATATGCCATATATAATTAAAATTTTACTTGTAATATAATTAATCCTTCATACTTTGTGGTATTCAAAATTTTAATTATTTTACCCAATTTTATTGGACTTAAATGTTACCATGTTGTAAGGGAATTTATAACTCAATTTCTTTTCATTGGGTTAAATTACTTCTTCATTATCTTTGATGTTATAAGATTACACGTATAATAAAAATTGATTATTTAGGTTTTATTTACACTTGTTTTATGTGAGACTAAATTGTATATATAGAAAAGCTTCATTGATTATTTCTCACCTGAATGATAAAATATTTTTAAGGGATTTCATATCAATTTTCCTTTATTGAGAAATATTTTATTATTATGCACATAATATATTTTATTTGATATATATTCTAACATTTATATATTCTATATCATGAATATATTTATATTATTGGTAATTAAAGTATAATTTTATGTTATTTACTGAATAGGTCTTACTATTCAAATGTTACCAAAGTGGAATATGTTTATTCCACAACATCAATTTAATTGGTATTTTATAGAAAGAATTTCTCTTAATGGTAATTATATAGTCATTGTCTGATAATCCACTTTTATTTTATTATCCTCTAGTTATTCATGATATTTTCATGAAATAGTACCATTTTAGTCTCTTTGGTACTTAAAATTAGTGAGAATTGTTTTAGGAAAAGACATATTAATATCATTATTTTGAGGAAAAACGTTTTCTTCCATATGCATGTATTATAAAAACATTTCAAAAAATGTTTTTATAATTTCTTAATTTGTTAAAATACACTTCAGAAATTTTTTAATATTTAAAAAAATTTGTTTAAAATCAATTTTTCTATTTTTTCCTCGATTATGGTATTGTTTTGTGTGAACGAAATGGTTTCTATTAACTTATATTGTATGGTTACCATCGTGATTTCTCAATTATTTGAATCTTATTTAAAACATTTACATATTTTTTTTCTAAAAAAAGTTTTCTATACTATTTTGTTTATTTTAAGATTTGATACTATTTAATTAAATGTTTAATGTGTATTTTCTTCAAAAAATAATCCATGTAATCTTTAAAGATATTTTCATCGGTGATGAAATCATTAAATGTTTTAGATTGCTTCTAAATTATGTATATCTCTCTCTAAAATATATACTGATCTTATTCTCCCATAATTTTATGTGGTAATACATTCATTATTTTCATCCATCAAATTCCCTCATTATGAAATTTACTTAGATTATGACATTTTTAAATATTATTTAACCCATTTCATTCCCTTGGTGATTATTATATTTATTCCTTATAATTGATTTTATTTTGAGTCAATATAATCATGAATATGTTATGATCGGTGAACACAGATAGAACTCCATTTCATTTGAAAATTATTTTATCTTTCAAGAAATTTTGTATTTGGTTAGGGTGTAAACATAATCTGTTATTTTAAATTATCTACTAGGTGATATTATCTAGGATTTTATCATAGGAACATATTTATGTCATGTTATATATTGTTACCACATACCCTATGTTTCTTTGAATTTATGATACCATTTTCTTTATGATATTCTTCTATGTAATTACACACAATCCATCTATTTTATGATATAACGTGATACATTTGACTCACACATTATGTTTAATTATCATATATATTCTCTTATATAAAATTTTAGATCACCACATTCTTTAATGTATTCCTCAAGTTATTACATGTAGTAATAAGAGATTAATTTGATTTAGAAGGATATTGGGGAAAATAAAATACAGTTATCATATTTTAGTTTTATATGGATGTATTATAATCTAATAATTCCATAGATACTAGACCTCATGATCTTTTGGTCATACATATTTGATATTTATATCTAAAATTCATATAATAACATTTTAAAAAGGTACGAGTCACTATAGTTGGTATCAAAGAAAAGTATTTTTATTTTTGTGGATTACGAATAGAATAATTTAGTGATAAAACTATCAATAAATATAAGGATAATACTAACTATTAAATAAAATATACTTGAATTTTTTTGATGTATAGAGTTCCTGGGTTCGAATCAATTACATATTTTTCTGGATACTACGTGTGGATATGAATTTGGAACAGTTGTACCTATGTGTAATAACTTTGAAAAGGGTGTATTGTGATTTGAATCAATCATCACTTAGTCTATGAAAGTGGGATTTTCCACACAACTGGTTAGACACACACAAGAGATGCATTTTTTAAATTCATAAACTATTTAAAAATCATCATGAAGGACATGAATATATAATAATCATTGATAGACCATGTTAATCCAAATGTGTCTTTGGTTGACAAGTTGAAGGTTGAACATATATTTAAAGGAATAATTAAACCTTTTAATGTTTTTAATTATTATATTCTAATATAAATATAAGTATTTTGTGAGATATTTATGGTAATATAATCTTTGGTCTAGTTAACAGGGATTATAGTAAAAATATGTTTTTTAGGAAGAATGGATTTATATTTTGTGTAAAAAAGAATAATTTTATTTTTAACCTTTATGGTTTAACCTATATTTTATGGTAAGTTAATAATATTAAATTATAATTATTTTATTTTTTGATTAAAATAAACAATATATAAAAAATAGTGGTTAAAAACTAGTTTTTGGATTTATGGTAGTTTGAGGATGTTTTTCATGTTTTTGAGGGAATTATTGGAATTATATTAATTTAATCTTACAAAAATGGAAAACACACATTTCCAAAAATGTCACATCATATCTGAAAAGGCAATGGAGTTAGAACCCAAAACCAAAGGATGAAAAGTGAACAATTCCTACCACTAGCCCACCTGATGTCATAGTTAATTTGATATTATTTTTTCTTAGATAATTTGTTTGATAAATTTTTGGTTGACTTTGGGATAAATATTATAGGATGAAATAATTTTGGATTTTTTTTTGATTTTTAGGTGCCTAATATTATTTTGGGAAATTATTAATTAGATTGAGGTATTTTTACCCTTTTTTCTATCATGGGTTTAACATGAAATAATAGTTTAAAAAAGAGAATTAAATTTTTATTTGTTAAAGTTATTTTAGATATAGTTTTACTTATTTGTGGAATAATCTATGTTGAATAATTGGTGTAAATTGTGAAGTATAATTTATCATTTCTTCATATGAAGGTATATATATATTTTTATTAGCTTACCTTATGGCAACCATTTTTTTATAGTTAACATATAAAAGTTATAAGATTATATTATTATCCTTTTAAAAATTATTTGATCTATTGTATGTCTATTTTAGTTATTCTTATATAAAAAATTAATCTTTAGTTCTCTAAGTTTAGTGTAATATGATAAATTACGATGAAAAATTATTAATGAATGAAATTATACATTTTAAAGAAGTATATTTCCTTATGTTTATAAACTAGATGTGAAAAGTACCCCTAATCATTGGGAATATGATATTAAAATAAAAATATTATTCATTATTGATAAATTGATGGTCAATTATCTATAATGAAAAAGTATAATGTTACCACCAAAGTGGAACTTATTTCTAAATTTATGTTTTCACCTTGAACCAATGATCTTCTTATGTGGAAACATAGTTTATTACTATTTCTGATGACTATTATACTTTCCTTTACCTCTTTTTAAGATGATGTTTTATTTAATAGTTTTTATGCTGTGGCCTTTGAACGAAATTTTATATAAAATTAAAAAATGTGACTAATGAGAAAAAGTTCATTTTGTTATGATGAATTTTCATTAGGGGGGAAGAATGTAACACCATGAGAATAAAAAAATAAAACTATGCTCAATATAATATGCGATATGCAACATCGAGCCTAAAATAATCAATATTATTTAAATATGTCCATTATAGACTAGGAATTAAAACAATGGGTATGGATATAACAAACTAAAATATTAAATATATATAAATTTATTAATTGATATAAATGTATTGATTTTTTTTAGGAAAAAAGAACACAGAGTTTAATTAATATATTTTATTCTTTAAAAAATACATTTTCTTCAAAAATTATTTTTATTGATTTTTGAGAGATAATTTTAAAATTAATTTAATTAATGTTTAGAAATGTTATTTTATAAACTTAAATTGATATTTTAAATAATAATATCAATATTTACCTAGGGTGATTTTTTTGGAGTTTTCTAAAATGATTTATGTTTTAGGGGATATTGAAAAATAAAAACTTGTCAAATAATGTAATTTTTTTTGAATAAATAAAGTAATTTAAAAGTCCCATTATATTTTTAATTTTTTATTAATGTTATTTATGATTTTTTAATTATATAATTAATCTTATAAATTCTCATGATTTATGTATATGTCTTTGTATGCTTTAAAACATTTTTTATCTAGAAACTATTTTTACTTACATAAAGATCATCTAATGTAATTATTTAAAGTAACCCCTAGAAAAAATATTTACATTTTGCAGATTTAATATTAAATTTAAATACAAAATTATATTGTTTTTAATTTATTTAAATAGATTATATATTTTTAATAAAAATTGTTTGTATTAGGTAATAAATTCAATTTAATTTATGGTCATAATAAATAGTAATAAAAATAAAAAAAAACTAGTTAAAGTGGGGACCAAATAAAATAGTAAAAGTGAGTAACCTTAGAGGTTAATTGAATAACATGTCTAAAAAATGTTTTATATTGAATTTTAGAGATTTGGATCAGACATATCACCCCTACAATACATTATTTATCAGTTTTATCGGCACTTAGATTGATAGTTACCACTCATTATTAAATAGTTTTAATTATTTATAGAAATGACACTCCCTATCACTTATAAAAGAGAACCTTATCTCATCTCATTTACACACTTAAAAAAGCTTTTTTTTGGATATTCCCTTCCAAAATCCATTTCTTATTTATCTCACCTTGTTATAGAGTCATTTTTGTGATTATAAATCAAATCTAGGAAAGATTTAATAATAATCACAATGAGGTGGTCTGAGGTGGAGGTATCAATCGTTACTAAAAGATTTTAGTTTTTTTCTTATTAAACATAATTAAAATATTATTAAATTTTTATAATATAATAAAATAATTATCTCACAAAAAATAAGTTGTTATTATGTTAATTGAAAAACCCAAATCTATCTCCTTTTCCAACAAATTGGAAAGAAAACCATCATTTGTGTGTATGGCAGACTACCACCCCACAAACCGATGTAATTAATTTTCCATCATCTTCTCTCACAAAATTTTATAATTATATATTTAATATATATATATATATATACTATTTTAATGAAATATTCATTATTATTTAAAAATAATATTTCATATGTTTTCTTACCATTCCATTCACAGAAAAATGATGATGTCATTCGTGCATACCTCTGAATTACCACCTCTATGAAGCGATGAAAGTTTATTTTAACTACTACATAACATTTATGCTATATATAAGGGAATATAAATAAAAAATTTTATATTTATTTTATTATTATAATTCTGAAAATTAAAAATAACACATTTTTTCTTTCTATCTTGATCATTGAAAAATTGAAATGTTACTAATTTGTATGTATGACCTATCCACTCCATGATTCTAACATATTTCATTTTTATAACCATATTTCATGTTTTTTAATTATAATTCATATATAAAAATTATACTCACATTATTATTATTATTATTTATATTATGTAACAATAAACCACTTGACTGTGGTCAATTCACCTATGCCATTTTGAGATTTTTAACTAAACATCCACAAAACACATGACATGGAAATAAATAATTAAGTAATTAAATCAGTCATTAAAATAAAAAATATAAAGGTTTAATTATAAGGGATAAAACCTATAAAAATATATTTGTAAAACAAACTAATTGATTAATGTTTATCTTACTAGAGATAAAGGGAAAACGGGATAGGTTTGGATTCCAGGTAAGGGGTTTCATCTCAAAACATCATTCTTTGAGATACGTTTAATTTATGAACATAATTTAGTATAAAAGCTTAATATAATAAAAATTTAATATTTTAAATCATTTAATATTATTCTTCATTGTATTTGAATTTAAACATAATGTTCTCTCTCTTTCAATTGGTTTTTATTTCGATGTTTCTTAAATTATAAGGAACTTCATCTTAATTTTCTTTCATTGATGAATATTTTAATATTATTCACAAAATTAATTTTTATTATTTATATAAATATCATTTTAATGGTAATATCATGAGTCCTTTATGCATAAATGTATTTTAAATATTAATATATTTCATCCAAGGGGACTTTACAAGAAAGTTACAAAGTGTTAAGATATTTTATCACTCAATTTCTTTTCATTGGATTAAATTACTTAATAATTGTACTTTATTTTCTAAGAATATAAATTTTAGGAAATTTAATTATTTTATATTGTGTTTATACTTTTTTATGTGTGATTAAATTGGAAATAGATAATAAATTCATTGATTAATTCTCACATAAATGGTAAAATATTAGTAAGGAAGTTCATAACTCGTTTCCTTCATTAAGGAATATTTTATTGTTATTCACCTTATATATTACATATGGTGTATATAATTCCATTTATACATGTTATATCATTAATTTATTTATACTTATGTTATTTAATTTTTCATTTTATGTCATTTACTTCATTTGGAATACAATTCAAATGTTACCAAAGAGGTATGAGTTTATATCACAATATCATTTTTAGTAGGATTGTTCATTATTTAATTTCCATTAAAGAAATTTATTAAGTCATTATCTAATAAAATGACTTAATTTTATGATTATCTAGTTATTCATGAAAACCTAAAATTATAGTAATATTTTCCTATTATTGGTAAGTAAAATGAATGATATTTGTTTTAAAAAAGGTGACATTATTTCTTCCTTTAGTGAGTATATTTTTTTTTTAAATTTCAATATTTTCTAATAACATTTTCAAAAAATTCATTAAAGGAATTTTTTATTTTAACTTATAAGGTATTTATGAATTTCTTAACCATAATGAGTACTAAAATATTAGAATATTTCTTAAAATTTTCAATTTTCCTTTCAAATAATTTTTTTATAATATTATATAATTTTTTAAATATTAGAGAAGTGATTTCAATGTGAAAATGGTTTTTTTCCTTAGGAAATATTAAATGTAATTTTTATTGAATCTTTAACCAATGAAGAAAACCACTGATATTATAGATTTATTCTAAATTATGTATATATTTATCTCATATATATACTCAGATTAATATCCCTTTCATTTATAGGGTAATATATGCCTTTTGTTTATCCCTTAAATGAATTCACTCTGATATTTCGTTTACTATGATATATGGAAAGATTATTAAACCCATTTCATTCCAGGGGTAATTATTGTTTTTATTTTTTATGATTTATTTTATGTTGTGGCACACATAACATGAACATTCTATTATGGGTGTACCTAAATAGCACTCAAATGCATTTGGTAAAGATGTTTTCTCCTGAGATGTTATATATGGGATTAGAGAGTAAACCTAATCCATTGTGAGTATTTCTCCCCAAGATAATATTGTCTAGGTATTTATCCTTGACTCTTTTTTATGTAATGTTATATTTTCCCCCAATTCCTTATGTTGAAATGTTCTTAGGATGAATTTTTTTTGAAATTAATTCATGTGATTAGTCATGATCAATCTATTTTATGATTTGATGTTTTACCTTTGAATCACATGTTTCGTTTCTTTATCACATTTATTCACTTACTAGGATTTTAGGTTACCCATTTCATTTATGTATTCTATAGGTTATTCTATATATTATTATGAACTTAAATCGATTTAGGAGATCAATATGTAAAATAAAATAAATAATTCATGTTTTAGTTTCCTTTCATTGTACTATGATCATAGACTTAAAAAAACACTAGGACTCATGATCTTTAGGTTGTACTTATTAGATATTTATAATTAAAATTTAGGTGATAACATGGGTACAATTATTGGGTCACTATATTAGAACCAAATACTAATTTTTTATGGGAATAATACATTCCAATAATGTGTGATATTAAAGTAGACCTGATATATTCTATAAAAAGTATGCTTCTTAAGGGAATGGTTTCAACAAGACCAGTTATTGTGAAGTTATTCACAAAAAAATATATTTAATTTAATTGTAAACATCAATTCATAGAATCCCATTACTCACTTTTTATATTCATAATTTTTTTGGAAAAAGGATAAAACATTCTTTTATTGGGGTTACTTCTATATAATTATCAACAAAAACACAAAAATAATTGAAATAATAAAATTACGATGATTAAAATGAAATAAAAATGAATAAATAATTCAAGAGAAATAAAATTTAAATATATATAAATTTTTTCCCTTTATATATTTAGTCAAAATTAATTTTTAAAATTTGAAAATATGGGCCATTAAATATTGGAATTTTGTAATTAATTAGATAATGAAGAATAAATATTATTGGAATGTTCTAGAAACAAATCCCCCATCTATCAAAAGATTCTTCTATCCTTGATTTGTAGCCCATGTCTCTTGCTCCTGCCCATACTCTCAATATTTTAGTTCTTCCTGTGTTTTCATTTTCTAATAGTTAGTTCATTTATGGAAACAATTCCTCCCCCAGATACATTGGTCTAAGTCTTCTTAATATGAATACATGTTCCATTTCTGATCATTGAAACTTATAGTCATCACCCATCGTTAAATAAATTATCTATACTGTATGGATAAAATTGTTAAAAATGTAAATTACTAAAACTCTAGATAAAATAAACTAACATATGTTAATAGAACCATGTAAACTACTTCCTTTATATATTGTAAATATTAATAATATTTTATGGTTCTCCAATGTCTTCATTGTGCTCAAATTCTATCCTTCTTGGATTTCTAGTTGATTTTGGAATTAGGTCTTCACAAATTTTATTTAATAATTTGTCTCAACTTTATATAGATCAATTGAATATCTGTAATGACCATGAAATTTGTTTATAGTGATTTATAATTACCTTCATATATCCATTTTTACTATCAAGTCACCCTTAAATGAGAAGATAAAGATAATATCATAGGATCTTTAGCCTCCATGACTTGAGATTCTGTGAAGTGTGAATAACATTTATGTAGAGTTGAGGTTAAAATGGTAATATTATAATAAAACACATAAAAACCATGAAATATCATTTTTGAGGCATGTATATCCTTATAAAAGTTTGTTTATGTACTGGATATACCCTAGATTGAGTGGCCATGAATTTAATGCAAATCGCAATCGACTCTTATAGAACTATTTCTTAGTATTGCTTTACCCAATTTTAAACCATAAAACATAAGAAATCTATCATGAAAATATACCATTAAAAAATTAATTAAATTTTTTATTATATTTCAACCCATATTTACACATGAAATTATAAACATTAACCAATGAAAATAACGTATTCCATAAATAATATCTAAAAATAAAACATAGAACTTGAAAATATTAAACCTAAGGAAAAAGCTTTCAAAACCTCTTAAAAATATTATTTCATTTAATTAATAATAAAATACCCGAAATTATTTTCTTTAAAAATTCTAGAAAAATAAAACCAAAACTATTTCATCAGTTTATTAAACATATATTCTTGTTTTCATTAAGATATTAGATGAATTATTATTTTAATTAACAAGGATAATAATTAATTATTTTTAATATTTAAAGTCCATTTTTTATTTTGAATCATTAAAATTTCATATATATAATGTAGAAAACATGTTCTCAAATTAAGATATATCAAATTTCCACAAACATAGATCAATTTATTTAAAAAAATATTAAATTTATTAAAAACAAGGGAAGAAAATTAATCATAAACATGAGTGGATGAAATGAAAAAAAGATGTGATTTTAAAGAATATCTTATTCCATGGAATCACTAAATAAGAAAGTATTACTTTTATTATGAAAAGAAAATGTTTTGGGAAATGTATGGATCTGATTTTATAAATATAATGATATTTAAATTTATTGAAAGGATTTAATCCAATTTATATTTACCTTAAATTGTTCTTTCATCTTTAACTTTTTTAGCAAGTGAACATGGCCACGCAATTAGAACAAAATAATTACATACAATCAAAAAGATCAATGAGTTAAATAATTAAAAAGGAAACATAATTAACACATCCACTTATTTTAGTTTAATAAATGAAAATAACAATCTTTGATCATGTGTTCATTTAACACATAGTTTATTTTATATATTATTAACTTAGAATCATTACATGAAATTTAAATACAATTAGATTTTAAAAACGTTTTTTACAATTTCACTAAAAAAGCATTTTCATGATGAAATAATTTTTTAGAAGATTGGGCCTATTGTAGAATAAGAATTAATATTCACTCAAATAAGACAAATCGTCCCCAAAATCATGAAAAAATAACATCCATCGAAAATTCTAAATAAAACTTGAATAATATTAAAGTGTGAATTTTTTTATTGTAATTTGATGAGAACTAAATGAAATATTTTCCATTTTATTAAAAGAACTCTTCTCCATAGATAATACTCAGCAGCATTTCCCTAATATTTTTCCTAAAAGAGGGATACATTTTTTTAGTGTTTGGATCAACCATATGTTAAATTTTAGTAGTGTATAATCATGAAAATTGTTATAATGAATTTCATAAAAACATGTTTACCACAAATTCAAACACATCCTAAATAGATTTAAAATGCACATTTTTTTGTAGGATGAAAACACATTTTTTCATTACAAATTAGAAAATAAATATGTTATTAAATGGATAAAAATTAATCATTATCTTAAAAATAACTCCAAATACTCCTAAAAAAGTCCTAAGAAAAGCTTTTGGGTGATGAGAAATGTATAAATATTGGTTCAAAATAATTTTTAAAGGAAAATAATTAAGAAATAAATAAAACACAACATTTCCAAGATGTATCATCTTGAAATAAGATTTAGATAATATAGAAAAATTATTCTACAACAAATAATTTAAGAAAAAAATTCATATTTTATAAACACTTTTTCATATTTTAAATCATCTTTTCAGGACACATGGTGCTATTTAAACAATCATTGAAATTTAAAACTAAAATGATGTAATTAAAAAATAACTCCCTTTATGGTTGGTATTTTGTTTCCTTAGTATAAAACCAATGTATTAACTCCTATGAAACAATCCATCTTTACTTTATTTCTCTATAAAAATACCTAAAATTGTTATAATTGATTAATCGTTACATAGAAACATTCCCTATAAAAACATTAAACTATGTTAAAATGTTAGCGGATATAGTAGTGAATGTTGCAACTATTTTTTGTTAGATTTTTTATTTAAGTGAATCAAAATTTAAAATTTCAAATCATAGAGAAAATTAACAAGGTGTTAGGTGAAGCTAAAAAAAACATGATGAAAATGATTTTTTATTTTATAAAAAAATAATAAGAAAATAATTTTTAAATAATTGGTTGCCTCCCATCCATTTCAAGATATTACAACCCCAAGCTATATATTCCTAAGAACTAATAATAATTTATTTTAGGGTGTGTTATCACATATATAAACCACAATATGTTTATTTATATATTGTTTTAAATTTAACTTTTAGTTCCATGGTCTTCCAAGGACATAGAGGAACAAAAAAATCACTTCATAGTTATCTATAGAAAGAACTATTTGTCAGTTTTGGATGGATCACTATCAAATCCTATTATTATTCCAGATTTTATGAAATTAAATTATTCTTTGGATAATAATATTTAAGTTGTTCCCATAGTTTCAACATGATATACACTTCTATCTTCCACATTTCTACCTCTTTGTTTTTTAAAAAATTGGTGAAAGTGGTTATCTTTTTAAATAAAATTTAGGCTAAGGTTTTTAATGCTATATTAAACTATTTATGAACCTCATACTATATAAAATAAACCTTTTTAGAGTAATCTCAAATCTAATGTGAAGTTTACCACATTAGTTATTTTAATAAAGCATTGAATAATATAAATTAATTCACCTTTTTTATCTTTAAATCATTCAATTTTATGTTTTATTGAACTATTATTATCATCTAAAAAGTACTCCACTAACCAAAAGTATATTACTACCACAACATTCCAAAAATTAGTTATTCATATGTTAAATTATGTGTGTCTATCATCTACTCTATATAATATTAAATTATAGATAATAAGAAATAGATTCTTTATCAAGTAATGATTATTGTTCAATTAATTTTTCAAATTATTCTCCCTCTCCTTGTTCATCAAATATCATTTGAAATATTAGTTAGAAAATAATTTCAAAAAAGGGAAGATAAAATTTAAGACCAGATTAAATATTTAAATAATTATTGAATCCAATTTTTTGGTTGTCTTCCAAAATTTCCTTTACTTCTAGATCATGATCATTTCTTATTATATTAGAAAAATATGATGGAATAGTTTTACCATTTAAATTAATATTAAATAATTTCTCTACAACCCAATAAAACTATACCCTAAAAACTCAAAATGTTTTCTTATTTTAGAAGAAAAATTACCTTTAGAGATTCATATTTTTCTATATTTGAGCCAGATTGGATTTATGTTCATTAATTTTCAATTTTTTGCTCACAAATATTATGGTTTTGTTTGGACTAATACGACTTTAATAGATGGTTATTTTCACATTTCCAATGTATGTGTCTATAATGACCATAAAAAAGACATTAATATTGGCTGAGTTGATGCCTAATTCAAATATAATCTATTCTTATAATATAAATTAACAAGAAAAATTATTATTCAACTATAAAATAGTCCAAAAACATCTTAAAAATATGATTAGGTGAGTTCCAAACACAATAAAAATATATCGGGGAATGTTTTTAGGTTCCTTAATTTGTTATTAAGAAGGTTTTTAGCGTGCACACGTGCATCCAAAAACAGACATACATACAATAAAACTAACCTATTTTTATTTTTATCCCTAAGTGGAAGTGAAAAAAATAATATAATTTTTAATTTGGTTATCTTTACCTAAAACAATGAACACCATCCATTCCAAAAAATGTTTCCAAAATTTTGACCTCGTGTTGTTGGGTTTTCATAATGTCAATTATATCTCCTACTAACACTAGTGAAGTGAAAATAATATTCAAACATAATGGAAAATGCGAGAGTTATTAATGAGATTCTTATTTTATCCTAATATATTGAATATAGAGAACAAATAGTTATGAAAATATAAAAGGAGTGTGCAAAAAAGGTACAAAAAGGTGATTGTTGTAATATATGTGTTGATACTGAATAATAAAAGGTTATGTGTAGGATATATACTATTTAGTTTAAATAGGTACATATTTTTTTATTCAATTGGTGTTATGATTCTGAAGAGAATGGGTTCAACAAGAAATTCTACTATGAAGTCATCCAATTAATAAATTCTTGTTTAACTAAGAATATCCAACCAAAAACTCCCATTACTCACTCAATCGATTTATTATATTGGGTGATATGTCTCAAATTATGATGAAATTGGTTTTAATCCATCAAATCATCAACCAAAATAAGAAAGGAATTGACAGAATAAAATTCCCCTAAAGAATAGAAATTCACATACAAAAATAGGCCAATAGAAATAAAATTTGAATAGATAACAACAATTTTATTCCCCTCACAAATTTAGTCATAATTCATATTAAAGAAATGGAAATACATGACAAGTGATATTAAAATTTGGAAGAAAATAATATAAGTAAGAAAAAATATTATTCATCGAGTCTAGATCACAATGTCCTATCTATATTAGAATTCTATCTCCCTTAGAACTGTATATATTTTTCACAATTTAGTTAATCCTATTCATACCCTCCAATTCCATGGATAGTTGATAATAATTGTATCTAAATATTAATATCTCATTTTCCATTCTATCTTGGTGATTCATATTTTCTATGCTATGAGACATATGCTTTCCTTTAAAATATTAGGATATTACAAGTTTCCAAACTGAACAGTTGATTTTAAATCTATGTTGGGATTCTTGATTATCTTAAATGGTGGTGTTGTGAGTTGGAAATATTCCAAGAAAACGAACATTATAGGTTCTATAATAGAATATGAATATATGAAATTATCAAATTTTTCAAAAGAGGTTATTCTTATAAATTAGTTTGTTACAAAACTAGGGGTTTTACCAAGTATCATGCATCCCATTGACCTCTACTGTAATAAGAGTGGATATGTTTCACATGATAAAGAACCCAAATTTCACCAATGATCTAAAAATAATCTATATCAATTTCACATTATTTGATATATAATTGATATGAGTGATATAATCAGTTTTTTTCCTATATAGAACAATATTATAGGTCCCCTAAGAAATCCACTTATCAAAAAAAAGAATAAAATATACAACTGTTATCTTGAAATTCGATACATAGGCGACTAGAATTACTGTACATGAGAGATTATTAGTATTTATTCTCTTATCCTAGTCAACTGTTTTTTTCTTATGGATATTTTATATCATGTAATATATATTAATGGAAATTCATTATCAATAATTTATCATTGTATCATAAAATAAGGAAGATTACATGATAAGAAATCCTTAGAATATATGTATTACTAGGTCACCCCTGGTCAATGATTAAAATGTTTGGTAATGCTGATATTTTATTATTATTATGATTATTATTACTCTTATATAATTATAAATGATCAACCATAAGATATAATATGGTAAAATTGTATTTGGATTAACACACTTAATGTACACAATATGAATTTTCACACACACACACACACACAGATATATATCACTGTTGTTTTCTATGTCAAAATTTGGTATGGATTCTTATATGAATAATGAGTTATTGATATTATAAATACAAAAAATATGAGAATTTAATAAAATTCAAATGTGATAAGGGAATGATATTGGACTAATTGGATTCCAAGCCGAATTAGACGAGTGAAATGAAGATTCAAAAATAAATTAATTATAAAATCATATACCTTATCTATTTTTAACACTTTAGGGGGATCATTAATGAACCCCCAATGGTTCTTTGGGACATACTCTACATTTTGAGGCTATTTAATAAAACAAATGACCTTTTAGAGGATATTTATTTTAATTCCTTAGGTTTACTCTTAGATTAGATTCCTTATAGGATATAAATGATCATATTACTATAAATAATACCTAAGAGGGTAGTATAATTCGTTTCAATGATATAATTAAAAGGTAGTGTTAATAGTAACATAGTTTTCCAAATCTGAGTGAGAGTTTTCTAGTTTTTGGTCTACCATGAAATTTCTCACTTGTTACTTATATGAGAGGTTCTCTAGAGTATTTACCATCACTTTTTCTACTATTTTACTTAAAAGAGTGACTATAATCACTTGGATTAGAATAATATCCCATAAAAACATTAGAAATAAGTATTATCAGTGGATACAAAATTAGAATTTAATTTATCAAATCATGTTTGATCTAAATATCTAAAACTTATTTAAAAAGTTACTTTTACTTTATTATTTTATAATCATGAATTTTACATACTCTTTTTTTATTTGGGTGTTCTGGAAACTTTTATTATGTACAGAGTATCAAAAATATAATTAAAATAATGCATCTAAAATGTTTTGTATCTTCACCCATGATTAATTTGAAATCATATTTCTTTGATATATTCTAATATTAATAAAATATTATAGTTTGTATGCTACAATATAATTTTAAAGAACCACTTGTATAACTCATAATATATTTATGAAATGGAATCTAATTTTATAAGAGAAAAATGAACTACTGGAGACTATTACTATAGGTCACTAAATATTTTTTACATCACATATCCAATACACTAGTTCATCATGTGATAACCATTGAAATCAGATATCAGCTGTGTAGAGAAATGATAGGCTGGAGAGGAAATATATTTGAGAGGGAACTGAATTTTTAGTTCTGGATTAAATATTTTTTCATTTAGATAAAATGATCTACATCCTTAATTATTAGGGAAATAAATGAAAATTTTAAATTTTGAGAGATTAATACATAGTGAGTTTGATTTTTTGGAATTAAATAGAATACTTGGTTATTAAGAATATAATAAGGGATATTTTTTGTTTTGTTTGTTGTTTTTAAGAGGTGTATCAGTAAAAAGGGGAAGGGTCATAGCATGGTGCTATAATTTCCAAAATAAGTTGGCCCCATTCGGTACCCGGTGGTGGTGGAAAGGGCACCTGGAATGGGTTCTGGGGGAGTTGAAAATATATTAGCTCATACTGGGTACCCTATGAACTATATCATGTACTTTTTTGTATCATATGTCCCCTTTTATAAATAGTGTACTGATCATATATTCCTAGTCTCCCCTCTAGTCTTAGGAAGGTATGGAATATATGGATAGATATTTTGGTTGGTTACTCCACTCGTACATCCTTTTCATGATAACCTTGGATATGTGTGAGTTATTGGTTATTATTTTCTTATTAATGGTAATGTTCATTCATATTTCCATTTTAATTTTTTTTCTGGTTTTCCTTAGATTAATGATGATTCTACAACACCACATGACATTACTATGTATTTTTTTATTTTTTAAATAAATAATGTGTTGAATAATTTGATTCACATGAAAACCAAATAAAAAAAGCACAAAAATATTATTGATAGAAAATATTAAAATTTGAGATAAATGTTAATTAATTGGAAGAATAAAATTTTTATTTTTTTTGAAAAATTAAAAAAATTATAAAATTTCTTGCAAATAAATACTATCATCAAGATAAAGTAATTATCATTACGGGTTTCCATGTAATCTTAACCCCAATTATAATTATAGAAACAAAAAATATTTTTCGAAATATAACATTCATGTTGAGGGAGAAGTAAATAAATATAATGAATAATTTTAATGTATGTTAGTCTATATATAAGAATAAAATATGACCATACTATATATGGTTGTTAGATATATGGGTTTTGAGTTTGTAGGTATCCAATTTATATATTGAAGGTGTGTAATTTTTAGTAAAAATTAACTATAATATAACTCACACAAAATAAATAATTCATGAATGAAATAAAATGCTAATATTCAGTAAAAATATATTATTTTAAAAATATTCTATTAAGTGTTAAATATTATTTTCATTATTATTGAATCTATATAATTATTTGATGTATTTATAAAATTTACTGAATGATTTATATACTAATGTATAGAAAAAACACAATTTGTTATATAGTTATTAATTTAATTTAGTAGAATGTGGTGAGAATTATATAATGTAGATAAATAAAAATTCTCAAAGAACTCTTTTTAAGTATTTTTTATTTTTATCTTAATAAATTAAATTGATCAAATTAAATGATTAATATTATAGAATTTTTCAATATATATAAAAAAGAATAAAAATTATCTAATTAATAATTGATATTAAATAAGATTAAGAAAACATAATTTAAAAAAAACAATTTTCTACAAAAAAAAAATATATTTGGTTTTGAATTATAATTTAATATTTTACAATTTATAAATTTAATTAGGTTAATTAGATTCTAAATTTTTAACCAGTAAGTCTAAATTAGTTAGATGGTAAATTTATTTATAATGCATAAAAGAGTTACGTGGGTGAACAATGCATGACACTGGTAAACCATAATAACTTGAAAATGAATTATATTGTTATAATGATGTATAAATCTTATAAAAATATTAATAAAATTTTATAATGAGGCAATCTCAAGAATAATTGGCTTTTTCCACTTATGGGAAAACAATCTGTTTAAAAATAAGCTTCATTAACAATTATTTAAGGTGAAATTGTGAAAATGCTACTCCAACCAACTTATAAACGGACCTATCGACCACCACTAAAAACCCATTTGACTTTGGTTATGACTTAAATATATATCCATTTCCTTATTCCAATTAATCCATTTATTTTTGTTACTTATGTTTTTAATAAAGAAGACTAAATCCATAATTCTGGAAGAACCCATATCAAGAAAGATAGATTTCATCATATATATATCTGAGTTGTTCTATAATTTTTTCAACAAGCTTCTCATATAAAATATTCATAAATATATTTATAGTTTAAAATAATAATATATTAACATCATTATTATTATGATAATATTACAATATTATTAAATAACTCTAATTACTTAACCATTCGCTAGTGTGGCATGTTCTTGTTAGAGTTAGTTCAAACACTTATATATATGATGTTATAACAAAAACACAATTTCCACCATGCATACATAGAAATACATTAATACTAGTAATATATAATATCCAATATTAACATATTTCTTGAATATGGTTCAGAATACATGGCACAAAAATTAATTTTCAATACCATGTAAATTATTATTATCAAAAAACAACTTGAAAAATGCCTTTCATGGATTCTATTCATGTGAACCATAGCAATAATTTCCATCAAATGAATAGGGTAATTCATAAATAATTAGAGCAAAATGATTCAACTACCTTGACCAATTTATTATTTATAAAAATTTTATCAATTTATAATGATCAACATCACCATTATGAAACTTGTTTGAAATAATCAAAATCACTAACATATGATGATTAAAATATACGATAAATAACTATTATATATGTAATGAATTATTATAATTTAAGTGTATATATGGTAATATATATTAATAATTTAATGGAATAATTTATTAGGACAATTATGTTTATTATATAAGAGGATAAACCAATTTTATATAATTCAAGAGTAAAGGTATGAGTTTATTTATGAATCTTATTTTGAAATATTTTTTTTTATGTTTGATCCTCTATCTAGGGAAATTAAATTTTATTTATTTCTAAAATACCATAAATAGTTTTCTCTTTTTTTAAATTATGGATTTTACACTTCTTTTTACAATATCACCTCCATGTTTGTTCATAATTTATCTGAAGTGATGCTTGTAAGAGAATATAACATTAATTATTCCTTTAAATTGAAAATCATTATCCTCCAAGTCCATATAATTTCTTATAGATTTAATTATATCAAATAATATGATTTATTATGTTCTTTTTAAATTTACATGAATTTATTTTCCAAATGAATCATCTTTTAATGTTTTTACTTTTAGTTTTCTACCAACATTGACCATATTTAAAAGAATTTGATTATAATATTCCCTTTTAAAACAATATATGTTAAATAATTTTCAATATTTTATAACAATTTTTCAAAATGAATCTTCTTATAATTTTTTTTGAATTTTTCCAAAGTTAAAAAATTCCCTTGTTTTTGTGAGTTTTTAATTTTAAATAAAATGTATTAAATGAAAAATATATTTCTTTATATATTTAAATTATGATTTCTAATTCTCATATAAAATGGGTTTTCATTTATTTCAACATCCTTTAGTGTTTCTTATTATTTTCTGGTGAAATAATTTAATGATTCAATCTACCTTTTTTAGATGGATAACTTATAAATATGTTATGTTAATGTTTTCATGATACCTATTTTCTTCATGTTTTATTTAATCTATAATGGAATTATGAATTTTTTCATGATTTTGTGGAAAACATATTATTGTTTCTTCATTATTTGAAAGGTGGGTCTATTATTACCCTTAAACGCATTGGGAACTATTTTATATATCATGATATGATGTGCATGGAGACATTAAGTGGACCTATTTTACAATGGGACTTTTCACACTATTTTTATAGGAACGTTGAGTGAACGGGATTCAAAATGGGACTCTTTCCTCTATTTTTATGGAAAAGGGAGTGAACCCATGTAGTTATGGGACTATGTTTACAATGTTATGATAGTCATGGAAGGTATCCTTGACATATGGAATGAAATTATATACTTATTTTGAGTAAAATTACTATTACAAGGTTATGTTTTCTTGTATAATGATTATTTAATCTTGTTTCCACTTTCATACATCATATTTATAAGGCTATGTGAAAATATTTATTCCATGAACCATGATTCAATGTAGTCTTGGTTATGGTTTTTATGCTATGTGTTAAGAAATTGACTATATTCCCATTCCTATATATTTATGTTATTTCAACATATGATTATTTTTCTATATTAGGATTACACTTCATGAGTATTTAAACTCAACCTTTATTATGTTTCCATTCCCTAGATTATGAAGGATAATATCTTTCATTCTATATCTAAAATGTATCATGTGATAATACAATATTTGGTATATTTTGAAGATGATGAAAAATAATACGGTTACGCATCTTTTCTCTAGATGAAATTTGATGATGGTGATGAGAGGTAGGGTTTTCTTATAGAGATCTCCGCCCTAGGTGGTGATGGCCTCCGAGAAGGTCCCTCTTCCCTTACTGGGTGGCGGGGGGGGGGGGGGGATCTTTGCCGCCTCCTTCTGATCTTCGCTTCCTACCTTTCTCGGATCCTGATTTCTTTCCTTCATTCCTTTAAATTTCCCTATCCCCCATGCTCTAGAGCTCTTTAAAGAGATTTCACAGATCTCGATCACGGATCTGGAGTTCATTGATGCTTCATCCCTGTAGAACATGATGTTGATAACACGATTAATGAAACAACGTATGTCCCTACATCTCTTTGAAATTTTCAATTTATATTCTTGGAATCTACACGAACGTTCCACTATGGGCCTCCTCGACTCGAAGCATACTATGATTCATTTTGCATTGGAAAAAGATCTAATTATGGCATGGTCTCCTGCTCCGTGCTCTTGTGATGGCCTCCGATTCTTCCTCTTTCGAGGGACATATGATTACCACATGAAGGGGGATTGACCGACCTTAGCAATTTGGGTAATATTTCTATAATTACTGCTACCACTTCCGAATCCATCTATCATTCGTGTACTTGGAATCCTAGTCGGATATTATCTTTGCTCCGACAGTAGAACTAGGGTGGTTTTATATCTGGTCTCACTTATAATTTTCATTAAAGTGTACTTATCTAGATCTCTGGTTAAATCCTTCTTCATTACTATGGTGAAGGAGTTTATATATAAACAGATAATTTTGACTGAGTCATGGTTTGAGTACTGCTCTTGATGCTTAAATATTTGGAATTTAATGAAAAATTGGAGAGGTACAGAGGTAGTTCCATATGCTGCTTTGGATGAATAGGTCGATGTGGGGTTGATTCCTCAGTAGGAAAACCTTGAGATGGATAGTGGGGAGCAGGAAGGGTCTGACACTACCCCTAGTAATTTAGTGTAGGGTGATATAGCAAAGGCTGTGATGATCTCTTTGAATCCAATGGTTGATGATGTTTTTGATAAACTGAAATGTGACCTGGGGGTGGAAAGGCTTGAACCCTCAGGTTTCAATGATGAGGTGCATAATGGATCCGCAAGGGGTATGCATATAGGTGGTTCAAATGATGAAAATGATGAGTGGGTGAGGATCTCAACTAAGATGTATTCAAGCCCTGGGTAAGAGGGGTATAATATTAATCTTTGTAATCACTTTCATGGATTGGTGAATGAGGAATCAATTTTGGAGCAGGACCAGCTTGATGAACAAGGAATTCCTGATGAGGGGGAGCTTATAATTGGGAACCTATTGATTCTGATGATGTTTTACATGATAGTAAGATCCCAAGTCCAAGGAAGAAGAGAAATCAACGATGCAGTAAGAAAGGGAACAATGATTATTCATACTTACCACTCCCGATAGAAAATTGATCTTTAAAAAAGTATACTGATAAAATCTTTTAAGGTCATGCATTTTAGTGTTATGTTTTGGAGGATATGAATGCCCAAAAAAAAATTATGGGGCATGGTTTTGTGTAGCCAGTTGATATTTTAAAGGCAGTTTTGTTCTTGAGGGATGAGGTTCATAGGATAAAGCTACAAACTGAACTTTCTGAGGCAAAAAATCCAGGCAAAGTATCTTTTAAAGACATTATTACAAAAGGTGAAGGAATGAAATATGACCCCCCCCTAATGAGGAAGCTGAGGAAGGATAAATCTAATACAGAAATGATTGTTATTAACCAATTTGAAATGTGAAGGATGATGAATATTGATGCATTCAGTTACTTAAATCTAGGAATTACTCTTTCTGAATGGGAAACTGATGAACTTGGCTGTGATACTGACTCTTCTTACTATGATTTGTAATTTTCTTTATGTTGTATGTGGTAAAGGTGCTCACCCCATCATCTCATGTACATTTCTTTTATTCTAATAAATGGCTTAGAGTCTTACCTCTGACTAGACTTCAGGTTATGTATCTTATCTCCAGATAAAATAAACATCTAGTTTTTTGGTGTTTTATTTCTTAGGATAGGTATTAAATATTCATGTAAAATGATATAATATTCATGAATGAAATGATCAAGATACTTTGTTAGGTACTATAATAAGGTTTAGTTATTATTAAGGTTCATGATATTAGAAATATTAGGATATAATATAACCTAAAAAAATCATATTTGAATCAAAACTGATATATGATTAACATAAAATGTCACAGGTTAAAATGATGGTATCACAATTTAGCACATATTAAGATTGATTTTATTTATCATATGATTTGACTCTTTTAATATTATTAATTTATACAAAATCTAAAATATTTTGTTTTAGAATTTTTTTTGAACTTGGATGAATCATTCAATAAATGAATGCAATATATAGTGTAATGGTCATTGCAATAACCATAAAAATGGTATGTGAATTGGATGAAAAAAACTCACCTTAATGATCACTAAAATATCACAAGAATTGAAAAATTAAAAAAATAATTATAGAACACCTAAACCATGGAATGAAAAAAATATAAATTGAGACTTTAAAAGATGTAATTTCTACCCTCCTTTATTAGACATTCCGAAACACTTATTTCTGGGCAGTGTATTAGCTTAGTGAAAAAGATATTTCTCATTATACAGTGCTTATAGAATGAAAAGATCGATTTAGATATATATTTTATATAATATTATGTTAATCAATAGTGAAATCTCAATAAGAATACAAGGTATGATGAACAAATTAACTGCATGGTGTGGGAGGATTTTAGGAATGTATTCATTACCAAATACATTCATCAAACACTTTTAAATCATATGTTGTGGTAGTTTATTTGTCTAAATAAAAGGATGATTAATCCTTTGGTACCTAAGAATAAAATTAGGAAGTACATTGAAGGAATTATTCTTGTTTATTGTTGACCTTGAGAAAAATTAATCATTTATTTAATGAATTAAAACCATTTCTACAAAAATCATTTGTTATAAGGAACGTTGAGATTAATGAAGAGATTGTTTGATGTGATATAAAGGTGGAAATTAATCTCTAGTGATAATAAAATAATGGATCAAAAGTTAATATTCACACAAGATGAAAATTTTGAATGAATAACGGAGGGAATTTCCTTAAAGGGAAAGCTAAATGCTTTAGTTGTAGAAGTTATTTCCATTATATAAATTAATTATATATTGATATGAATATTCAAAATTATTAAAATATTAGAAATAAATCTTATAATAATGCAACATCAACACTCTAATTATTCAATATAGTTATTGAAATGTTAAACACTTATTATTTCATGATTTTTAACATAGTTATTTAGAAAATACAATGATAAGAGATAAAGGTATAATGTATTTGAAAGATTATAAATAAAAATAAATCATCATAAAACTAAAAAAAATATATATTTAAAAATATAAATAGTGATCCTAACTCCCAATGATGTTCTAAAAATGCAAATGATATCCTGGAGAAAATACATAATGGAAAAGGTTGAGCTAGGAATCCTAATAACGAATAAACATGGAAATAGATATTTACATGTGATTCAAGAGGCATAACATGATATCATAAAAAGGAAGATAATAATCATGGAGAAATGAAAAAAGGATAATATTTTATAAGATCACAAACATGTGAAACAACATAAAACATGAAATCATAAATATATGAAAATTGTCTCTCCCATAACTATCATCTTAAAGAGGAAAAATTACCATGGTGTATTAGGTTCACAACCAAATCTATTAGATAAATTTCTTATGATATAATGGTTTAACCAATACATTAGTGAGATATATAATTTTCAGACAACACATTATAAAAACTAAAATCATCCATATTTCCACCACATGTGAAAAAAAAACATACATAAATCATATGAATGAATAAACCCATCATAAGGAAGTGTGTTTCTTAATTATAATACAAGGTATAACCAAAGGCCAAGTCATAATGATTACCAAGAGAAGAAAGAATGAAATATTTTTTATATTCATATATAAAAATTAATCATAATCATTTATCATTGAGTTATAATATTGAGTCTTTATTTGAACTATATAGGATAAGAAATAAAAAAAACATACCACTCTCACAAAGCTTAGTGTAACACCCCGACCCCCCTAGGCTGGAGCCAGTACATTACTTGAGATATTGGAATGGTTAGAAGGAATGAAAATCATGAAGGAATGATCATTTTAGTAGTATTGAAGAAACTAGATACATAGATATAACTCAAATTACATTGGAAAAGGTTACAAAATACAATACATAACAAAAACCTCAAAAGTGCATCCACAGGAACTCAAAAGAAGACCTTCTCTTCATCACCTGTCGAAGGTAGAAAATGAAAGGGGTGAGCTCAAAAACTCAGTAAGGGTTACAAATAGCGGAAGCATGAGTAAAATAATAATTGAATCAGAATCAATCTTACATAATCAATCTGGCATAGGGAATAAATGAACAACTAATGCAATTAATAAACTGAAAATGAAACTGCATCCATAGATTTTTTCATAGTGAAAAGCTCATGGATAATAATAATAAATGATAATGAATAAAGATAATGATTATTAATTTGATGTCATGTATATATCTCATGAAACCATAATACTATAAAAACTATTTAGTTCTATGGGTAGAAACCCGTCTGATTTTTTGGAAACAAACTCGAAGGGTTTGTCGCCAAACTGTTTTGTCTAATGAGACCTACCGATGCATCGAGGGGCTATAGAGGGCCACACACGTCACTGCATGTCCAAATTATTATTTATAAATTTATTCAATACAAGATAAATATGCCTTTTCAATATCCATATATAGTAGATAATACGGATTCATCGATATTTCCATAATTAAAATATCTTTCCAAATAAACACCATATGTAAAATGGTATATGATCTATAAAACAAACAAATATGTGACATGAGATTATGGATATTTTATATAAATATAATTTCAAATGAAAATTGATCTCAAATGGGTAGTAGGTACACCACATATAGATTATTAGGTGAAAAATACAAATATAGTCACAACGAAAACAACAGCTGAGACAAAGTCCCTTACCACAATGTAATCGGTCGAACCATATGACCAGAAATTAATAACCATAAAGTGAATCATTGAATAAAATGAATATAAATAGAATAATGTTATTATATATCAAATGGAAGTACAAATATACCAAATATAAGGAATAATTGGAGAACAATTGAAATCTCACAGAAATGAAAGTGAGACGAGAAATCCCTTACCTTATGCTTGAGTGTGTTCTTTGTTTTTTTAATGACCAGAATAATCAAATCTAGATTCATTAATTAATATGTCCAGAACCTCCTATAAATTTAAATGATTTATTATATCCTTATTAGGTTCATTAATGTCCCTTTCTATGGGTTCAATTGGTTCAATTTTCATGTTTTGGAAGCATTTTCTTCCTTGGTTTTCCTGGTTTGTTTACTTGTTTCCATGAAGGGAAGTTCATTTGAAACATGGATAAACATCAATAATTGTTAATAAATCTTATTAATTAAATTATGGATATATAAATTATCTTATAATTATTTTGGTTTATATACCATGATGATGATTCGTTAGTTAAAACATTAATGATGTTTTTTCAGATCGTTTTAATGGTTTTTTGATAATAACAACCTCATTTTGTCTTATAAATTAGAACCATGAGTAAAAAAGAATTCCAGAACCATTGGTGAGTCAAAAAACATATATTATAACCTGGTTCAACCATATAAATGGTTTCATGACCATACTTGAAATAATTAATGGAAGTTGAGATTACATCATCTACTATGTCGGTAATTAGATACATCACAGACAATGTTTTTAATTTCTTGAACATGTGGAGGAAAAGAAGAAGATTGAAGATGAATTTCTCATGAACATGAGAACATCCAGATTATAAAATATTCTGGAGATTTCATTCCTCTTTGGTAAGAATGGATGAATAAAGAATAAATAAAGAACTCAAAATAAAAGATTAATTTTGAAATCGCTTACAAACATTCGGCAACCTAACGGCTACGCAACATGGTTTTAAAAAATATTAAAAATAGAGGAGACAAGGGTAAAATATCCATAAATGAATCATAATATAGAGTATGTCAATAATAAGAAGAAAAATAAGAACATGGTATGGAAACTTGAAATATATACCACATAAAAGAGAACTTAAAAGGAAAAAGAAAGAGATTGAGAATTTTCTTAACTTGTAGAATAACCCTTAGAACATGATGTTTAGAACCTTAGGGGCTTTAGTAAAACTTTAGAGGACTAATATGAAGGTAATGAGGAAAGAACTTTGTTGAAGGAGAGTTGGGAATGAATTTAATGAAGGAAAGAGTTGGTATTTATAGGAAAAGTGAGGGATTAATTTAATAATTTTCAAGGGACACCTCATGAGTGGTTTTTGCAAAACCATGGGATTGCCCATGGTATTTGCCCATGGTATAAGAAAATTGGGAAAACTAAAATATTAATTAACTATACTCAAGTTTACCAGAATTATGATATCATCATTTCATCATTAATGATGTCATAAACACATCGAAACTAAGAACTGTATTTTTTTACTATTCACTGAAATATCATCTATTTTAGAAAAATTCCCAAAATTCACCCCAACTATTTTTTGACATGTAGAATTCAAAAGTGAAATCCATTTTTCAAAAATAATTTTTGAAATATTATTAATTTAATTTTTAAATAAAGTCATAGTTAATTCAGAAAATAACAATCTTAAAGTGCAATTAGTTTTCTTTCTCATTGAAAAACTAATTAAGATCTCATTATCTTGTTGCCTTGAGAAAATGAAATAATAATATTATTTACTATTAATAAGAGTCATATCACTATTCATATTACTATTCATAAGGGTATGTTTCTATTCACCAAAAATTAAGTTTGTTCTATCAGACTCCAAATGACTTACTGATCACAACTCTAGATGACCATTTTTCAAAATTCAAAACATAGAAGTAAAAAATTTATGTTTAATTACTAGGTTTTGACTATATGCTAAATAACCTAGTTTTGTTTCAAAGGAACACAGTGATGAATATAATTTGTTTAACAGAAACATACTATAAAATGTTTGGGATGCTACATTATTCCCTCCTTCCGAAATTTCTTCCTTGAAATTTTATGTATATATCCTACCAAAAAGATGTGGGTGCTTCTTCTTCATGAAATCCTATGTTTCCCATGTTTCTTCCTCCATATTTTGGTTTCTCCAGAGAACCTTTACTAGAAGAGTTGTTCAATTTCTCAATACCAGCTCTCTTGTGTCAAGAACCCTGATGGGCTTTTCACAGTATGACAAATCTGGTTTCAGTTATATTCCTTCATATGTGAGTACATGTGTTGGGTCTGGCATGTATTTCTTTAACAATGATACATGGAACACATCATGAACTCTGGAGAGATTTGGCGGCATCGCTAAACGGTAAGCTACCACTTCGATTCTTCCCAAGATTTCAAATGGTCCGATGTACCTGGGGCTCAGTTTCCCTTTCTCACCGAACCTTAAGACGCCCTTCCATGGAGACACTTTCATAAATACATGATCTCCCACTTGAAATTCCAAGTCCTTTCTCCGGTTGTCAGCATAACTCTTCTGCCTACTTTGGGCTGCTTTAATATGGGCTTGTGTTTTCTTCACCTTTTTCATGGTCTCTTAAATAATTTCTGGGCCTATAAGTTTCCTTTCACCTACTTCATCCCAACAGGTTGGAGTTCGACATATCTTTCCATATAATGATTCATATGAAGCCATTTGAATACTAGAATGGAAACTATTGTTGTAGGAAAATTCCACCAAAGTCAAGTATTGATCCCACATACCTTAGAAGTCAAGAGAGAATGATCTCAACGTGTCTTCCAGAGCTTGAATAGTCCTTTCAGACTGTCCGTCAGTTTGAGGGTGATATGTAGTACTCATATGAATCTCAGTATTCAAAGACATATAGAGAATTTTTGAGAACCTTGATGTAAAATGTGGATCATGATCAGAAACAATCGATATGGTAACCATTTTTGTTATAGTTAACATTTAAAAGTTATAAGATTATATTATTATCCTTTTAAAAATTATGTGATCTATTGTATGTCTATTTTAGTTATTCTTATATAAAAAATTAATCTTTAGTTCTCCAAGTTTAGTGTAATATGATAAATTACGATGAAAAATTATTAATGAATGAAATTATACATTTTAAAGAAGTATATTTCCTTATGTTCATAAACCAGATGTGAAAAGTACCCCTAATCATTGGGAATATGATATTAAAATAAAAATATTATTCATTATTGATAAATTGATGGTCTATTATCTATAATGAAAAAGTATAATGTTACCACCAAAGTGGAACTTATTTCTAAATTCATGTTTTCACCTTGCACCAATGATCTTCCTATGTGGAAACATAGTTTATTACTATTTCTGATGACCATTCTACTTTTCTTTCCCTCTTTTTAAGATGATGTTTTATTTAATAGTTTTTATGCTGTGGGCTTTGAACAAAATTTTATATAAAATTAAAAAACGTGAATAATGAGAAAAATTTCATTTTGTTATGATGAATTTTCATTACGGGGGAAGAATGTAACACGATGAGAATAAAAAAATAAAACTATGCTCGATATCATATGCGATATGCAACATCGAGCCTAAAAGAATCAATATTATTTAAATATGTCCACTATAGACTAGGAATTAAAACAATGGGTATGGATATAACCAACTAAAATATTAAATATATATAAATTTATTAATTGATATAAATGTATTGAATTTTTTTAGGAAAAAAGAACACAGTGTTTAATTAATATATTTTATTCTTTAAAAAATACATTTTCTTCAAAAATAATTTTTATTGATTTTTGAGAGATAATTTTAAAATTAATTTCATTAATGTTTAGAAATGTTATTTTATAAACTTAAATTCATATTTTAAATAATAATATCAATATTTACCTAGGGTTATTTTTTTGGTGTTTTCTAAAATGATTTATGTTTTAGGGGAAATTGAAAAATAAAAACTTGTCAAATAATGTAATTTTTTTGAATAAATAAAGTAATTTAAAAGTCCCATTATATTTTTAATTTTTTATTAATGTTATTTATGATTTTTTAATTATATAATTAATCTTATAAATTCTCATGATTTATGTATATGTGTTTGTATGCTTTAAAACATTTGTTTTCTAGAAACTATTTTTACGTACATAAAGATCATCCAATGTAATTATTTAAAGTAACCCCTAGAAAAAATATTTACATTTTGCAGATTTAATATTAAATTTAAATACACAATTATATATTTTTTTAATTTATTTAAATAGATTATATATTTTTAATAAAAATTGTTTGTATTAGGTAATAAATTCAATTTAATTTTTGGTCATAATAAATAGTAATAAAATTAAAAAAAACTAGTTAAAGTGGGGACAAAATAAAATAGTAAAAGTGAGTAACCTTAGAGGTTAATTGAATAACATGTCTAAAAAATGTTTTATATTTAATTTTATAGATTTGGATCAGACATATCACCCCTAAAATACATTATTTATCAGTTTTATAGGCACTTAGATTGATAGTTACCACTCATTATTAAATTGTTTTAATTATTTATAGAAATGACACTCCCTATCACTTATAAAAGAGAACCTTATCTCATCTCATTTACATAATTAAAAAAGATTTTGGTTTGGATATTCCCTTCCGAAATCCATTTCTTATTTATCTCACCTTGTGATAGAGTCATTTTTGTGATTATAAATCAAATCTAGGGAAGATTTAATAATAATCACAATGAGGTGGTCTGAGGTGGAGGTATCAATCGTTACTAAAGGATTTTAGTTTTTTTCTTCTTAAACATAATTAAAATATTATTAAATTTTTATAATATAATAAAATAATTATCTCACAAAAAATAAGTTGTTATTATGTTAATTGAAAAACCCAAATCCATCTCCTTTTCCAACAAATTGGAAAGAAAACCATCATTTGTGTGTATGGAAGACTACCACCCCACGAACCGATGTAATTAATTTTCCATCATCTTCTCTCACAAAAATTTATAATTATATATTTAATATATATATATATATATACTATTTTAATGAAATATTCATCATTATTTAAAAATAATATTTCATATGTTTTCTTACCATTCCATTCACAGAAAAATGATGATGTCATTCGTGGATACCTGTGAATTACCACCTCTATGAAGCGATGAAAGTTTATTTTAACTACTACATAACATTTATGCTATATATAAGGGAATATAAATAAAAAATTTGATATTTATTTTATTATTATAATTCTGAAAATTAAAAATAACACATTTCTTCTTTCTATCTTGCACATTGAAAAATTGAAATGTTACTAATTTGTATGTATGACCTATCCACTCCATGATTCTAACATATTTCATTTTTATAACCATATTTCATGTTTTTAAATTATAATTCATGTATAAAAATTATACTCACATTTTTATTATTATTATTTATATTATGTAACAATAAACCACTTGACTGTGGTCAATTCACCTATGCCATTTTGAGATTTTGAACTAAACATCCACAAAACACATGACATGGAAATAAATAATTAAGTAATTAAATCAGTCATTAAAATAAAAAATAGAAAGGTTTAATTATAAGGGATAAAACCTATAAAAATATATTTGTAAAACAAACTAATTGATTAATGTTTATCTTACTAGAGATAAAGGAAAAATGGGATAGGTTTGGATTCTAGGTAAGGGGTTTCATCTCAAAACATCATTCTTTGAGATACATTTAATTTATGAACATAATTTATTTTAAAAGCTTAATATAATAAAAATTTAATATTTAAAATCATTTAATATTATTCTTCATTGTATTTTAATTTAAACATAATGTTCTCTCTCTTTCAATTGGTTTTTATTTTGATGTTTCTTAAATCATAAGGAACTTCATATTAATTTTCTTTCATTGATGAATATTTTAATATTATTCACAAAATTAATTTTTATTATTTATATAAATATAATTTTAATGGTAATATCATGAGTCCTTTATGCATAAATGTATTTTAAATATTAATATATTTCATCCAAGGGGACTTTACAAGAAAGTTACAAAGTGGTAAGAGATTTTATCACTCAATTTCTTTTCATTGGATTAAATTAATTAATAATTGTACTTGATTTTCTAAGAATATAAATTTTAGGACATTTAATTATTTTATATTGTGTTTATACTTTTTTTATGTGTGATTAAATTGAAAATAGATAATCAATTCATTGATTAATTCTCACTTAAATGGTAAAATATTAGTAAGGAAGTTCATAACTCGTTTCCTTCATTAAGGAATATTTTATTGTTATTCACCTTATATATTACATATGGTGTATAAAATTCCATTTATACATGTTATATAATTAATTTATTTATACTTATGTTATTTAATTTTTCATTTTATGTCATTTACTTCATTAGGAATACAATTCAGAAGTTACCAAAGAGGTATGAGTTTATATCACAATATCATTTTTAGTAGGATTGTTCATTATTTAATTTCCATTAAAGAAATTTATTAAGTCACTATCTAATAAAATGACTTAATTTTATGATAATCTAGTTATTCATGAAAACCTAAAATTATAGTAATATTTTCCTATTATTGGTAAGTAAAATGAATGATATTTTTTTTAAAAAAAGGTGACATTATTTCTTCCTTCAGTGAGTGTATATTTTTTTTTTAAATTTCAATATTTTCTAATAACATTTTCAAGAACTTCATTAAAGGAATTTTTTATTTTAACTTATAAGGAATGTATGAATTTCTTAACCATAATGAGTACTAAAATATTATAATATTACATAAAATTTTCAATTTTCCTTTCAAATAATTTTTTTATAATATTTTATAATTTTTTAAATATTAGAGAAGTGATTTCAATGTGAAAATGGTTTTTTTCTTCCGGAAATATTAAATGTAATTTTCATTGAAACTTTAACCAATGAAGACAACCATTGATATTATAGATTTATTATAAATTATGTATATATTTATCTCATATATATACTCAGATTAATATCCCTTTCATTTATAAGGTAATATATGCCTTTTGTTTATCCCTTAAATGAATTCACTCTGATATTTCGTTTACTATGATATATGGAAAGATTATTAATCCCATTTCATTCCAGGGGTAATTATTGTTTTTATTTATTATGAT
This sequence comes from Viscum album, assembly GCA_963277665.1. Lineage (NCBI taxonomy): Eukaryota > Viridiplantae > Streptophyta > Magnoliopsida > Santalales > Viscaceae > Viscum > Viscum album. The sequence goes on along the minus strand of OY728138.1, from coordinate 941,851,062 downwards.
TTATTTTATGTTGTGGCACACATAACATGAACATTCTATTATGGGTGTACCTAAATAGAACTCAAATTCATTTGGTAAAGATGTTTTCTCCTGCGATGTTATATATGGGATTAGAGAGTAAACCTAATCCATTATGAGTATTTCTCCCCAAGATAATATTGTCTAGGTATTTATCCTTGACTTTTTTTATGTAATGTTATATTTTCCCCCAATTCCTTATGTTGAAATGTTCTTAGGATGCATTTTTTTTGAAATTAATTCATGTGATTACTCATGATCAATCTATTTTATGATTTTATGTTTTACCTTTGAATCACATGTTTTGTTTCTTTATCAAATTTATTCACTTACTATGGTTTTAGGTCACCCATTTCCTTTATGTATTCTATAGGTTATTCTATATATTATTATGAACTTAAATCGATTTAGGAGATCAATATGTAAAATAAAATAAATAATTCATGTTTTAGTTTCCTTTCGTTGTATTATGAACATAGAATTAAAAAGACACTAGGACTCATGATATTTAGGTTGTACTTATTAGATCTTTATATTTAAAATTTAGGTGATAACAAGGGTACAATTATTGGGTCACTATATTAGAACCAAATACTAATTTTTTATGGGAATAATACATTCTAACAAGGTGTGATATTAAAGTAGAGTTGATATATTCTATAGAAAGTATGATTATTAAGGGAATGGTTTCAACAAGACTAGTTATTGTGAAGTTATTCACAAAAAAATATATTTAATTTAATTGTAAACATCAATTCATAGAATCCCATTACTAACTTTTTATATTAATAATTTTTTTGGAAAAAGGATAAAACATTCTTTTATTGGGGTTACTTCTATATAATTATCAACAAAAACACAAAAATAATTTAAATAATAAAATTACGATGATTAAAATGAAATAAAAATGAATAAATAATTAAAGAGAAATAAAATTTAAATATATATAATTTTTTCCCTTTATATATTTAGTCAAAATTAATTTTTAAAATTTGAAAATATGGGCCATTAAATATTGGAATTTTGTAATTAATTAGATAATGAAGAAGAAATATTATTGGAATGTTCTAGAAACAAATCCCCCATCTATCACAAGATTCTTCTATCCTTGATTTGTAGCTCATGTCTCTTGCTCCTGCCCATACTCTCAATATTTTAGTTCTTCCTGTTTTTTCATTTTTTAATAGTTAGTTCATTTAGGGAAACAATTCCTCCCCCAAATACATTGGTCCAATTCTTCTTAATATGAATACATGTTCCATTTATGATCATTGAAACTTATAGTCAGCACCCATGGTTTAATAAATTATCTATACTGTATGGATAAAATTATTAAAAATGTAAATTACTAAAACTCTAGATAAAATAAACTAACATATGTTAATAGAACCATGTAAACTACTTCCTTTATATATTGGAAATATTAATAATATTTTATGGTTCTCCAATGTCTTCATTGTGCTCAAATTCTATCCTTCTTGGATTTCTAGTTGATTTTGGAATTAGGTCTTCACAAATTTTATTTAATAATTTGTCTCAACTTTATATAGATCAATTGAATATCTGTAATGAACATGAAATTTTTTTATAGTGATTTATAATTACCTTCATATATCCATTTTTACTATCAAGTCATCCTTAAATGAGAAGATAAAGATAATATCATAGGATCTTTAGCCTCTATGACTTGAGATTTTGTGAAGTGTGAATGACGCTTATGTAGAGTAGAGGTTAAAATGGTAATATTATAATAAAACACATAAAAACCATGAAATATCAATTTTGAGGCATGTATATCCTTATAAAAGTTTGTTTATGTATTGGATATACCCTAGATTGAGTGGCCATGAATTTAATGCAAATCACAATGGACTTTTATAAAACTATTTCTTAGTATTGCTTTACCCAATTTTAAACCATAAAACATAATAAATATATCATGAAAATATACCATTAAAAATTAATTAAAATTTTTATTATATTTCAAACCATATTTACACATGAAATTACAAACATTAACTAATGAAAATAACGTATTCCATAAATAATATCTAAAAATAAAACATAGAACTTGAAAATATTAAACCTAAGGAAAAACCTTTCAAAACCTCTTAAAAATATTATTTCATTTAATTAATAATAAAATACCCGAAATTATTTTCTTTAAAAATTCTAGAAAAATAAAACCAAAACAATTTCATCAGTTTGTTAAACAAATATTCTTGTTTTCATTAAGATATTAGATGAATTATTATTTTAATTAACAAGGATAATAATTAATTATTTTTAATATTTAAAGTCCATTTTTTATTTTGAATCATTAAAATTTCATATATATAATGTAGAAAACATGTTCTAAAATTAAGATATATCAAATTTCCACAAACATAGATCAATTTATTTAAAAAAATATTCAATTTATTAAAAAAAAGGGAAGAAAATTAATCATAAACATGAGTGGATGGAATGAAAAAAGATGTTATTTTAAAGAATATCTTATTCCATGGAATCACTAAATAAGAAAGTATTACTTTTATTATGAAGAGAAAATGTTTTGGGAAAAGTATGGATCTGATTTTATAAATATGATGATATTTATATTTATTGAAAGTATTTAATCCAATTTATATTTACGTTAAATTGTTCTTTCATCTTTAGCTTTTTTAGCAAGTGAACATGGCCACGCAATTAGAACAAAATAATTACATACAATCAAAAGGATCAATGAGTTAAATAATTGAAAAGGAAACATAATTAACACATCCACTTATTTTAGTTTAATAAATGAAAATCCCAATCTTGGATCATGTGTTCATTTAACACATAGTTGATTTTATATATTATTAACTTAGAATCATTACATGAAATTTAAATACAATTAGATTTTAAAAACTTTTTTTACAATTTCACTAAAAAAGCATTTTCATGATGAAATAATTTTTTAGAAGATTGGGCCTATTGTAGAATAAGAATTAATATTCACTCAAATAAGATAAATAGTCCCCAAAATCATGAAAAAATAACATCCACCGAAAATTCTAAATAAAACTTGAAGAATATTAAAGTGTGATTTTTTTTTATAGTAATTTGATGAGGACTCAATGAAATATTTTCCATTTTATTAAAAGAACTCTTCTCCATAGATAAAACTCAGCAGCATTTCCCTAATATTTTTCCTAAAAGAGGGATACATATTTTTAGTGTTTGGATCAACCATATGTTAAATTTTAGTAGTGTATAATCATGAAAATTGTTATAATGAATTTCATAAAAAAATTTTTACCACAAATTCAAACACATCCTAAATAGATTTAAAATGCACATTTTTTTGTAGGATGAAAACACATTTTTTCATTACAAATTAGAAAATAAATATGTTATTAAATGGATAAAAATTAATCATTATCTTAAAAATAACTCCAAATACTCCTAAAAAAGTCCTAAGAAAAGATTTTGGGTGATGAGAAATGTCTAAATATTGGTTCAAAATTATTTTTAAAGGAAAATAATCAAGAAATAAATAAAACACAACCTTTCCAAGATGTATCATCTTGAAATAAGATTTAGATAATATAGAAAAATTATTCTACAACAAATAATTTATGAAAAAAATTCATATTTTATAAACACATTTTCATATTTTAAATCATCTTTTCAGGACACATGGTGCTATTTAAACAATCATTGAAATTTAAAACTAAAATGATGGAATTAAAAAATAACTCCCTTGATGGTTGGTATTTTGTTTCCTAAGTATAAAACCAATGTTTTTACTCCTATGAAACAATCCATATCTACTTTATTTCTCTATAAAATTACCTAAAAGTGTTATAAATGATTAATAGTTACATAGAAACATTCCATATAAAAACATTAAACTATGTTAAAATATTAGCGGATATAACAGTGAATGTTGCAACTATTTTTTGTTAGATTTTTTATTGAAGTGAATCAAAATTTAGAATTTCAACTCATAGGGAAAATTAACAAGGTGTTAGGTGAAGCTAAAAAATACATGATGAAAATGATTTTTTATTTTATAAAAAAAATAAGAAAATAATTTTTAAATAATTGGTTGCTTCCCATCCATTTCAAGATATTACAACCCCAAGGTATATATTCCTAAGAACTAATAACAATTTATTTTAGTGTGTGTTATCACATCTATAAACCACAAAATATATATTTATGTAATGTTTTAAATTTAACCTTTAGTTCTATGGTCTTCCAAAGACATAGAGGAACAAAAAAATCACTTCATAGTTATATCTAGAAAGAAATATTTGTTAGTTTTGGATGGATCACTATCAGCTCCTATTATTATTCCCGATTTTATGAAATTAAATCATTCTTTGGATAATAATATTTAAGTTGTTACCATAGTTTCAACATGATATACACTTCTATCTTCCACATTTCTACCTCTTTGTTTTTTAAAAAATTGTTGAAAGTGGTTATCTTTTTAAATAAAATTTAGGCTAAAGGTTTTTAATGCTATATTAAACTATTTGTGAACCTCATACTATATAAAATAAACCTTTTTAGAATAATATCAAATCTAATGTGAAGTTTACCACATTAGTTAGTTTAATAAAGCATTGAATAATATAAATTAATTCACATTTTTTATATTTAAATCATTCAATTTTATGTTTTATTAAACTATTATTATCATCCAAAAAGTACTCCACTAACCAAAAGTATATTACTACCACAACATTCTAAAAATTAGTTTTTCATATGTTAAATTATGTGTGTCTATCATCTACTCTATATAATATTAAATTATAGATAATAAGAAATAGATTCTTTATCAAGTAATGATTATTGTTCAATTAATTTTTCAAATTATTCTCCCTCTCCTTGTTCATCAAATATCATTTGAAATATTAGTCAGAAATTAATTTGAAAAAAGGGAAGATAAAATTTAAGACCAGATTCAATATTTAAATAATTATTGAATCCAATTTTTTGGTTGTCTTCCAAAATTTCCTTTACTTCTAGATCAAGATCATTTCTTATTATTTTAGAAAAATATGATGGAATAGTTTTACCATTTAAATAAATATTAAATAATTACTCCACAACCCAATAAAACTATACCCTAAAAACTCAAAATTTTTTCTTGTTTTAGAAGAAAAATTACCTTTAGAGATTCATATTTTTCTATATTTGAGCCAGATTGGATTTATGTTCATTTATTTTCAATTTTTTTCTCACAAATAGTATGGTTTTGTTTGGACTAATAAGGCTTTAATGGATGGTTATTTTCACATTTCCAATGTATGTGTCTATAATGACCATAAAAAAGACATTAATATTGGCTGAGTTGATGCCTGATTCAAATATAATCTATTTCTTATAATATAAATTAACAAGAAAAATTATTATTCAACTATAAAATAGTCCAAAAACATCTTAAAAATATGATTAGGTGGGTTCCAAACACAATCAAAATATATCGGGGAATGTTTTTAGGTTCCTTAATTTGTTATTAAGAAGGTTTTTAGCGTGCACACGTGCATCCAAAATCAGACATACATACAATAAAACTAACCTATTTTTATTTTTATCCCTAAGTGGAAGTGAAAACAATAATATAATTTTTAATTTGGTTATCTTTACCTAAAACAATGAACACCATCCATTCCAAAAAAAATTTCCAAAATTTTGATCTCATGTTGTTGGGTTTTCATAATGTCAATTATATCTCCTACTAACACTAGTGAAGTGAAAATAATATTCAAACCTAATGGAAAATGAGAGAGTTATTAATGAGATCCTTATTTTATCCTAATATATTGAATATAGAGAACAAATAGTTATGAAAATATAAAAGGAGTGTGCAAAAAAGGTACAAGAAAGGTGATTGTTGTAACATATGTGTTAATACTGAATAATAAAAGGTTATGTGTAGGATATATCCTATTTAGTTTAAAGAGGTACATATTTTTTTATTCAATTGGTGTTATGATTCTGAAGAGAATGGGTTCAACAAGAAATTCTACTATGCAATCATCCAATTAATAAATTCTTGTTTAACTAAGAATATCCAACCAAAAACTCCCATTACTCACTCCATCGATTTATTATATTGGGTGATATGTCTCAAATTATGATGAAATTGGTTTTAATCCATCAAATCATCAACCAAAATAAGAAAGGAATTGACAGAATGAAATTCCCCTAAAGAATAGAAATTCACATACAAAAATAGGTCAATAGAAATAAAATTTGAATAGATAACAACAATTTTATTCCCCTCAAAAATTTAGTCATAATTCATATTAAAGAAATGGAAATACATGAAAAGTGATATTAAAATTTGGAAGAAAATAATATAAGTAAGAAAATATATTATTCATCGAGTCTAGATCACAATGTCCTATCTATATTAGAATTCTATCTCCCTTAGAACTGTATATATATTTCACAATTTAGTTAATCCTGTCCATACCCTCCAATTCCATGGATAGTTGATAATAATTGTATCTAAATATTAATATCTCATGGTCCATTCTATCTTGGTGATTCATATTTTCTATGCTATGAGACATATGCATTCCTTTAAAATATTAGGATATTACAAGTTTCCAAACTGAACAGTAGATTTTAAATCTATGTTGGGATTCTTGATTTTCTTAAATAGTGGTGTTGTGAGTTAGAAATATTCTAAGAAAACGAACATTATAGGTTCTATAATAGAATATGAATATATGAAATTATCAAATGTTTCAAAAGAGGTTATTCTTATAAATTAGTTTGTTACAAAACTAGGGGTTTTACCAAGTATCATGCATCCCATTGACCTCTACTGTAATAAGAGTGGATATGTTGCATATGATAAAGAACCCAAATTTCACCAATGATCTAAAAATAATCTATATCAATTTCACATTATTTGATATATAATTGATATGAGTGATATAATCACTTGTTTTTTCCTATATAGGACAATATTATAGGTCCCCTAAGAAATCCACTTATCAAAAAAAGAATAAAATATAAAACCGTTATCATGAAATTCGATACATAGGCGACTAGAATTACTGTACATGAGAGATTATTAGTATTTATTCTCTTATCCTAGTCAACTATTTTTGTCTTATGGATATTTTATATCATGTAATATATATTAATGGAAATTCATTATCAATAATTTATCATTGTTTCATAAAATAATGAAGATTACATGATAAAAAATCCTTTGAATATATGTATTACTAGGTCACCCCTGGTCAATGATTAAAATGTTTAGTAATGCTAATATTTTATTATTATTATGATTATTATTACTTATATATAGTTATAAATGATCAACCATAAGATATAATATGGTAAAATTGTATTTGGATTAACACACTTAATGTACACAATATGGATTTTCACACACACACACACACACACACACATATATATCACTGTTGTTTTCTATGTCAAAATTTGGTATGGATTCTTTCAATCTGTGATATAATAGATATTACCAACTTGATATGTTTCAAAATTTTATACCTATATAATGTAATTTGATAATTTGTTGTAATATAATGTGATTGGGTATGATTCAAATCAAGTGGATGGACTTGATTAACCAAGATATGATGTGTCTACACATATAATAGTTTATGACTTCAAGGACTAAAATTGGGTTTTCACTAATTATGTGCCAAAAAATTCATTGATTATTACATATAATATAATTATTAATGTTTCAATGAACATGGAAATTAAGAAAGTAGAAAATCAAAATATTTTTTATATTATCCTTATCTCATGCTTAATCTTTATGACCAGGAGAAAATTAATATTATAATGCATATATTTTGAGTTTGATCACACTAAAACCCATTTAATATTGAATAATTATATTATTTTGATAGATATTTGTTATATTTTATAATAATTAACTAAAATGGTCACTATGGTTTCCCCTAATATAATAATTATATGGATTTTAGACTAATGTGATTAGTTCATGTGTAAATGTTTTTTATGTTTGTTATGAAATAAATAATATTTCTGTTTCGCACATCCAAAATATTTAATTTATTGATAGTAATCTAATTTTAAAAAATAACATGGGATTCTTATATGAATAATGAGTTATTGATATTATAAATACAAAAAATATGAGAATTTAATAAAATTAAAATGTGATAAGGGAATGATATTGGACTAATTGGATTCCAAGCCGAATTAGATGAGTGAAATGAAGACTCAAAAATAAATAAATTATAAAAACATATACCTTATCTATTTTTAACACTTTAGGGGGATCATTAATGAACCCCCAATGGTTCTTTGGGACATACTCTACATTTTGAGGCTATTTAATAAAACAAATGACCTTTTAGAGGATATTTATTTTAATTACTTAGGTTTACTCTTAGATTAGATTCCTTATAGGATATAAATGATCATATTACTATAAATAATACGTAAGAGGGTAGTATAATTCATTTCAATGATATAATTAAAAGGTAGTGTTAATAGTAACATAGTTTTCCAAATCTAAGTGAGAGTTTTCCAGTTTTTGGTCTACCATGAAATTTCTCACTTGTTACTTATATGAGAGGTTCTCTAGAGTATTTACCATCCCTTTTTCTACTAATTTACGTAAAAGAGTGACTATAATCACTTGTATTAGAATAATATCCCATAAAAACATTATAAATAAGTATTATCAGTGGATACAAAATTATAATTTAATTTATCAAATCATGTTTGATCTAAATATCTAAAACTTATTTAAAAAGTTACCTTTACTTTATTATTTTATAATCATGAATTTTACATACTCTTTTTTTTATTTGGGTTTTCTTGAAACTTTTATTACGTACAGAGTATCAAAAATATAATTAAAATAATGCATCTAAAATGTTTTGTATCTTTACCCATGATTAATTTGAAATCATATTTCTTTGATATATTCTAATATTAATAAAATATAAGAGTTTGTATGCTACAATATAATTTTAAAGAACCACTTGTATAACTCATAATATATTTATGAAATGGAACCTAATTTTATAAGAGAAAAATGAACTACTGGAAACTATCACTATAGGTCACTAAATATTTTTTACATCACATATCCAATACACTTGTTCATTATGTGATAACCATTGTCATCAGATATCAGATGTGTAGAGAAATGATAGGCTAGAGAGGAAATATATTTGGGAGGGAACTGAATTTTTAGTTCTGGATTAAATATTTTTTGATTCAGATAAAATGATCTACATCCTTAATTATTAGGGAAATAAATGAAAATTTTAAATTTTGAGAGATTAATACATTGTGAGTTTGATTTTTTAGAATTAAATGGAATACATGGTTATTAAGAATATAATAAGGGATATTTTTTGTTTTGTTTATTGTTTTTAAGAGGTGTATCAGTAAAAAGGGAAAGGGTCATAGCATGGTGCTATCATTTCCAAAAGAAGTTGGCCCCATTCGGTACCCAGTGGTGGTGGAAAGGGCACCTGGAATGGGTTCTGGGGGAGTTGAAAATATATTAGCTCATACTGGGTACCCTATGAACTATATCACGTACTTTTTTGTATCATATGTCCCCTTTTATAAATAGTGTACTGATCATATATTCCTAGTCTCCCCTCCAGTCTTAGGAAGGTATGGAATATATGGATAGATATTTTGGTTGGTTACTCCACTCGTACATCCTTTTCATGATAACCTTGGCTATGTGTGAGTTATTGGTTATTATTTTCTTATTAATGGTAATGTTCATTCAGATTTCCATTTTAAATCTTATTTCTGGTTTTCCTTAGATTAATGATGATTCTACAACACCACATGACATTACTATGTATTTTTTTAAATAAATAATGTGTTGAATAATTTGATTCACATGAAAACCAAATAAAAAAACCACAAAAATATTATTGATAGAAAATATTAAAATTTGAGATAAATGTTAATTAATTGGAAGAATAAAATTTTTATTTTTTTTTGAAAAATTACAAAAATTATAAAATTTCTTGTAAATAAATACTATCATCAAGATAAAGTAATTATCATTACGATTTTACATGTAATCTTAACCCCAATTATAATTATAGAAACAAAAAATATTTTTTGAAATATAACATACATGTTGAGGGAGAAGTAAATAAATATAATGAATAATTTTAATATATGTTAGTCTATATATAAGAATAAAATATGACCATACTATATATGGTTGTCAGATATATGGGTTTTGAGTTTGTAGGTATCCAATTTATATATTGAAGGTGTGTAATTTTTAGTAAAAATTAACTATAATATAACTCACACAAAATAAATAATTCATGAATGAAATAAAATGCTAATATTCAGTAAAAATATATTATTTTAAAAATATTCTATTAAGTGTGACATATTATTTTCATTATTATTGAATTTATATAATTATTTGATGTGTTTATAAAATTTACTAAATGATTTATATACTAATGTATAGAAAAAACATAATTTTTTATATAGTTATTAATTTAATTTAGTAGAATGTGGTGAGAATTATATAATGTAGATAAATTAAAATTCTCAAAGAACTCTTTTTATGTATTTTTTATTTTTATCTTAATAAATTAAATTGATCAAATTAAATGATTAATATTATAGACTTTTTCAATATATATAAAAAATAATAACAATTATCTAATTAGTAATTGATATTAAATAAGATTAAGAAAACATAATTTAAAAAAAAACAATTTTCTACAAAAAAAATTATATATATATTTGGTTGTGAATTATAATTTAATATTTTAAAATTTATAAATTTAATTAGGTTAATTAGATTCTAAATTTTTAACCAGTAAGTCTAAATTAGTTAGATGGTAAATTTATTTATAATACATAAAAAAGTTACATGGGTGAACAATGCATGACACTGGTAAACCATAATAACATGAAAATGAATTATATTGTTATAATGATGTATAAATCTTATAAAAATTTTAAAAAAAATTTATAATGAGGCAATCTCAAGAATAATTGGTTTTTCCACTTATGGGGAAACAATCTGTTTAAAAATAAGCTTCATTAACAATTATTTATGGTGAAATTGTGAAAATGCTACTCCAACCAAATTATAAACGGACCTATCGATCACCACTAAAAACCCATTTGACTTTTGTTATGACTTAAATATATATCCATTTCCTTATTCCAATTAATCCATTTATTTTTGTTACCTATGTTTTTAATAAAGAAGCCTAAATCCATAATTCTGGAAGAACCCATATCAAGAAAGATAGATTTCATCATATATATATCTGAGTTGTTCTATAATTTTTTCAACAAGCTTCTCATATAAAATATTCATAAATATATTTATAGTTTAAAATTATAATATATTAACATCATTATTAATATGAAAATATTACACTATTATTAAATAACTCTAATTGCTTAACCATTCTCTAGTGTGGCATGTTCTTGTTAGAGTTAGTTCAAACACTTATATATATGATGTTATACCAAAAACACAATTTCCACCATGCATACATAGAAATACATTAATACTAGTAATATATAATATCCAATATTAAAATATTTCTTGAATATGGTTCGGAATGCATGGCACAAAAATTAATTTTCAATACCATGTAACTTATTATTATCAAAAAACAACTTGAAAATTTCCTTTCATGGATTATATTCATGTGAACCATAACAATAATTTCCATCAAATGAATAGGGTAATTCATAAATAATTAGAGAAAAATGATTCAACTACATTGACCGATTTATTATTTATAAAAATTTTATCAATTTATAATGATCAACATCACCATTATGAAACTTGTTTGAAATAATCAAAATCACTAACATATGATGATGAAAATATACGATAAATAACTATTATATATGTAATGAATTATTATAATTTAAGTGTATATATGGTAATATATATTAATAATTTAATGGAATAATTTATTAGGACAATTATGTTTATTATATAAGAGGATAAACCAATTTTATTTAATTCAAGAGTAAAGGTATGAGTTTATTTATTAATCTTATTTTGAAATATTTTTTTTATGTTTGATCCTCTATCTAGGGAAATTAAATTTTATTTATTTCTAAAATACCATAAATAGTTTTCTCCTTTTTTAAATTATAGATTTTACACTTCTTTTTACAATATCACCTCCATGTTTGTTCATAATTTATCTTAAGTGATGCTTGTAAGAGAATATAACATTAATTATTCCTTTAAATTGAAAATCATTATCCTCCAAGTCTATATAATTTCTTATAGATTTAATTATATCAAATAATATGATTTATTATATTCTTTTTAAATTTAAATGAATTTATTTTCCAAATGAATCATCTTTTAATGTTTTTACTTTTAGTTTTCTACCAACATTGACCATATTAAAAAGAATTTGATTATAATATTCCCTTTTAACACAATATATATTAAATAATTTTCAATATTTTATAACCATTTTTCAAAATTAATCTTCTTATAATTTTTTTTGAAGTTTTCCAAAGTTAAAAAATTCTCAGTTTTTGTGAGTTTTTAATTTTAAATAAAATGTATTAAATGAATAATATATTTCTTTATATATTTCAATTATGCTTTCTAATTCTCATATAAAATGGGTTTTCATTTATTTCAACATCCTTTAGTGTTTCTAATTATTTTCTGGTGAAATAATTTAATGATTCAATCTACCTTTTTTAGATGGATAACTTATAATTATGTTATGTTAATGTTTTCATCATACCTATTTTCTTCATGTTTTATTTAAGCTATAATGGAATTCTCAATTTTTTCATGATTTTGTGGAAAATATATTATTGTTTCTTCATTATTTGAAAGGTGGGTCCATTATTACCCTAGAACGCATTGGGAACTATTTTATATATCATGATATGATGTGCATGGAACCATTGAGTGGACCTATTTTACAATGGTACTTTTCCCACTATTTTTATAGGAACGTTGCGTGAACGGGATTCAAAATGGGACTCTTTACACTATTTTTCTGGAAAAGGGAGTGAACCCATGTAGTTATGGGACTATGTTCACAATGTTATGATAGTCATGGAAGGTATCCTTGACATATGGAATGAAATTCTATACTTATTTTGAGTAAAATTACTATTACGAGGTTATGTTTTCTTGTATAATGATTATTTAATCTTGTTTCCACTTTCATACATCATATTTATAAGGCTATGTGAAAATATTTATTCCATGAACCATGATTCAATGTAGTCTTGGTTATGGTTTTTATGCTATGTGTTAAGAAATTGACTATATTCCCATTCCTATATATTTATGTTATTTCAACATATGATTATTTTTCTATCTTAGGATTACACTTCATGAGTATTTAAACTCAACCTTTATTATGTTTCCATTCCCTAGATTATGAAGGATAATATCTTTCATTCTTTATCAAAAAGGTATCATGTGATAATACAATATTTGGTATATATTGAAGATGATGAAAAATAATACGGTTACGCATCTTTTCCCTAGATGAAATTTGAGGACGGTGATGAGAGGTAGGGTTTTCTTATGGAGATCTCCGCCCTAGGTGGTGATGGCCTCCGAGTAGGTCCCTCTTCCCTTACTGGGTGGGGGGGGGGATCTTTGCCGCCTCCTTCTGATCGTCGCTTCCTACCTTTCTCGGATCCTGATTTCTTTCATCCATTCCTTTAAATTTCCCTATCCCCCCATGCTCTAGAGCTCTTTAAAGAGATTTCACAGATCTCGATCTCGGATCTGGAGTTCATTGATGCTTCATCCCTGTAGAACATGACGTTGATAACACGATTAATGAAACAACGTATGTCCCTATATCTCTTTGAACTTTTCAATTTATATTCTTGGAATCTACAGGAATGTTCCACTATGGGCCTCCTCGACTCGAGGCATACTATGATTCATTTTGCATTGGAAAAAGATCTAGTTATGGCATGGTCTCCCGCTCCGTACTCTTGTGATGGCCTCTGATTCTTCCTCTTTCGAGGGACATATGATTACCACATGAAGGGGGTTTCACCGACCATAGCAATTTGGGTAATATTTCTAGAATTACTGCTACCACTTCTGAATCCATCTATCATTCGTATACTTGGAATCCTAGTCGGATACTATCTTTGCTCCGACAGTAGAACTAGGGTGGTTTTATATCTGGTCTCACTGATAATTTTCATTAAAGTGTACTTATCTAGATCTATGGTTAAATCCCTCTTCATTACTATGGTGAAGGAGTTTATATATAAATAGATAATTTTGATTGAGTCATGGTTTGAGTACTGCTCTTGATGCTTAAAGATTTGGAATTTAATGAAAAATTGGAGAGGTAGAGACGTAGTTCTGTATGATGCTTTGGATGAATAGGTCGATGTAGGGTTGATTCCCTAGTAGGAAAACCTTGAGATGGATAGTGGGGAGCCGTAAGGGTCTGACACTACCCCTAGTAATGTAGTGTAGGGTGCTATAGCAAAGGCTGTGATGATCCCTTTGAATCCAAGGGTTGATGATGTTTTTGATAAACTAAAATGTGACCTGGGGGTGGAAAGGCTTGAACCCTCAGGTTTCAATGATGAGGTGCATAATGGATCCGCAAGGGGTATGAATGTAGGTGGTTCAAATGATGAAAATGATGAGTGGGTGAGGATCTCAACTAAGATGTATTCAAGACCTGGGTAAGAGGGGTATAATATTAAGCTTTGTAATCACTTTCATGGATTGGTGAATGAGGAATAAATTTTGGAGCAGGACCAGGTTGATGAACAAGGAATTCCTGATGAGGGAGAGCCTTCTAATTGGGAACCTATTGATTCTGATGATGTTTTACATGATAGTAATATCCCAAGTCCGAGGAAGAAGAGAAATCAATGAGGCGGTAAGAAAGGGAACAATGATTATTCATACTTACCACTCCCGATGGAAAATTGATCTTTAAAAAAGTATACTGATAAAATCTTTGAAGGTCATGCATTTTAGTGTTTATTTTTGGAGGATATGAATGCCCAAACAAAAATTATGGGGAATGGTTTTGTGTAGCCAGTTGATATTTTAAAGGCAGTTTTGTTCTTGAGGGATGAGGTTCATAGGTTAGAGATACAAACTGAACTTTCTAAGGCAAAATATCCAGGCAAAGTATCTTTTAAAGACACTATTACAAAAGGTGAAGGAATGAAATCTGACCCCCCCCAATGAGGAAGCTGAGGAAGGATAACTCTAATACAGAAATGATTATTATTACCCAATATGAAATGTGAAGGATGATGAATATTGATGCATTCAGTTACTTAAATCTAGGAATTACTCTTTCTGAATGGGAAACTGATGAACTTGGCTGTGATACTGACTCTTCTTACTATGATTTGTAATTTTCTTTATGTTGGATGTGGGAAAGGTGCTCACCCCATCATCTCCTGTACATTTCTTTTATTCTAATAAATGTCTTAGAGTCTTACCTCTGACTAGACTCCAGGTTATGTATCTTATCTCTAGAGAAAATAAACATCTAGTTTTTTGGTGTTTTATTTGTTAGGATATGTATTAAATATTCATGTAAAATGATATAATATGCATGGATGACATGATCAAGATACTTTGTTAGGTACTATAATAAGGTTTAGTTATTATTAAGGTTCATGATATTAGAAATATTATGATATAATATAACCTAAAAAAATCATATTTGAATCAAAACTGATATATGATTAACATAAAATGTCACAGGTTAAAATGATGGTATCATAATTTAGCACATATTAATATTGATTTATTTATCATATGATTTGACTCTTTTAATATTATTAATTTATACTAAATCTAAAATATTTTGTTTTAGAATTTTTTTTGAACTTGGATGAATCATTCAATAAATGAATGCAATATATAGTGTAATGGTCATTAAAATAACCATCAAAATGGGATGTGAATTGGATGAAAAAAACTCACCTTAATGATCACTAAAATATCACAAGAATTGAAAAATAAAAAAAAATAATTATAGAACACCTAAACCATGGAATGAAAAAAATATAAATTGAGACTTTAAAAGATATAATTTCCACCCTCCTTTATTAGACATTCCGAAACACTTATTTCTGGGTAGTGTATTAGCTTAGTGAAAAAGATATTTCTCATTCTACAGTGCTTATAGAATGAAAATATTGGTTTAGATATATATTATATATAATATTATGTTAATCAATAGTGAAATATCAATAAGAATACAAGGCATGATGAAGAAATTAACTGCATGGTGTGGGAGGATTTTATGAATGTATTCATTAACAAATACATTCATCAAACACTTTTAAATCATATGGTGTGGTAGTTTATTTGTCTAAATACAAGGATGATTAATCCTTTGGTACCTAATAAGAAAATTAGGAAGTACATTGAAGGAATTATTCTTGTTTATCGTTGACCTTGACAAAAAAATTAATCATTTATTTAATGAATTAAAACCATTTCTACAAAAATCATTTGTTATAAGGAACATTGAGATTAATGAAGAGATTGTTTGATGTGATATAAAGGTGGAAATTAATCTCTAGTGATAATAAAATAAAGGATCAAAAGTTAATATTCACACAAGATGAAAATTTGGAAAGAATAACGGAGGGAATTTCCTTAAAGGGAAAGCTAAATGCTTTAGTTGTAGAAGTTATTTCCATTATATAAATTAATTATATATTGATATGAAGATTCAAAATTATTAGAATATTAGAATTAAATCTTATAATAATGCAACATCAACACTCTAATTATTCAATATAGTTATTGAAATGTTAAACACATATTATTTCATGATTTGTAACATAGTTATTTAGAAAATACAATGATAAGAGATAAATGCATAATGTATTTGAAATATTATACATAAAAATAAATCATCATAAAACTAAAAACAAAATATATATTTAAAAATCTAAATAGTGATCCTAACTCCCAATGATGTTCTAAAAATGCAAATGATATCCTGGATAAAATACATAATGGAAAAGGTTGAGCTAGGAATCCTAATGAGGAATAAACATGGAAATAGATATTTACATGTGATTCAAGAGGCATAACATGATATCATAAAAAGGAAGATAATAATCATGGAGAAATGAAAAAAGGATAATATTTTATAAGATCACAAACCTGTGAAACAACATAAAACATGAAATCATAAATATATGAAAATTGTCTCTCCCATAACTATCATCTTAAAGAGGAAAAATTACCATGGTGTATTAGGTTCACAACCAAATCTATTAGCTAAATTTCTTATGATATAATGGTTTAACCAATACATTAGTGAGATATATAATTTTCAGACAACACATTATAAAAATTAAAATCATCCATATTTCCACCACATGTGGAAAACAAAACAGACATAAATCATATGAATGAATAAACCCATCATAAGGAAGTGTGTTTCTTAATTCTAATTCAAGGTATAACCAAAGGCCAAGTCATAATGATTACCAAGATAAGAAAGAATGAAATATTTTTTATATTCATATATAAAAATTAATCATAATCATTTATCATTGAGTTATAATATTGAGTCTTTATTTGAACTATATAGGATAAGAAATAAAAAAACATACCACTCGCACAAAGCTTAGTGTAACACCCCGACCCCCCTAGGCTGGAGCCAGTACATTACTTGTGATATTGGCATGGTTAGAAGGAATGAAAATCATGAAGGAATGATCCTTTTAGTAGTCTTGAAGAAACTAGATACATATATATAACTCAAATTACATTGGAAAAGGTTACAAAATACAATACATAACAAAAACCTCAAAACTGCATCCACAGGAACTCAAAAGAAGACCTTCTCTTCATCACCTGTCGAAGGTAGACAATGAAAGGGGTGAGCCCAAAAACTCATTAAGGGTTACAAATAGTGGAAGAATGAGTAAAATAATAAGTGAATCACAATCAATCTTACATAATCAATATGGCACATGGAATAAATGAACAACTAATGCAATTAATAAACTGAAAATGAAACTGCATCCATAGATTTTTTCATAGTGAAAAGCTCATGGATAATAATAATAAATGATAATGAATAAAGATAATGCTTATTAATTCGATGTCATGTATATATCTCATGAAACCATAATAATATAAAAACTATTTAGTTCTATGGGTAGTAACCCGTCTGATTTTTTGGAAACAAACTCGAAGGGTTTGTCGCCAAACTGTTTTGTCTAATGAGACCTACCGATGCATCGAGGGGCTATAGAGGGCCACACCCGTCACTGCATGTACAAATTATTATTTATAAATTTATTCAATACAAGATAAATATTCATTTTCAATATCCGTATATAGTAGATAATACAGATTCATCGATATTTCCATAATTAAAATATCTTTCCAAATAAACACCATATGTAAAATGGTATATGATCTATAAAACAAACATATCTGTGACATGAGATTATGGATATTTTATATAAATATAATTTCAAATGAAAACTGATCTCAAATGGGTAGTAGGTACACCACATATAGATTATTAGGTGCAAAATACAAATATAGTCACAACGAAAACAACAGCTGAGACAAAGTCCCTTACCACAATGTTATCGGTCGAACCATATGACCAGAAATTAATAACCATAAAGTGAATCATTGAATAAAATGAATATAAATAGAATAATGTTATTATATATCAAATGGAAGTACAAATATACCAAATATAAGGAATAATTGGAGAACAATTGAAATCTCACAGAAATGAAAGTGAGACGAGAAATCCCTTACCTTATGCTTGAGTGTGTTCTTTGTTTTTTTAATGACCTGAATAATCAAATCTAGATTCATTAATTAATATGTCCA
Source organism: Viscum album (assembly GCA_963277665.1). Taxonomy (NCBI): domain Eukaryota; kingdom Viridiplantae; phylum Streptophyta; class Magnoliopsida; order Santalales; family Viscaceae; genus Viscum; species Viscum album. The sequence continues at coordinate 941,832,197 of OY728138.1, read as the reverse complement.
GAACCTCATATAAATGTAACTGATTTATTATATCCTTATTATGTTCATTAATGTCCCTTTCTATGGGTTCAATTGGTTCAATTTTCATGTTTTGGAAGCATTTTCTTCTTTGGTTTTCATGGTTTGTTTACTTGTTTCCATGAAGGGAAGTTCATTTGAAACATGGATAAACATCAATAATTGTTAATAAATATTATTAATTAAATTATGGATATATAAATTATCTTATAATTATTTTGGGTTATATACCATGATGATGATTCGTTAGTTAAAACATTAATGGTGTTTTTTAGATCGTTTTAATTGTTTTTTGATAACAACAACCTCATTTTGTCTTATAAATTAGAACCATGAGTAAAAAAGAATTCCAGAACCATTGGTGAGTCAAAAAACATATATTATAACCTGGTTCAACCATATAAATGGTTTCATGACCATACTTGAAATAATTAATGGAATTTGAGATTACATCATCTACGATGTCGGTAATTAGATACATCACGGACAATGTTTTTAATTTCTTGAACATGTGGGGGAAAAGAAAAAGATTGAAGATGAATTTTTCATAAACATGAGAACGTCCAGATTATAAAAGATTCTGGAGATTTCATTCCTCTTGGGTAAGAATGGATGAAGAAATAATAAATAAAGAACTCAAAATAAAAGATTAATTTTGAAATCGCTTACAAACATTCGGCAGCCTAACGGCTACGCAACATGGTTTTAAAAAATATTAAAAAGAGAGGAGACAAGGGTAAAATATCTAGAAATGAATCATAATATATAGTATATCAATAATAAGAAGAAAAATAAGAACATGGTATGGAAACTTGAAAGATATACCACATAAAAGAGAACTTAAAAGGAAAAAGAAAGAAATTGAGAATTTTCATACCTTGTAGAACAACCCTTAGAACATGATGTTTAGAACCTTAGGGGCTTTAGTAAACCTTGGGAGGACTAATATAAAGGTAATGAGGAAAGAACATTGTTGAAGGAGAGTTGGGAATGAATTTAATGAAGGAAAGAGTTGGTATTTATAGGAAAAGTGAGGGATTAATTTAATAATTTTCAAGGGACACCTTATGAGTGGTTTTTGCAAAACCATTTGATTGCCCATGGTATTTACCCATGGTATAAGAAACTTGGGAAAAATAACATATTAATTAACTATACCCAAGTTGACCAGAATTATGACATCATCATTTCATCATTTATGATGTCATAAACACATCGAAACTAAAAACTGTATTTTTTTAATATTCACTGAAATATCATCTATTTTAGAAAAATTCCCAAAATTCACCCCAACTATTTTTTGACGTGTAGAATTCAAAAGTGAAATCCATTTTTCAAAAATAATTTTTGAAATATTATTAATTTAATTTTTAAATAAAGTCATAGTTAATTCAGAAAATAACAATCTTAAAGTGCAATTAGTTTTCTTTCTCATTGAAAAACTAATTAAGATCTCATTATCTTGTTGCCTTGAGAAAATGAAATAATAATATTATTTACTATTAATAAGAGTCATATTACTATTCATATTACTATTCATAAGGGTATGTTTCTATTCACCAGAAATTAAGTTTGTTCTATCAGACTCCAAATGACTTACTGATCACAACTCTAGATGACCATTTTTCAAAATTCAAAACATAGAAGTAAAAAATTTATATTTAATTACTAGGTTTTGACTATATCCTAAATAACCTAGTGTTGTTTCAAAGGAACATAGTGATGAATACAATGTGTTTAACAGAAACATACCATAAAATGTTTGGGATGCTACATTATTCCCTCCTTCCGAAATTTCATCCTTGAAATTTTATGTACATATCCTACCAAAAAGATGTGGGTGCTTCTTCTTCATGAAATCCTATGTTTCCCATGTTTCTTCCTCCATATTTTGGTTTCTCCAAAGAACCATTACTAGAAGAGTTGTTCGATTTCTCAATACCAGCTCCCTTGTGTCAAGAACCCTGATGGGATTTTCATAGTATGACAAATCCGGTTTTAGTTAGATTCCTTCATATGTGAGTACATGCGTTTGGTCTGGCATGTATGTCATTAACAATGATACATGGAACACATCATGAACTCTAGAGAGATTTGGCGGAATCGCTAAATGGTAAGCTACCACTTCGATTCTTCCCAAGATTTCAAATGGTCCGATTTACCTGGGGCTCAGTTTCCCTTTCTCACCGAACCTTAAGACGCCCTTTCATGGAGACACTTTCATAAATACATGATCTACAACTTGAAATTCCAAGTCCTTTCTCCGGTTGTTAGCATAACTCTTCTGCCTACTTTGGGCTGCTTTAATATGGGCTTGTGTTTTCTTCACCTTTTTCATGGTCTCTTAAATAATTTCTAGGCCTATAAGTTTCCTTTCACCAACTTCATCCCAACAAGTTGGAGTTCGACATATCTTTCCATATAATGATTCATATGAAGCTATTTGAATACTAGAATGGAAACTATTGTTGTAGGAAAATTCCACCAAAGGAAAGTATTGATCCCACATACCTTGTAAGTCAAGAGAGAATGATCTCAACATGTCTTCCAGAGCTTGAATAGTCCTTTCAGACTGTCCGTCAGTTTGAGGGTGATATGTAGTACTCATATAAAGCTCAGTATTCAAAGACATATGGAGATTTTTTGAGAACCTTGATGTAAAATGTGTATCATGATCAGAAACAATCGATATGGTAACTCCATGAAGTCTCACAACTTCATTAATATATAGTCTTGTTAGACGTTCAAGTGGTAGATCTTCTCTTATAGCAAGAAAATGTGATGACTTGGTAAGACGATAAAAAATGACCCATATTGCATCGTTCCTTCTATGAGTATTTGATAATCCCATGAAAAAGTCCATCGTGATATTATACCATTTACACTTAGGTATGAGAAGAGGTTTTAATACTCCTCCAGTAAAGATGTTTTCGAAACCATTTGAAAAAGAATTGATGTTTCAACTTCCATGGTTATTCCCATATCCATCATTACTAGATCTATGAAAATAGGATCCCTTTAAACTCTCATCTTGTTCAAAACTCCATGATCCTTTCTGCTCAAAGAATCTTCCACATTATTTTTTTCCCTGAGTGGTAGTGTATCATGAAATCATAATCCTTTAGTATTTCAAGCCATATCCTTTTCCTCGTGTTGAGTTCCTTCTGTGTGAAAATATACTTCAAACTCTTGTATTGAGCTCCATGAAGTTTGTCAAATAAATCATTAATCCGAGGTAGTGGATACTTATTCTTTATTTTAATACCATTTATTTCTCTATAATCAATGCATAGCCTCATGGATCCATTATTTTCTTTACAAACAAGACTGGGGCTCCCCATGGAGAAACACAAGGTCGAATAAATCCTTTGTCACTCAACTCTTCTATTTTTTTCTTCTGCTCCAATGACTCCACAGTGGCCATTCTATTTGGGGTCTTTGATATAGGTCTTGCACCAGGAATTAAGTCAATGGAAAACTTAATTTCATGCTCTGGAGGATGTCCAGGTAAATCCTTTGGAAATACATCAATATGCTCTTTCACCATGTGCACATCTTCAATTTGAATATTTATTTCCTATCCCATAGATATTGTTTTATCTTCATCTCCAAGTATTTCATTCAATAGAGCTAATGGGGGTGGTTCTAGATTAGAAATAGGTGGAGAAGGTTCTGCCCTAAAGACAAGGGATTCTACACCATTTCCAAAAATTGTAACTTCATTTTTCTTACAATAAATCCTCGCATCATAATTTGATTGTAACAAACCGAGATTTTATGAGATATATTATCTTTAATTTCTGTGATGTGTTCTATTATACAATACAACAAGATTAGATTGTACTATACTCAACACCGCATTAGCTTACAGTATACTCAACCCTAACTTGGCTTTCTTTACACGCAATCGCGACCTTCCTCGATAGCGTGTGTTGTACGCAATACCGGGTTTTACTAAACAATGATATATTATTATAATATTATTATGAACTAGCCGTTATGAATAGTATTAACTAAATTTTGAATTTTATAACATTATTATTCATATTACACATTTTCTAGAACATGGTATAAGAACAAAATAATTTTTTTGGGTAAAATAAGTATTTTTCAAATAATGTAATTTTACCTCCTTTTGATGGTGCACCCACTTTAAATCTAGTTTTTGACATGTTTATAAGTTCATTTTTACAAAATAAAATTATTATTTTGTATTAGGATATAAAATTTTACCTTGGATAAAATTTTAATATTATTCTGATAACTTTCATATTTTAATGAATAGTAAAAACATGCTATATTTTAATTAAAAACAACTTTTTTCATCGTAATAACTTATGTGGATAAATTATAATATTGAATGGTTTTAAAGTATAAATAGAATATATTTTTACTATTTAATATAATTTATGTCATTAGCATTGATTTTCTTTGAATTCGTTGGTTAAATAAATTCAATCTTTTGCAATGTTTTAAACAAAAACCCATTTTCTTTCGACAACAGGATTAATTTTAATTTAATTTCTGCAACTTCTATGTATTGAATTTGGAAAAATGAATTCCATATTTGGAATCAGTGGGTCCAAATTATATTAATAGACTACATTTTATTTTTGGGCTCTATTAATAGTAACAACGGTAAAATTTATTTACCGTAGTAAAAGGTAAATTGGGTAATTAAGGGTAAATATAATATTATAAAATTATCCTAATACTTGTCTTAAAACAATTGGATGATTATAATTTGTTCTAAGTCATATTTGGGTCGAAATGGAATCCATTAGAACCCACTTGGAGGTGATTAAGACCTTTAGTTTATTTTATTTAAAGGAAAGTGAAATATGTCTCACTCAACTTTAATAATTAAAGTATTTTTAATATAAGTTTATAGAGAATATAAATTCTGTTATAAATACTAATTTGAAATAAAAAATGTTTTTATTTATCATGGTAATTTATTTGTAATTTTTAAGAGTTATTTAATTACCTTATTATCTTATACATTAATGATGCAGAAATTATTTATTTAGTAAAAAATCAATAATATAGTTTTATTGAAATAGGAATACATATCAAAAGGCACGAAAATCTGCACCAAACTAATTATTAGTGTATATATAAACCCTAATCATCCACTTTCCGAATTGTTGACTATTTGGATCCTTATTAAGGTGATTATGACACGTATATTATTTTATTTTAAATGATGCCAAAGTTGTCACCATCATAATTTAATAAATATAACAATTTAAATATTGGTACTTTTTAGATGATAAATTCTAGTAAAAGTATTATTGGGAAAGGTAATAGATTTTTATTCATCATAGTATTTTATTTTTAATTTTTTTGAAACAAATAAGTATATTAAATAATTATACGAAAATGTTGTAGTAATTATTTTATTAAGAGATAAACCAAATAAATGGTTTTAAAAATAATAAAATAAATATTATATTTACTATTTAATGTGCTCCACTAATTTTCTAGATACATATGACCTTTTATAAATCTATTCAAGCTTTAATTTTAACAAATCGTCTGTATATATTTTATTTAAATTCAAATAAATAAATAGTGTCAAAATTGACACTATTGTTATAACATATTATAAAATTGTTTAAAAATCACAAAAATATTTAAAAATGTTAACTTTAAATTTATATGGTCTAAAATGTTATAAAGTATCAAATTATGGAAAATTCAAAACAAATAATTAATTATTTGTTATAATTTAAAATTTAGAATGTTATTACCACAAATAAAATTTAATTGATTAAATAAGGATAAATCAAGTTGATAATGTTTAAAATAAATTCCTAACATGTATAAATTTTATTTATTGATGAGATTACAACCCTATATCATCAAATATTCGAATATGAGTCATTTTTGGAGGATTTTAAGTGGGGTTAGATTTATTATAAATTAAACTTTTTAAGATTTCCAAAGGTGCCCCTCTCCTCCCTTATAAAAGGGCACCTCCTCCCTCTCTTCCTCACACCAATATGAGACTTCAAGCTCGGACAACACCTGAATAATTCTCTTCCCCACTTCCATAGAAACATCCTAGAGGTTCTTGTCTTCTTCAAAGACAAATTTTAGTGCCCTAAGAGGAGGTCTCAAAGAGGCCCTTCAAAGAAGAGGTAATGTCCGTTACCAATTATTTCAACTTTATTTCTTCTTTTACTTCTTCTTATTTAGTTGTTTCATTATGAAGTAATAACATCAGTATCACTCATATACTGATATGTTATTATAAGTATTAAACAAATCTATTTCACCATCTTTTTATCCTACAGAAAACGAAATCGCCGCGTGTGCGTACGTACGGAATACCGTCTCCACGCCATGGTGTAATCTATTTTCCACCACCACCTTAATTGGATGAGTATAATGGTGTAAATAATGACTATATAATATTATTTTAAAGTGATATTGATTCGGAAATATTATACACATACTTCAATACAATTCCACGATCATGGGAATGATATCATCGCCCGTGCGTACGTACGGACTACCGTCTCCACGATGCGATGAGATTCATTCTCAATGATTAACTATTCATGAATGATTATAAAGTATATATAATAAGTAATAATGAAATATATGACAAAATAATGATACTGGATTTATGTATATATATATATATATGTATGTCATCTACTTAATTCCATTCAATTCAATATGGAAACGAAAACAACGTTCATGCGTACGTACGACCTACCGTCTCCATGAACGGTGTATTTATTTCCATTTATCAATCTACTATATATATGTATATTCGAAATATATATTATATATAAATCATTTTTTACATTTTGGATGTAAGTAACCATGATCTAAGTAATCATATGAATAATTACAAGTTAAAACACGAATGAAAAATGAAACGCTTTTACCCTAAACGCTACTTTAACATTAATTTACAAAAGAATGGGTAATATAAAGTCATAAGTGAACCATATATGATATCATAATAATGAATATGATTCTTTAATAATTCAATGACATTATTTAAATCATTATACAGGAGGTTCGGATACATATGAAGCATATCAGACGTAAGGTAAGGGATAATTTTGCAAATCTCATTTTTATCCGAGATTGCTTATTCATAAGTATTTACTGGGGTTATTTCTATTATCCATGTCCATGTTTTATAAAAGTGTTTTCATGTTTGTTTAAAGTCCTTTTTACCCATTTTTGACTTTTACTACATGGTATGTAAGGAATATTTCTTTTGTTTATGTTACGAGGTACTTTTTGACTTTTCCGGCAAAAGTACGAGAAGAATGTTTTTTTAACTTATACGGCATGAAAAGATTTTTACGGTTTTATAAAGATTAATTTTCATAAAGCTTCCTCAAAAATATTTCATGACTATTTTCAAAAAAATCTCTTTCTTGTAAAATTGCATAACGTTTTGTGAGAAGAAATTTATTTTAAAGAATAATGGATATTTTCCTCAAGAATTCATTTCAAGTGTTTTATCAAAACCATTTTTCCATCTAAGATGAAATCATTTCTTATGTGTATGTTTCAAGTATCATGTTTCTATGATTTAAATGGTTTCACTTTCCTTATTATGAAATGATATCCATTTCTTTTATATGGTTTATGTGATGATGGGGTGATGTTTATGAAACCCATTTTATTCGTTGGGTTATTATGAATGATGTATGTTTATTTTGTGGCACATGTAAGAATGATTTCATTAAGAGATGGGTGAGACCTATATCTCCCTCCAATTCCATGGGTAAATATTTATATCTCATGAGATAGACATGACTGGAACGGTAAGTTAATCCGGTTCAGTGTTACAAGAATGAAATGAGGAGTGAAATCGATTCAGAAAGGGACTTTTCCCACTAAGATGTTCTTGGAAGTAGTGCCTTGGATACTATGGAAATAATTACATGTGCTTAATGGATGCCACAATTACATGATTTATTCCTATGCTATTTTATCATGATTGATGATCCATTATGATCTATGCCTTATGTACTGCCATGTTTTATGTCAGTGCTCAAGATTTTGATGTTTAAATATTATGTTCATGTTTTTAAGTTCAAATGTATACAGTTTGTTTTATTTTCTCCATGCTTAACCTTACTGAGCATTTGAGCTCACCCTTTTTATGTTTTCTTTTCCCCCAGGATTAAAAGAAAGGTTTTAGGTAAGGAAACAAAAAGGGGAATATCTTTATGGGAGATGTTGAAGATCTTTAAAAATGATTAGAAGTTTATATTCCGAGTTTCCAAAGACACTAAACTATTACAGTCCTTATGTGTCTGTTTTTGTTATGTATTAAGTATTCCGCAAAAGTAATGTAATGTCCATGTACGTCAAGCTTCGGGTCTTTATAGTTTTTATCAGAGCATAGGTTTAGTCAAACTTTGGAAAATAGGATGTGAAAACGTTAGTGAGATTCTTAAATATATTTCTAAGGTATGATTAGGGATGTCCCTAAGGATAAGTATACGTATAGGTTATAGTCCAATAATTGCGCTAATGATCTTAGAATTAAACCTAAGATGTTAGATATTAAAGGTACTTCCCCTTTATTATGTTTTTTTCCCTAGCATGGTATTTGCTTCTCACACTATTATTTTTGGGTTTTAGACGATGGTTGTAACCCAAAGGAACCGTGTTGATCAATGTAATGGACAATGCAATGTTTGTCCTCCTGACCAAACCAATGTCATGGGAGATGGAGTGCACAATATTATTTCTATACTTACACAAGCTATGAATCATTCTCGACTTCAAAATGAATAGAGAAAGGAGAAACATTCCGTTGAATCCTTCATGAGGCAGCGTCCACCTTCATTCAATGGGTCTTCTGATCCCTTAGTGGCTGAACAATGGATCAGTACTACTAAAAAGATATTTTCAGTTCTACAATGTTCTGAGCATGATAAAGTCATCTTAGCAGTATATCGTTTGGAAGTTGATGCTGATCAATGGTGTAATCTTATCAAGAATATGAGGAAAAGAGATGAAATTGAGTCCATGGAATGGGATGAGTTCAAGAAGTTGTTTTTAGTAAGTACTTCCCTCATATTCTTCGAACAAATATGGAAAAAGAGTTTCTTAAGCTTAAGCAGAAGGATGATGAATTTGTTGGTATATATGAAGTGAATTTTACAAGACTTGCAAGGTATGCATCTGGCATTATCATCCAACCTGAAAGTAAAGTTGATAGATTTTTCAGTGGCTTAAAACCAAGTCTTCGAAGGGCATTAGCTATAAGAGACATCAGTAGCTATGAAAGAAATTTTGCGTTTTTCTATCATGGTAGAACTGGAAGTTGGTGTAACATATCCATCTCATGGTTTTTACAATAAACGAAAGATGGAGTTCAAGGATAAATCTCAGAATAATGGTGAAAAAAGATGAATGTTTCCTTATGCTCAAAGTGTGGAAAGAAGCATGGTGGAGATTGTCTTAAAGGGACTAGAAAATGTTTTAAGTGTGGAAAAGAAGGGCATCGAGCAGCTGAGTGTCGAAGTAATGGAAAAAGGGTTGCTAATGATGTAAATAAAGAAAAGACTACAGAGAACACACCACCAACACTTCAATTCTTCAAGTGCAAGGAAATGGGGCATTATGCTAATAAATTCCCTAATCCACTGGTTAATGATGATCAACGTGAGCAACCTATTAAGGCAAAGGATAAAGGGAATTCTCATGCGATCACTATTTGTGATGTTGAGTATGAAAATGAAGTTGTGTAATGATTAAGTGTTTATGTAATGGGATTCCAAAATAATGTTGTATACAGTATCGTGGAATATTTGAAATATTTATGTATTGGTCTATTGTGGTTTTCAATAATTTTATGGTACCGGTAACCATGGAAAGTGATTGAGATATTTTCGGAAAGAAGATGATATGCGCACAATGAAGGGATAAGGAGAAAATGAAATGTTTGACAGTATTCATGAGCTCATGACTGATATAAGGAAATAGTTATATCATGGTTTCAGTATATAGAATATTGGGGTTTTGGTATGTGGAAAGAGTTAACTTTTGACAGCACTCATGTTTTCACTAAGATTCAATGGGTATTCATTTTTCAAGAAAATACATGATTAAGGCCTTCGAATGTTTGGAATGTTACCAACAAGACATATCATATGATATATGGTGATCAACGATGGTATTAACATGCTTGTTATATGAAATCTCTGGTAATCGTCTTCACTATAATATGAGAATAGACTGCAATATTATGGATAAACCTAAATATTGGAATGGATTATGTTGGACATAAGTTAGTATCGTTTAAGGATAGAAGTTTTTTTTTCAATATTATTGATGAGATGTTATAGTAATGTAGTTTTAGAAAAAGGACAACCTGCAGGATGGGCGACAACCCATCGCGTCAGATAAGGATATGAAAATTGAACCCACAACCGAAGTGCGACTGGCCTTTATCACATACCACTGGCCTACAGGAAGTCCCTGGTTAGTAGAAACTAGTTTTATTTTATTAAGCGGTATGATATATAAAGTATAAGATCATTTTTTGAATCATATACGATTAACCTCACCATAGATGGATTTATGTATATTTGATAAATTTTGCTAACCTTTTGTTTGAAACAGATGGAATGACCCATCATTCTATCAAATGATCTGTTAACACTTAACGAATAACAAATTCAACTTCATTTATTTAAGAGATGAAGTGGAAATTGTTCAAAGCACGAACAACAGTGAGATTGTACCAAAATAAAGTAAGTATTTATTCAAATTCAAATTCTTCAACTTTAGGAAAATGATCATGAAAACCAAAAATGTTGTCCTAGTATCCATATATCTGATGAATTAGATGGTACCCTAGATCATCACAAATTTATGGCTTTGTGATTGTTGGCTTTTTCATAGCCATGTTCTCTACCACTCTCCATCAGAACATGATGGTTAGATTTCTCTTCCATATCCATATTTTCACCTATGTTCTCTTATGTGGAAACCCAGTGATTAGTTAATTTGGGTAACCTTTACGTTTCATACTTTAGTTTTAAAGCCACATTTTGGTATTCCTTTTTACGATGTGGGTTTCTATTAAAGAAAATTTTGAGTAGTAAACCATTTATAACCCCGACGAATTTCGAGGGTGAAATTCATTTTAAGGGGGGGGGGGGTAGAATGTAACAACCTCAGAATTTATGAGATATATTATCTTTAATTTCTGTGATGTTTTATATTATACACTAAAACAAGATTAGCTTGTACTATATGCAACACCACATTAGCTTGTAGTATACGCAACCCTAACTTGGCTTGCTTTACACGCAATCGCGACCTTCCTCGATAGCGTGTGTTGTACGCAATATCGGGTTTTACTAAACAATGATATATTATTATAATATTATTATGAAATAGCCGTTATGAATTGTATTGACTAAATTTTGAATTTTATAACATTATTATTCATCTTACACATTTTCTAGAACATGGTATAAGAACAAAATAATATTTTTGGGTAAAATAAGTATTTTTCAAAAAATACAGTTTTACCGCTTTTTGATGGCGCACCCACTTTAAATCTAGTTTTTGACATGTTTATAAGTTCAATTTTACAAAATAAAATTATTCTTTGGAATTAGGATATAAAATTTTACCTTGGATAATTTTTTCATATTATTCTGATAACTTTCATATTTTAATGAATAGTAAAAACACGCTATATTTTAATTAGAAACATCTTTTTTCATTATAATAACTTATGTGGATAAATTATAATATTGAATGGTTTTAAAGTATAAATATAATATATTTTTACCATTTAATATAATTTATGTCATTAGCATTGATTTTACTTTGAATTCGTTGGTTAAATAAATTCAATCTTTTGCAATGTTTTAAACAAAAACCCATTTTCTTTCGACAACGGGATAAATTTTAATTTAATTTCTGCAAATTCTGTGTATTGAATTTGAAAAAATTTATTCCATATTTGTAATCAGTGGGTTCATATTATATTAATAGACTAATTTTTATTTTTGGGCTTTATTAATAGTAACAATGGTAAATTTTATTTCCATAGTAAAAGGTAAATTGGGTAATTAAGGGTAAATATAATATTATAAAATTATCCTAATACTTGTCTTAAAACAATTTTATTATTATAATTTGTCCTAAGTCATATTTGGGTCGAAATGGAATCCATTAGAACCCACTTGGAGGTGATTAAGACCTTTAGTTTATTTTATTTAAAGGAAAGTGAAATATGTCTCACTCATCTTTAATAATTAAAGTATTTTTAATATAAGTTTATACAGAATATAAATTCGGTTATAAATACTCATTTGAAAGATAAAATGTTTTTATTTATCATGGTAATTTATTTGTAATTTTTAAGAGTTATTTAATTACCTTATTATCTTATACATTAATGATGCATAAGTTATTTATTTCGTGAAAAATCAATAATATAGTTTTATTGAAATATTAATACATATCAAAAGGCCCAAAAATCTGCACAAAACTTATTATTAGTGTATATATAAACCCTAATCATCCACTGACCGAATTTTTGACCATTTGGATCCTTATTAAGGCGATTATAACACTTATATTATTTTATTTTAAATGATGCCAAAGTCGTCACCTTCATAATGTAATAAATATAACAATTTAAATATTGTGATTTTAAGATGATAAATTCTAGTAAAATTATTACTGTGAAAGGTAATAGATTTTTCTTCATCATAGGATTTTATTTTTAATTTTTATGAAACAAATATGTATATTAAATAATTATACGAAAATGTTGTAGTAAATATTTTATTAAGAGATAAACCAAAAAAATGGTTTTAAAAATAATAAAATAAATATTATATGTACTATTTAATGTGCTCCACTAATTTTCTACATACATATGACCTTTTATGAATCTATTAAATCTTTTAGTTTTAACATATATTTTGTATATATTTAATTTAAATTCAAATAAATAAATAGTGTCAAAATTGACACTATTGTTATAACATATTATAAAATTGTTTTAAAATCACAAAAATATTTAAAAAATTTAAATTTAAATTTATATGGTCTAAAATGTTAAAAATTATTCAATTATGGAAAATTCACAACAAATAATTAATTATTTGTTATAATTTAAAATTTAGAATGTTATTACCAGAAATAAAATTAAATTGATTAAATAAGGATAAATCAAGTTGATAATGTTTAAAATAAATTCCTAACATGTATAAATTTTATTGATTGATGATATTACAACCCTATCGCATCTAATATTCAAATATGTGTCATTTTTGGAGGTTTTTAATTGGGGTTAGATTTATTATAAATTAAACTTTTTATGATTTCCAAAGGTTCCCCTCTCCTCCCTTATAAAAGGGCACCTCCTCCCTCTCTTCTTCACACCAATTTGAGCCTTCAATATCGGCAAACCCCTTACAAATTCTCTTCCCCACTTCCCTAGAAACATTATAGAGGTCCTGGTCTTCTTCAAAGACCAATTTTAGTGCCCTAAGAGGAGGTCTCAAAGAGGCCCTTCAAAGAAGAGGTAATGTCCGTTACCAATTCTTTCAACTTTATTTCTTCTTTTACTTCTTATTCTTTAGTTGTTTCATCATGAAGTAATAACATAAGTATCAGTAATATACTGACATGTTATTATAAGTATGAAACAACCCTATTTCACCATCTATTTATCCTACGGAAAATGAAATCACCGCGCGTGCGTACGTACGGAATACCGTCTCCACGCCGTGGTGTAATCTATTTTCCACCACCACCTTACTTGGATGGGTATAATGGTGTAAATAATGACTATATAATATTATTTTAAAGTGATATTGATTCTGAAATATTATACATATACTTCAATACAATTCCACGATCATGGGAATGATATCATCGCTCGTGCGTACGTACGGACTACCGTCTCCACGACGCGATGAAATTCATTCTCAATGATTAACCATTCATGAATGATTATAAAGTATATATAATAAGTAATAATTAAATATATGACATAATAATGATACTGGATTTATGTATATATATATATATATGTATGTCATCTACTTAATTCCATTCAATTCAATAAGGAAATGAAAATAACGTTCATGCGTACGTACGGCCTATCGTCTCCATGAACGGTGTATTTATTTCCATTTATCGATCTATTATATATATGTATATTATGAATATATATTATATATAAATCATTTTTTACATTTTGGATGTAAGTAACCCTGATCTAAGTAATCATATGAATAATTACAAGTTAAAACACGAATGACAAATGAAACGATTTTACCCAAAATGCTACTTTAACATTAATTTACAAAAGAATGGGTAATATAAAGTCATAAGTGAACCATATATGATATCATAACAATGAATATTATTCTTTAATAAGTCAATGACATTATTTAAATCATTATACAGGAGGTTCGAATACATACGAAGCATATCAGACGTAAGGTAAGGGATAATTTTGCAAATCTCATTTTTATCCGAGATTGCTTATTCGTAAGTATTTACTGGGGTTATTTCTATCATCCAGGTCCATGTTTTATAAAAGTGTTTTCATGTTTGTTTAATGTAATTTTTAGCCATTTTTGACTTTTACTACATGGTATGTAATGAATCTTTCTTTTGTTTACGTTACGAGGTACTTTTTGACTTTTCCGACAAAAGTACGAGAAGAATGTTTTTTTAACTTATACGGCATGGACATATTTTTACTGTTTTATAAAGCCTAATTTTCATGAAGCTTCATCAAAATGATTTCATGACTATTTTGGAAAAAATCTCTTTCTTTTAAAATTGCATAATGTTTTGTGAAAAGAAATTGATTTTAAAGAAGAAAGGTTATTTTCCTCAAGAATTCATTTCAAGTGTTTTATCAAAACCATTTTTCCATCTAAGATGACATTATTTCATATGTGTATGTTTCAAGTATCATGTTTCTATGATTTACATGGTTTCACTTTCCTTATTATGAAATGATATCCATTTCTTTTATATGGATTATGTGATGATGGGATGATGTTTATGAAACCCATTTTATTCGTTGGGTTATTATGAATGATGTATGTTTATTTTGTGGCACATGTAAGAATGATTTCATTAATATATGGGTGGGAACTATATCTCCCTCCAATGCCTTGGGTAAAGATTTATATCTCATTAGATAGACATGGCTGGAATGGTAAGTTAATCCGGTTCAGTGTTACAGGACTGAAAAGAGGAGTGAACTCGATTCAGAAAGGGATTTTGTCCACTAAGATGGTCTTGGCAGTAGTGCCTTGGCTACTATGGAAATCATTACATGTGCTTAATGGATGCCAAAATTACATGATTTATTCCTATGCTATTTTATCATGATTTATGATACATTATGATCTATGCCTTACGTACTGCCATGTTTTATGTCACTGCTCAAGATTTTGATGTTTAAATATTATGTTCTTGTTTTTAAGTTCAAATGTATACAGTTTGTTTTATTTTCTCCATGCTTACCCATAATGAGAATTTGAGCTCACCCTTTTTATGTTTTCTTTTCCCCCAGGATTAAAAGAAACGTTTTAGGTAAGGAAACAAAAAGGGGAAGATCTTTATGGGACATGTTGAAGATCTTTCAACATGATTAGAAGTTTATATTCTGAGTTTCCAAAGACACTAAACTATTACGGTCCTTATGTGTCTGTTTTTGTTATGTAGTAAGTATTTCGCAAAAGTAATGTAATTTCCATGTACGTCAAGCTTCAGGTATTTATAGTTGGTATCAGAGCAAAGGTTTAGTCAACCTTTGGAAAATAGGATGTGAAAACGTTAGTGAGATCCCTAAGTATATTTATAAGGTATGATTAGGGATGTCCCTAAGGATAAGTATACGTATAGGTTATAGTCCAAGAATTGCGCTAACGATCTTAGAATTAAACCTAAGATTTTAGATATTGAAGGTACTCCCCCTTTATTATGTTGTTTTCCCTAGCATGGTATTTTCTTCTCACACTATTAATTTTGGGTTTTAGATGATGGCTGTAACCCAAAGGAACCGTGTTGATCAATGTAATGGACAATGCAATGATTTTCCTCCTGACCAAACCAATCATGGGAGATGGAGTGCACAATATTATTTCTATACTTACACAAGATATGAATCATTCAGGACTTCAAAATGAACAGAGAAAGGAGCAACATTCTGTTGAATTCTTCATGATGCAGCGTCCACCTTCATTCAGTGGGTATTCTGATCCCTTAGTGGCTAAAAAATGGATGAGTACTACTAAAGAGATATTTTCAATTCTAAAATGTTCTGAGCATGATAAAGTCATCTTAGCAGTATAGTGTTTGGAAGTTGATGCTGATCAATGGTGGAATCTTATCAAGAATATGAGGAAAAGAGATGAAATTGAGTCCATGGAATGGGATGAGTTCAAGAACTTGTTTTTAGTAAGTACTTCCCTCGTATTCTTCGAACCAAGATGGAAAAGAAGTTTCTTGTGCTTAAGCAGAAGGATGATGAATCTGTTGGTATATATGAAGCGAATTTTACAAGACTTGCAAGGTATGCATCTGGCATTATCATCCAACCTGAAAGTAAAGTTGATCGATTTTTCAGTGGCTTAAAACCAAGTCTTCAAAGGGCATTAGCTATAAGAGACTTCAGTAGCTATGAATAAATTGTGCGTTGTGCTATCAAGGTAGAACTGGAAGTTGGTGTAACATATCCATCTCATGGTTTTGACAATAAATGAAAGATGGAGTTCAAGGATAAATCTCAAAATAATGGTGAAAAGAAGATGAATGTTTCCTTATGCTCAAAGTGTGGAAAGAAGCATGGTGGAGATTGTATTAAAGGGACTAGAAAATGTTTTATGTGTGGAAAATAAGGGCATCGAGCAGCTAAGTGTCGAAGTAATGGAAAAAGGGTTGCTAGAGATGTAAATAAAGAAAAGACTACAGAGAACGCACCACCAACACTTCAATGCTTCAAGTGCAAGGAAATGGGGTATTATGTTAATAAATTCCCTAATCCACTGGTTAATGATGATCAACATGAGCAACCTCTTAAAGAAAAGGATAAAGGGAAGTCTCATGCGATCACTATTTGTGATGTTGAGTATGAAAATGAATTTGTGTAATGATTAAGTGTTTATGTAATGGGATTCCAAAATAATGTTGTATACAATATCGTGGAATATTTGAAATATTTTTGTATTGGTCTATTGTGGTTTTCAATAATTTTATGATACCGGTAACCATGGAATGTGATTGAGATATATTTGGAAAGAAGATGATATGCGCATAATGAAGGGATAAGGAGAAAATGAAATGTTTGACAGTATTCATGAGCTTATGACTGATATAAGGAAATAGTTATATCATTGTTTGAGTATATATAATTTTGGGGTTTTGTTATGTGGAAAGAGTTAACTTTTGACAGCACTCATGTTTTCACTAAGATTCAATGAGTATTCATTTTTCAAGAGAATACATGATTAAGGACTTTGAATGTTTGGAATGTGACCAACAAGACATATCATATGATATATGGGGATCAACGATGCTATTAACATGCTTGTTATATGAAATCTCTGGTAATCGTCTTCACTATAATATGAGAATAGACTGCAATATTATGGATAAGCCTAAATATTGGAATGGATTATGTTGGACATAAGTTAGTATTGTTTAAGGATAGAAGTTTTTTTTGATATTATTGATGGGATGTTATAGAAATGTAGTTTTAGAAAAAGGACAACCTGCAGGATGGGCGACAGCCCATCGCGTCGGACAAGGCTATGGAAATTGAACCCACAACCAAAGTGCGACTGGCCTTTATCGCATACCAATGGCCTACAGAAAGTCCCTGGTTATTAGAAACTAGTTTTATTTTATTAAGCGGTATGATATATAAAGTATAAGATCATTTTTTGAATCATATACGATTAACCTCACCATAGATGAACTTATGTATATTTGATAACTTTTGCTAACCTTTTGTTTGAAACAGATGGAATGACCCATCATTCTATCAAATGATCTGTTAACACTTCACAAATAACAAATTCAACTTCATTTCTTTAAGAGATGAAATGGAAATTGTTCAAAGCACGAACAACAGTGAGATTGTACCGAAATAAAGTAAGTATTTATTCAAATTCAAATTCTTCAACTTTAGGAAAATGATCCTGAAAACCAAAAATGTTGTCCTAATGCCCTCATATCTGATGAATCAGATGGTACCCTAGATCATCACAAATTTATAGCTTTGTGATTGTTGGATTTTTCATAGCCATGTTCTCTACCACTCTCCATCAGAACATGACAGTTAGATTTCTCTTCCACATCCATATTTTCACCTATGTTATCCTATGTGGAAACCCAGTGATTAATTAATTTGGGTAACCGTTACGTTTCATACTTTAGTTTTTAAAGCCAAGTTTTGGTATTCCTTTTTATTATATGAGTTTCTATTAAAGAAACTTTTGAGTAGTAAACCATTTATAACCCCGACGAATTTCGAGGGCGAAATTCATATTAAGGGGGGTAGAATGTAACAACCCTAGATTTTATGAGATATATTATCTTTAATTTCTATGATGTGTTATATTATACACTACAACAAGATTAGCTTGTACTATACGCAACACCTCATTAGCTTGTAGTATACGCAACCCTAACTTGGCTTGCTTTACACGCAATCGTGACCTTCCTCGATAGCGTGTGTTGTACGCAATAACAAGTTTTACTAAACAATGATATATTATTATAATATTATTATGAAATAGCCATTATGAATAGTATTAACTAAATTTTCAATTTTATAATATTATTATTCATCTTACACATTTTCTAGAACATGGTATAAGAACAAAATAATTTTTTTGTGCAAAATAAGTATTTTTCAAAAAATGCAGTTTTGCTGCCTTTTGATGGCGCACCCACTTTAAATCTAGTTTTTGACATGTTTATAAGTTCAATTTTACAAAATAAAATTATTCTTTGGAATTAGGATATAAAGTTTTACCTTGGAAATTTTTTTCATATTATTCTGATAACTTTCATATTTCAATGAATAGTAAAAACACTCTATATTTTAATTAAAAACAACTTTTTTCATCATAATAACTTTTGTGGATAAATTATAATATTGAATGGTTTTAAAGTATAAATAGAATATATTTTTACCATTTAATATAATTTATGTCATTATCATTGATTTTACATTGAATTCCTAGGTTAAATAAATTCAATCTTTTGTAATGTTTTAAACAAAAACCAGTTTTCTTTCGACACGGGATTAATTTTAATTTAATTTCTGCAACTTATGTGTATTGAATTTGGAAAAATGTATTCCATATTTTGAATCAGTGGGTCCAAATTATATTAATAGACTAATTTTTATTTTTGGTCTTTATTAATAGTAACAACGGTAAATTTTATTTACCATAGTAAAAGGTAAATTGGGTAATTAAGGGTAAATATAATATTATCAAATTATCCTAATACTTGTATTAAAACAATTTGATGATTATAATTTGTCCTAAGTCATATTTGGGTCGAAATGGAATCCATTAGAACCCACTTGGAGGTGATTAAGACCTTTAGTTTATTTTATTTAAAGGAAAGTGAAATATGTCTCACTCAACTTTAATAATTAAAGTATTTTTAATATAAGTGTATACAGAACATAAATCCGGTTATAAATACTCATTTGAAAGATAAAATGTTTTTCTTTATCATGGTAATTTATTTGTAATTTTTAAGTGTTATTTAATTACCTTATTATCTTATACATTAATGATGCAGAAATTATTTATTTAGTGAAAAATCAATAATATAGTTTTATTGAAATAGTAATACATATCAAAAGGCCCAAAAATCTGAACAAAAATTATTATTAGTGTATATATAAACCCTAATCATCCACTGGACAAATTTTTGACCATTTGGATCCTTATTAAGGCGATTATGACATTTATATTATTTTATTTTAAATGATATCAAAGTTGTCACCTTCATAATTTAATAAATATAACAATTTAAATATTGTGATTTTAAGATGATAAATTCTAGTAAAGGTATTATTGTGAAAGTTAGTAGATTCATCTTCATCATAGGATTTTATTTTTAATTTTTATAAAACAAATAAGTATATTAAATAATTATACGAAAATGTTGTAGTAATTATTTTATTTAGAGACAAACCAAATAAATGGTTTTAAAAATAATAAAATAAATATTATATGTACTATTTAATGTGCCCCACTAATTTTCTAGACACATATGACCTTTTATGAATCTATTAAAGATTTTATTTTGAACATTTCTTCTGTACATATTTTATTTAAATTCTAATAAATAAATAGTGTCAAAATTGGCCCTATTGTTATAAAATATTATAAAATTGTTTAAAAATCACAAAAATATTTAATAATGTTAAATTTAAATTTATATGGTCTAAAATGTTATACCGTATCCAATTATGGAAAATTCACAACAAATAATTAATTATTTGTTATAATTTAAAATTTAGAATGTTATTACCACAAATAAAATTAAATTGATTAAATAAGGATAAATCAAGTTGATAATGTTTAAAATAAATTCCTAAAATGTATAAATTTTATTTATTGACGAGATTAAAACCCTATATCATCTAATATTATAATATGAGTCATTTTTGGAGGTTTTTAAGTGGGGTAAGATTTATTATAAATTAAAATGTTTAAGATTTCCAAAGGTGCCCCTCTCCTCCCTTATAAAAGAAAACCTCCTCCCTCTCTTCCTCACACTAATTTGAGCCTTCAAGCTCGGCCAAACCCTGCCCAATTATCTTCCCCACTTCACTAGAAACATCCTAGATATCCTGATCTTCTTCAAAGACAAATTTTAGTGCCCTAAGAGGAGGTCTCAAAGAGGCCCTTCAAAGAAGAGGTAATGTCCGTTACCAATTCTTTCAACTTTATTTCTTCTTTTACTTATTCTTCTTTAGTTGTTTCATTATGAAGTAATAACATCAGTATAAATCATATACTGATATGTTATTATAATTATGAAACAACCCTATTTCACTATCTATTTGTCCTACGGAAAACGAAATCACCACGCGTGCGTACGTACGGAATACCGTCTCCACGCCGTGGTGTAATCTATTTTCCACCACCACCTTACTTGGATGGGTATAATGGTGTAAATAATGAATATATAATATTATTTTAAAGTGATATTGATTCTGAAATATTATACATATACTTTAATACAATTCCACGATCATGGGAATGATATCATCGCTCGTGCGTACGTACGGACTACCGTCTCGACGAAGCGATGAGATTCATTCTTAATGATTAACCATTCATGAATGATTATAAAGTATATATAATAAGTAATCATGAAATATATGACGTAATAATGATACTAGATTTATGTATATATATATATATTTATGTCATCTACTTAATTCCATTCAATTCAATAAGGAAACGAAAACAACGTTCATGCGTACGTACGGCCTACCGTCTCCATGAACGGTGTATTTATTTCCATTTATTGATATATTATATATATGTATATTATGAATATATATTATATATAAATCATTTTTTACATTTTGGATGTAAGTAACCATGATCTAAGTAATCATATGAATAATTACAAGTTAAAACACAAATGACAAATGAAACGATTTTACCCAAAACGCTACTTTAACATTAATTTACAAAAGAATGGGTAATATAAAGTCATAAGTGAACCAAATATGATATCATAACAATGAATATTATTCTTTAAAAAGTCAATGACATTATTTAAATCATTATACAGGAGGTTCGGATACATACGAAGCATATCGGACGTAAGGTAAGGGATAATTTCGCAAATCTCATTTTTATCTGAGATTGCTTATTCGTAAGTATTTACTGGGGTTATTTCTATCATCCATGTCCATGTTTTATAAAAGTGTTTTCATGCATGTTTAAAGTCCTTTTTACCCATTTTTTACTTTTACTACATGGTATGTAAGGAATCTTTATTTTGTTTACGTTACGAGGTACTTTTTGACTTTTCCGGCAAAAGTACGAGAAGAATGTTTTTTTAACTTATACGACATGAAAAGATTTTTACGGTTTTATAAAGCCTAATTTTCATGAAGCTTCCTCAAAAATATGTCATGACTATTTTCAAAAAAATCTATTTCTTTTAAAATTGCATAACTTTTTGTGAAAAGAAATTGATTTTAAAGAAGAAAGGATATTTTCCTCAAGAATTAATTTCAAGTGTATTATCAAAACCATTTTTCCATCTAAGATGAAATTATTTCACAT
Source organism: Viscum album (assembly GCA_963277665.1). Lineage (NCBI taxonomy): Eukaryota > Viridiplantae > Streptophyta > Magnoliopsida > Santalales > Viscaceae > Viscum > Viscum album. The sequence goes on along the minus strand of OY728138.1, from coordinate 941,809,851 downwards.
GTGTATGTTTCAAGTATCGTGTTTCTATTATTTACATGGTTTCACTTTCCTTATTATGAAATGATATCCATTTCTTTTATATGGATTATGTGATGATGGGATGATGTTTATGAAACCCATTTTATTCGTTGGGTTATTATGAATGATGTATGTTTATTTTGTGGCACATGTAAGAATGATTTCATTAAGAGATGGGTGGGAAATATATCTCCCTCCAATGCCTTGGGTAATGATTTATATCTCATGAGATAGACATGGCTGGAATGGTATGTTAATCCGGTTCAGTGTTACAGGACTGAAACGAGGAGTGAACTCGATTCAGAAAGGGACTTTGTCCACTAAGATGGTCTTGGCAGTAGTGCCTTGGCTACTATGGAAATCATTACATGTGGTTAATGGATTCCACAATTACATGCTTTATTACTATGCTATTTTATCATGATTGATGATACATTATGATCTATGCCTTACGTACTTCCATGTTTTATGTCATTGCTCAAGATTTTGATGTTTAAATATTATGTTCATGTTTTTAAGTTCAAATGTATATAGTTTGTTTTATTTTCTCCATGCTTACCCTTACTGAGCATTTGAGCTCACCCTTTTTATGTTTTCTTTTACCCTAGGATTAAAAGAAAGGTTTTAGGTCAGGAAAAAAAGGGGAAGATCTTTATGGGAGATGTTGAAGATCTTTCAACATGATTAGAAGCTTATATTCCGAGTTTCCAAAGACACTAAATTATTACGGACCTTATGTGTCTGTTTTTTGTATGTATTAAGTATTCTGAAAAAGTAAGGTAATGTCCATGTACGTCAAGCTTCGTGTCTTTATAGTTGGTATCAGAGCAAAGGTTTAGTCAACCTTTGGAAAATAGGATGCGAAAACGTTAGTGATATCCCTAAATATATTTCTAAGGTATGATTAGGTATGTCCCTAAGGATAAGTATACATATAGGTTATAGTCCTAGAATTGCACTAACGATCATAGAATTAAACCTAAGATGTTAGATATTGAAGGTAGTCCCCCTTTATTATGTTGTTTTACCTAGCATGGTATTTGCTTCTCACACTATTATTTTTGGGTGTTAGACGATGGCTGGAACCCAAAGGAACCGTGTTGATCAATGTAATGGACAATGAAATGATTGTCCTCCTAACCAAACCAATGTTATGGGAGATGGAGTGCACAATCTTATTTCTATACTTACACAAGCTATGAATCATTCTGGACTTCAAAATGAACCGAGAAAGGAGCAACATTCTATTGAATCCTTTATGAGGCAGCATCCACCTTCATTCAGTGGGTCTTCTGATCCCTTAGTGGCTGAACAATGGATCAGTACTACTAAAAAGATATTTTCGGTTCTACAATGTTCTGAGCATGATAAAGTCATCTTAGCAGTATATCGTTTAGAAGTTTATGCTGATCAATGGTGGAATCTTATCAAGAATACGAGGAAAAGAGATGAAATTGAGTCCATGGAATGGGATGAGTTCAAGAACTTGTTTTTAGTAAGTACTTCCCTCGTATTCTTCAAACAAAGATGGAAAAGGATTTTCTTAAGCTTAAGCAGAAGGATGATGAATATGTTGGTATATATGAAGCGAATTTTACAAGACTTGAAAGGTATGCATCTGACATTATCATCCAACCTGAAAGTAAAGTTGATTGATTTTTCAGTGGCTTAAAACCAAGTCTTCGAAGGGCATTAGCTATAAGAAACTTCAGTAGCTATGAAGAAATTGTGCATTGTGCTATCAAGGTAGAACTGTAAGTTGGTGTAACATATCCATCTCATGGTTTTTACAAGAAACAAAAGATGGAGTTCAAGGATAAATCTCAGAATAATGGTGAAAAGAAGATGAATGTTTCCTTATGATCAAAGTGTGGAAAGAAGCATGGTGAAGATTGTCTTAAAGGGACTAGAAAATGTTTTAAGTGTGGAAAAGAAGGGAATCGAGTAGCTGAGTGTCGAAGTAATGTAAAAAGGGTTGCTAATGATGTAAATAAAAAAAAGACTATAGAGAACGCACCACCAACACTTCAATGCTTCAAGTGCAAGGAAATGGGGCATTATGCTAATAAATTCCCTAATCCACTGGTTAATGATGATCAACATGAGCAACCTCTTACGGCAAAGGATAAAGGGAAGTCTCATGCGATCACTATTTGTGATGTTGAGTATGAAAATGAAGTTGTGTAATGATTAAGTGTTTATGTAATGGGATTCTGAAATAATGTTGTATACAGTATCATGGAATATTTAAAATATATATGTATTGGTCTATTGTGGTTTTCAATAATTTTATGGTATTGGTAACCATGGAAAGTGATTGAGATATTTTTGGAAAGAAGATGATATGCGCATAATTAAGGGATAAAAAGAAAATGAAATGATTGACAGTATTCATGAGCTCATGACTGATATAAGGAAATAGTTATATCATGGTTTGAGTATATTGAATTTTGGGGTTTTGGTATTTGGAAAGAGTCAACTTTTGACAGCACTCATGTTTTCACTATGATTCAATGGGTATTCATTTTTCAAGATAATACATGATTAATGCCTTCGAATGTTTGGAATGTGACCAACAAGACATATCATATGATATATGGGGATCAACGATGGTATTAACATGCTTGTTATATGAAATCTCTGGTAATCATCTTCACTATAATATGAGAATAGACTGCAATATTATGGATAAGCCTAAATATTGGAATGGATTATGTTGGACGTAAGTAGTATTGTTTAAGGATAGAAGTTTTTTTGATATTATTTATGGGATGTTATATTAATGTAGTTTTAGAAAAAGGACAACCTGCAGGATGGTCGACAACCCATCGCGTCGGACAAGGCTATGGAAATTGAACCCACAACCGAAGTGCGACTGACCTTTATCGCATACCACTAGCCTACAAGAAGTCCCTGGTTAGTAGAAACCAGTTTTATTTTATTAAGAGGTATGATATGTAAAGTATAAGATCATTTTTTGAATCATATATGATTAACCTCACCATAGATGGACTTATGTATATTTGATAACTTTTGCTAACCTTTTGTCTGAAACAGATGGTATGACCCATCATTCTATCAAATGATCTGTTAACACTTCACGAATAACAAATTCAACTTCATTTATTTAAGAGATGAAGTGGAAATTTTTCAAAGCACGAACAACAGTGAGATTGTACCAAAATAAAGTAAGTATTTATTCAAATTCAAATTCTTCAACTTTAGGAAAATGATCCTGAAAACCAAAAATGTTGTCCTAGTGCCCCTATATCTGATGAATCAGTTGGTACCCTAGATCATCACAAATTTATGGCTTTTTGATTGTTGGCTTTTTCAAATCCATGTTCTCTACCACTCTCCATCATAACATGACGGTTAGATTTCTCTTCCATATCCATATTTTCACCTATTTTCTCTTATATGGAAACCCAATGATTAGTTAATTTGGGTAACCATTACGTTTCATAATTTAGTTTTTAAATCCAAGTTTTGGTATTCCTTTTTACAATGTGGGTTTCTATTAAAGAAACTTTTGAGTAGTAAACCATTTATAACCTCGACGAATTTCGAGGGCGAAATTCATTTTAAGGGGGGTAGAATGTAACAACCCGAGATTTTATGAGATATATTATCTTTCATTTCTGTGATGTGTTATATTATACACTACAACAATATTAGCTTGTACTATACGCAACACCGCATTATCTTGTAGTATACGCAACCCTAACTTGGCTTGCTTTACACGCAATCACGACCTTCCTCGATAGCGTGTGTTGTACGCAATACCGGGTTTTACTAAACAATGATATATTATTATAATATTATTAAGAAATAGCCGTTATGAATAGTATTAACTAAATTTTGAATTTTATAACATTATTATTCATCTTACACATTTTCTAGAACATGGTATAAGAACAAAATAAATTTTTTGGGTGAAATAAGTATTTTTCAAAAAATCCAGTTTTACCACCTTGTAATGGCGCACCCACTTTAAATATAGTTTTTGACATGTTTATAAGTTCAATTTTACAAAATAAAAGTATTCTTTGGAATTAGGATATAAAATTTTACCTTGGATAAATTTTTCATATTATTCTAATAACTTTCATATTTTAATGAATAGTAAAAACACGCTATATTTTAATTAAAAACAACTTTTTTCATCGTAATAAATTATGTGGAAAAATTATAATATTTAATTGTTTTAAATTATAAATAGAATATAGTTTTTACAATTTAATATAATGTATGTCATTATCATTGATTTTACATTGAATTCGTAGGTTAAATAAATTCCATCATTAGCAATGTTTTAAACAAAAACCCATTTTCTTTCGACAACGGGATTAATTTTAATTTAATTTCTGCAACGTCTGTGTATTGAATTTGGAAAAATGTACTCCATATTTGGAATCATTGGGTTCAAATTATATTAATAGGCTACTTTTTATTTTTGGGCTTTATTAATAGTAACAACGGTAAATTTTATTTACCGTAGTAAAAGGTAAATTGGGTAATTAAGGGTAAATATAATATTATAAAATTACCCTAATACTTGTCTTAAAACAATTGGATGATTATAATTTGTCCTAAGTCATATTTTGGTCGAAATGGATTCCGTTAGAACCCACTTGGAGGTGATTAATACCTTTAGTTTATTTTATTTAAAGGAAAGTGAAATATGTCTCACTCAACTTTAATAATTAAAGTATTTTTAATATAAGTTTATACAGAATATAAATTCATTTATAAATACTCATTTGAAAGATAAAATGTTTTTATTAGTCATGGTAATTTATTTTTTAATTTTTAATAGTTATTTAATTACCTTATTATCTTATACATTAATGATGCAGAAATTATTTATGTAGTGAAAATCAATAATATTGTTTTATTGAAATAGTAATACATATCAAAAGGCCCAAAAATCTGCACAAAACTTATTATTAGTGTATATATAAATCCTAATCATCCACTGGAAGAATTGTTGACCATTTGGATCCTTATTAAGGCGATTATGACACTTATATTATTTTATTTCAAATGATGCCAAAGTTGTCACCTTCATAATTTAATAAATATAACAATTTAAATATTGTGATTTTAAGATGATAAATTCTCGTAAAAGTATTATTGTGAAATTTAATAGATTTTTATTCATCATAGGATTTTATTTTTAATTTTTATGAAACAAATAAGTATATTAAATTATTATATGAAAATGTTGTAGTAATTATTTTATTAAGAGACAAACCAAATAAATGGTTTTAAAAATAATAAAATAAATATTATATATACTATTTAATGTTCTAAACTAATTTTATAGATACATATGACCATTTATGAATCTATTAAAGCTTTTATTTTGAACATATCTTCTGTATATATTTTATTTAAATTCAAATAAATAAATAGTGTCAAAATTGACACTATTGCTATAACATATTATAAAATTGTTTAAAAATCACAAAAATATTTAAAAATGTTAAATTTAAATTTATATGGTCTAACATGTTATAACGTATCCAATTATGGAAAATTCACAACAAATAATTAATTATTTGTTATAATTTAAAATTTAGAAAGTTATTACCACAAATAAAATTAAATTGATTAAATAAGGATAAATCAAGTTGATAATGTTTAAAATAAATTCCTAACATGTATAAATTTTATTTATTGATGATATTACAACCCTATATCATCTAATATTCTAATATGAGTCATTTTTTGAGGTTTTTAAGTGGGGTTTGATTTATTATAAACTAAAAGTTTTAATATTTCCAAAGGTACCCCTCTCCTCCCTTATAAAAGGGGACCTCCTCCCTCTCTTCCTCACACCAATTTGAGCCTTCAAGCTCAGCCAAACCCTGCCAAATTCTCTTCCCCACTTCGATAGAAACATCCTAGAGGTTCTGGTATTCTTCAAAGACCAATTTTAGTGCCCTAAGAGGAGGTCTCAAAGAGGCCCTTCAAAGAAGAGGTAATGTCCGTTACCAATTCATTCAACTTTATTTCTTCTTTTACTTCTTCTTCTTTGGTTGTTTCATTATGAAGTAATAACATCAGTATAACTCATATACTGATATGTTATTATAAGTATGAAACAACCCTATTTCACCATCTATTTATCCTACGAAAAACGAAATCACCGCACGTGCGTACGTACGAAATACCGTCTCCACGTCGTGGTGTAATCTATTTTCCACCACCACCTTACTTGTATGGATATAATGGTGTAAATAATGACTATATAATATTATTTTAAAGTGATATTTATTCTTAAATATTATACATATAATTCAATACAATTCCACGATCATGGGAATGATATCATCGCTCGTGCGTACGTACGGACTACCGTCTCCACGACACGATGAGATTCATTCTCAATGATTAACCATTCATGAATGATTATAAAGTATATATAATAAGTAATAATGAAATATATGAAATAATAATGATATTGGATTTATATATATATATATATGTATGTCATCTACTTAATTCTATTCAATTCAATAAGGAAACGAAAACAACGTTCATGCGTACGTACGACCTACCGTCTCCATGAACGGTGTATTTATTTCCATTTATCGATATATTATATATATGTATATTCCGAATATATATTATATATAAATCATGTTTTACATTGTGGATTTAATTAACCATGATCTAAGTAATCATATGAATAATTACAAGTTAAAACATGAATGACAAATGATACGATTTTACCCAAAACGCTACTTTAACATTAATTTACAAAAGAATGGGTAATATAAAGTCATAAGTGAACCATATATGATATCATAACAATGAATATGATTCTTTAATAAGTCAATGAAATTATTTAAATCATTATATAGGAGGTTCGGATACATACGACGCATATCAGACGTTAGGTAAGGGATAATTTTGCAAATCTCATTTTTATCCGAGATTGCTTATTCGTAAGTATTTACTGGTGATATTTCTATCATCCATGTCCATGTTTTATAAAAGTGTTTTCATGTATGTTTAAATTCCTTTTTACCCATTTTGACTTTTACTACATGGTATGTAAGGAATCTTTCTTTTGTTTACGTTACGAGGTACTTTTTGACTTTTCCGGCAAAAGTACGAGAAGAATGTTTTTTTAACTTATACGGCTTGAAAAGATTTTTACGGTTTTATAAAGCCTTATTTTCATGAAGCTTCCTCAAAAATATTTCATGACTATTTTCGAAAATATCTATTTATTTTAAAATTGAATAACGTTTTGTGAAAAGAAATTGATTTTAAATAAGAAAGGATATTTTCCTCAAGAATTCATTTCATGTGTTTTATCAAAACCATTTTCCATCTAAGATGACATTATTTTATATGTGTATGTTTCAAGTATCATGTTTCTATGATTTACATGGTTTCACTTACCTTATTATGAAATGATATCCATTTATTTTATATGGATTATGTGATGATGGGATGATGTTTATGAAACCCATTTTATTCGTTGGGTTATTATGAATGATGTATGTTTATTTTGTGGCACATGTAAGAATGATTTCATTAAGAGATGGGTGGGACCTATATCTCCCTCCAATTCCTTGGGTAAATATTTATCTCTCATGAGATATACATGGCTGGAACGATAAGTTAATCCGATTCAGTGTTACAGGACTGGAACGAGGAGTGAACTCCATTCCGAAAGGGACTTTGTCCACTACGATAGTCTTGTCAGTAGTGCCTTGGCTACTATGTAAATCATTACATGTGCTTAATGGATGCCACCATTACATGCTTTATTCCTATGCTATTTTATCATGATTGATGATCGATTATGATCTATTCCTTACGTACTGCTATGTTTTATGTCATTGCTCAAGATTTTGATGTTTAAATAATATGTTCATGTTTTTAAGTTCAAATGTATATGGTTTGTTTTATTTTCACCATGCTTACCCTTACTGAGAATTTGAGCTCACCCTTTTTATGTTTTATTTTCCCCCAGGATTAATAGAAAGGTTTTAGGTAAGGAAACAAAAAGTGGAAGATCTTTATGGGAGATGTTGAAGATCTTTCAACATGATTAGAAGTTTATATTACGAGTTTCCAAAGGCACTAAACTATTACGGTCCTTATGTGTCTGTTTTTGTTATGTACTAAGTATTCCACAAAAGTAATGTAATGTCCATGTATGTCAAGCTTCGGGTCTTTATAGTTGGTATCAGAGCAAAGGTTTAGTCAACCTTTGGAATATAGGATGCGAAAACGTTAGTGAGATCCCTAAATATATTTCTAAGGAATGATTAGGGATGTCCCTAAGGATAAGTATAAGTATAAATTATAGTCCTAGAATTGCACTAACGATCTTAAAATTAAACCTAAGATGTTAGATATTGAAGGTACTCCATCTTTATTATGTTGTTTTCCCTAACATGGTATTTTCTTCTCACACTATTATTTTTGGGTTTTAGACGATGGATGGAACCCAAAGGAACCGTGTTGATCAATGTAATGGAAAATGAAATGATTGTCCTCCTGACCAAACCAATGTCATGGGAGATGGAGTGAACAATCATATTTCTATACTTACAGAAGCTATGAATCATTCTGGACATCAAAATGAACAGAGAAAGGAGCAACATTCTGTTGAATCATTCATGAGGCAGCATCCACCTTCATTCAGTGGGTCTTCTGATCCCTTAGTGGATGAACAATGGATCAGTACTACTAAAAATATATTTTCAGTTCTACAATGTTCTGAGCATGATAAAGTCATCTTAGCATTATATCGTTTGGAAGTTGATGCTGATCAATGGTGGAATCTTATCAAGAATACGAGGCAAAGAGATGAAATTGAGTCCATGGAAGGGGATGAGTTCAAGAACTTGTTTTTTTAGTAAGTACTTCCCTCGTATTCATCGAACAAAGATGGAAAAGGAGTTTCTTGAGCTTAAGAAGAAGGATGATGAATCTGTTGCTATATATGAAGCGAATTTTACAAGACTTACAAGGTATGGATCTGGCATTATCTTCCAACCTGAAAGTAAAGTTGATCGATTTTTCAGTGTCTTAAAACCAAGTCTTCGAAGGGCATTATCTATAAGAGACTTTAGTAGCTATGATGAAATTGTGCGTTGTTCTATCAAGTTAGAACTGGAAGTTGGTGTAACATATCCATATCATGGTTTTGAAAAGAAACGAAAGATGGAGTTCAAGGATAAATCTCAGAATAATGGTGAAAATAAGATGAATGTTTCCTTATGCTCAAAGTGTTGAAAGAAGCATGGTGGAGATTGTCTTAAAGGGACTAGAAAATGATTTAAGTGTGGAAAAGAAGGGCATCGAGCAGCTGAGTGCTGAAGTAATGGAAAAAGGGTTGCTAATGATGTAAATAAAGAAAAGACTACAGAGAACACACCACCAACACTTCAATGCTTCAAGTGCAAGGAAATGGGGCATTATGCTAATAAATGCCCTAATCCACTCGTTAATGATGATCAACGTGAGCAACCTCTTAAGGAAAAGGATAAAGGGAAGTCTCATGCAATCACTATTTGTTATGTTGAGTATGAAAATGAAGTTTTGTAATGATTAAGTGTTTATGTAATGGGATTCCAAAATAATGTTGTATACAGTATCGTGGAATATTTGAAATATTTATGTATTGGTCTATTGTGGTTTTCAATAATTTTATGGTACCGGTAACCATGGAAAGTGATTGAGATATTTTTGGAAAGAAGATGATATGCACATAATGAAGGGATAAGGAGAAAATGAAATGTTTGACAGTATTCATGAGCTCATGACGGATATAAGGAAATAGTTATACCATGGTTTGAGTATATAGAATTTTGGGGTTTTGGTATTTGGAAAGAGTTAACTTTTGACAGCACTCATGTTTTCACTAAGATTCAATGGGTATTCATTTTTTAAGAGAATACATGATTAAGGCCTTAGAATGTTTGGAATGTGACCAACAAGACATATCATATGATATATGGGGATCAACGATGGTATTAACATGCTTGTTATATGAAATATCTGGTAATCGTCTTCACTATAATATGAGAATAGACTGTAATATTATGGATAAGTCTAAATATTGGAATGGATTATGTTGGACATAAGTTATTATTGTTTAAGGATAGAAGTTTTTTTTCGGTATTATTAATGGGATGTTATAGTAATGTAGTTTTATAAAAAGAACAAACTACAGGATGGGCGACATCCCACCGCGTCAGACAAGGATATGGAAATTGAACCCACAACCGAAGTGCGACTGGCCTTTATCGCATACCACTGGCCTACAGGAAGTCCCTGGTTAGTAGAAACGAGTTTTATTTTATTAATAGGTGTGATATATAAAGTATAAGATCATTTTTTGAATCATATACGATTAACCTCACCATAGATGGACTTATGTATATTTGATAATGTAGAGACCCAAAGCTTGACGTACATGGACATTACATTACATTTTCGGAATACTTATTACATAACAAAAACACACACACAAGGATCGTAATAGTTTAGTGTATTTGGAAACTCGGAATATAATCTTCTAATCGTGGTGAAAGATCTTCAATATCTCCCATAAAGATCTTCCCTTTTTTTTACGTAAAACCTTTCTTTATATCCTGGGGTAAAGAAAACATAAAAGGGTGAGCTCAAATGCTCAGTAAGGGTAAACAAAAGAAAAAAATTAATCACATCATATTCATAAGAACATAACTTTTGGAAATCTTAACCTGCAAAAGAGTGCATAATTTCATAACATGGGATAAATCATAGTAGTGAAATGAAATCCCAATAATCATAACTTAAAACATGAAACCTTGTGGAATACACACATAATCATAGAGAATCATTTCTTGTTAGTCAAGGCTCATTTCCAAGACTATCTTAGTGGACAAAGTCCCTTTCTGAACGGAGTCACGCTCGTTTCAGTCCTGTTTCACTGAACCGGTACAACCTACCATTCCAGTCATGTCTATCTCATGAGATATCAAATCTTTACCCAATGCATTGGAGGGAGATATAGGTCCCACCCATCTTATAATGAATCCTTTCTTCTGTGTGCCAAAAAATCATAAACCATACATCATAGCGTAACCCATGTAATAAAAATGGAATTCTTAAACAACGTGACATCATAAAACAATTCATATAAGATAAAGGAATTCATAAAAATATTTCCATCACAACATAATCAAATCCATGTAATAATAGGGATAAAAACAGAACCCTTTTATTATCTTAGATGGAAAATAATTTTGATAAAATACTTGAACTCCATTCTTGAGAAAAATTTCCTTTCTACTTCAAAAACATTTTTCCTTTCATAACATGTCATACGACTTTAAAATAAAAGTAGTTGATTAAAAATAAACATGAAAACTTGTAAAGGAGGCTTCTTGGAAATAATTTTTTAAAAATCTATTCATTCCGTATACGTAAAAAAAAACATTCTTCGAACTTTTGTCGGAAAAGTCAAAAAGTACCTCGTACGAAAAACGAGAAAAGATTCCTTTCATATATTTTACTAAAAACTCACCGAAGGGTAAAATTGGATTTAAACAATTGTAGGTGAATGGAAATAATATTACATATTGAGGAAACATGGATGTGGATGATAAAATACACCCCAGTAAATACCAAAGTATAAACAATCTCGGATTAAAATGAGATTGTGATATTTCCCTTACCTTAGGTCCGATTTGCTTCGTACGTGTCTGAACCTCCTGTATAATGATTTAAATCATGTTATTGACTTATTCCAGAATCATATTCATTGTTATTATATCATATATGGTCCACTTATGACTTTATATTACCCGTTCTTTTGTAAATTCATGTTAAAGTAGCGTTTTGGGTAAAATCGTCTCATTTGTCGTTCGTGTTTTAACTTGTAATTATTCATATGATTACTTAGATCATTATTACTTAATTATAGAATATAAAACATGATTTATATATAATATATATTCAGAATATACATATATATAACGGATCGATAAATGGAAGGAAATACACCGTTCATGGAGACCGTAGGCCGTACGTACGCATGAATGCTGTTTTCGTTTCCTTATTGAATTGAGTGGAATTAAGTAGATGACATACATATATATAACCATAAATCCAGTAGATTTATAATTTCATATATTTCATTATTATTGTTTATATATACTTTATAATCATTCTTAAATGGTTAACATGGAGAATGAATCTCATCACATCGTGGAGACGGTAGTCCGTACGTACACACGAGTGATGATATCGTTCCCATGGTCATGGAATTGTGTAGAAGTGTATGTATACTATTTCAGTATCAATATCAATTTATAATAATCATATACAGTTACTCATTAAACCATTATACCCATCCAATTAAGGTGGTGGCGGAAAATAGATTACACCACGGCGTGGAGACGGTATTCCGTACGTACGCACGCGCGGTGATTTCCTTTTTCCGTAGGATGGATAGAAGGTTAATTAGAGTTGTTTCATATTTATAATAACATATGAGTATATAATAAATACTGATGTTATTACTTTATCATGAAACAACTAAAGAAGAAGCAGTTGAAGAAGAAAGAAATTGAAAAAGATTGGTAATGGATATTACCTCTTTTTGACGCGCCTTTTCTTAACCTCCACTTAAAGAACTAAGGATGGTCTTTGAAGAAGAACAGGACCTCTAAAATGATACTAGGGAAGTGGAGAAGATATTTTGGCAGGGGTTGGCCGAGCTTGAAGGCTCAATGTTGTGTGAGGAAGAGAGGGAGGAGGTGCCCTTTTATAAGGGAGGAGAGGGGCACCTTAGGAATATCTCAAAATATTATTTTATATTAAAGTCAAAATCGGTTTATAATGGTTCAAAAGGGTCTTATTTTGAAGATAAAGTGGGGATGGGTATAAATCCTCTCAACCAATAGGATTTAGACAAGTTTAGGGTATTATTTTAACCTTATCAATTAGATTTAACTCTAAGTTAAATAATTTAACTTTTACCGTGTCTTTTTGTTTTCTTTCAGTATATGGTTAATACACTTACTATAACATGCCAAACGAACCCCAAATTGTTTATTTTTAATATATATATCCTTATCTAAGTCATTTGGCCGATCCTTAGATTTTTAGGAATAAAATAACAATTAGTAATATAATATTTGATTTAAAAACTATTTTGTGTCAATTTTGACACTATTTGATATATTATTTTTCTGATAGTCATAACAGAATTATATTTTCGAAAAAAGTTGATTAAATCAACACTAATATATCATAGTAACCTAGAAATTTAGTGTAATTCATAAAAAGTCTCAAATTACATTTATTTTGGTGTTTATAACATCAATTATGTCAATATTTCAATAATAAGATAATTACTCCATCATCATTGTGTCTTAAATAAATTAAATTATTTAATGTCTAAAAAATACAAATAAAATACCATTATGTAGGAAATCGTTTTAGCTTTCTAATTAATATTTATAGTCGAATTTATCTTATGTATAACCCAATATTAAAAATGATTTACTTATTAAACTTTGATTTTAACTATTTTAACCCTTCTTTAAATAAATTAATAATAAATGTCCTAATCTTACCCAAGTGGGCCTAAATGGTCATATTTTATTCCTAAGTTTGTTTTTGGTCGAATTAAACTTATCCAATAGAATTAGGACATGTGTTAGGGTAATAGTAATATCATTTTTACCCTTAGTTACCCTATTTACTATTAACCGTGGTAAAAAAGTAAAAAGTTACTATTCATCAAAAATTATTTTTATCTCATTGAACCACATTTTACTTACTGATATCAACCGTGTCTATCGGATTTTCGAAATTCCATTCACAGAAGTGGTAAAATTATGTTTTATGCAAAAATTCAGTTTTTAACCTACCACTTAGTGGTTCCACTATTCATCAAAAATTGAAAGTTTTCAGAAAAATACCAAAATATCACCCTAAGCTATATTTCATATTCCGAATTCAAAAATGAAGTCTATTTTACAAAATTCATAACATAGAAGTTGCATTAATTAATTTTATAATTAAATCCTGCTGTTAAAACAAATAGCGTGTTTTTAAGAAACAATATCTATCAAAAGATTGACACTTGTTTATGTCTGGTTTAAATGTGAAATTACATCCAATGACCAAAATTGTATTAAATTGTAAAAATATATTCTAAATATACTTTAAAACCACTCAAATTAATAATTTATCACTATTAATTATTTTGATTAAAAAAGTTGTTTTTAATTATAATTTAGTAATTTTCACTATTCATCAGAATATGAAAGTTATCCGAAAAGTACCAAAATTTCACCTTAGGCTAAATTCGATACTCCGAATCCAAAAATGAAGTCCATTTTGAGAGCTAAAATTTATAAAATTTTAAAAAGTGGTTATTACTATTCATAACGGCTAGTTATAATAATATTTTAATAGCATATCGTTGTTTAGTGAAACTCAGTATTGCGTACTACACACGCTATCGAGGAAGGTCGCGATTGCGTGTAATGTAAGTCAAGTCAAGGATGTGTGTTGTGCAAGATCCTTTTGGTGTAGCATACAACACAAGACATTAATAAAATTAAAAAGAATATTTTTCATAAAATCTCGGGCTGTTACATTCTACCCCCCTTAAAATGAATTTCGCCCTCGAAATTCGTCGGTGTTATAAATGGTTTACTATTCAAAATTTTCTTTAATAGAAACCCACATCGTAAAAAAAGAATACCAAAGCTTGTCCTTAAAAACTAAAGTATGAAATGTAACGATTACCCAAATAAACTAATCACTGGGTTTCCACATAGGTGAAAATATGGATATGGAAGAGAAATCTAACCATCATGTTCTGATGGAGAGTAGTAGAGAACATGGCTATGGAAAAGCCAGTAATCAAAAATCCATAGATTTGTGATGATATAAGGTACCATCAGGTATAAGATCACTAGGAAAACATTTTTGGTTTTCAAGATCATTTCCCTAAAGTTGAAAATTTTAATTAGAATAAATACTTACTTTATTTTGGTACAATCTCACTGTTGTTCGTGCCTTGAACAATTTCCACTCCATCTCTTAAATAAATGAAGTTGAATTTGTTATTCGTGAAGTGTTAGCAGATCCTGTGATAAAATGACGGGCCATTCCATCTGTCTCCAATAAAAGGTTAGCAAAAGTTATTAAATATACATAAGTCATTCTATAGTGAGATTAATCATATATGGTTCCTAAAATGGACTTATACATCATATATCATACTACTTAATATAATAAAACCAGTTTCTACTAAACAGGGACTTCCTGTAGGCCAGTGGTAGGCGATAAAGGCCAGTCGCACTTCGGTTGTGGGTTCGATTCCCACAGTCGTGTCCGACGCGATGAGTTGTCGCCCGTCCTGCAGGTTGTCCTTTTTCTAAAACTATATTACTATAACATCCCATTAATAATATCGAAAAAACTTCTATACCTAAATAATACTAACTTATATCCAACATAGTCCATTCCAATCTTTATGCTTATCCAAAATACTGCAGTCCGCTATCATCATATAGTGAAAACAATTACCAGAGATTTAATACCATCGTTGATCCCCATATATCATAAGATACGTCTTGTTGGTCAAATTACAAATATGTGAATACCTTAATCAAGTATTCTCTTGAAGAATGAATATCCATTGAACCTTAGTGAAAACATGAATGCGGTTAAAAGTTAACACTTTCCACATACCAAAAGCCTCAAAATTCTATATACTCAGACCATGATATCACTTAGTCCTTATATCATTCATGAGCTCATGAATAAAATCAAACATCTCATTATCATCTTATCCCTTCATTATGCGCATATCATCTACATTCCAAAAATATATGAATAACCATTCATGGATACCGGTACCATTAATCATACACTTTCAAAACTCAAGTAAAGACAACAGTGTAACAATCCATAGATGACTCTTTATTCCATAGTACCATGAGATTACTTATACAACATTACACATGATAAACATGTAATCATTCCACTACATTCTTAAACCATTGACCGAGCTTCAATAATTATTTCACCTCACATATCATTTGTAGTCTCTTCATCATCATCCACATAAATACTACCCATACAACCATACTGATTCTCTTCATGAGACTTTCCCTTAGGGCATTGGTTTTCATAATGCCCGTACATTGCACATTTAAAACATTTAACCATTGTTGATGTCGTAGCAATACCATTATCCCCATCCCTGGTGTTAACTGAACCTTTTCCTTTGCACTTACTGGCTTTGTGTCCTTATTTTCCACACCCAAAGCATCTTCCAGTTCCTTTGAAACATTCTCCTTGATGCTTCTTCCCACATGATTTACATAGGGGAAATTGAACTTTCTTTCCTCTATGATCATCATGAAACTCCATCTTTCTCTTATTAGCCGAGTCAGGAAACTTACCAAATTTTACTTTATTGATCATATTATGAGATTGCTGATTCGGCATAATAATGATGTTTGGACTTCCAAATCCCATTTCATTTGGTTGCTCATGAAGAATATCATTCCATTGTCCATCATATCCTCCATTATCGTGAATCATCTTGTTTCCAGCCATTTTCTAAAACCCAAAAAGAATAGCGTGAGAGGAAAAAATCATAATAAAGGGGGAGTAACTTCAATATCTAACATCTTTGGTTTAATCTAATATCGTTACCATAGTTCTAGGACTATATCCTATACGTATACTTATCCTTAGGGGCATCCCTAGACATACCTTAGAAATATCTCTAGGGATCTCACTAATGTTTTCGCATCCAAGTTTCCAAAGGTTGACTAAACCTTTCCTCTGATACCAACTGTAGAGACCCGAAGCTTGACGTACATGGACATTACATTACATTTTCAGAATACTTATTACATAAAAAAAACACACACACACAAGGATCGTAATAGTTTAGTGTATTTGGAAACTCGGAATATAATCTTCTAATCGTGGTTAAAGATCTTCAATATCTCCCATAAAGATCTTCCCTTTTTTTTACCTACAACCTTTCTTTATATCCTGGGGAAAAGAAAACATAAAAGGGTGAGCTCAAATGCTCAGTAAGGGTAAACAAAAGAAAAAAATCAATCACATCATATTCATAAGAACATAACTTTTGGAAATCTTAACCTGCAAAAGAGAGCATAATTTCATAACATGGGATAAATCATAGTAGTGAAATGAAATCCCAATAATCATAACTTAAAACATGAAACCTTGTGGCATACACACATAATCATAGAGAATCATTTCTTGTTAGTCAAGGCTCATTGCCAAGACTATCTTAGTGGACAAAGTCCCTTTCTGAACCGAGTCACCCTCGTTTCAGTCCTGTTTCACTAAACCGGTATAACCTACCATTCCAGTCATGTCTATCTCATGAGATATAAAATCTTTACCCAATGCATTGGAGGGAGATATATGTCCCACCCATCTTATAATGAATCCTTTCTTCTGTGCGCCACATAATCATAAACCATACATCATAGCGTAACCCATGTAATAAAAATGGAATTCTTAAACAACGTGACATCATAAAACAATTCATATAAGATAAAGGATTTTATAAAAATATTTCCATCACAACATAATAAAATCCATGTAATAATAGGGATACAAACATAACCCTTTTATTATCTTAGATGGAAAATAATTTTGATAAAATACTTGAACTCCATTCTTGAGAAAAATATCCTTTCTACTTCAAATTTTTTTTCCCTTTCATAACATGTCATACAACTTTAAAATAAAATAAGTTGATTAAAAATAAACTTGAAAACTTGTAAAGGAGGCTTCTTGGAAATAATGTTTTAAAAATCCATTCATGCCGTATAAGTAAAAAAAACATTCTTCATACTTTTGTCGGAAAAGTCAAAAAGTACCTCGTACGAAAAACGAGAAAAGATTCCTTTCATATCTTTTACTAAAAACTAACCGAAGGGTAAAACTGTATTTAAACAATTTTATGTGAATGGAAATAATATTAAATATTGAGGAAACATGGATGTGGATGATAAAATACACCCCAGTAAATACCAAAGTATAAACAATCTCGGATAAAAATGAGATTGTGATATTTCCCTTACCTTAGGTCCGATTTGTTTCGTACGTGTCTGAACCTCCTGTATAATGATTTAAATCATGTTATTGAATTATTCCAGAATCATATTCATTGTTATTATATCATATATGGTCCACTTATGACTTTATATTACCCGTTCTTTTGTAAATTCATGTTAAAGTAGCGTTTTGGGTAAAATCGTCTCATTTGTCGTTCGTGTTTTAACTTGTAATTATTCATATGATTACTTAGATAATTATTACTTAATTATAGAATATAAAACATGATTTAAATATAATATATATTCAGAATATACATATATATAATGGATCGATAAATGGAAAGAAATACACCGTTCATGGAGACGGTAGGCCGTACGTACGCATGAACACTGTTTTCGTTTCCTTATTGAATTGAGTGGAATTAAGTAGATGACATACATATATATACACATAAATCCAGTAGCTTTATAATGTCATATATTTCATTATTATTGTTTATATATACTTTATAATCATTCTTAAATGGTTAACATGGAGAATGAATCTCATCACATCGTGGAGACGGTAGTCCGTACGTACGCACGAGTGATGATATCATTCCCATGGTCATGGAATTGTGTTGAAGTGTATGTATACTATTTCAGTATCTATATCACTTTATAATAATAATATAAAGTTACTCATTAAACCATTATACCCATCCAATTAAGGTGGTGGCGGAAAATAGATTACACCACGACGTGGAGACGGTATTCCGTACGTACGCACACACGGTGATTTCCTTTTTCCGTAGGATGGATAGAAGGTTAATTAGAGTTGTTTCATATTTATAATAACATATGAGTGTATAAGAAATACTTATGTTATTACTTTATCATGAAACAACTAAAGAAGAAGAAGTTGAAGAAGAAAGAAATTGAAAAAGATCGGTAATGGATATTACCTCTTTTTGACGCGCCTTTTCTTAACCTCCACTTAAAGAACTAAGGATGGTCTTTGAAGAAGACCAGGACCTCTAGAATGATACTAGGGAAGTGGAGAAGATATTTTGGCAGGTGTTGGCCGAGCTTGAAGGCTCAATGTTGTGTGAGGAAGAGAGGGAGGAGGTGCCCTTTTATAAGGGAGGAGAGGGGCACCTTAGGAATATCTCAAAATATTATTTTATATTAAAGTCAAAATCGGTTTATAATGGTTCAAAAGGGTCTTATTTCGAAGCTAAAGTGGGTATGGGTATAAATCCTATCAACCAATAGGATTTAGACAAGTTTAGGGTATTATTTTAACCTTATCAATTAGATTTAACTCTAAGTTAAATAATTTAACTTTTACCGTGTCTTTTTGTTTTCTTTCACTATATGGTTAATACACTTCCTATAACATGCCAAACGAACCCCAAATTGTTTATTATTAATATATATATCCTTATCTAAGTCATTTGGCCGATCCTTAGATTTTTAGGAATAAAATAACAATTAGTAATATAATATTTGATTTAAAAACTATTTTGTGTCAATTTTGACACTATTTGATATATGGTTTTTGTGAAAGTCATAAAAAAATTATATGTTCTAAACAAGTTGATTCAATCAACACTAATATATCATAGTAACCTATAAAATTATTCTAATTCATAAAAAGTCTCAAATTACATTTATTTAGGTGTTTCTAACATCAATTATGTCAATATTTCATTAATAAGATAATTACTGCATCATCATTGTGTCTTAAATAAATTAAATTATTTAATGTCTAAAAAATACAAATAAAATACCATTATGTAGGAAATCGTTTTAGCTTTCTAATGAATATTTATAGTCGAATTTACCTTATGTATAACCCCATATTAAAAACGATTTACGTATTAAACTTTGATTTTAACTATTTTAACCCTTCTTTAAATAAATTAATAATAAATGTCATAATCTTACCCAAGTGGGCCTAAATGGTCATATTTTATTCTTAAGTTTGTTTTTGGTCGAATTAAACTTATCCAATAGAATTAGGACATGTTTTAGGGTAATAGTAATATCATTTGTACCCTTAGTTACCCTATTTACTATTAACCGCGGTAAAAAAGTAAAAAGTTACTATTCATCAAAAATTATTTTTATCTCATTGAACCACATTTTACTTACTGATATCAACCGTTTCTATCGGATTTTCGAAATTCCTTTCACAGAAGCGGTAAAATTAAGTTTTATGCAAAAATTCAGTTTTTATCCTACCACTTAGTGGTTCCACTATTCATCAAAAATTGAAAGTTTTCAGAAAAATACCAAAATATCACCCTAAGATATATTTCATATTCCGAATTCATAAATGAAGTCTATTTTACAAAATTCATAACATAGAAGTTGCATTAATTAATTTTATAATTAAATCCTGCTGTTAAAACAAATAGCGTGTTTTTAAGAAACAATATCTATCAAAAGATTGACACTTGTTTATGTCTGGTTTAAATGTGAAATTACATCCAATGACCAAAATTGTATTAAATTGTAAAAATATATTCTAAATATACTTTAAAACCACTCAAATTAATAATTTATCACTATTAATTATTTTGATTAAAAAAGTTGTTTTTAATTATAATTTAGTAATTTTCACTATTCATCAGAATATGAAAGTTATCCGAAAAGTACCAAAATTTCACCTTAGGATAAATTCGATATTTCGAATCCAAAAATGAAGTCCATTTTGAGAGCTAAAATTTATAAAATTTTAAAAAGTGGTTATTACTATTCATAAGGGCTAGTTATAATAATATTTTAATAGCATATCGTTGTTTAGTGAAACTCGGTATTGCGTACTACACACGCTATCGAGGAAGGTCGCGATTGCGTGTAATGTAAGGAAAGTCAAGGATGTGTGTTGTGCAAGATCCTTTTGGTGTAGCGTACAACACAAAACATTAATAAAATTAAAAAGAATATATTTCATAAAATCTCGGGCTATTACTGATAACTTTTGCTAACCTTTTGTTTGAAACTGATGAAATGAACCATCATTTAATCAAATGATCTGTTAACACTTCATGAATAACAAATTGAACTTCATTTATTTAAGATATGAAGTGGAAATTGTTTAAAGCATGAACAACAGTGAGATTGTACCAAAATAAAGTAAGTATTTATTCAAATTCAAATTCTTCAACTTTAGGAAAATGATCCTGAAAACCAAAAATGTTGTCCTAGTGCACTTATATCTGATGAATCAGATGGTACCCTAGATCATCACAAACTTATGTCTTTGTGATTGTTGGATTTTTCATAGCCATGTTCTCTACCACTCTCCATCAGAACATGACAGTTAGATTTCTCTTCCATATCCATATTTTCACCTATGTTCTCCTATGTGGAAACCCAGTGATTAGTTAATTTGGGTAACCGTTACGTTTGATACTTTAGTTTTTAAATCCTAGTTTTGGTATTCCTTTTTACGATGTGTGTTTCTATTAAAGAAACTTTTGAGTAGTAAACCATTTATAACCCCGACGAATTTCGAGGGCGAAATTCATTTTAAGGGGGGTAGAATGTAACAACCCGAGATTTTATGAGATATATTATCTTTAATTCCTGTTATGTGTTCTATTATACACTACAACAAGATTAGATTGTACTATAAGCAACACCGCATTAGCTTATAGTATACTCAACCCTAACTTGGCTTGCTTTACACGCAATCGCGACCTTCCTCGATAGCGTGTGTTGTACGCAATACCGGGTTTTACTAAACAATGATATATTATTATAATATTATTATGAACTAGCCGTTATGAATAGTATTAACTAAATTTTGAATTTTATAACATTATTATTCATATTACACATTTTCTAGAACATGGTATAAGAACAAAATAATTTTTTGGGTAAAATAAGTATTTTTCAAAAAATGTAATTTTACCACCTTTTGATGGTGCACCCACTTTAAATCTAGTTTTTGACATGTTTATAAGTTCAATTTTCCAAAATAAAATTATTATTTTGAATTAGGATATAAAATTTTACCTTGGATAAATTTTTAATATTATTCTGATAACTTTGATATTTTAATGAATAGTAAAAACATGCTATATTTTAATTAAAAAAAACTTTTTTCATCATAATAACTTATGTGGATAAATTATAATATTTAATGGTTTTAAAGTATAAATAGAATATATTTTTACCATTTAATATAATTTATGTCATTAGCATTGATTTTACTTTGAATTCGTTGGTTAAATAAATTCAATCTTTTGCAATGTTTTAAACAAAAACCCATTTTCTTTCGACAACAGGATTAATTTTAATTTAATTTCTGCAACTTCTATGTATTGAATTTAGAAAAATGTATTCCATATTTGGAATCAGTGGGTCCAAATTATATTAATAGACTACTTTTTATTTTTGGGCTCTATTAATAGTAACAGCGGTAAATTTTATTTACCGTAGTAAAAGGTAAATTGGGTAATTAAGGGTAAATATAATATTATAAAATTATCCTAATACTTGTCTTAAAACAATTTTATGATTATAATTTGTCCTAAGTCATATTTTGGTCGAAATGGAATCCATTAGAACCCACTTGGTGGTGATTAAGACCTCTAGTTTATTTTATTTAAAGGAAAGTGAAATATGTCTCACTCAACTTTAATAATTAAAGTATTTTTAATAAAAGTTTATACAGAATATAAATTCGGTTATAAATACTCATTTGAAAGATAAAATGTTTTTATTTATCATGGTAATTTATTTGTAATTTTTAAGAGTTATTTAATTACCTTATTATCTTATACATTAATGATTTAGAAATTATTTATTTAGTGAAAAATCAATAATATAGTTTTATTGAAATAGTAATACATATCAAAAGGCCCAAAAATATGCAAAAAACTTATTATTAGTGTATATATAAACCCTAATCATCCACTGGCCGAATTTTTGACCATTTGGATTCTTATTAAGGCGATTGTGACAGTTATATTATTTTATTTTAAATGATGCCAAAGTTGTCACCTTCATAATTTAATAAATATAAAAATTTAAATATTGTGATTTTAAGATGATATATTCTAGTAAAAGTATTATTGTGAAAGTTAATATATTTTTCTTCATCATAGGATTTTATTTTTAATTTTTTTGAAACAAATAAGTATATTAAATAATTATACGACAATGTTGTAGTAATTATTTTATTAAGAGATAAACCAAATAAATGGTTTTAAAAATAATAAAATAAATATTATATGTACTATTTAATGTTCTCCAATATTTTTATAGATACATATGACCTTTTATGAATCTATTAAATCTTTCATTTTGAACATATCTCTTCTATATATTTTATTTAAATTCAAATAAATAAATAGTGTCAAAATTGACACTATTGTTATAACATATTATAAAATTGTTTAAAAATCAAAAAAATATTTAAAAATGTTAAATTTCAATTTATATGGTCTAAAATGTTATAAAGTATACAATTATGGAAAATTAAAAACAAATAATTAATTAGTTGTTATAATTTAAAATTTAGAATGTTATTACCACAAATAAAATTAAAGTGATTAAATAAGGATAAATCAAGTTGATAATGTTTAAAATAAATTCCTAACATGTATAATTTTTATTTATTGATGAGATTACAACCCTATCTCATCTAATATTGGAATATGAGTCATTTTTGGAGGTTTTTAAGTGGGGTTAGATTTATTATAAATTATACTTTTTAAGATTTCAAAAGGTGCCCCTCTCCTCACTTATAAAAGGCCACCTCCTCCCTCTCTTCCTCGAACCAATTTAAGCCTTCAAGATCGGCCAAACCCTGCCAAATTATCTTCCCCACTTCCCTAGAAACATCCTATAGGTCCTGGTCTTTTTCAAAGACCAATTTTAGTGCCCTAAGAGGAGGTATCAAAGAGGCCCGTCAAAGAAGAGGTAATGTCCATTACCAATTCTTTCAACTATATTTCTTCTTTTACTTTTCTTCTTTAGTTGTTTCATTATGAAGTAATAACATCAGTATCACTCATATAATGATATGTTATTATAATTATGAAACTGTAACACCCCAGGTAAATAAAGAATATGACATTTTCGTATTTATCCATATTTGTGAATAAAATATTAATATGACTTTAATGGGGACGCTATGCTCGATGGCGTACCCAACACGCAACAACGAGTTTCTTGGGAATCTTACGTTGCACTCTAATAATAAAATAATATTATTTTAAATGGTAGTTAACATGTAGCCGTTGTATTGGCGGGAATGGATAGAAATAACTAAAATATGATTATATATGTTTTTAAATGTTTTTACATTTATCCAATAAAAGATAAAGGCTTAAAATATGGAAAGAATTCAATTTTAGGCATATATGCCCTAGTTTTCACTAAAGGTTCACTTATTGTCTTTTGATGGCAAACCATCATTAAATATAGTTTTTTTACTCTTATACATTCTATTGGACCAAAATAAAACTCTTCTTAAGAATTGGGACATCAAAATTTACTTTGTGTAAATTTTTGGTATCTTTCTAATAAAGTTCATTTTTTAATGAATAGTGTAAAATGTTGTATTTTAATTCAAAACCTCTTTTTAATCTAATTTATTTATATGATTAGATTATCTTTTGAATTTTTTTTAAATTGAAATTAGAATATATTTTTACCATTAAATCCAATAGTGGTATTTGGAATTAATTTCACTTTGGAATCAGACTTAAACCAGTGTCAATCTTTTGATACTTATTGTTTCATAAAAACACGCTATTTGCTCTGAAAGCGGGAATTAATTATTAAATTAATTAATGTGACTTATATGTTTTGAATTTTTTAAAATAGTCTTCATTTTTGAATTTGGAATATCAAATATAGCTTAGGGTGAATTTTTGGGATTTTTCTGAAAAACATCAATTTTTGATGAATAGTGAAACCACTAAGTGGTACTTATAAAAACTGATTTTTCGTTTAAATGAAACTTTTCCACTTCTGTGTTTTGAATTTCTAAAATATGACATACATGGTTGTCATTAAGAAATAAAATTTGGTTCAATGAGATTAAAATAATTTTTTGGTGAATAGTAACTTTTAAGTTCTTAATCGCGATTAGAGGTAATTAGTGTAGTTTAAGGTAAAAATAATGCTTTAATAAAATGAGATGAGATTGACACATGTACTACCCTCATTGGATGTGTCATGGCCGACCAAGACAATCCATGGGTCAATTTGGGGACCCCATGGAGCCACTTTGGTTGGAAAATTACATAAATACCTTTTTATTTAATGATAAAGTAAAAATGACACAAACATGGGATGTTTTACTAACAAATTTTTTACATGGGGTTATACAAGTCATATTTTTGAATATAAATAGTCATTGGAAAGATAAAAATATTTCCTACATCATAGTATTTTTGTTATAATTTTTAGACATTAAATAAATTAAAATATTTATGACATCATGATGATGCAGCAATGACCTCATTATTTAACGATTTAAATAAAATGGAAAGATAATGTAATATCTAAGACCTAAACATGTCGAAAACCTGTTGGATGAGTGAATTTAGAACCCTTATCACCTTATCATCGAAATACCTCAATGTGGGACCTTTAAAATCCGAAACTCTTTTGAAAATAAAGTAACATTTTGTAACTTTACAAGAGTGCCCCTCCTCTCCTCTTATAAAAGGCCCCCACCTCTACCTCCTTACCCACACTCCCAAAGCCTTTGGCTCGGCCAACCTCTGCCCATTTTCTCTCTCCACTTCCCTCCCTTACTCCTTGAAGCCTCAATTTGGGAAGAAGGCTTCCCAAGGAAGCCTTTGAACTCAAACCAAAGGGAGTTACCCGATTTTAAGGTAATGTCTTCACTTGAGTCCTTTTGTTTTATTTTGCCTCTCCAACCCCTAAAATATTTTTATTAATTTCTTTTGTAACAACTACAGTATCTACAATATACTAGGATGTTTCTATAAGAAGTATTATAGCTACACATACACACACCTACATCTAATGGTTAAAGAACATACCGTTTCCGTGGATGGCGAATTTCTGCCTCACGAAATGATGATTGTTCAACACTCATATAACACCTTCAAAGGTGAAAATTAAGATGTCACTATATTTATATATGATATTTAATATGTTTATGTTTTACTTAAGCTTCTGTATTTTTCATTTATGGTGTACCTTTATGGTTTCCATTATGGGTAAACGCGATATCTTCATTTAAGGAAGTGCGGACTACCACCCCCTTAAAGTGATGTGATTCGTTAATGCCATATGTGGGACGTATAAAGGATGGATTTAAAGTTATTATATATGATGTTATAATGGAATTATAATATACCACTATATAATTATTATTTCATTCCATTAATGTATGAGATAGAAATGAAAGTAGCGTTCATGCGTACGTACGGCTTACCGTCTCCATGAACGGTGCATTTCATTTCTTATCCCCAAATGTAATGTACTATTATAATTACATATTTATAATGGATATATATAAGGTATGTTATATATAAATTATTAATATAATTCTGGAATTAAAATATACATTCCTCTCATTTAGTTTTAATTCCATTAATATGACAAAGAAATGAAAGTAGCGTTCATGCGTACGTACGGCTTACCGTCTCCATGATCGGTGCATTTCATTTCTTACCTCTAAATGATTATGTAATATTATAAATACATGTATATTCTGGATATATATGATATATATGATATCCAAATCATGAATATCATTCTGTATATAATGAACCATTGACCACACGAACAACATGTAATTGTAAGAAGTCCACTTTTGACTTAAGAACCAAATATCGACAAAACAAACATTATTAACTTAAATGATTAGATAATGTTTATAACATGTCAATAATTTATATAAAAGGAATAATGAACTTGAAAAAGGTTCTTAATCAAGTAGAAATTAACTCAAGTTTATTATTCAGGACGTTAAAGAACGATCGAGTCAAGTCGGACCCGAGGTAAGGGATCCTAATCCTCTCTTTCTTTTTAAGTTCACTCTTTTATGTCATTCCTTTTAAAGATCATCTTTCTTGTTATTGGGATGTTCTTTTATATTAATATTACTGTAATTTTTATGTTCATGTGATGAGAGACCCTATTCTCTCTCATCAATCCATTTTGGAAGTTTTGAGTGGCGCCGTTAGGCTGCTGAATTTTCGTAAGAGATCTAACCTATCTCTTTCTTTTTAAGTACTCACCATTATGTAACTTTTTTTAAGCTCCTATTTGTTATTATGGGGGATGTTCTTTTATATTCCTATTTCTGTACATTTTATTGTAATATGATGAGAGACCCTATTTGATCTCATCAATCCATTTTTGGAAGTTTTAAGTGGCGCCGTTAGGCTGCCGAGTTTTCGTAAGGGATTTTTCATCTCAATTTTATTCCCGTGAGATTTATGCTACATTTTCCACAATTTCCTTTGAGTGGTGTATTTACTATCCATCATTCTACTCTTTTTGTAATATACTTTCGTTTATGAGTATTTACATGAATGTTGTATTGTCCTTCTTTCACGGGGTGTATGTTTCGAAAGATACCCATGTTGGTAAGGGAACCTTTCACCCTCCTGTTTTTAAAAGACTTATTTTGTTAGGTCTTTTAATTTACATATTTTTATGTTGGGATATGTTCTCATATATCCTTATTGATGTAAATTTCATGTCCAAGTGATGAGATACCCTTTTTTTTGATGTGACGCCGTTAGGCTGTCAAGGGAACTACTTAACCCAATTTTGATTTCATTGGGTTCAACATGTAGTTATTGAATATGTCATCCATTTAATATGATTGAATGAAATTTGATTATTTTACACTTAATATCCACTTATATTTGGTGTATTCGTTTGTCACACATAATTATGTTATTGATTTATCCTTAAACCAAGGATACCGTCTTTGTATGGGACTTCGTCTCAATCTCCTTTCATTGAGGCATATTTTGTTTTATACACAACCTTATTTTATACGGTGTATAAACCCCTTTGACTTTTACGTTTATCCAAAAGGAATCTTTTTAATATGAAGCATTTTACTAAACGACAAAAGGGAATGTTTCTGTCGTACGTATGCGGCGACAATGACTTCTCTGCCGCCGTGACCGTTATTTGAGTTTCGGCTTCCTCTACAAGCCATACCTTCTTTTTAAAAGAAAAATAAATACCATGTTTTAATTTTCTTTTATTTTGGTATTGAAAATTGTTTTCATAATGTTTTTATATCAATGTGTTGTATTGATATCTTGTGATTGAAAGGTGGAAATGTTATGTTTCCATTATGCATGTTTTATGTGATACGATTATGTTGAGGTTCTTGGGCATTATTATGAAGATGGGTCGTTCCGTGATAAACTAAGGGTGGGTGAGCCCGATATAGCTCTCCAATGCATTGGGTAACGCGAAGGAGTGAAACGTTAAGGTTTCTCCGAAGAGATTTAGGGAATATACTGTGATGGGTATTCCAAACGTAACCAAGAGGGTTACTCCCTACGTAAGAATGTTATGAATGCCTCAAGTTACCTTTATGTCATATGATTTCTATGATTTTATGAGGTATGCTAAAGTGCTTATGTTTTATGGGTAAAGTATGATTTCATTCTTATGTATACATGTACTCATGACTCCTTTCCATATTTTTATATCCCTTACTGAGCATTTTATGATCATCCCAAGTTTTTGAAATGTTTTTCACAGGTCAAGGGAAGGGTACATGATGTGATGATAGTGTCAAGGATGTGTCAAGAAAGAATCCATGTTTTATTTTAAATATGTTTCCGTTGATGGGAAGAATGAATACTGTTTTTTATGTAACCACTTTGTCTAAATGTGGAATGTAATGCAAGTTTCATGATCTAATTCTCTAAAACGCTAAACCTGAAAAGATCCTCAATGTGTAATCTTGTAATAACTCAAGATTAAGTAAGGTTTAAGGCTGGGGCCTTATAGTTGGTATCAAAGGTCGGTTTAGATAACTTTAGAGGTTAGGGTATTCTCTAAGCACAAGTGACATTACCATAATGGTTAGGATTTAAGAAAGAGTCCTAGTTTTAGATAAAGTGAATGAGTAAGTATATCTTAGTATTTATCTTCCTCATTAGTACATGATGGTTATGTTGATATACTCACACCGACCTTTTTTGTTATAGTAAATGGATGGATCTAGCAGGCACCAAAGTGACAATGGGTTTGAAGGAAACTATGGTGGTTCTCTGATTAAGAGACTGGTTGAGATGGGGGATTCAATGAGGAATCTCATGGTTTTTCTAAACCAACTATCAAGGAGTCATGATCAACCACTTTAACCTTGGTGAGTCCTCTAATGCATCATGTACGAGATGACCAACTCGATGTGGAAATTCAGGTAATAATTATTAAGGTAACCATTAGGGTTTATATGATCCTTACTTTTTAGGTAATTATGGGTTACTCTATGATATGATGGAAAATGAAAGGAATGAGATAAACTTGAGGTTAAAATATGTTATGATCATTTTTGAACATTTTATCTCGTTTGGGGGGATGTTTTAAGAATTATATTGTTTTGGAAAAAGGACAACACGCAGACCGTGTGACAACCCGTCGCATCGGACAAAGTTGCGGGAATCGAACCCACAACCAAAGTGCGACTGGTATTTATCACCTACCACTGGACTACGTGAAGTCCCTGGTTAGTTTGACTGATTCTTTCTAGTTATATGATTTTATGAATTAAGAGTAAGTTGATTTTGGGTTATTTATGAAAATGATTAACCTATCATGGAGGATATGTGATTAGGTTAATTACTTTTCAATACGAGACTTTAGGAGCAACTGATGTTGTTTGGAGATAAATGTTACGATTTAACTTGGAAGACTATGTGACTAAATCCTTCAAATATTTGGGTTTCAACCTTAGTTTGGTTTACTTTGAAGAATTTTATGGAAAAATTGTTTATCTAATGGTCCTCGTTGAACTTTTGGTTTTATTGGACAAATTTTGGAGATTAAGCATAGATTTTCTTTTTATAAAGGGTTATCCTTTTTTGGATTATCTGATCTTGTACTAGCCTTTTTGGTTTTGGTTTTGGTTAATGTCTAAATACATGGTAAGTATATAGTTCTATTTTGTGGATTAGGTGATTCTCTAGAAGTTTATTATAGTACTCTTAATGTGAACAAGTCTTTCTAAATACTCGTCTTTTGGAGAAAATATGAGTTTTTTGTAAGGAATCTAATAAAAGTTGGAAGTCAACATGATAAGTAATTATGTTTCCTTATGAATAAATTCCTCAATAAAAAGTAACTTAAAACAAAAATGTTGTCTATTAACTTTTCCTACTGGGGAATCGAATACCGTTTAACCCATCACAAGTTTGTGATTTTCTCGTGGTTAACTTTCTCCTAAACATGTTTTCTATCACTCTCCATCAGAACATGACCCTTTGTTTTTTCCTCCATATCCATATTTTCATACTTGGAATCCTAGTATGGGTTAACTCGGGTGACCTTTGTACTTATCTTTCTTTATTTTAAAGTGATTGTTTTACCGACTCTTGTTCTGATGTGGGACTTTCAAGGATGTTTCCAAGCTCAATTTTAAAAATTGCGAGGACGCAATTCCCAAAAGGGGGGAAGGATGTAACACCCCAGGTAAATAAAGAATATGACATTTTCGTATTTATCCATATTTGTGAATAAAATATTAATATGACTTTAAAGGGGACACTATGCTCGATGGCGTACCCAACACACAATAATGAGTTTCTTGGGAATCTTACGTTGCACTCTAATAATAAAATAATATTATTTTAAATGGTAGTTAACATGTAGCCTTTGTATTGGCGGGAATGGATAGAAATAACTAAAATATGATTATATATGTTTTTAAATGTTTTTACATTTATCCAATAAAAGATAAAGGCTTAAAATATGGAAAGAATTTAATTTTAGGCATATATGCCCTAGTTTTCACTAAAGGTTCACTTATCGCCTTTTGATGGCGAACTGTCATTAAATATAGTTGTGTTCACTCTTATACATTCTATTGGACCAAAATAAAACTCTTCTTAAGAATTGGGACATCATAATTTATTTTGTGTAAATTTTTGGCATCTTTCTGATAAAGTTCATTTTTTTAATGAATAGTGTAAAATGTTGTATTTTAATTCAAAACCTCTTTTTAATCTAATTTATTTATATGATTAGATTATATTTTTAAATTTTTTTAAATTTAAATTAGAATATATTTTTACCATTAAATCCAATAGTGGTCTTTGGAATTAATTTCACTTTGAAATCAGACTTAAACTAGTGTCAATCTTTTGATACTTATTGTTTCATAAAAACACGCTATTTGCTCTGACAGCGGGAATTAATTATTAAATTAATTAATGTGACTTATATGTTTTTAATTTTTTAAAATAGACTTCATTTTTGAATTCGGAATATCAAATATATCTTAGGGTGAATTTTTGGTATTTTTCTAAAAAACTTCAATTTTTGATGAATAGTGAAACCACTAAGTGGTACTTATAAAAACTAATTTTTCATTTAAATGAAATTTTACCACTTCTGTGTTTTGAATTTCAAAAATCCGACATACATGGTTGTCATTAATAAGTAAAATGTGGTTCAATGAGAATAAAATAATTTTTTGGTGAATAGTAACTTTTAAGTTCTTAATCGCGATTAGAGGTAATTAGTGTAGTTTAAGGTAAAAATAATGCTTTAATAAAATTAGATGAGCATGACACATGTCCTACCCTCATTGGATGTGTCATGGACGACCAAGAAAATCCATGGGTCAATTTGGGGACCCCATGGAGCCACTTTGGTTGGAAAATGACATAAATACCTTTTTATTTAATGATAAAGTAAAAATGACACAAACATGAGATGTTTTACTAAAACAATCTTTACATAGGGTTATAAAAGTCATATTTTTGACTACAAATAGTAATTGGAAAGATAAAAATATTTCACACATCATAGTATATTTCTTATAATTTTTAGACATTAAAAAAATTAAAATATTTATGATATCATGATGATGCAGTGATGACCTCATTATTTAACGATTTAAATAAAATAGAAAGATAATGTAATATCTAAGACCTACACATGTCCAAAACCTGTCATATGAGTGGATTTAGAACCCTTATCACCTTATCATCTAAATAAATCAATGTGTGACCTTTAAAATCCGAAACTCTTTTGAAAATAAAGTAACATTTTGTAACTTTACTAGAGTGCCCCTCCTCTCCTCTTATAAAAGGACCCACCTCTACCTCCTTACCCACACTCCCAAAGCCTTTGGCTTGGCCAAACTCTGCCCATTATGTCTCTACACTTCCCTCTCTTACTCTTTGAAGCCTCAATTTGGGCAGAAGGCTTCCCAAGGAAGCCTTTGAGCGCAAACCAAAGGGAGTTACCCGATTTTAAGGTAATGTCTTCACTTGAGTCCTTTTGTTTTATTTTGCCTCTCCAACCCCCTAAAATCTTTTTATTCATTTCTTTTGTAACAACTACAGCATCTTAAATATACTAGGATGTTGTTATAAGAATTATTCGAGCTACACTTACACACACCTACATCTAATGGTTGAAGAAACATACTGTTTCCGTGGATGGCGAATTTCTGCCTCATGAAACGATGATTGTTCAAAACTCATATAACACCTTTAAAGGTGGCCATTAAGATGTCACTATATTTATATATGATATTTAATATATTTATGTTTTACTTAAGATTCTGTATTTTTCATTTATAGTGTACCTTTATGGTTTCCATTATGGGTAAACGCGATATCTTCATTTAAGGAAGTGCGGACTACCGCCCCCTTAAAGTGATGTGATTCGTTAATGCCATATGTGGGACGTATAAAGGATGGATTTATAGTTATTATATATGATGTTATATTGGAATTATAATATACCTCTATATCATTATTATTTCTTTCCATTAATTTATGAGATAGAAATGAAAGTAGCGTTCATTCGTACGTACGGCTTACATTCACCATGAACGGTGCATTCCATTTCTTATCCCCAAATGTAATGTACTATTATAAGTACATATTTATAATGGATATATATAAGGTATGTTATATATAAATTATTAATATAATTCTGGAATTAAAATATACATACCTCTCATTTAGTTTTAATTCCATTAATATGACAAAGAAATGAAAGTAGCGTTCATGCGTACGTACGGCTTACCGTCTCCATAAACGGTGCATTTCATTTCTTACCTCTTAATGATTATGTAATATTATAAATACATGTATATTCTGGATATATATGATATATATGATATCCAAATCATGAATATCATTCTGGATATAATGAACCATTGACCACACGAACAACATGTAATTCTAAGAAGTCCACTTTTGACTTAAGAACCAAATATCGACAAAACAAACATTACTAACTTAAATGATTACATAATGTTTATAACATGTCAATAATTGATATAAAAGGAATAATTAACTTGAAAAAGGTTCTTAAGCAAGTATAAATTAACTCAAGTTTATTATTTAGGACGTTAAAGAACGATCGAGTCAAGTCGGACCCGAGGTAAGGGATCCTACTCCTCTCTTTCTTTTTAAGTACACTCTTTTATGTAATTCCTTTTAAAGCTCATCTTTCTTTTTATTGGGATTTTCTTTTATATTAATATTACTTCAATTTTTATGTTCATGTGATGAGAGACCCTATTCTCTCTCATCAATCCATTTTGGAAGTTTTGAGTGGCGCCGTTAGGCTGCCGAATTTTCGTAAGAGATCTAACCTATCTCTTTCTTTTTAAGTACTCACCTTCATGTCACTTCTTTTAAGCTCTTATTTGTTATGATGGGGGATTTTATTTTATATTACTCTTGCTGTAAATTTTATTGTAATATGATGAGAGACCCTATTTGATCTCATCAATCCATTTTTGGAAGTTTTAAGTGGCGCCGTTAGGCTGCCGAGTTTTCGTAAGGGATTTTTCATCTCACTTTTATTCCCGTGATATTTATGCTAAATTTGCCACAATTTCCTTTTATTGGTGTATTTACTATCCATTATTCTACTCTTTGTGTAATATACTTTCGTTTATGAGTATTTACAAGAATGTTGTATTGTCCTTCTTTCACGGGGCGTATGTTTCGAAAGATACCCATGCCGGTAAGGGAACCTTTCACCCTTCTTTTTTTAAAAGACTTATTTTGTTGGGTCTTTTAATTTACATATTGTTATGTTGGGATATGTTATCATATATCCTTATTGATGTAAATTTCATGATCAAGTGATGAGATACCCTTTTTTTGATGTGAGGCCGTTAGGCTGTCAAGGGAACTTCTTAACCCAATTTCGATTTCTTTGGGTTCAACATGTAGTTATTGAATATGTCATCCTTTGAATATGTGTGAATGACCGTTGATTATTTTACACTTAATATCCACTTATATTTGGTGTATTTGTTTGTCACACATTACTATGTTATTGATTTATCCTTAAACAAAGGATACCGTCTTTGTATGGGACTTCGTCTCAATCTCCTTTCATTGAGGCATATTTTGTTTTATACACAACCTTATTTTATACGGTGTATAAACCCCTTTGACTTTTACGTTTATCCAAAAGGAATATTTTTTATACGAAGAGTTTTACTAGACGACAAAAGGGAATTTTTTTGTCGTACGTATGCGGCGACAATGAGTTCTCCGCCGCCGTGACCGTTATTTGAGTTTCGGCTTCCTCTACAAGCCATACCTTCTTTTTAAAAGAAAAATAAATACTATGTTTTAATTTTCTTTTATTTTGGTATTGAAAATGGTTTTCATAATGTTTTTATATCAATGTGTTGTATTGATATCTTGTGATTGAAAGGTGGAAATTTTATGTTTCCTTTATGCATGTTTTATGTGATACGATTATGTTGAGGTTATTGGGAATTATTATGAAGACGGGTGGTTCCGTGATAAAATAAGGGCGGGTGAGCCCGATATAGCTCTCCAATGCATTGGGTAACGCGAAGGAGTGAAACATTATGGTTTCTCCGAAGATATTTAGGGAATATACTGTGATGGGTATTCCAAACGTAACCAAGAGGGTTACTCCCTACGTAAGAATGTTATGAATGCCTCCAGTTACCTTTATATCATATGATTTCTATGATTTTATGAGGTATGTTAAAGTGATTATGTTTTATGGGTAATGTATGATTTCATTCTTATGTATACATGTACTCATGATTCCTTTCCATATTTTTATATCCCTTACTAAGCTTTTTATGCTCATCCCATGTTTTTGAAATGTTTTTCACAGGTCAAGGGAAGGGTACATGATGTGATGATAGTGTCAAGGATGTGTCAAGAAAGAATCCATGTTTTATTTTAAATATGTTTCCGTTTATGGGAAGAATGAATACTGTCTTTTATGTAACCACTTTGTCTAAATGTAGAATGTAATGCAAGTTTCATGATCTAATTCTCTAAAACTCTAAACCTGAAAAGATCCTTAATGTGTAATCTTGTAATAACTCATGATTAAGTAAGGTTTAAGGATGGGGCCTTATAGTTGGTATCAAAGGTTGGTTTAGATAACTTTAGAGGTTAGGGTATTCTCTAAGCACAAGTGACATTACCATAATGGTTAGGATTTAAGAAAGAGTCCTAGTTTTAGATAAAGTGAATGAGTAAGTATATCTTAGTGTTTATCTTCCTCATTAGTACATGATGGTTATGTTGATATACTCACACCGAACTTTTTGGTTTTAGTAAATGGCTGGATCTATCAGGCACCAAAGTGACAATGGGTTTGAAGGAAACTATGGTGGTTCTCTGATTAAGAGACTGGATGAGATGGGGGATTCAATGAGGAATCTCATGGTTTTTCTAAACCAATTATCAAGGAGTCATGATCAACCACTTCAAACTTTGTGAGTTCTCTAATGCATCATGTATGAGATGGCCAACTCGATGTGGAAATTCAGGTAATAATTATTAAGGTAACCATTAGGGTTTATATGATCCTTACTTTTTAGGTAATTATGGGTTACTCTATGATATGATGGAAAATGAAAGGAATGAGAAAAACTTGAGGTTAAAATATGTTATGATAATTTTTGAAGATTTTATCTCGTTTTGGGGGATGTTTTAAGAATTATATAGTTTTGGAAAAAGGACAACACGCAGACCATGTGACAACCCGTCGCGTCAGACAAAGCTGCTGGAATCGAACCCACAACCAAAGTGCGACTGGTATTTATCGCCTACCACTGGACTACGTGAAGTCCCTGGTTAGTTTGACTGATTCTTTCTAGTTATATGATTTTATGAATTAAGAGTAAGTTTATTTTAGGTTATTTATGAAAATTATTAACCTATCATGGAGGATATGTGATTAGGTTAATTACTTTTCAATACGAGACTTTAGGAGCAACTGATGTTGTTTGGAGATAAATGTTACGATTTAACTTGGAAGACTATGTGACTAAATCCTTCAAATATTTGGGTTTCAACCTTAGTTTGGTTTACTTTGAAGAATTTTATGGACAAATTGTTTATCAAATGCTCCTCGTTGAACTTTGGGTTTTGTTGGACAAATTTTGGAGATTAATCATAGATTTTCTTTTTATAAAGGGTTATCCTTTTCTGGATTATCTGATCTTGTACTAGCCTTTTTGGGTTTGGTTTTGGTTAAAGTCTAAAGACATGGGAAGTATATAGTTCTCTTTTGTGGATTAGGTTATTCTCTAGAAGTTTATTATAGTACTCTTAATGTGAACAAGTCTTCCTAAATACTCATCTTTTGGAGAAAATATGAGTTTGTGTAAGGAATCTAATAAAAGTTGAAAGTCAACATGATAAGTGATAATGTTTCCTTATGAATAAATTCCTCAATAAAAAGTAACTTAAAAAAAATGTTGTCTATTAACTTTTCCTACTGGGGAATCAAATACCGTTTAAACCATCACAAGTTTGTGATTTTCTCGTGGTTAACTTTCTCCTAAACATATTTTCTATCACTCTCCATCAGAACATGACCCTTTGTTTTTTCCTCCATGTCCATATTTTCATACTTGGAATCCTAGTATGGGTTAACTGGGGTGACCTTTGTACTTATCTTTCTTTATTTTAAATTGATTGTTTTACCGACTCTTGTTCCGATGTGGGACTTTCAAGGATGTTTCCAAGCTCAATTTTAAAAATTGCGAGGACGCAATTCCCAAAAGGGAATAAGGATGTAACACCCCAGGTAAATAAAGAATATGACATTTTCATATTTATCCATATTTGTGAATAAAATATTAATATGACTTTAAAGGGGACGTTATGCTCGATGGCGTACCCAACACGCAACAACGAGTTTTTTGGGAATCTTACATTGCACTCTAATAATAAAATAATATTATTTTAAATGGTAGTTAACATGTAGCCGTTGTATTGGAGGGAATGGATAGAAATAACTAAAATATAATTATATATGTTTT
Organism: Viscum album; assembly: GCA_963277665.1. NCBI lineage: Eukaryota > Viridiplantae > Streptophyta > Magnoliopsida > Santalales > Viscaceae > Viscum > Viscum album. The sequence goes on along the minus strand of OY728138.1, from coordinate 941,772,249 downwards.
TAAATGTTTTAACATTTATCCAATAAAAGATAAAGGCTTAAAATACGGAAAGAATTCAATTTTAGGCACATATGCCCTTGTTTTCACTAAAGGTTTACTTATCGCCTTTTGATGGCGAACCGTCATTAAATATAGTTTTGTTCACTCTTATAAATTCTATTGGAACAAAATAAAACTCTTCTTAAGAATTGGGACATCAAAATTTACTTTGTGTAAATTTTTGGTATCTTTCCGATAAAGTTCATTTTTTTAATGAATAGTGTAAAATGTTGTATTTTAATTCAAAACCTCTTTTTAATCTAATTTATTTATATGATTAGATTATCTTTTGATTTTTTTTTAAATTTAAATTAGAATATATTTTTACCATTAAATCCAATAGTGGTCTTTGGAATTAATTTCACTTTGAAATCAGACTTAAACTAGTGTCAATCTTTTGATACTTATTGTTTCATAAAAACACGCTATTTGCTCTGACAGCGGGAATTAACTAATAAATTAATTAAAGTGACTTATATGTTTTTAATTTTTTAAAATAGACTTCATTTTTGAATTCGTAATATCAAATATAGCTTAGGGTGAATTTTTGGGATTTTTCTGAAAAACTTCAATTTTTGATGAATAGTGAAACCACTAAGTGGTACTTATAAAAACTGATTTTTCGTTTAAATGAAATTTTACCACTTCTGTGTTTTGAATTTCAAAAATCCGACATACATGGTAGTCATTAAGAAGTAAAATGTGGTTCAATGTGATTAAAATAATTTTTTGGTGAATAGTAACTTTTAAGTTTTTAATCGCGATTAGAGGTAATTAGTGTAGTTTAAGGTAAAAATAATGCTTTAATAAAATGAGATGAGCTTGACACATGTCCTACCCTCATTGGATGTGTCATGGCCGACCAATACAATCCATGGGTCAATTTGGGGACCCCATGGAGCCACTTTGGTTGGAAAATGACATAAATACCTTTTTATTTAATGATAAAGTAAAAATGACACAAACATAAGATGTTTTACTAAAACAATTTTTACATAGGGTTATACAAGTCATATGTTTGACTATAAATATTCATTGGAAAGATAAAAAGATTTCCTACATCATAGTATTTTTTTTAATAATTTTTATACATTAAATAAATTAAAATATTTATGACATCATGATGATGCAGCGATGACCTCATTATTTAACGATTTAAATAAAATGGAAAGATAATGTAATATCTAAGACCTACACATGTCCAAAACCTGTTGGATGAGGGGATTTAGAACCCTTATCACCTTATCATTGAAATACATCAATGTGGGACTTTTAAAATCCGAAACTCTTTTGAAAATAAAGTAACATTTTGTAACTTTACAAGAGTGCCCCTCCTCTCCTCTTATAAAAGGCCCCCACCTCTACCTCCTTACCCACACTCCCAAAGCCTTTGGATCGGCCAAAATCTGCCCATTTTGTCTCTCCACTTCCATATCTTACTCCTTGAAGCCTCAATTTGGGCATAAGGCTTCCCAAGGAAGCCTTTGAGCTCAAACCAAAGGGAGTTACCCGATTTTAAGGTAATGTCTTCACTTGAGTCCCTTTGTATTATTTTGCCACTCCAACCCCCTAAACTCTTTTTATTCATTTCTTTTGTAACAACTCAAGTATCTTCAATATACTAGGATGTTGTTATAAGAATTATTCGAGCTACACTTACACAAACCTACATCTAATGGTTAAAGAACATACTGTTTCCGTGGATGGCAAATTTCTGGCTCACGAAATGATGATTGTTCAACACTCATATAACACCTTCAAAGGTGGCCATTAAGATGTCACTATATTTATATATGATATTTAATATGTTTATGTTTTACTTAAGCTTCTGTATTTTTCATTTATGGTGTACCTTTATGGTTTCCATTATGGGTTAACACAATATCTTAATTTAAGGAAGTGCGGACTACCACCCCCTTAAAGTGATGTGATTCATTAATGCCATATGTGGGACGTATAAAGGATGGATTTAAAGTTATTATATATGATGTTATACTGGAATTATAATATACCTCTATATCATTATTATTTCTTTCCATTAATGTATGATATAGAAATGAAAGTAGCGTTCATGCGTACGTACGGCTTACCGTCTCCATGAACGGTGCATTTCATTTCTTATCCCCAAATGTAATGTACTATTATAAGTACATATTTATAATGGATATATATAAGCTATTTTATATATAAATGATTAATATAATTCTGGAATTAAAATATACATACCTCTCATTTAGTTTTAATTCCATTAATATGACAAAGAAATGAAAGTAGCGTTCATGCGTACGTACGGCTTACCTTCTCCATGAACGGTGCATTTCATTTCTTACCTCTAAATGATTATGTAATATTATAAATACATGTATATTCTGGATATATATGACATATATGATATCCAAATCATGAATATCATTCTGGATATAATGAACCATTGACCACACGAACAACATGTAATTGTAAGAAGTCCACTTTTGACTTAAGAACCAAATATCGACAAAACAAACATTATTAACTTAAATGATTACATAATGTTTATAACATGTCAATAATTGATATAAAAGGAATAATGAACTTGAAAAAGGTTCTTAAGCAAGTATAAATTAACTCAAGTTTATTATCCAGGACGTTAAAGAACGATCGAGTCAAGTCGGACCTGAGGTAAGGGATCCTACTCCTCTCTTTCTTTTTAAGTACACTCTTTTATGTCATTCCTTTTAAAGATCATATTTCTTGTTATTGGGATGTTCTTTTATATTAATATTAATTTAATTTTTATGTTCATGTGATGAGAGACCCTATTCTCTCTCATCAATCCATTTTGGATGTTTTGAGTGGCGCCGTTAGGCTGCTGAATTTTCGTAAGAGATCTAACCTATCTCTTTCTTTTTAAGTACTCACCTTTATGTCACTTCTTTTAAGATCATATTTGTTATGATGGGGGATGTTATTTTATATTCCTCTTTCTGTAAATTTTATTATAATTTGATGATATACCCTATTTGATCAAATCAATCCATTTTTGGAAGTTTTAAGTGGCGCCGTTAGGCTGCCGAGTTTTCGTAAGGGATTTTTCATCTCACTTTTATTCCCTTGAGATTTATGATACATTTGCCACAATTTCCTTTGAGTGGTGTATTTAATATCCATTATTCTACTCTTTGTGTAATATACTTTCGTTTATGAGTATTTACATGAATGTTTTAGTGTCCTTATTTGACGGGGCGTATGTTTCGAAAGATACCAATGTCGGTAAGGGAACCTTTCACCCTCCTCTTTTTAAAAGACTTCTTTTGTTGGGTATTTTAATTTACATATTTTTATGTTGGGATATGTTCCCATATATCCTTATTGATGTAAATTTCATGTCCAAGTTATGAGATACCCTTTTTTGATGTGACGCCGTTAGGCTGTCAAGGGAACTTCTTAACCCAATTTCGATTTCTTTGGGTTCAACATGTAGTTATTGAATATGTCATCCTTTTAATATGTGTGAACGACCTTTGATTATTTTACACTTAATATCCACTTATATTTTGTGTATTCATTTGTCACACATAATTATGTTATTGATTTATCCTTAAACCAAGGATACCATCTTTGTATGGGAATTCGTCTCAATCTCCTTTCATTGAGGCATATTTTGTTTTATACACAACCTTATTTTATACTGTGTATAAACCCCTTTGACTTTTACGTTTATCCAAAATGAATCTTTTTTATACGAAGCATTTTACTAAACGACAAAAGGGAATGTTTTTGTCGTACGTATGCGGCGACAAAGACTTCTCCGCCGCCGTGACGGTTATTTGAGTTTCAGATTCCTCTACAAGACATACCTTCTTTTTAAAAGAAAAATAAATACCATGTTTTAATTTTCTTTTATTTTTGTTTTGAAAATGGTTTTCATAATGTTTTTATATCAATGTGTTGTATTTATATCTTGTGATTTAAAGGTAGAAATGTTATGTTTCCTTTATGCATGTTTTATGTGATACGATTATGTTGAGGTTCTTGGGAATTATTATGAAGACGGGTGGTTCCATGATAAACTAAGGGCGGGTGAGCCCGATATAGCTCTCCAATGAATTGGGTAATGCGAAGGAGTGAAACGTTAAGGTTTCTCCGAAGAGATTTAGGGAATATACTGTGATGGGTATTCCAAAAGTAACCAAGAGGGTTACTACCTATGTAAGAATGTTATGAATGCCTCAAGTTACCTTTATGTCATATGATTTCTAGGATTTTATGAGGTATGTTAAAGTGATTATGTTTTATGGGTAAATTATGATTTCATTCTTATGTATATATGTACTCATGATTCCTTTCCATATTTTTATATCCCTTACTGAGCTTTTTATGCTCATCCCAAGTTTTTGAAATGTTTTTCACAGGTCAAGGGAAGGGTACATGATGTGATGATAGTGTCAAGGATGTTTCAAGAAAGAATCCATGTTTTATTTTAAATATGTTTCCTTTGATGGGAAGAATGAATACTGTCTTTTATGTAACCACTTTGTCTAAATGTGGAATGTAATGCATGTTTCATGATCTAATTCTCTAAAACTCTAAACATGAAAAGATCCTCAATGTGTAATCTTGTAATAACTCAAGATTAAGTAAGGTTTAAGGCGGGGTCCTTATAGAAAAAACCCTATTTCACCATCTATTTATCCTAGGGAAAACGAAATCACCGCGCGTGCGTACGTACGGAATACCGTGTCCACGCCATGGTGTAATCTATTTTCCACCACCACCTTACTTGGATGGGTATAATGGTGTAAATAACGACTATATAATATTATTTTAAAGTGATATTGATTCTGAAATATTATACATATACTTTAATACAATTCAACGATCATGGGAATGATATCATCGCTCGTGCGTACGTACGGACTACCGTCTCCACGACGCGATGAGATTCATTCTCAATGATTAAACATTCATGAATGATTATAAAGTATATATAATAAGTAATCATGAAATATATGACATAATATTGATACTTGATTTATGTATATATACATATATATATATATGTATGTCATCTACTTAATTCCATTCAATTCAATAAGGAAACGAAAACATCATTCATGCGTACGTACGACCTATCGTCTCCATGAACGGTGTATTTATTTCCATTTATAGATCTATTATATATATTTATATTTTTAATATATATTATATATAAATGTTGTTTTACATTCTGGATGTAAGTAATCATGATCTAAGTAATCATATGAATAATTACAAGTTAAAACACGAATGACAAATGAAACGATTTTATCCAAAATGCTACTTTAACATTAATTTACAAAAGAATGGGTAATATAAAGTCATATGTGAACCATATATGATATCATAACAATGAATATGATTCTTTAATAAGTCAATGACATTATTTAAATCATTATACAGGAGGTTCAGATACATACGAAGCATATCGGACGTAAGGTAAGGGATAATTTTGCAAATCTCATTTTTATCTGAGATTGCTTATTCGTAAGTATTTATTAGTTTATTTCTATCATCCATGTCCATGTTTTATAAAAGTGTTTTAATGTATGTTTAATGTCCTTTTTAACCATTTTGACTTTTACTACATGGTATGTAAGTAATATTTATTTTGTTTACCTTACGATGTAATTTTTGACTTTTCCGGAAAAAGTACGAGAAAAATGTTTTTTTAACTTATACAGCATGAACAGATTTTTACGGTTTTATAAAGCTTTATTTTCATGAAGCTTCCTCAAAAATATTTCATGACTATTTTCAAAAGAATCTCTTTTAAAATTTCATAACGTTTTTTGAAAAGAAATTTTTTTTAAAGAAGAAAGTATATTTTCCTCAAGAATTCATTTCAAGTGTTTTATCAAAACCATTTTTCCATCTAAGATGACATTATTTCATATGTGTATGTTTCAAGTATCATGTTTCTATGATTTACATGGTTTCACTTTCCATATTATGAAATGATATACATTTCTTTTATATGGATTATGTGATGATGGGATGATGTTTATGAAACCCATTTTATTCGTTGGGTTATTATGAATGATGTATGTTTATTTTGTGGCACATGTAAGAATGATTTCATTAAGAGATGGGTGGGAACTATATCTCCCTCTAATTCCTTGGGTAAAGATTTATATCTCATGAGATAGACATGGCTGGAATGGTAAGTTAATCCGATTCAAGGTTACAGTACTGAAACGAGGAGTGAACTCGATTCAGAAGGGGACTTTGTCCACTAAGATTGTCTTGGAAGTAGTGCCATGGCTACTATGGAAATCACTACATGTGCTTAATGGATGTGACAATTACATGATTTATTCCTATGCTATTTTATCATGATTGATGATCCATTATGATCTATGCCTTACGTACTGCCATGTTTTATGTCAATGCTCAAGATTTTGATGTTTAAATATTATGTTCATGTTTTTAAGTTCAAATGTATATGGTTTGTTTTATTTTCTCCATGGTTACCCTTACTGAGCCTTTGAGCTCACCCTTTTTATGTTTTCTTTTACCCTAGGATTAAAAGAAAGGTTTTAGGTAAGGAAACAAAAAGGGGAAGACCATTATGGGAGATGTTGAAGATCTTTCAACATGATTAGAAGTTTATATTCCGAGTTTCCAAAGATACTAAACTGTTATGGTCCTTATGTGTCTGTTTTTGTTATGTATTAAGTATTCTGCAAAAGTAATGTAATGTCCATCTACGTCAAGCTTCGAGTCTTTATATTGATAGCCAATCCATATAGAGAATTATATCAAATTCAGTCATGAGTATGATGATAAGGCTAGAAACTAAAGAACGTTTTGGTGTTTGGAGGGGGACTAGTCGACATGCCTTTGTTGCAATGATACATCCCGTGGAAGTTTTGACTGACAAATCCTTTCTTAAATCAAATTGGACATATCTAATTTTCTTGGAAAACCGAGGGATATAAATGAATGCGATGATCCAGAATCAAATAAAGTGTTGTCTAAGTTTGAGGAAACAATTAAAGTACCTGCCACTACATCACTAGGAACATCAACCTCCATGGTGGTAATCACATAGTATCTCCCTTTCTCTCTTGGATTTTCCTGAGGCATGTTTCCTTGACGCTTAAGACAGTCATTTGTATAGTGTACCATCTCTCTGCAATTGATGCATGGAACATTATTGAATTGTTTCTTCTCCATGCGTTCATCAGATCGATGACCCTTTTCTCCGCAGTTACAACAGACTCCCTTGCGTTTCAAGCACTTCCCAGGATGATTCTCTGCACAGTTCTCGCATAATGGGAAACTATTCGTTTCCTTTCTCTTCTTTGGTGCTTATCCATTTTCTTTGTTATCAGAATGCTGCTTCTTATCTTGGTTTCCTTTGAAAGAATTTGATCTAGGAAATTTTTTCTCTGTTTTGATGGCCCTTGATACAATTTCATCATATGATGAAGATTATTGAGAAGCCAGTGCCCATTGAAGAATTGTCTTAATACCTTTAAATAAATGATCAATCTTGTCCACTGAGTCACGAACGTAATCCATGACATACCTGGATAGCCTCGTGAAGGTAGCCTCATACTCTGCAACACTGTCTTCTTCCCTTTGTTTTAAGCCAAGGAATTTCCTCTTCATTTCAGTTCATTGCTCACGAGGGAAATATATTTTTTAAAATATTTCCTTAAAAGTCCTCCATTCCATATCCTATATCTCTTCTTATTCTATGGTATTTTTAATCAAGGACCACCATTGATCAGCGTTGCCCTTTAGAAAATATACTACCAGTACTACCTTTTCATTTTCATTGCATCTTAACAACCATGAATATCTTTTCAAGGGACTTGATCCATTGCTCAGCCACCACTGGATTTGTAGTCCCACTGAATGATGGGGGATTCTTTCAGATGAAATGATCCAACACAGGTGTTTGATGGTTATTCGTTACAACTTGAGTACGTTTTCCCAATATAGTCATGATCTGATCTGCTCCAACGTTGACTGTGTTGACTTGCTCAGTAGGGAGATCCCTACCTTTCCCACAAGTATTGATTCCCCTTATTACATTATATTACATTTCTAAATAATGGGATATACTAGATTAGTTTATGAATATCAAATACAAAAGCACTCAACATGGATTGAAATTCTATGCATAACTAATCTTATAAACATGGTTCCTCTAAGAAAAAATTTACATTAACTCCTTCATAATGGCTTGTAAAGAAAACATAAATTATCTTAAGCATATCCCTCGGGAGTGTCATAACCAATAGTGCAGTAAGGCCCATTTTTGTGCAGCAGTTCCTGTTCGATTCAAGCTCAAAGTTGTGTTTTCAGGTTTTACCCCTAGATACATCTATGCCAGAGCCGCCTCTACCTGCTCGTATCCAGACATGGATGTATTGCTTAAAATATCCACATAATCTATTCCTTACCAAAATACCAGGATGTTATTGTATGTTAATCCTTATATACTACCTTAGGGATTTGTTCCCAACCATACATTACCTACTATAGTTTCCAAGTTTTCTACTAAACTTCCTCTGATACCAACTATAATACCCCGACCCCCTAGGCTGGAGCCGGTGCATTACTTGTGAAATTGGGATGGTTAGAAGGAATGAAAATCAAGAAGGAACGATCAATTTAGTATTCTTGAAGAAACTAGTTACATAGATGTAACTAAAATTATATTGGAAATGGTTACAAAATACAATACATAACAGAAAACTCAAAACTGCATCCACAAGAACTCAAAAGAAGACCTTCTCTTCATCGCCTGTCGAAGGTAGACAATGAAAGGGGTGAGCTCAAAAACTCAGTAAGGGTTAAAAATTGCGGAATCATGTGTAAAATAATAAGTGAATCAAAATCAATCTGACATAATCAATATGGAATAGTGAATAAATGAACAACTAATGCCATTAGGAAACTGAAAATGAAACTACATCCATAGATTTTGTCATAGTGAAAACCTCATGGATAATAATAATAAATGATAATGAATAAAGAGAATTCTTATTAATTGGATGTCATGTATCTGGCACATGAAACCATAATACCATAACAACGGTTTAGTTCTATGGGTAGAAACCCGTCTGATTTTTTGGAAACAAACTCGAAGGGTTTATTGCCAAACAATTTTGTCTCATTAGACCTTCCGATGCATCGAGGGGATATAGCGGGCCCCACCTGCCACTTCATGTCAAAATCATTATTTATAAATTGATTCAAAACAAGAGAAATATTCCTTTTTAATATCCATATATAGTAGATAATACTGATTCATCGATATTTCTATAATTAAAATATCTTTCCAAATAAACACCGTATGTAAAATGGTATACAGTTTAGACAAAAAACATATCCATGACATGATATTATGGATATTTAATATAAATATAATTTCAAATTAAAAGTGATCTCAAATGTGCAGTAGGTACACCACATAAGGATTATTAGGTGCACAATAAAAATATAGTCACAACGAAAACGGCAGCTGAGACAAAGTCCCTTACCACAATGTAATCGGTTGAACCATATGACCACAATTTAATAACCATCAAGTGAATCATTGAATAACATGAATATAAATAGAATCATGTCATTATATATCAAATGGAAGTACAAATATACAAAATATATGGAATAATTGGTGAACATTGGAAATCTCATTGAAATGAAAGTGAGATGAGAAACCCCTTACCTTATGCTCGAGTGTGTTCTTCGTTTGTTTTAATGACCTGAATAATGAAATTTAGATTCATTAATTAATATTTCAAGAACCTCCTATAGATATAATTTATTTAGTATAACTTTATTAGGTTCATTCATGTCCCTTTCTATGGGTTCAATTGGTTCAATTTACATGTTTTGGAAGCATTTTCTTCGTTGGTTTTCATGGTTCGTTTACTTGTTTCCATGAATGGAAGTTCATTTGAAACATGGTTAAACATCCAGAATTGTTAATACATCTTATTAATGAAATTATGGATATATAAATGATCTTATAATGATTTTGGGTTATATACCAAGATGATGGTTCCTTAGTTAAAAAATTAATGATGTTTGTTTAGATCGTTTTAATGGTTCTTTGATAATAACAACCTCATTTTGTCTTATAAATTAAAACCATGAGTACAAAATAATTCCAGAACCACGGGTGAGTCATAACACATATATTATAACCTAGTTCAACCATATAAATTTTTTCATGACCAGACTTGAAAGAATTAATGGAAGTTGAGATTACATCATCTACGATGTCGGTAATTCAATACATCACAGACAATGTTTTTAATTCCATGAACATGTGGGGGAAAAGAAGAAGATTGAAGATGAATTTCTCATGAACATGAGAAAATCCAGATTATACAAGATTATAGAGATTTAATTCCTCTTGGGTAATAAGATATTAATAAATAATAAATAAAGAACTCAAAATAAAAGAATAATTCTGAAATTGCTTATAAAAATTCGGCAGCCTAACGGCTGCGCAACATGGTTTTAGAAAATATTAAAAAGAGAGGGGACAATAGTCACATATCCAGAAATGAATCATAATATAGATTATATCATGAATAAGAATAAAAATAAGAAAATGTTATGAAAACTTGAAAGATATACAACATAAAAGACAACTTGAAAGGAAAAAGTAGTAAATTGAGAATTTTCTTACCTTGTAGAATAACCCTTAGAATTTGAATGTTGGGACCTTAGGGGCTTGAGGAAACCTTGGGGGGCCTAATATAAAGGTAAGTATTCCAGAACTTTGTTGAGGGAGACTTGGGAATGAATTAAATGAAGTGAAGAGTTGGTATTTATAGGAAAAGTGAAGGATTAATTTAATAATTTTCACGGGACACCTCATGAGTGGTTTTTGGAAAACCATGGGCTTTCCCATGGTATTTTCCCATGTTATAAGACACCTGGTACACCTCACATCTTATTTATCTATACAAAAGTTGAATAGATTTATGACATCATTATTTCATCATTAATGATGTCATAAACACACCGAAACTAAAAACTGTATTTTTTACTATTCACTAAAAAATCAACTGTTTCAGAAAAATTCCCAAAATTCACCCTAAACATTTTTCGACGTGTAGAATTAAAAAGTGAAATCCATTTTTAAAAAATAAATTTCTAAATATTATTTGTTTAAATTTTAAATAAAGTCATAGTTAATTTGAAAAATAACAATCTTAAAGTGAAATTAGTTTTATTTCTCATTGAAAAACTAATCAAGATCTCATTATCTTGTTTCCTTAAGAAAATTAAATAATAATATTATTTACTATTCATAAGGGTCATATTACTATTCATATTAATATTCATAAGGGTATGTTAATATTCACTAAAAATTAAGTTTGTTCTATCAGACTCCAAATGACTTACTGATCACAATTCTAGATGATCATTTTTCAAAATTTAAAACATAGAAGTGAAAAATTTATATTTAATGACTAGGTTTTGAATATATACTAAATAAACTATTGTTGTTTCTAAGGAACACAGTGATGAATAGAATGTATTTAACAGAAACATACCATAAAATGTTTGGGGTGTTACACTTAATGAAATAGGAAAATTGTCATTTAATAGAAGGAAAGACATTATTGTTTTCCATAAACCAAAAAACAATACAAGAGAATTTTTTATAAAATAATAATGGTATTTTAAATCTATTCTTGGTTTAAAAACTTTTTTTTGGGGTTGATGGTTGACCCACCACAAGAAATAGGAATGTTACCTTATACATTGTTTACATGAAATTTAGAATTTCCAAGGGAAGTTAAAACTTGTATAACCCCACCAATAAAAATTCTATGGAACATGGTATATATTGAAGGGATATATAGAAAAAAAATTGAATAGGTACCTGAGAAAAAATTAATGAATAATGGGATAAAAATAAAAAGAACATGTAACCGATCATTTGATTGGATGAGAATTATTATTAACAATGTTTCATTTTAAAAAAAGAATTATAACTCACTAGTATGGATGATTTGAATGAAACGTGATCACTAAATATAGCTATATGGTATAACATATGATATTAAATAATAAAATTAAGGAGAAATATTATTACTCTAGAAAGTATATTGAGTTATGAAAAAACAGTTATATTTTGTAGATGACATCTATAATAGCCCCCAATAAGGAATTAAATCAAGGTACATGATTTTCAAATGTAAATAATAGTTTATGATAATATAAGTCATAGGGTAATTTTATACAAAATAAAAATGATGATATTTTCATAATATTAAAGCATGCTTTAATGAAGGGTGATTTAGATAGAACCCTTATAGCTTGAGAAACATTATAATAAGCCCCATTGAAAAAAAGTTAGATATTTAATTAAAAATATTATGAATAAATATAAATCCATCTATTATATATCATTTTAGTAGTAAAAATACAATTTAATTTAAATTAAATACGTAAAACAAAACATTACTCAAAGAAAGAAGTTTTGAAACAAATCCCTTTTGTCTTAAGAATCATTCTAATAAACCCCTTAAAAGAGATAAACATTGAAATTGAACTTCAAATACCATGAATAAATATTATTAATAGTACAAACACCATTTAAATTAAATTACGTGTGTTGAAGAAAACATGCCTCAAAGAAGGAAATTTCCAGATGAAAGCCTTACCTCTAGTCTGAATGTTCTTTGCACTTTCACTTAAATTCTTGAATAGTTAAACCAATCTCAATATATTTATACCCAAGATCCTTATTCAACAATATTTAATTTTACAAGGTCTATATATAATTTAAATTCCCCCAATCAGTCACTCTCTCACATGAACAAATCGGGTTGGTTATGGGACCTTAAGCGCACCTCCTCGTATGTTAGAGGATTCAAACTTGTAGAAGAGGTGTATGTATCAAAATAGGGAGACTATAACCAATAGTATAGAGTTATAATATATAGGAAATAAATATATATTGAAGTATCAAAAAATAATGAAAATAGTATATCATTTAAATAGAATGAAAAGGGAGAACCAAATAAAATATAATAATAATCAAAGTATTTTAGGCTAAAATATATATAGATGGCATGATGGTAGTTATAAAAATAAAAGTATAAGATGTCTCAAATAAACTCAAAATACCCAATTCCTAAATCCAATGTTGCTCCCATCGCCAGGCTCCAACCCATTCAGCAAGCAACACTCAACAACAAGTTCCCTTTCCATTGTCCAAAATTGAATTTATATAATATTCTTGGGTGATGAATGATAGCCTAAATTGGGTGTGTATAAAATTTAGTTTGTTCTAACCCCCATGTCTAAAAAAACACGTCTGATAATAAGTGAATGTAATAAATTGATAAATGGGTGTTTTAATTAATCACTTAATACAAGACAACAATCATCCTCATTTAGAACCATGAAAATATCTATGAGCATATAACACAATTGTTATCATAATTTCATGTTATAATCATATAGCCAGGAAAATCCATCAATATAATAATTTTAATAGAAACTGGGTAAATCCCTATAATTATTATAACATAGTCAAAAAAATCCATTTATATAATAATTTAATCATGAACCTAATCTAAGACTTATATATAAGCCATGAAATGTGAATCATATCCAATCCCACTATATTGAAATTATAACACGAAACTGGGCCAAGCCTACTATAAAATCATTTTAGTATAAACCTGGTCCAAGCCTGATATATATTCATTACATCCTAAATTTGGTCTAAGCCCTCTATATAATCATTTTAGTATAAATATCAACATATATCTCAATAACATGGATAAGAAATCAAAAAATAAATAATCCACAATGGTTAATTCTTCCTATTACAATTTGTCATTTTTTAATTCCCATTCATTCATTAAATTACATCTTAATCCATTGCAATGAAAATTTTTATAACGCTTTCATAAAAAATTATGATTAGTCATCTAAATAAAAAATAATACATTTTCAATGTAAATATGTCACAAAAAATACCACAAGGTTTTAGGTCATGGTAAATCATACTTTAAACTATTATCTAGTTCATACTTGTTCAAGTATAGGCTCATAATATAGGTATCCACAAGTAGGGTATGAACATAGTTAGATAAAAAGGGATCCAAGGAATAATAAAATCATATGATTAATATTACTAGTTATTCTGTTAGTTAATTCACATATATCGTTAGTGTGATCACATTTTATTGAATAGACTTAATGAATAATAAAAGAAAATAGGGATCAAATTTAGACTACCTAGCTTTATTCGACAATCTAATCACCAATATAAAAGGGGTAAAACTAAGGATGAACAATGATTATAGTGATCACAATGGAATCCTAGATCAAGAAAAATCAATATTTAACCATATTCAATAACAATCAAGTGTTTTCACTGTGATAATGGAGAATAAGAAAAATAGAGAAGAAAATCAAGGTAAAGTGACTTACTAGGGATTATATGCTTGATCAAGACATCGATAAGGGATGAAATTAATCCAAAAATTCCTATATTCTCTCTAGGGTATGAGATATGTGAACTGTAGGTGAATGAAATAAAAAACAAATAAATTGTATGCCGTAAAGTTGTTGTTCGTATGATTTACATTACGTGATTCCCTTTCAGGCCATGTAATTATTTATTTATGATTTACGAAAAAATGAATCAACCCAAGTTAATAATAACCCATATAGAATATTACATGATGAGAATCATTTACATGTAGTGTATCAATTTCACATCATGAAACAATTAATGATATCTGTCTGGCCAAATTTACGCATCGTGTGACAAGTTCAAAACGTGTAAATAAATAGATGGAAAATTTTAACCCCATTATCTGTATTAAATGTAAAACCTCCTCAAAATCCTTCTAAATCCATTAATAGATATTGAAATCCCTTGATACATTTATATTCATACTCCATTATCACAAAAAAACACACATCCTTAAACTTTAGGTTATTTACCCCCAGTAATTTCTCTTTATTCCAATAAGATACAAGACCACCAAGGTTTATATAATATGAAAAAAAAGAGTTTCAATGAAAAGTACAAAGATGGGAATACATGAAAAATGATAGGATTCCATTTTATACTACGTATCCAAGGTCTCCCCTTAAACATTCCCATGCTTCCACTACACTCAAACTAGATATATAGTCTTCCCATAGATATTATTCTATTTATAGGCCACAATATATATATCAGATGTTCCTAAGACAATGAGTCTACACCAAGACCACCATCATCAATGAATACTACAATAAAACTGTTAGGATGGTATATTTGAATCTATGACACATGAAAAAAACCATGTATGTATTTGTAACAATTTGGAAGAGATGATCAGCACACCACTAGACCGAACCTTTACACTATCTCAAATAGCCCAACATACTGAGAACAATATTTCTATGTTTCCTAATTCATAATTACCCCAACCCTGGTGAAACTTGAGGGAACAAAAATGAACAGAATCAGACTATGGAGGCTATCTTCTATGGTCAGAGTAAGATATCTGCCTACCCTTCACGGTTACCAACCACCTCAAGATTAACTGAACTTACTTAGACATCTCTTACAAGAGACTTGGTCCAATAAAAACTTAATCACCCATTTACAACAAAAAAATATGAGAATTACACAAACTAGAATACAATTCATTGAAAGGGTTAATTTGGATTAATTCCATGAAGATGTTATTATTAGAAACTCAATGAGTGCCAAATTCTTCTCACCTGAACCACTGAAATAAAAAACATAGGATTATAACATATCCTCTAGAATATGGATCATCTTTTCTAATTTTTTGAGTTCAATGATGAAAGGTTGTGCTAAAATGATCCTATGATCCTAGAGCCTTTTGAATACTCTACCTAAATCACAACATGAAAAGTATATCAGTCAGAAATAATACTTTTCATGAAACCATGCAGTTGAATGATTTATTACATGAAGAGACCAGCCGGATCATCTATAGTGATGGTCTCCCTCATAGTAAGGAATTGGGATACCTAATTCCGTTGATCTGTGATCACACATACTACACCATTATTGAGAGGTGTCCTGGGTAACAATTTTAGGAAATCTATAGCGAAGTCATCCCATTTCCAATCTAAAATGGGAAAAAGATGCAACTAAATATAATTCCTCTAATGATTTTCCATCACCTTCTTATAGGTGAAACATCTAACACGAAAGAATTATATGTCCTACATCATACCTAGCCATTAGTACAATATATAGAGATCATGATAAATCTTTATCATACATGGATGTACTTCCCATTTAATCTCATGAATCTCTCTCATCATCTCCACATCCATGCCCATAGAAACCCATACTTGGACACAAAAAATAATTGAATCGATGATATTTGGAGTCCATATTGTTAGTGTCTCCACACCATATAAGAAATACCTTAATACTTCTCTATCTGGATCAGATAACAACTCAGTATTATTTTTTTCCAATAGAATGGTTATAAAAGATGTGGAATTTGGAGATACTCATCCTTGAGACTCCGGAACATTTAGATGTATGTCTGCAAAGAGTTCCATAATCTACCAATTGATGCAAGAATCCCACACTTCCCTATCTATATCATTCAGGTAAAGACATAAAAAACACTTTACCTTTTATTGGTGTGTAAGCTAACTAAAATATGAAATATTGTAGGTACTCGACCGACCACATATGCCGATAGTTTGGGTCCCACTGTGAAAATATTTAATTGAGGATCCTGTGTTCCATTTACACCCATAAACTATCACTAAAATGATAATGTCTCATGCATCATAGAGAATTTACTCCATAAATGACTCCAAATCTTGAGTAGGATAACTTCTGTCATGCAGCCTCAGCCAACTAAATCCATAAGAAACCACATGGCCTCTTGCATCAGAACTACTCTGATTCCAAATCCGTATTAATATTTGTACTTGGTATATTACATAACATGTATAGGTAAGGTGATGATCATTTATGAGTTCATCCTTCTCTTTATCTTATGAAAACCTATCTTGAAATCATTTAAAAAAAACATCACCCTATTTTTGTTTAGCTTGGACATTGATGCTGCCATATGGGAGATGTCTTAGTTGAAATTCTAGTAAATTCCTACCAATCCCAGATAAATATGAATCTCAAAGACATAATTAGGATCGACCAAGATATCATGGATGAAATATTCTACCAGTCTATTGAAATTCTAACCTCTTAGATGAAATGACCCTAGAAGTGAGAATTATCACTCCACATACTACATTTGGCTAGCTTGGTGTAAATGCGATGCTATCTCAATGTAATCGATATGGTTTCTTGAAAGTGACCATGATCACCTACTAACTTTGAGTAAATTAATATGTAATTGATGAAAACTAACGAAAAATGTTCAAGAAAATACTAAAAGATCTAATTCACTGAGGCCATGAATACCATCAGTCTAATAATCAGAATTAATGGATTCAATTCAAACTCATACAAGCCATACCTGATTCAAAAATAGTCTATGGTATGTCCAATGGTCTAACCATCAACTAGTGGTATCTTAATGTAAAATAGATCTTGGAAAACATCTTTACACCTCTCATCTAATCAAAGAGATCATCGATGCTTGGAAGGAGATATTGGTTCTTGAGCATAATCTGGTTTAGTATCTGATAATCCACACATAAGAACAAAATTCAATTAGCCTTCGTGATGAAAATAACTAAAGAACCCCCAAATATTTACTAGGATATATGAGGCCCTTATCTTCCATATCTTCCAAATAAACATTAAAATCATGAATATCGTCTAGTTCCATATAATAAAGTGAGAAACAAACTGGCTCTTTTCCTAAAACCAACCTAACTGAGAACTTGATCTCTCACTCTTTTGGTAAGATATAGAACTTATAAATAAAGACATATAAAAAATAGTCTTCCATTGGAGGAATATTATCCAACTGTATCCCTCGATCATCTATAGTAATACCCTCTATCTGATCCATGAGACAATAACATATTAACTAAATTGGTCCTACCCAACCAGTATGAAGATCACCTTCACCTTGGGGAAAATAACTGAATCCTCCTAGATTTAGAAAGGTAAGTATCCTTCAGATAAGTCGATATGAGGCTAATATAGAATGAAAAAATATCTACCCAAAATCAAATTGAATGATTTAATTTCCTTAAAAAATGGATGCCAAAAGAATGTATAGCCACCAATTTATAGAGAACACTCTTTACAACATTTGAAACCCTTTGACCTCACTCTCAATGGTGTATCAATGGAAATGTAACAATCCCATAATTCCACAAAAAGACACAAAAAATTTAATCAAATAGAATATATAATTGAATGTCACCCCAACTATAAAAAACACAAGAATGGTTAGATGAAACAAGAATCATACCTCTGATGATAGAATGTCCTCTATCTACACTAGTTGTAGTAGACTGTATAGCATTTAACTAACATTCTCATATACCATGGGATCTAGTCTAACTCCTCTATATGGTTCCCTCTGCATGGTACTACCACTCATCTAATAGGGTACCACATCCCCTACCTCAACTTGAATTCCCATTGAAACTCCAATGACCTCTCTACTGAGGGGATGCTAAGTCCTTACAAGACTATGATGCCTATCTTGATAACCTGCCACTACTATGCTGTTTCATGCCCCTAAAAAATCACATAAGGTGGAAAATCCCCCCACAAACATGACACTATAACGTAGGGTATAAAAACTATGGTTACTTGTGAAAAAAATTTGACCCTGATATCACTACAATGAAATGTTGTCATAAGACGATTACCCACTCCCATGGGTTCTCTTACCTCCATTTCCTTAGTGTTAACTATCACAGAGTTTATTTTATCCCATATAATAAGAAAAACTATTTAACCAAAATAAAATAGACTGGATACTTCTTGGTTCCTCTATCAGCTTAACTTCCATGATGAGTGCTTGATTCATCACATCTAAAAATATAGCCAAGATAAAAATGGTCCTCAGTGAACTGATCTAATTACAAATTCCATCCAAGAAAAATATCTCCATAGAGATCTCAGTAGTTGATAAAGGCAGAGAAAATATCTATAGGTAAGTGAAGCATCCATCACAGTACATGACTAACATTCTCCCATGTGTCAGGTGGATAAAATTGTAATCATTTTCATACCATAAAGTCTCAGGATAGTAGTGCATTAGTAACTTATTCTCATTATCCTCCCAAGATAATTCCTCTTACTGCCTAAATTTGTCTAGAATGTCCCACAACAATGTGAAGGACCATTAAGAATATATGATGCAATATTTACCCTTCTATTAGTGGGTGTCTTGATGTTATTAAATATCATTTGAGATGACTCAATTTAGAACTCACCTACCTGGGAACCTCCATATTTAGTGAACATTGACAAATGTTGTAGTTAAAAATATCTTATCGACTAGGAAATAGATAGAATAGTGTGAATGGTCTCCCATTACACATAACTCATGACCATTATGAAGATTTTGGGATGCTAAACATCTATCTAATTATTAGGATCCACAATAATATTTACTTCAGATACGTTAGGATCCTGATAATTACAGCTATCATAACAATCAATTTGAAGATGATGATGAATAATTTTCTATATAAGACAAATACACTCCTTAGAATAGTCGATAAAAGAAGGTCAACCATAACAAGTGACTATAATAGAGAACCACTAGATCATGATCTCTCTAAACATGAAATAATAGGTAAATTATCATGACATAATATGTATTTTATTTATTTTATTAGATATAAAATTTAT
The DNA here is from genome assembly GCA_963277665.1 of Viscum album. Lineage (NCBI taxonomy): Eukaryota > Viridiplantae > Streptophyta > Magnoliopsida > Santalales > Viscaceae > Viscum > Viscum album. The sequence goes on along the minus strand of OY728138.1, from coordinate 941,752,412 downwards.
CTCATTTCGATGTTCATATGGGAATATTTATCACATGAAATAAACTTTTCCCTATTTTGAATAGTTTTTTTCAATATATTTTCTTTTGTTCCTATAATAATTCATGCATACTCCTCCCATTCCATACCTACCAATGCATATAAATATCCCAAAAACAATAACTTCACCCAACATGTGAATAAACCGAGGTGAAATGATTTATACCATAACAAGTGAACATCATGAAAAATACTACCATCATAAAGAAAACACATTTCCCCAACATTTGGTTAAGATAATTCCACACACAATATATTTACCATGTAAAAACACATCCAATCATCCTCTATAACTTTCCCAAACAGTTCTAAATGAAAAAGAAAATATGAAAACCTCTAATACCACATTATAACATCTCCTGATCCAGTACTCTCAGATGTGGAAATATCAGGTCGATTATGGGAGTTTAGGAATACCTCCCCATATGATAGAGGATGTCAACTAGCATCATGGGTTTAATGATATTAGGGAGACTATAATCCCTCGATATGGGGTTGTAATATAGTGGAAATAAAAAAATATTAATGTAATAGAAAATAGATGAAATTGTATAACATATGACTCGATAGAAAAGGGTGAACCAAATAAACCCCATAATAAAAATCTATGAAATTTCAGGGTGAAATACAACTAAAGGATATGAAAAATGTTATAAAAATAAAATAATAAGTTAATTCAAATTAAATAGAAATACCCCAATCCCAAATACCACATTGGTCAAGTCTCATTCTCCAAACCATCAATCAATAAAAAATCAAAAAAAGGGTCCCATTCCATTGTACAAACTTTTGTCCATATCATCTTCCCGAGTACCAAATAGTGGCCGAAATGTGGAGTGAGTAAAACTCTATAGGTGAAAACCACCTTTTCTAAACAAAACTAGTGTGATAATAATTGAATTTAATAAAGAGATAAATAGTTTTATTGATTATTCAATTAATAAAAAACAATAATCCAACTACTTTAGAACCATGTCAAAATATCTATGATCATGTAGCACAACCATGAAAAATAGAACCATAAATCCATCATAAAATCACATAAGTAGGAAAATCCTTCTATATAAGCATTCCAACAAAATTGAGCCATGCCCTATCATCATTACAACATTACCTCACCAGTCCCTTTATATATGGATTTTATCATGAACCTGGGCCATGAACCCTATATATTAATTAAAATATAAATTTGGTCTAATCCCAATATATAAGCATGTAAACATTAATTTGGACCAATCCCTCTATATAAGTATTTAAACATTAATCAGGGATAATACCTCTATATAAGAAATATATTATTAATATGGTCTAAGCATTATAAGAAATCATTTCAGAATTAATTTCAACTTGTGTCAAAATATCATGGAAAACACATATGAATATCAAAAATCCATAATGGTCATTTTTTACAATTACCATATGTCTTTTAACCACCCATTCATTCATTAAATAATATTTTAATCCATTTCCATGCCAATATGAACCAAGTTTTCATATCAAATTTTTATCAGTCATCAAAATAAACAAATAATCCACTTTCAAGGTAAATTTATCCCATGAAATAACTTTATCTTTCATATTATACCAAGTCATACTTTGATCCATTAGAGAGTTAATAATTTTTCAAGGGTAGGTTCACCTTATGGGTAACTGCAAGTTAGGTCTCAACACAATTGTATTAAAAGGGATTAAAGGAGTAGTAAACTCACATGATTAGAACTAACCCTTATTCCCTTAGTTAATGCACACATTTAATCAGTGCAATCAAATATTATTGCATAAACATAAACAATAGAAACATCCAACCAGGTTTAGTTTTTGACCACTACCTTTATCTCATGATGGAAGAAACACTCTCAAAGGGGTAATGACCGTGAAGAATGAATTCGATGTTGATCACTAAGGAATCATGAATCATGAAACATTGATATAATTCCATATTTAACCATGACCAAGTGATTATAATGAGATAATTAAAAAAAGAAGAAGATAAGAAGAAACCAATTAAAAGTGACTTACCGAAATTATAAGTTTTTTTATTAACATTCATAATAGGGAAAAAAAATTTAAAAACACATGGAATCAACATGTGATATTGTTGAATAGAGATACATGTGAATAAATAAAAATCAAATATACAGTGTTCCTTAAAACTGTGGGTCATGAGATTTAAATAGTCTAAAACCCATTCACATCATGTAATTCTCATTTTATGAGTTATATTAAAAAATGTGTTACCTTGGGTTAATAATAAACATGATGTTAACTAGTTACACGATATGTAACCATTTCACTTTATGAACTAGCTCATGATGTATTACTGGCCACATTTACATGTTGTGTAATAGGTTCACAACATGTAGATGACCATGAGTTAGATATCAGACCCTACATCCATAATAAATCATGAATCAACTCTTCATCAATCCAAAAATATGGATAAATCTCTTAATACCATAAAAATATTAGGCCTATAATCAATTGATTAAAAAAACATACTTCACCAAACGGTAGGTCATTTCCACATAAATTTATCTTAATATCCAATGGAGGCTCAATGGAGAAGGTTTAAAGATGGTAAAACAAAAAAAAATTATTCAATGAGAACATAAAATAGGTATGTACCTAGAAAATTCTAGGATTTTACATATAATATTTTTATACTTTTTTTAATATAGTCTTTCTATTTTGTTGTTTATTTTAGGTTTTTTGGTTAATTTCTTCATAAATACATAAGTATGTTTACCACACCAAAAATAAATATAAAATAGTTTTATAATATCCAGAATCAGAATAATGTTACGGAAATATTTTTTATATGATAAAACTATTTTTAAATAAAACCATGATGGGTGGTGATGAAAAGTCAAACTACTTTCTCATGGAGTAGATAGTTTTCTTGTACAAATGATTAATTATTTAATTTATCAATGAATGAGGGGTAAAGAATGTAAAAGAAAATTTTAAATTTCTGAATAATATTTATATTATAAAAATTTTATTTATAAATACATTAAATCCTTTTGATCAATCGTGAATGGAGTTACTGAAAAATGAAATTTGACACATTGTGGAGGCGTTGGTCCACAAAACACACTAAGATCGATATTATTTTCCATAGTTGATGGTGAAGAATAAATCATAGTTATTAAATGAATTTAATAAAATATTACTATAAAATTATACTTATTTAATTTTATTTATATATAAATAAAATATTTTCTTGACAAATATTTAGGATAAAAGGTAATGAAAAAGTTAATACAAACTTTGGAGACTTGATAATCTCTAATAGATTTCAATGAAAGAAAATTATGTATGCTAACTTATAGAGACTAGGATATTAAATATTAGAAAATGAATTATAATACATGTATTTTTTAAGGTGTTCATGGGAAACATGAATGGGAAACATAACTATAAAGGGGTGAAAGTGACCCCTTATATAATTGAAGACAATGAAACTTTTGGGAATATCCTTTTTCACTTCCATGATATCATTACACTAATATAAGGTTCATGAACCAGTTTTTATTGAAATAATGGTGTGTGGGGTGATATTGTGTTCATAAATCCTCATTCAAGACATTGAACACATGTTTTAAACATGTTTCAAGTATTTTACCATACATTTTAACATTTTTACAATTTGATTTTTACCATGTTAACTAGTTTTTAACTATGAAATTTATATTTTATTTTAAAACATTTGGAACCCCCTATTAGCAAATATTTAGGCTATGAACCAAATTTTAATTACCATTTAACTGTTATCAGTTTATAAATATTATAAAATAATCTTTTAAATAAAATTAAAAAAATTAAAAATAGTTTTTTTAGAAAAATGATTTAAAATTTTTCGAATTCATTAATCTTATTTTGAATTGATTATTAATTTAATGAGTGATAATATAATTATATATTAGTTTAAAAATAATAATAATGTGTCAATTTATGTTAAATAAATTTTATTTAGTAAATTAAAATTATATTATTTGAAAAAAAGTAATCATTTTTTATTAAAAAACAGTTTTATAATTATCACTATAATTAACATAAGTATTATTAATATTTTTTATGCATAAAATTTAAATTGAAAAATTTAAATAAAATTTACTTGTGGAACTAAAAAATTGATAAAAGTTTTTATATTAATTTTTTTAAATTATTAAATTTTAATTTTCAATATAATGGCGTAAAAATTGTTTCTGAGGTGAAATATTACTTGAGTTTAAAAAATGTAAAACATGTAGGTTATAAATTCAACATAATATTTTTAAATTTATTATATATGTAAATAAATATATTTTTTTTATATAAAAATTTCTTCATAAACTTTTAACTCGTTCTTTAATTATAAAACTGATAGTTTTTTTAACAAAATCGACATGTTTACTAGTCACATAAATAATGATTATTTCAGAAAAGTCATAAAAATTAATACTATAATAATTTTGATATAATGAATTCCAAAATGATATTTCATTTATTAAATCAATTTCAATGTTTATATAATTAATTTTTAATGAAAAATGTAAATTATAAATTGATATACATGTATTGAAAAGTATTGTTATAAAACATTATGTGTTCATAATATTATTCCATATCAATTTAAAATTTATGTAGTGTTGACATAATAATTAATTTATAATAATATTTTAAAATAATCAATTTTAATCAATTAAGACTAAATATACAATTCTTAAAAAAAATTTCTTTAAAAATAAATATTATCTTTATACTAAATATGATTTTATAAATAAAATTAATAAATTATTTATATTTTAAATTTAATTTTTAATACTCCATTAATCTTGAAATATTTAGTTGAATTTTATATATTCAAAATGATATATTTAAATAATAATAAAATTTATTTTTAATATGTATATATATAATATTAATAAAATATTTTTATTTCTCTGTGATTTATATTATTTTAAAATTACCACATACAATTTCTGACTTTTTTATACCTATAGGATGTATGGCCAACAACCATAATTGCAACTATCATATTTGTAATGGCCAAAATTGAAATTACCAATTGTGAAACAAAAATATTTCATACCGATATATATAGACTGAATAAAATTTTTCCATTCACAATTTGATGAGATGGATTTGTCATTGATTCCTCAAAAATAATTTTTTTGCTACCTGAGAATATTGAATAATTAAAAAAATTGTGTCAATCTTATAAAGAGGATCCTCATGAAACCTTTATTTCTATTTTCAATAATTATAAACCACATAACATATAAGAAAATGATATAAAAATATAATGGGGGTTTTAAAAATTAATTTTTCAAAAATATACTAAATAGAAAAAAATGATGGAAAAAACATAGGTATTAGTGAAGAAGAAAAAATAATTGCTCTTGGTAGATCATGATAATGATATCATTTTTCTTTAAAATATAAATTATCAATATAATAATCAATTTTGAGATCACCCTTATCAATCAACACCCTCCCATTTAACTATTATTGTCTAAACCAAACCTATTTATGTGACACAATACTCCCCCACATCATTACCATAATGTTACACGACCCTGTATGCAAAATTATGATGATGAAAGAGAGGAATAAAAATAAATTGGAATAAGAATAGAATATTAATGAATGGGAGATGAAGCCTATAAAAAAATTGGTTTCACCACATTTTAAATTCTCAATATAGAATAGTAACGAATCATTTAATTAGAAAAAACTCAAGAATCATCTCCCCCCATAAAAAAACAATGATATTTAGTTCTCAATTTTTGTTGAGATTATAATGAGCACATGAGGGGGGGGGGGAGATAAAATGAATGATAAGAGAGAATTATGAATAAAAGTATGTTTAATAAGTAAAAACTATTAGAACATAATAAAATATCATATTATCTAGAAAATTAATAACCTATATTTCCAACCCTTTTGAGTGGATTGGTGGTGAAAATTTAGAGGCTTGGGATAGGCTGTTTTTTCTTCAAAAAATATTTCTTTAATTGATTTCAATTGTCTAGGAAAACAAATGACTAAATTAGGAAAGGTGATAAACAATACAGCTATTCCCCTATTTCATCTACATACACCCAAAAAATTTCAATAGAATTGGATTAGTTTTTTCAAATGTTATTATTGAATTAATATTAAAATATTTTATGTCTAGGTGATTATTATAATTCAATTGTACTGACATCCCATGTATTTATATCTATAATGTTGGATGAATATCAAGAATAAATAGTGAAATAAAATGTTTCTAAACCTCTTACTTACCTTCATCAAAAATATTAGCTCATTCAGAATACTCATGTGTGAGATGTGATCCCATTTTCAAAATTCATCAGATGTGGGAAAAATTTTTGAGGAATGAATTATGAGATTGATTTAAGCCTCAAAATTTTGAATTTATCTTTGGGAAATGTTTAATTAAATACATATCATCAAGTATGTGATCATAATTTTTTTACATTTTATATTACTATAGGAGACATTATGGTTGAAATTCCAATATAATATTAAAATATTTTTATTCTAAAAGAAAACCATTATAATAATTAATATAAAATTATTAATAAAACATATTATTGTGAAAATAACACTTAAGATAATACTTATTTTTTGAATAAGACATTTAATTAAAAAATAATATATGTGAAATTACGAGATTTATCACACTTCTAATTTCCATAGTTTTCAATTTAGATATGACAACATGATTTCTCCTTTTATGGTCCTCTTTCTCATTATAGGTTTTATTATACTAATTATGATTCTTAAAAGATACATTAGTCTATGGGAGTTTGAATTAAATGGATAATATTATTTTTAATTTACTCGACAATTTTAATTATTGCAGCTTTAATGGATGTAAAAATATATGTTTTCTAATAATACATTGAACGTGATACATGATTTCTTATACATTATTGTAATGAATCGTTATTATTTAATGAAGGATCATTATCTAGATTCATATCTTGTAAGGGTAAATCTCTAATTAAGTATTAAGTATTTTAACATAATATTCAAATATTCTATATAATAGTAGACATAATCAATAATAATAATAACAACAACAACAATAATAATAGATTTTATAACTTGGGGTGTTAAATTATACCTATAAAATAAATTACATTCTCACAATTTTAGTTTATAATTACCAATGAATTTATCATGGGGTATCTATATGTTAAATATAATTTTAAATTTCAAAACAGGTAAAAATCACAACTATTGACATATAATAATCATAATACCAATATTATGTTTCTTTCTAAAAATTTGAGTTAAATACCTCATAGGGGTTGGTGTTAAAAAAATATTTTTACCTTGATTTCATAGATATATTGAGTCAATAAGGTTTTCCTTATGACTTTTTCCATTTTTTATTGTTTTTAAAATGACAAACACCTTATACTTAAGAAAATCGATATTTTACTTCTATAAGGAAAATTTCTTCCCTTAAAGAAATTTAACCTAACCTAGATTTGCTTATACATATCAATATTTTTCTTAAGGATAAAAATCAGGTGAATACCTACAAACTTGGAATCATATAATACTTAGATATGAAGAATTCTATTTTAGGATCTGAATTCTAGACATGAACTCTAATGAAGTTCTATTTTGAATTCTGGATACGAACTCTAATGAAGTTCCATTTCGAATTTTGGATACAAACTCTCATGTAGTTAGACTCTGAATTCTGAATATGAACTCTCATATAGTTCAACTCTGAATTCTGGATACAAACTCTCTTACAGTTCAACTCCAAACTTCTATTAGTTCAACTATGAACTTCTATTAGTTCGACTACGAAGTTCTATTAGTTCGACTCCGAACTTCTATTAGTTCGACTCCGAACTTCTATGAGTTCGACTCCAAACTCTATAAAGTTCAGGTTCTGAATTCTAGTGAGACCAGACTTTGAATTTCCTTAAGAAATTCAGTCTCCATATTTCTACAGAATTCAGGTTCCGAATTCCTAGAAAACAGAATACGAATATGTCTTTATTATAAGACTCCAAATTCTATTTTGGATAGACTCCGAACTTTTATTTTCTTATATTCCAAACTTCAGTTTTACTTATGCTTATAGTTGTTTCATTATAAAATGTTTTCGTGTGTTCAGTTACAAATGTTTTGTTATAAAACGATGTCATCCATTATATTTTTAACTAACCATTGGTTAAGTGACGCATGTACAGGTCCCTCAGAAATTTAAGGAAAATATGACCATTGGAGGAGGGAGCCGACCGTTCCAACCGAGCCTATAAATAGGAGCTCATTTAAAAGAGATCAAAAAAAAGTTGATCACTCTCGAGACCACACATTGTTAAGGTGATTTCTAGAGAGAGAAGCTTTTCATGCTTTGTGCGTACTAGACTGCCCATTCAGATTGCTTCGTGCGACTCCGAATGTTGGTGATTACATTCGAGGGATTCCGGGGATAGGAAGACAGAGGTGACGAAAACCTTGAAGTTCGAGGGATTCCTTACTGAGGAAGACAGAGGTTCCAACTAACTTAAAGTTGAGGGCCTGCAGGGATGGAAAGACAGAATTTGATCTTTGTATCGAGGGATTACCCTAGTGTGGGTAAGACAGACTTTCTTGAAAGTATAAATCAAGGGAGCTTTATCCACGGTTTTTGGATACCCTTCTCTTTGGGATAAAAGATTTATATCTTGTTACTCGTTTTTGTTACAAGTTTCTCCACTGCATTTTATATTGTAAGGAAAGTTTAACCTTATTATATTTCCTTAAAATTGTACTATGTCTTAGTTAGATTCTATACACTTTAATGTAGAATATCATATTGTAAACTTTGGTTAAGTTTAATTTTCCGGATCCATATATTCAGAACCTGTTTTTCGGAATCACTTTCTAGATTTAATAAAGTTTATAGAACTAGAAGTTTGTAACATCATACTTTGTCCCAATATTTCAATTTGTGTTAGAGGTGTTTTGAATTTGCTTAGTTTAACTTTTTTAAACTTAGATCTTTCCTTGTTTAAGGAAATTTTTTAAAGTGTGCAATTCACCCCCCTCTTGTATATTGAGCATCTACATTGTTATTTCAATCCTACAATTTGTATCAGAGGAGGTCTCTGAAATGATTATACTCACAAATAAGTTTTTTTATTGCTCAATTTTTCATTGTTCTATATATTCTCCTTGAATCCGAACTTTTTTCATTAACATATTTTTGTGTAGAAATATTTTTTAGATGGTAGGAATTAATGTTGGTTCCATCGACAACTTAAATCCTACAAGGCCACCAATTTTTGATGCCAACGATTATGAGTATTGGAGAGATCTAATGAAGACTTTTTTTATCAATACTGGATTAGAAATTTTTTTTGTGCTTACTGGAGGTTATCAAATTATTGATAAGGAAGTTAGTACTTTCACAAACCAAGAGAAGCATGATTATAAATTAAACTATAAGGTACACAATAGTTTACTATGTTCAATGACTAGGAATATATATAGTCAAATTTCTTCTTGTGAAGAAGCTAACTGTATATGGAAGAAACTCGAAGTTACACATTTTGGTACATCCAAAGTGATTGAGACCAGAAGAGCTATGCTTAGAGCTGAGTATCATGGTTTTAACTTTCCTTATGGAGAACCCATTTGTAAGGTGCAACAAAGATTTATGACTATTGTGAATAGATTACAATATATGGGAGAGAAAGGTATGGATGATGAATCTCTTGTTGACAAGATCATTGATATTATGCCCAATGAGTGGGAATCAAAGAGAACAGCTATTTATGAGAACATGAAGGTTACTCAAATTTCCTTAGATGAGCTATTTGGAACTCTTCTCCAACATGAAACAAGGATGAAGAGAGATGCTGACTACATAAAAAAGAAGAATGGGAATGGTGATATTTCTTTTACTACAACATCAAATCACATGAAAGATAAGACTCCTGAGAGAGTAACTAGATCCAAGTATAAGAAGGTTACTATCCAATCCGAATCTAGTGAGAGTGAAGTATCAGAGAATGATTTAGCTAATCTTTCTCGAAAATGAACAAGATAGCTGGGCAAATAAATTTCCAATCCAAGTATAAGAAGAAGGAAATGAAATATAAGAAAGATTCAGATGTCACATGCTATGAATGTAATAGAAGTGGATGCATAAGACCTGATTTCCATATGCTTAAAAAGAAAGAAAGAAAAGAGAGACATTCTGAAAGGAACAGGAAGAAGTTTTACAAAGCCAAAGCTAAGAAAAGTATGAAAGATAATACTTCCTGGAGTGCTAGCTGTGGAGACTCTTCAGAAAGTGAATCTTCGTAATTTGATTCATTAGATCAGAAGAATATGAAATTCATTGCTACTACTTATTTTCCACATACATGTCTTATGGACAAGGTATGATCTCTGAAGGCTTTAACAATTTTATCTCTTGATAATAATTACTATTATGAAAATAATACTTCTAATAAAGATACTTCATCCTCAGAAAATGAATAACCTTCATATGAAGAAGTATCTATATTTTCCAAGTTACTTGAAGCAAAAAATTGTAAAATTTATAAAAAATTAGACAAGGAAAATACTAAGAAAGAAGTTCTTACAAAAGAAATTTCAGATCTTTCTACAGATCTTAAAGATAAAGAAGAGCTTTTAGAAAAATATTATAAAGACCTTGAGAAAGCAAATTCTGATAAGGAAAAACATTCTAAAGATCTTAAGAATGTTATTTCAAAGATGAATGTTTTTGAGGAAAAATCTAACTCTAAGGAAATGATTCCTGAGGATAGGAATTTAGCCATCAGAATAAAATATGAAATATTTTCTCTTAATTAGATTCTTGTAAAATTTACCTCTGGGAAGGAAAATTTTGACAAGATGTATTGTCAAATTAAACCTCAAGGAAACACTACTTAAGTAGGTTATACTCACCAAAAACCAGTTTTCAAAAACAACTATTTTGTTCCTTCTAGAGCCCCTTTTTGTACTAAGTGTCAAAGTGGTGGGAATTGGAAGAAAAATTGTTCTTTGAATAGATTTCAATCTCTTGGGTTTCATAAGGAATATTTTTCTAAGAAAATGTGGATACCCAAAATTTTGTTGTCTAACAATTCTGGATCCAAGAAAGTATGGATTCCAAAAACCTAACTTGTTTCTTATTTTTAGGAAAATAGGGAATGTACCAACAAAAATACATGGTACATGGATAGTAGATGTTCCCGACATATGACTGGTAAAAAAACTATTTTAAAAAGATTATCAAGATGAAAGGAGGAAAATTAACTTTTAGAGACAACACTCAGGGAGAAATTGTTGGTATATGTAATATTGTTCTTCATGGTAAACCTTTGATTTCAAATGTTTTGTTTTTTAAGGTTATTAAGCACAACCTCATTAGCATAAGTCAGTTATGTGATGAAGGTTACCTTGTAAATTTTAGGAATGATAAGTGCGTAGTACACAATTACAAGGAAGAGTTTATTCTCTCTTCTCATAGGCAAGAGAATGTTTACACTTTGAACATAAAAGACCTTAGGAGCCAAGAATTACCTTGTCTAAGTGCAATGGAAGATCATTCTTGGTTATGGCATAGAAGACTAGGTCAATGTAACCTTAGAAACTTATGTAAACTCTCTAAGAAAAAAATATTTAAGGATATACCGGAGCTTAGATTTGATTCTTCTGAAGTTTGTGATCCTTGTCAATATGGCAAGAAACATAAATCTAGTTTTAAATCAATCGGAGAAGTCTCAAAAAATGATGTGTTACAGTTGGTGCACATGGTTCTTTTTGGTCCAACAAAAACTGGAAGCATTGGAGGCAAATACTATGTGTTTGTTCTAGTTGATGATTACACTAGATTTACATGGGTCTATTTTCTAGAAAATAAGTCTGAAGATTTTTCTTATTTCAAAAGTTTTAGAGCCTAAGTTAAAAATGAGAAAAATATTCCACTGAAAACTATTCATAGTGATCATGGAAGAGAATTTCAAAATTCTGATTTTGAAAGTTTTTGTAGTAGAAAAGGTATTACTCACAACTTTTAAGCACCGAGAACTCTTCAACAAAATGGTGTATTTGAAAGAAAAAATGGAATTATTCAAGAGATAACTAGAACCATGTTGAGTGAATATTCTGTAGCCAAACATTTTTGGGCTGAGGCTGTAAGTAATTCTTGTTTTACTATAAATCGAGTATTGATTAGACCTTTTCTTAATAAAACTCCATATGAATTATAGAATGGTAGAAAACCTAGACATTCCTACTTTAAGGTTTTTGGTTGCAAGGTATTCATTCTGAATACTATGGATAATCTACACAAATTCGCACCAAAATCTGATGAAGGAATTTTCATAGGCTACTCTACAACTTCTAAGGCTTATAGAGTTTTCAATAAAAACACTTGTACTGTTGAGGAAACAGTACATGTAAAATTTGATGATTCTGATACTTTTATTTTTAAACCATCCCAACCTACATCCTCGGATGTATTTTAGAAAACTGATTATCAACCTTTGATAGAAGATCCTTCTGATAAGGAAAATGTTCAAGAAAATATCTCTGAAACATTTACCCCAGAAGACTTTCTACCCTATGTTGATAAACAGGTTTTACAAAACCCAAGTCAGGTGTTTCTTAAGAATCATCCCAGTGATAGTATCATTGGTGATGTAAATCAACCTGTAATGACTAGAAGTTCCTTGAGAAATGAAGTAGAACATCTAGCATTCTTTTCCCAATTAGAACAAAAAATTACTAATGAAGCTTTAGGTGATGATGATTGGATCAAAGCCATGCAAGATTAGCTAAATGAATTTGAAAGGAATAAAGTCTAGACCTTGGTTAAAAGACCTAAGGAAACTTCTGTTATTGGAGTAAAGTGGGTCTTCAGAAATAAGTGTGATGAAAATGGATTCATAGTTATAAATAAAGCTAGACTAGTTACCAAAGGCTATAATCAACAAGAGAGAATAGACTATGAATAAACCTATGATCTAGTATCTAGACTTGAATCTATTCGTATCTTACTTGCCTTTGCAGTATTATTTAATTTTAAAATTTTTCAAATGGATGTGAAATGTTCTTTCCTTAACGGTTATGTTTAAGAGGAAGTTTTTGTTGAACAAATTCCTGGCTTTGAAGATAAAAATCATCCTGATCATGTTTTTAGACTTACCAAAGCTTTGTATGGACTTAAACAAGCCCCACGAGCTTGGTATGATATACTTACATGTTTTTTGATTCAAAATAACTATGTTAAGGGAAATGCAGATCCAACCCTTTTTATAAAGAAAGATAAGAAAAAGGTTTTGATTGTTCAAATTTATGTTGATAACATCATATTTGGTTCAACTCAACAATTATTAACTGATTCCTTTGCGGATCTAATGAAATCTGAGTTTGAAATGAGTATGATGGATGAGATAACTTTTTCCTTGGTTTTCAAATTTCTTAAAAACCAGAAGTAATCTACATATCCCAACATAAGTATATTAAAGATCATCTCAAAAAGTATGGGTATGACAACACTAAGAGTATAAGTACTTCTATTGGTACCTCAAACACACTCGATCTTGATGAAACTGGGAAACCATTAGATCAAACATAATTTAGAGGTATGATAGGAAGTCTACTTTACTTGATAGATAGTCGACCAGACTTGATGTTTTCAGTATGATTATGTGCAAGATATCAATCCAATCCTAAGGAATCTCATTTAATGGGAGTGAAAAGAATATTTCTCTACTTAAAGGGAACCATGGATCTAGGACTATTTTATACTTCTGGAAATGATTTTATCTTAAAGGGTTTTTCAGATGTTGACTTTGGTGGGTTTAGAATGAATATAAAAAGTACATACGGAACTTGTCATTTCTTAGGTGACTCATTAGTTTCTTGTTCCTGCAAAAAGTAACATTATGTAGCACTCTCTACTGCTGAAGCTGAATATTTATCAGCTGGAAGTTTTTGTGCTCAAGTATTGTGGATGCAACACACACTCACAGATTATGGCTAGAGTTTTACTAAGACTCAAATTTTGTGTGATAACACAAGTGCCATTTCCCTTATTAAGAACCCTACACATAACTCCCGTGCAAAGAACATAGATATTAGGCATTACTTTCTTAGGTATCACACACAAAAAGAAGATATCATTCTTCAGTTTATCGGAATGCAAGATCAACTTACTAACATTTTTACAAAATATATACCCTCTAATAGATTTGAACATAAGTTAGGAATGATAACCGTGAGGTAATCTTCCTTCATTAACTTCTTGTTGAACCATTATCCTTAAAGTAATAAAATCCTTTTCATAGGGGGAGTACATCTCTAATGGGTCTTTCAAAAAAAAAATTCATAATGGGTTTTTCAAATTTTTCGTAATGAGTTTTTCAAAAATTCTTTCCTTATAAGCCTTTCAAAATTTTTTGGAATCGAAATTTTTGTAGTGGAAATTTTCGTACTGGAAATTTTCATAATGAAGCTTTCGTACTGGAAATTTTCATAATGAAGTTTTTGTACTGGGAATTTTCGTAATGAGGTTTTTGTACGAGAAATTTTCGTAATGAAGTTTTCGTACTAAAAATTATCGTAATGAGAATTTTTGTAATGAGAATTTTCGTAATGGGAATTTTCATACTCATTTTATTTTCATAGTGAGTTTTTTGTAATGATTTTTTCGTAGTCAAATTTTCTTCAAGAAGAATATTACCTATTAGGAATAAACATCTTATCCAATCCGAATGGTATGACTTCCTTACTCAAGTTTTCATAGTCATTTTTATTTTGTGGTGGTTTCTTATTCTTATAAAATTTCTCGGATTCGTTTCTTCTTAAATACGAATGTTTTTTGTTAAAACCTCAAAATATCGGAATCAATATTTCCTTGGGGATTTGATTTCAAACGTCAGATCAGATCAGAGAAGTTTACAACTGTTATATTTGTTTTGGAAGCTGAAAGGTTAGTTCCATCGCCTATATAAAGGGGACCCCGATGGTTGTCCCACATCGATTTCAAGCTCTAGCGTGTCGAAGCTCTGCATCAGCTGTTAAAGGCTGTTCCGAATCCTTCAAAGCTCCTCCATTCTGAATTTCTGTAGAAGCTACTTCCCAAGATATGTATACCTCGAATCCAATTTCAAAATGGAAAGTGTACAGAGAAATACTAGTCTATCCGAATTTTTATAAGTATGATTCTATCATCTCAAAGAACATCAAGTTGAATGGTTGGGAAGATGTATGTGTTTCCAAGACAAGTGTTCAAGATGAAGTCTATTCAGTGTTACTTATAGAATTCTATGAATCAACATGCTTCTCTGAGGAAGAGGGAAGAGAAAATTTTTCTTTCAAGTCTTATGGAAAGACTTAAAAACTTACTTTCACCAAGGAAACATGCTTGGTTGGGCTAGATTATGATAGAGAAGTTGAGTTTTTCTCACATAAACTTCCAGATATGAAAGGAAGTTTTGTTAAGGTGAAGGCCGTGGAGTATCTTGGGCTTCATGTTGTAAAGACAGTCAATATTTCTCACCTATCTCCTAATAATCAGATTCTTTAGCATTGGGTACAGGGTTTCTTGGTTCTGAGAAAGGGTGACAAAGACATCATGAATAAAAGTGATATATATTTCATAGACTTCTTGGTGAATTTAAGAAAAATCAATATGATGAGGCATGTTCTTGTGACAATCAAGAATATCAAGGAAGGAAATTTGAGAGCTCAAATCATTATATACCCTACCTTACTATCAAAGCTAATAGTTCGGTGTCTGGATTCTTTCAAGATTTCATGTAAGTCTAAAGTTCAGAATTTCAATGTTATGATTGTAAGTGATGATACATTTAAAAGGATGAATATGGATTATTCCAAGGAAACATGAGAGTATTATAATTTTCCAGAGGAAGTGGCTGAAACCAATCAGGAAAATATGGAGAAAGATGAGCCAGTGAAGAAGGTTTGTACGAAGAAGAAATTGATATAAGTGGTTACAGAAAGCAAAACTCCCAAATCTAAGGAAACCCAATCTGCACCTCCCAAGAAAAAGAAAAAGAAAGCATATCCAGATGAGGTTGCTGCTAAATGGAGGGAAGATAAGAAAAAAAAAGGAAATAAGGGGATCCACAGTTCGGATTAGACCCTACTGAGGCTAAGGCCTTAAGAAAAAAAATCTACGGATGAGTTAGAAAAACAGGACAAAGAAAAAAAGATGAAGAAGAAGATGTCTGAAGCTGAAGTTGTTCAATATTTGTTGAAATCCACAGAAGTAGATTCTGAGAATATTCCCATTCTGGAAACTTTTGATGTCCAACCATTACTGGAGACCCCCGGGAAGAAGTATTTCACTCCGGAAAAGTCCAAAGAGAAAGAGGTTATTGAAGAAGAAATAGAGAAAGGAGATGGTGAAGAAGAAGTGGATGAAGTTGTTTAAGAAATAGAGGAATAAGAGCAAGAAGATGAAGATGAAGAAGTAGAATAAGGAAGTGGTGATCTTGATGACTTGATAAAACAAGAGGAGGATTATCAAGAGAAGACAAACCTATCATAAAAACTACCACTCAGAATTTATGAGGCCGAGTCCTGAAAACTAGTCACTATGGGAAAGGGAGTTGAGGAAGATGGTAAGGGATATGATGTCAAGGAGGAAGAAAAAGAGAATGAGTTTTCGGAAGAGGAAAGCTATGAGAATCATTTTCCTGAAGAAGGAGTAGAGAAGTAGAAACCAGATGAAGACAAGATTTTTCAAGTATCTGAATCTGAGGAAGAATCTCCTGATGAGGCAGTTCTGAAAGTTTATAAGGGGAATCAAGTGCTTATGGACACCCCAAAAAAAGATTTTATAAGAAAGAAGGAGGTTGGTGGTTCTTCTAGAAAGAAGCTGGTGGAAATTGAAGAACAATCCCCAAGAAAAGTGTCTGACTCTGAATCATCAGCAATGGGTCATGAATTTGTTGTTGAGTCTTTGAAAAAGTTAGAGGACACCATTCCGATTTTTCCTACCATAGACTCCAGATGCCATATGATGAAACACAGTCTGAATTAGAAGTCATAATCCTTATCTATGGTGATGGATAAGTGTGTGAAGATTGAAGAAAATCATAGAAATTTCCTTATCAATTATGATGTCCATAGGAAATCATGCAGCAAAATCACTTTGTGGTCTAAGAAAGTTGATGAGGACGTGGATGAGTTTGATCATTTTCAGAATTATGTTAATGATGCTTTTGATACTGATGATTCCAAGATTAAAAATCTTGAGGATAAGATGTACCTTGAGCAAAATTCTCTGAATAAACAAGTGTGAGATCTGAATGGGAAGCTAACTCAGTCGCTAAGAACTGGAAAGGGAAAAGATAATTTCATATTGAGTTTTAAGGGAAGCTGTAAAAGCAAGATGAGTTATTGAAGATGCAGGAAGAGGCCATGAAGGCTTAGGAATAAGTCTTGAAAGATCAAGATGAAAAGATAAAATCTTTGGAGAAGCAAGCTGAGGAGGATCAGAAAGTTTTGAATAAACTGAAAACACTCTTGAAGAAGCTAATCCCAAAGTAAAAGGATGATAAATAGTCAAATCCTATTTTTTGTTGCATTTGTTTTTCCTTGTAAAAATTCTTCCAATCATAATTGAACTATGGTTGCTTGTTTTCCTTGCATGTCTTTACTAATAATTCAGGTACCAAATTTATTTTACATTCCCTTAAATTCTTTTTGAAAATCACAAAGGGGGAGAAGAAAAAAGAACAACTCAAAGGGAGAAGGAAAAATCTAAAAGGGAAAAATTTCTAAGTTGAGAACTATCCTTAAGTAAGGGAGAGTTTCTCATTATGATGTTTTTCATTCCCATGATAATGAAAACTGTATTCCGGAAATTTATAATACAATCCTTAGAGTTCCAAAGCCTAAGGGGGAGTTAGTTGTATTCATCATCATCCATGAACAAAGGAAGATAAGTTTTAATTTCAAAGTATAAAGAAATTTTTTCTAAGCCTTTATATTCTTTTTTGAAAGGTGGTTTGTGCTTTCCAAAAAGGGAGAGATTGTTGAGTCAATAAGGTTTTCCTTATGACTTTTCTATTCCTTCTTGTTTTGAAAATCACAAACACCTTATACTTAAGCAAATCGATATTTTACTTCTATAATGAAAATTTCTTTCCATAAGGAAATTTACCATAACCTAGATTTCCTTATACATATCAATATTTTTCTTAAGGATAAAAATCGGGTTCATACCTAAAACCCTGGAATCATAAAATACTTAGATATGAAGCATTCTATTTTGGGATCCGAATTTTGGATACAAATTCTAATAAAGTTCCATTCCGAATTCTGGATACAAACACTAATGAAGCTCCATTCCGAATTCTGGATAAGAACTATCATGTAGTATGACTCCAAATTCTGAATGTGGACTCTCATATAGTTTGACTCTGAATTCTAGACACAAACTCTCATACAGTTCGACTCCAAACTTCTATTAGTTCGACTACGAATTTCTATTAGTTCGACTAAAAACTTCTATTAGTTAGACTCTGAACTTCTATTAGTTTGACTCCTAAATTCTATTAGTTCGACTCCGAACTTCTATGAGTTCGACTCCGAACTCTGTAAAGTTTAGGTTCTGAATTCTAGTGAAACCAGACTCTGAATTTCCTTAAGAAATTCAGACTCTGGATTTCTACAGAATTCAGGTTATGAATTCCTACCAAACAGAATCCTAATATATCTTTATTATAAGACCCTGAATTCCATTTTGGTTAGACTCGGAACTTTTATTTTCTTACATTCCAAACTTCAGTTTTACTTATTCTTACAGTTGTTTCATTATAAAACTATGTCGTGCTTTGAGTTACACTTTTTTTGTTATAAAACGATGTCGTCCATTCTTTTTTTAACTGACCATTGGTTGAGTGACACGTGTACAGGTCCTTCCAAAATTTAAGGAAAATATGACCGTTGGAGGAGGGAGCCGACCATTCCAACCGAGCCTATAAATAGGAGCTCATTTGAAAGAGCTCAAAAAAAAGTTGATCACTCTAGAGACCACATGCTCTTAAGGTGATTTATAGAGAGAGAATATTTGCATGCCTTGTGTATAGTGAACTGCTCATTCAGATTGCTTTGTGTGACTCCGAATTTTGGTGATTACATTCGAGGGATTCCGGGGATAGGAAGACAGAGGTGCCGACTACCTTGAAGTTCGAGGGCTTCCTTGCTGAGGAAGACAAGGGTTCTAACTACCTTGATGTTGAGGGCTTGCGGGGATATCAAGACAGACTCCGATATTCGTATCGAGGGCTTACACTGGTGTGGGTAAGACATACTTGCTTGAAAGTATAAATCAAGGGACCTTTATCCAAGGTTATTGGATACTCTTTTCTTTGGGTTAAAATATTTATATCTCATTACTTGTTTTTGTTAAAAGTTTTTCCACTGCATTTTGTATTGTAAGGAAAGTTTAACCTTCTTATATTTCCTTACACTTGTATTCTGTCTTAGTAAGATTCTATATGATTTAAGGTAGAATCTCATATTTTAAACATTGGTTAAGTTTCATTTTCCAGATCCATATTTCTGGAACCTATTTTTCAGAATCACTTTCCAGATTTAAGAAAGTGTATAGAACTAGAAGTTTGTAACTTCATACTTTGTCCCAATATTTCAATTGGTGTTAGAGGTGTTGTGAATTTTCTAAGTTTAACTTTTTTTAACTTAGATCTTTCCTTGTTTAAGGAAATTTTTTAAAGTGTAAAATTCACCCCCTCTTGTATTTTGATAATCTACATCGTTATTTCGATCCTACAATGTAGACTTATAGTTAAATAATATCATAAATTGGTTTGTGGTATGAAATATTCTTCCCGATTTCTATATGAGACATGCCACTCACACTTATCTCTCATTAATCATGGTTATTCAACTCGATAGTGCCAGTATAAGGTTGAATTTAAATGATGAATTCAATAAAGAATAATCCTTCTCTTACCGAGGATTATTGAGATCCTTTTTAGACCAATCTCAACCCATTCCACTATAACTACCTCTAATGCACCAGAATGTTCTCTCTATAGATTATCCTTCACCAAAATCTTCTATCCCAGTACTTAATTAACCATATAATCACCTTCTTTTTTCACTAGTATTGGTATTTTGTGCTCCATGAGGCACTGTTAGAGAATGAATAAGGGAGGATGGATTTCCCTCCACAAATTCTCTAAGTAACAATTCATGTTCCCAAAAGATATTTCAATGACCAAAACTATTTGTGGCACATGGTTTATGTGATATCATACACTATGGAATCAATCCTGATTCCTGAACTGCTCCCAGTCTTGTGGTCACTAGGTGATCTCAATAGTTTTCTTCTAACCACCATGTCCTATTGATCTTGTTGCAGTGTGGGGTGTTATATTCTATTTCCACCATTGACAAGGTGCATTTGACGTCAACAGAAATGTTGGGGACTACACATGGTAATGGTACATTGATGGATAATGAAGAAAATGATATTTCACTGTTGTCTACTATTTTTGAGATGTTAGGGTCTGTTAATAGTGGATGATGGTTGTTTTATCTTCCCCTATAAATTTTTCTAATAATAGGATGTCTCAAATAATCCTACCATAATAGGTGAATATGGATTCTATGTTAAAATAGTCAATCCATTACTTGAATCATTTAAAATACATATAAAATACCCATACCTTCATTTGATTGTCCCATAAACCGATATATCATATTTACAACTATCATAAAATATGATGTTTTATTTTATAAATGGTACATTAGAGTGGTGAAAATATAAAATAATTTTGGTAATTTAGAGTTTCTTGAATTATAATCATATATATTGTATTCTTATGTGGAGGATTTAGTTACCGCAATTCACCTTAATGGTAGTTATTAAAAAGTTTTATCTTGTAATCATAGTTGTGGTGATTATTCATTCCTATAATTACTATCATACTAGGATTTATAGAACTAACTTTGGAAACTTCCATGACTTCCACAACTAATGAATTGGATTTTTAGTGGTTCATTTGGATGTATGATTTCTACTTCCTTCCTTCAAAATATCCACTAAGTATTCCAATAGTTGTTTTAGACCATAATTCAATTATTTTAATTTATATGAATCACAGTACAAACTAGATTATATTAACACAGGTTATCATATAATTATCAACCTAGTACCTCAAATTTACTAGAAAATAAATACTATATAGTGATTTGTAGAAAGAATATTGTCAACCAAGAATATCCCCATGATTGTTTAGAGATTTGTACATTTCTTCTTATTTATTATTCAAGAGTCCACATTTAAGATAATATCCAAAACACCCTCTTTTGGGTTATTACCACTTGTTATTATAGAGCTAGTTCCTTTATCTAATTTATAGTATCCAGATAGGGATTTAATTTCATGGAAAACCACACAGTCTCAACTGTACCAAAATTTTAGGATGGTCTCCAATACATAGGAATATATATTATAGATGTACCTATTATTTTTAATATGATTATATCACCATAATCACTAAAAATTACTATAAAATAATTTTTTACAAACTATTTTGGAATAATTCTAAAATATATATTATTTCATGATTCGTAACAATGTTTTAGAACAGACACAATTGAATGATCTATAGGTTTAGTGTCTTCCAAATATTGAAAACACAAATACATCATCACAAATATTATATAATCATCATTATTTAGAACTATAAAAAATGTTACTAACAAATAAATATCTTCTAAAAATATATAGGATATTAGGAAGAATTGATAAGAAAAAATCTGATCTAGAAATCTTAGTAAGAGAACAATCATGGAAATAAATAATAACCTGAGGGTAAATCAGAATAACATGATATCATAACGAGGATTATCATAATCATTTAAAAATGGAATAATGAAATGGTGATATAAGATTATAAACGTATGGAAACAACACAAAACATCTTTTCAAAAATGTATGTCTAGGGTCACTCCCAAAACCATCATCATAAGGTGAAAAAAGTCCCATAGTGAATTAAGTTCACCACATTAGTGATTGTTTAAAATCTCATAAGATATAATGGATAAAAAAAAACATTATAAAGGTATAAAATTCTAGGTCCAAACATTATATAAATTAAAATTATACATAGGTATACCACATGAATAAAATAAAACATAAAAGTATCATAATCATTATCAAACCCATGAGAAGGAAATGAGTTTCATAATTCTAATTCATGTCATGATAGATTGGAAAATCATAAGGATTACTTAGATAATAATTAATTAAATCATTTATATGATATAATTTAAAAATGAAATATAGGTATTGATCATTGATTTATAATAAAGTGTCTTCATGAAAGGGATCTTGGAGAGGAAATAATAAAAACGTACCACCTGGGTGAAGCATCATGAAATAGGTAAGGGGATTTTTTAAGGATGAAAAGGAAATTTTTTTATATAAAATTAAAATTAAACAAATGGGGTTCTGTAAATACTAATGAGTTTTAAAAAAAACTATTCATTATTTAGAAATATTTTACTGGGGTGATGCTTCACCTAAGAAAATAAATCAGAAAGATCCCTTAAACCGGGTTTACATAAAAGTGGGAATTTCAAAGGGAACTAAAAAAATGTATAACCACATAAATGAAAAGGATAAATCAATATTTTTGTAATTATGGTATATAAAAAAATATAGGAGGTCCATGAGAATAATAATTTCAAAAATAGAGAAAAATAAAAATAAATTATAACTAATAAGTCACAAAGATGATAAGAAAGATCCATTATGATGATTTTAAAAATATTTTTTGATATACCATATTGTAAAATAAGATAATTAAAATACATTAGTAAATATTTGGTGTAAAATATTATGTTCTATTTAGATAACACATAGATATTTTTGAAACTAAAAAGGTGAACATCGGTGAAAATGGTAATTATGGAGAAGGAGGGGAAACATCATTTAAATAGGAGGAAATTATTTATAACATATTGGAATTTTAATAAAGGATTAGAAATCACCAGTAATTTTTTTTGAATGAATAGTGATATTCTAATATAGATATAGGGTATACCATATGAAATGAATTATGAAACCCATTGAGAAGTATTATAACTTGAGAATGTATATTTAGTAATAAAAAACCATTTATATTTTAGGGAAGATATCAATCACAACCCAGAACATGGGATAACATTAATTGATTTGAATATTTAAATTTTAATAATTTTTTGATATTATAAGTCAAGGGGGATTTAGATAAACCATACAATTTACGATAGGTGAATAATATCAAAGAATGTCTCAATGAAGGGTGATTGAGATATAACTATTACAGCTTAAGAAACATTCTAATAAACCAATTAAAATAGAAAAGTATTTATTTTTAATTGAATCTATAATTAATAAAGGAAATTCATGCTATTATATATCCAATTGTTAATATAAACACCATTTAAATGAAATTAGGCACCTAAAAGAAAATAAGTGTTAAAGAAGGAAATATTGAGGTGAAGACTTGAAGGCATAATAATAAATCTAATAAAGTACATTCAAAGTGATAAAGATTGATTTTTATGATAAAATACCATTAATAAAATTTGGATATAAAACAATTACCTCATTCCCAAAAGAACTTTACATTGGCACTTAATTTCTAAATAATTAAATAAATTTAATTTGACATATACTCAAGAACCATATTAAGCTATAATATATATTATAAGGTCACTTTTTTGATCTTTAGATACAAAATTTGAATATATTCTTATCTTACATTAGTTACATGGAGTTATACGATTAATTTAATCATAACTCCTTATATTTATTGAACATGGTGGATAACGTTGCAAAATAATTCCATAGTATCCATAATCATAATATTTTCATAGAAATAATTTAAATATACTAAATAGATCTTTAAAACAATTCATGATGGCTGGTCATGTCAAATGAATCATATTTATCATAGAGATGATAGTTCACACGTACGCACGATTAATGTTTCTATTTCTCAAAAAATGAGATAGAAATAAAGTAAATGAAAAATTTAAATTTTAAAATCATATTTATATTATATGTACCATATTTATTCATTTATTACATCCTTTTAATCATCAATGAATGGGGATTTTGAATAAATAATGATGTATCTTTGTGGAGGAGTTAGTCTTCACAATGTATTAACAACATTTCATTTTTCTTACTAGATGTAGAGGAATAAGAAATTATTATTAAAATAATGAAATAACATATTAGTATAATAATGATACTAATTTAATTATATTTTAATTTATATAATATTTTTTAAAGATAAATTTTAATGAGAAAAAGTTATGAAGAGGGTAATACTTATGTTGGAGGCTTGATCATCTCTTAGAAATTAAATGGAAGTGATAGACATAAGATTAATATTTTAGAAAAATGTATTAAGGATGTGAAATTGAATTATATTATAGGTATATTGGGTAGATTTTAAAATTATTCTCTATTAGGAAGTGTAACCATTGAGGGGTGGAATTGATCCCCTTTGATAAGTGAAGAAATGGGTACTTTTGTGAATACTATTTTCACATACATAATATAATTACATTTTTTCTTTGTAAAAGTCTCAATAATTTAGAAATATGATGTTTGGGGTGAAATTTTGTTGATAAATTCCCATAAGATACATGTAACACTTTTTTTATACTGGTTTCAAGTCTTTTACCTTTTTTAACATTTTTACATTTTGATGTTTACTGTGGTAACTAATTTTTAGATAAGTAATTAATTAGTTATTTTTATAAAATTTAAATTTTAATACAATATTTGTATTGAAATATTTAATTGAATTTTATATATACAACATATATTATTTTAATAGTAATAAATCATAAATAATGGGTTTATATATATAAATATAATATTTTAATATGATATTTTTTATCACCGTGAGTTATATTAATATATATTTACCACATAAAAAATACTCTAATACATTATAAATATTAAACATGTGACCAAAAAAATAATTTTAATGACAATTATTTAAGTGATCATAATTTCAATGACCATATTTCATTCATATATAGAAAGTTACAGAACCTGTTAATTTTACACTTCTAATATTGATAGTTTTCATTTTAGGCCAAACAAATTTCTTTATCCTTTCATGGCATTCCTTCACATTTTAGGTTTTTTATATTAATGTAGATTATGAAAGGCGATGATAGTCCATAGTAGATTTTCTTCCTAAAAATATTATTCATTTCAATTTACTATCCCTTTTTATTTTTTGTAATTTTAATGTATGTAATTATCCATGATTTGTAACAATACACTATATATGATATGTGGTTCATATACATTCATTATAATGTTTTATTATTATTGAATAATGTACTGTTTGGTTGGTTCATATCTGTTTTATCCCAATCTATAATTTTTTTTAATTATTTTTAAAGAGTGTAGAAAAATTCAATATAGTTATAGATATAATTAATAATAATAATAATAATAATAATAATAATAATGGGTCCTGAAACCTATGGTGTTCCATTGAATTATTAGGATTATATATATTACACCACAATTTATACTATTCTAAGGGTTAATGATGGCTATCAACTACTAAAATTACTATAGCAATCGAAGAAAGGTAATACCTAGACAATAACACCAATTAAAGTGGGTGAAAAAGTGATATTGTGACATCCCAGAACTCATTCACTCATAAGTAACCAAACCTGAGGTCCAAATGGAATCGAGATCACCTCCCTATATGGGACTGGTTTCTAACTAGCAGTTATGTTCTATGGTTATATAATGGAGATACAATAAAATATTTATAAAAGTGGATAACAATAGTAATAATAATTACAAAGCAATAAAAATAAAAATAAAGAAGTGGAAAATAAACCGGATACACAGTATACAAAATCCATAACTTGTAAATAATATCAAATATAGATGATTTCAAGAAGATAAAAAAGAAATTTGGATGATAGTCTATACTAGTATATACAAAAGAGATAAAAAGTCCTATAATAACTATCACCATGAGCATACTGAGAATGAGATAAATTATATTCTCCTAGGATCCCACATAAGGTAATCCAACATCTATAGTTGGGTCCTTAAAATTTCCTTGCCCATATCAATGAAATATTCTTGGGTACCAAATAAGCGGATGAACTATGTGTATGTAAAACTCAGAAGTTCACCACAAACGATGTCTAATGAAAATCTAGTATGTGAATATAAAATGTTACAGTGGAAATGTAAATGTATATAATTAATTAAAGTAATAATAATACATGTCAATATTAGAATCTTTATAGGATACCTAGCTGGCCTAACATGATTCAACCTAAGATGGATGTCTCTGATCATATGAATATTAAATGGTTAGGTATCAATGTAGCATAGAGAATGTATCCAAGTATAATAATCACAAAGTATCCATAAGAGACCCCTGGAATACCTAACCTTATATGGTCAATCCCACTTGTAGTGATCAAACGATGTCTTAGGAATGGGGCAATGAGTGTAATCTTAGCGAATAACCATTTACATTGAACCCTAATAGGTTCTAGCCAATTCTAAGGCGAAGTATAAGGTTATATAGAGAAAACTTTGTCCAGAGCCCAAGGAGATAATCCAAGGCAGTTCATATCTAAAGAAATCAAGACGAATCCAAGGAGATGATTGAGAGCATTATTATTTTTGGAGTATGTAATTAAATTACTAATGTCAAGATTATGAATTTACATATTTAAGACATTATCTAAGGCCATGTTTTGTGTCTAACATAGAGATCACATCAATGAATTATCTAGAATCCTATGAGTTATCCCAAGGAATTCAAGGTTAGTAATCTAGGTCTTATTCAATATAGGAAACCATTTTTATTAGTTCTAGGTCCATAATAAATATGATCTATAGTAAGACCAATCAAGGGGCTAAGTGAAGTATACATACCATGTTACAATTCATTTGAACAGAATTTTTCTATTACATTTATCTGTTTCAAAGAGGTGAAAGTGAAATATCTTTTTAAATAAGAAATTCTATTTATCATTATGGTCATTCCTTTGTATAAGTGACAAACCATACCCCCATGAGGGTTGTTTTTTCGAAAATAAATAATAGTTTTAAATATAATTTAAACCAACACACCATATTGGGTAGTCAAAGTATAGGGTTTAAACCTATAAAATTAATGAGTTATAAAAAATAGATATAATATAATTTTTTACATATATATTATTCTCTAAGTGACCATCGATCTGAGGGTGGTATGTTGTACTCAGAATTACCAATGAGATGAGAGCCTCTGGAAACCCTTTCTAGATTTGACAAGTGAACCATGAATCTTTATATGATATAATGGTATATAGACACCAAACATTTATAATCTCATATATAAAAATTCTCCCATGGTCTTCCACTTATACGGTCTCCTGAATAGAAAATAAGTTTATAGCCTTCATCAGTTTGTCCATAATTACACATACAATGTCACTAACTCAAGGTGACTTTAGTAACCCCATCTCAAAATACATGGTGACATTGTACCATTCCTTCTTTAGGATGGGTTGAAATTTTAATATACCTGAAGGCCATTTGTGTTTCTCTTTCCACTACTAACAGGAAGAACACCCCCTAACAAACCCATAAGATCTACTTTTTCATCCCATGAAACCAATATTAGAGGCCTTAATCATGATATGTCTTTGTGTGTATGGGATGTAAAACCCACATTTAATCATGCGATTATGACACCAAATCCTATAACATGTCTCTAGATACCTACACATTCCCTTGTATATCTTTGATATCATCCTCATTAACAACAAAAACAAGTGGTGGGTCATTACCTGAAATACATTACATAAAGACTAATCCATCATGATATGAATATTGCATCCTATTCACTAAATCTAGAAGTAGTTAATGAACTTATAAATACATGGGAAATGGATTTTTTTTGGAACTAATAAAATTAAAAATTCATTTTATAATGAATATAAAAAATCTTCCATTCACTACTAGTATAATGAATGAATTGATTTTGAGTCTTTTAGCTAAATGAAATATTAACTTTATTGGCCTTACCTGGCATATAGACATGATCAAATAAAATAGTCTAAAGGTATTTAACCCATATTCCCCATCACTGGTTCTATTATTTATAAGACAATATCTATTTGAGGTTTTTATGGTCCATGTATTCCTTACACCATTCCCATAATAAATAATGTCTCCATACATGTAAAAAATGAACAATAACTTGATGGAATACTAATATTATTACAATATATTGCGTGTTCTTTATGTTTTTGTGTTCTCAAACACCCGTTATATTATAATGATTTTTTGTTTTTATGATTGTTTATTTGGTATTATATTTATTTAATCCCCTTTTATATTAGTTCTACAAATTATGGAAATTTCTAAAATTTAATTATGTTGGAAAAATATGCTACGTGAGGAAATCAGGTACGTTAAGATTAATATATTTAAGAAAATAATCTACATCAATTTGATATATGAAGAAAATTCTTATTTTAAATGTCCATGATTCAAAAATGGATATGTGGAAATGACATTTTTCATTGAATCACCAATGTGAGCAATCACCAAAATCAATCCATTGGATTTGTGAATTAGTTATCAGGATCAATATGCTATGTGGTTCAAGTGAATGGTGATATCAGCTGTGTAGTTCTAAATGGGAATATAAGACATTAATATAAATACATATGTCCTATTTAATTGAGCAATATGAAGAACACCTGCATAATTAAGCCATGTGAAGAAATCAAGTATATATAGAATGAAAATGTGGATCAATTCATCTACATGAATTAAAATTAGTGGAATTTAGTAATATGGTGTCAAATAATCTAATATATTATTCTATAAACAACTATTTATTTCCATTGGTTTATTTTTTGTGGGAATTAATTCATTCATGTATGAATTAAATATTTTATTCTCTTTTTATGGTAAAATTAATTAAAAAAATGTTTGTATGTACTAAGAAAAGAAAATAATATAGGGATAAATAAATGATCAATCATATTTCCATGGAATTTTCAAGAAAAGAATATATTAAATTTAATTCCAAGACAAAATTTAATAGATATGATAGTATGAAATTCAAACTGAAACATTTAATGTATTTGCATGTGTGGTGAAGAAAAGAAATGGAAATAAAACTCAAGAGAAAAAAGAAATTTTTACTCTTGTATATCTATCAAGAAAAAATAGTGGTACTTTGTTTTTTAGTCAAAGAAGAAGAATCAAAAAGATCTATAGTTTCTTTATCTAGAACATCAATTTTTGTTTAATTTGGAAATTATCTTCATGATATATTTAATTCTTATATTACCTCTTTATGATTTCTTATTTGTGTTAGTTACATCTTATAAATATGAGTATCATCTATAAAATTTCAAATTCATTCATTTTATTGAGTGCGTGAAGGTTATTGGTAAGTGAACCTTGAAGGATGGTTTTTGTAAATCCTTATTGGAGTTCAATAAAATCAAATGGTATTGTACTAAGGGTCAGCTACTTAAACTCAATCATACGACCTTTGAAAATAATAATATAGAGTCCTTAGTAAAAATTATTATTCTAGTTAAAATCACTAAGCTCTAGGATTTGAGCATTGGTTGAGTAGACTAGGGGATTTGTATTCTCTAAACCACAATAAGTCATTTCTATATGAAATATATTCTTTTTGTTATTATTTATAATTTTTTTATGTGTTAAGAAAATTTCATAACTCATCATATCATAATTAGAGTAGTTTTGAAATCCAAAAAATATAATGAACTCAATTCAACACCTATAGAGGCTTAGTGAATCACGAAATTGACCAAAAAAGGTATCAATGTAATTAAATGTTCATTTCCCATATTTTAAAAGATATATTCTAAAAAATAAACTTGAAAATGACAAAAATGACTTAAAAAACGGAATGTATGACAATGGTAAGATACCTTTTCTTTAATAATGAAATATATGGTGTCTAGAAGTAATTAATGATATTTTGCATGAATAACCTTGTTTAAAAATTTATTTTAAAAGCTATGAATCCATGTACTATTCCTGAAGGATATATATATAAGTGGGATTCTACCACTAAAGAATAATATTATTTAATCTCTAAAGCTATTAATGATTTATTATGTAGTCTCAGTCTCGATAATTATAGTAATGTTTCATAATGTTCAATAGCTCCTGATATGTGGACTACCATATTAGTTATTTCTGAAAGTACTAAAAATGTAGAATCTCTTATATATAATACTACCAAGCATAAGATTAATAGTTTCAGACTGATGGAAGGAGGCGACATTACTCAGTTAAATTGAAGACTTATTGTGGATGTAAAAAATGATTATACAATAGGAGAAAAAAAATACTCAACCTGATCAGGCTCTAAAAATACTTAGAAAAATGCCACTTAGATTGAGTGTTATCTCGACTTTCATTATGGAATTTGTATTAGTCAGTTATTTTAAAATAGAGTATCATATTGAAAACATATGATATATAATTATAACATTGAAACTAATACATATGAGAATAAAATTTTGATGAAGGAAAATGTTTTATGAAGTTTTATACATCTAAATATGTCTAGAATAATAATAACATATTAATCTATAAATAATCTAGAAAAGACTAAAATTTAAGAAATTTTGGTACAATGGATTACCATTTTATGTCTGAAAGAATGTTCAAAAAGTTTTACAATAATGGTTGTGGTTTTAAAAATCCCTTTATTAAGTTCATGAATCATAATGAAAACTCTATATAAGTTATATGCTACAATTTTAATAATCTAGGACACATTATGTTTGGATACTTTAATTTCACGATAATAATAAATTTTGAATATTGACTTTAAAGAAGGATGGCTATGTTAAGAAATCCAAGAATGACATAATAGTTAAACATAGTTCTTCAGATGCTTTTAGTGATGTCATATCTTCGAAATTAGAAGTTGAAATTTTTAATCAAATGTATACCATGTGCTTTATGGAACACATAGACTAGGTATATTCTTTTTATTCTCCTAAACATGAATTTAATTTAAAAAATGAAAAGAATTATATTTATGAATTAAATTGGTACTGTACCATTCTTGAAATATAATATGAAGGAATTTAATTGAAAAAAGTCTCTCAATTATTCATATAAAATTGTTTTAATTGAAAAAAAGGACTTAAAAAAACAAATTTTAGAACCAAAAACCGATCTATTAAATTTTGGTACATTTTATTATTGAAAATAGTAATAAAATTGAAAATATACAAAAAGAATTTCCATATAATAAATTAGTTTTATGTATTTTAAAAAAATTAAAATACTAATTGAATCAAATTTTCGGATGTATTAGTGCTTAATGAAATAATTTTTTTATTACGAAGTAATTTAGAGGAACCAAATATTTATAAAAATTATTATATTCTATTATATATGATTAAAAACACCTCTTATGTAATTTTTTTTCAATGTGGATAAAGAAGGAAATATTCTAATAATTTATGTTTAATAATCCCTAAATTTTGTGGGGTTAATCATGATTTTATTTAAAAATATTATTCTACATTTATTATACATTTTTTTGGATACCTAATGCATATTTGGGGTTCTAACTCATTAGTTTCTTATATTGTTAGACCTGAAAAATATATGTAACAATTTTTTTTATTAATTTATTTGTTTTTATAAGAAAAAAGACTCAATAAAATCAATAATAAAATAGTATATATTCAATATACTCTCAAAACCTACGAGTGACCATTTCCTAAATATCCACTTATTATAAAAAATTTATAGAGGCTATGTCAGATTTCTTGAAAATTTCAAAGGGAAGATTATGGGAGTAGTATCAGTTGGTAATCCAATAACATTCATCATCAAAAAATATCTCAATGTATAAGGGATAAAGAAAATTATGATAATTATTTCACAAAATTTTGATAATGGTTATTTTTTATATTTCATTAACAATACATTTCTATTAACAAAAAATTGTAAAATTTAAGTTAACTTGAATAGATTACATCTATACTCAAGATATTAAGTCTTTGAGTGCAAACGTGAACTATTTAAAATCATAATTAAATGAATATTAAATTTGGAATAGATGACTAATACATTTTTATCTTTATTCATTGAGAAAATGTGGAAAAAATAATCCAATTTTATATTCACCTCAACTTAAATTTAATACAGAGAAACTATGTGATGCATTCAAAATTCTAAAGCAACATAAGTCATATTTTTAAAAATTAAATATGTTTCTACTTCAAAAACGCTAGTACTTATTCAATTTGAATTTTTTGTTCAATATATAATTGAAATGTAAATGGAAAATATTTTGTTTATGTGTTGGTTGATGATTTTCAGTATTTACATAGATTCTCTCTTTTGAGTGTAAATACTGAATACAATTGTATTTTTATATATTTTTTAAATAAGATTAAAATTATTAATATTACCAAATTATTACTTTATATAGTGAAAAGATTAGGGGAGTTTAAAACCATGAGTTCAATTCCTATAGATTAAAACATTGTATCAAACACATATTTTATGCCACCAAGACACATCAAAATAATGGTGTTCTTAAAATTAGTAAAAATTTATTTCATGTTATTTATAGGAAAATGTTTTGTGAATATAACCAACCAACTCAATTTGGGGATTAAGTTTTCTATACAACATGTTAGATCATAAATAGAGTTATAATTAGGCCTATTTTGAAGAAAACACTCTATGAGGTATGGAATTACACAAATCCAAATGCTGGATTATTCAAAGTTCATGGATGAATTTTTTTTATTCTGAACATGATGGAAAATATTTGGAAATTTTATCCAAAGGATGATAATGGAATCTTCCTTGGGTATTCCACTACTTACAAGGAATTTAGTGATTTCAATTAATGGTATAAGATTGTTAAATAATATAATAATTTAAAATTTAATAAAATTGATCATTTTTATCAATAATGTACTCAAGTTGAGGGGCTATTAGATTCAATTGAATATGTGAGACATGAACCAATATTTTATAATAAAAAGGACCATGATTTTCTACTTGATTTTGGAGAACCAAATCCAAAAAGTATGGATACTAGTGAAACAAAAATATTGATTTAAAGAAAACCTATAACCACTAAAAATAATCCATTATAAATAGTTTTATAAAGTTAAAATAAAGTTATTAAGACTCGAAAGAGTGTAGGAAATGATGTATAATTCTCTGACTTTCTTCTCAAGTAGAATCTAAAACCATTGAAGAATATATATTTTATTAGAGTTGGGATTTTGCAACATTAGATGAATTAAACCAGTTCAAGAGAAAAATGGTATGAAATTTAGCTGATATAACCACTAAAAATATTATTATAGGAAAAAATAGGGTTTTGTGAATAAATTTTATGATCATAGAATGATAGGTAGGAATAAGTATTGACTAGTTGGTAAATGTTACAAAAAGATAGAAGTTTTTGATTAGGAAGAGACCTTTTCACCCATATCCAAACTAGGTGTCATTAGGATTATCTGTTCCTATGCATCACATATTAATTTTATATGATTTCAGATGGATGTAAAATATTCCGTTTAAATGGTTTTCATATGGATGGGCTATAAGTTGAACAACCACCTAGTTTTCAAAATACTTGTTTTTTAAATTAAAATTTTCAACATACAAAATCAGTTTATGTATTTAAATAAGAAAATATATCTTTTTATAAACATTTACATTCTTCTATTTTGTCAAATATATATTCAGTTGTAATGGGATATCCTACAATTTTCAATAAAATATCATCTTTAGATATTTCTATTGTTCAGATATATGTTGATGATGTTATGTTTGATTCTATAAATAAATATATCGTGTAATGAATTTTCAAAACCCAGGGAAAAATAATTTGAAAGTATATTAATGGGTGGATTAAACTATTTTATAAGATTTTAGATTTATAAAGGATCCTATGCTAATGTTATAAATCAATGTAAATATATTATTGACATATAAAATTTTTTTGGACTTGAATGAGGTAAAGTACAAACAAATTGTACGAGTTCTAATGAAAAGCCTTATATAAATGTAGATGTGAAACTAGTTTAAATGATGTTATATAGGGTAATAATTTAGGGTCTATTGTATATCAAATCTAGTGGGATATATATTATGTTTTAAATATATTTATACGAAATATTTCATGCAAGTCCCATGTAATATCATTTAAAAGACTCTAAAAAAATTTATGATTTTTGAAAGGAACAATTTATCATTCCTTGTTTTTTTCAAAAAAAAATTATTTTAATATGAAATTGTATTCTAATACTATCATTGGTTGTTGTATACTACATAGGATGAGTACTTCAAAAATATGACACATTCTTTGTAAATACTTTTTTTCCTAGTCTAGTAAGAAACAACCCTTACTGAATTATGCCCTAATAATATTGAATTTATAGCTGATGGTATTTGTTTTTCACAATTATTTTGGTTGAAACACAACTTGATGTATTTTTGATTTATTTATAATCATGTCTTAATAAAACGCAATAACACTAGTGCTATCAATATTTTAGTAAATCTGATCAATCATTCTAAATCTAATAATATAATCCAAAGACATCATTTCTTGAGAGACCAATCCAAAAAAGTTGATATCACACTTGAATTTGTATCTACTATGAAC
Organism: Viscum album; assembly: GCA_963277665.1. NCBI lineage: Eukaryota > Viridiplantae > Streptophyta > Magnoliopsida > Santalales > Viscaceae > Viscum > Viscum album. Next base: position 941,717,641 of record OY728138.1, on the reverse strand, counting down.
TAATGATATGATATTTCTACTAAGACTCTTTCATGTTCACATTTCAATCTTTTTAAAATAAAATTGGGGTTATACAAATATAAATTATTTTATCATATTTTTTAATTTTTAATTATATCTAAATTTATGAATTAATTATTAATTTCATTTTATTTTAGTGATTTAATGATATTGAATAAAATTATTATACATTTATTTATATTTATGTAATTATTTTTTACTAATTAAATTTTAGAAAAATGTTTGAAAACCTTTTTTTGGAAGAATTATTACTTCTTTTTTACTTCTTTTTTATTTTGTTTTATTTTTTTGGATCAAAATCGACCAAAAAATTCCAAATTGGCTATGTACCCTATTTGTAAATACGGTTTGTGCCCAAAAACCTAGGAATGGATCCCCAAACCATTATCATTTCCCTTATTTTCTTCTCTTTGAATTCGAATCATTACCTCTTTCAACTTTTATATCTCCTGGTTCTTTATCCACCTTTTATCAACCTTCTAAAAACTTTCTGTAATGAGAAAGTCCAATCATACAGATATTGAAAATTTTGTTTCTTTCCAGAAAGCCATGTCAGGTGATACATCATGCATAGTACTTGATGTGAATGCTATAGATATGGCCTTGCTAAATAGTATCGAAATGTTGATAAATATAGTATTTCTGTTTCAAGGATGAGAGTTTATGTTAGATGATAATAAGTTAGTTTTTTTATATTTGGAAGAAGTTAATAAGTTTATAAGAAACTTAGAGTTCTAGTTTAGTGATGTAGAGGATGTGAAATCATCGAATGTCAATGGATAATCTATGATTGTTTCATCGTATGAAATGACAGGAATCATCCACTATCCTCATAGGGGAGAGTCTAGAATTATAAAAACTATAGTTGAAACAGTTTTAGTGGGAACAAATATGGTTTTTATTTTTTTGGAACATATTATTTTGAGAAGAAAGAGATAAATTACTTAGAAGCTGAATTAAATGCCCCATATAAGTCTATTTAGTCTCAGATTTCCCAGAGAGAGGGGAAAATGAGAAATATGTTATTTCAAGATATTCATATATCATATTTCATGTTAAAAAATAAAAAAATGAATATTCCAATATTTATGATGCATTTTATGCATCTCCTCTTTCAAGGTAAAATGATGTTGAACTACTTTCCATTTTCTAGGATAATCTCCCTTATGATAAATAAAAATGAAGTTGACTTGAATGAGGGAAAATATTCCATGTTTATTAAGAGTAACACTCTTTGAGTTGTGATCCTAAAGTCGTTTAGCTACTTTTGATATGCAGTCTCAAATTCTATTAGACCCATTTGATAATAATTTGTAGCTCCAGTGGTTATAACACCTTCTTCATTAGCATAGGGGGAGCCATCCCAAACCTCACTAATAGTGATGCATCATACATTGAGGCAATACCTAAGGGAGGTTCATAATTCAGTTGATGGTAGATTATAGTCTCAAATTTCAGAGATCAGATATGTAGTAGAATTTGAAATCCATAAATTTGATGCTATTGTTTCTAAAGTTTATAAATCTTTTTAGCACATTGAGCTAGTTGTTTAGATAGTTGATCTAGATCATGAGGAAAGTCTAGTTGAAACTATTACATGTATCCCAGTAGTAATAAATAGAGTTAATCCTAAAGTGTAGGGCCTTGATATTGATCTAATTATATTAGGATCACATACTAGAATAGATGGATTGGGATATTTACCTGTGTATTTTTTTGATCATTCTCACACTCCAACATTAGTTCCATCACCTCCTCATGTGAATGAAGATACAACATCAGTCTATAAGAGTTTTTATTGTTATGATATACAAACAATTTCTTATAAAATTATTAAAGAATTTAATAATATCGTAGGATATTATAGTGAGTCCAAAGAGTTGACATTTTTAAAGTATGTGATCACAAAACTCAGAGGAAGTTTAGTTTCTAGAGTTGATATTGATAGGATAGTTAGGATGATGAATCCCAAAATAGTCAGATCAAATATATAAACCCTATTAAAAGTTTTAGCTCTGAAGTGAATTTAAATTATATGCAAAACATGAAAGATAAAGTAAACTGACTTAAATACATTTGTCCCACCATGACTGGGATAAATGATCTTATTTTTATTATTTCGTCTAAATGGGAAATGATTCTAAATCATCACATATATCAATTTGATATGTCATAGGATGGATTTCATTAGATTTAGAGTTTTTTCCTAACATTAAAGAGATGTTAAAACATTTAATAAGTGTAGTTGTAAGTCATTATGAGTTCATTAAGTTGTTTACATTGAGTTCAAATTCTATATCTGAACCTTTAGTAATTTCTGATTTTTAGAATCACTTTAATATGATATCTTTAGAGTTAAATTTTGTGTGCTCTTAGATTCAATCTATTCAGTGTGAAATATTTAATCCTATCCTATTGAAATAAATTCATGAAATCTTTTTTTTGAATTCTTTGACATAAGAGAATTTGTAAGAGGACTTGATGTTGGAACTGTTATGTCATTAATTGAAATTTATGTCCATATTTAGGAATCTATTGACAATGAAGGGGAAGAGACTTTGAGTATTATAAAGGTAGTGAGTGATATGGTATTCTATTCTATTTTCCAAGTTATTAAAAACCATCAGAGGTTTTATCATATTCCATCTAACATTCTTCAAGGGGAGAAAAATACTTTGAGTGAATCTTCTGAAAGAAGATTCTAGTTCCTCAAAATCAAAGGTAATCCATATATTCTAGTTCATCCAAAATGAATATATAATTAGGTCTATAAGATCTTCTTATTTAATCCTTTTGTGAAACAAACTATTATTACACCAATTTCCCATGATCCTACAATAATAGAAACTGATAATAGTAATCCATTAGTTCCTTAAACTCCTTAAATCACTATTTAAGATGTGGCTAAATTTATATTAAATGAATTATCCAATGTGGATAAAAATATAAAATATTTAGAGGGAGTACTAATCAAATTCAAATTCTCAAAAAACCGAATTTAGAAATAGTTATATGAAGGAACTCTTACTCATCCCTCAGGTTATTAATAAATTTACTTAGCCATATCTTATTAGGCATTCTCATATAGAGAACATGAATATATAAAATATATCCTAAAAAATTATCTCTCAATAGTTTTCTAGATGGAAAAGAAATCCTCTAATTCATTTGTCCCACCATGACTGGGATAAATGATCTTGTTTTTATTATTTCGTCTAAATGGGAAATGATTCTAAATCCTCACATATATCAATTTGATATGTCATAGGATGGATTTCATTAGATTTAGAGTTTTTTACTAACATTAAAGAGATGTTAAAACATTTAATAAGTGTAGTTGTAAGTCATTATGAGTTCATTAAGTTGTTTACATTGAGTTCAAATTCTATATCTGAACCTTTAGTAATTGCTGATTTTTAAAATCACTTTAATATGATATCTTTAGAGTTAAATTTTGTGTGCTCTTAGATTCAATCTATTCAGTGTGAAATATTTAATCCTATCCTATTGAAATAAATTCATGAAATCTTTTTTTTGAATTCTTTGACATAAGAGAATTTGTAAGAGGACTTGATGTTGGAACTGTTATGTCATTAATTGAAATTTATGTCCACATTTAGGAATCTATTGACAATGAAGGGGAAGATACTTTGAGTATTATAAAGGCAGTGAGTGATATGGTATTCTATTCTATTTTCCAAGTTATTAAAAACCATCAGAGGTTTTATCATATTCCATCTAACATTCTTCAAGGGGTGAAAAATACTTTGAGTGAATCTTCTGAAAGAAGATTCTAGTTCCTCAAAATCAAAGTTAATCCATATATTCTAGTTCATCCAAAATGAATATATAATTAGGTCTATAAGATCTTCTTATTTATTCCTTTAGTGAAACAAACTATTATTACACCAATTTCCCATGATCCTACAATAATAGAAACTGATACTAGTAATCCATTAGTTCCTTAAGCTCCTTAAATCACTATTTAAGATGTGGCTAAATTTATATTAAATGAATTATCCAATGTGGATAAAAATATAAAATATTTAGAGGGAGTACTAATCAAATTCAAATTCTTAAAAAACCGAATTTAGAAATAGTTATATGAAGGAACTATTATTCATCCCTCAGGTTATTAATAAATTTACTTAGCCATATCTTATTAGGAATTCTCATATAGAGAACATGAATATATAAAATATATCCTAAAAAATTATCTCTCAATAGTTTTCTAGATGTAAAAGAAATCCTCTAATTCTATTTATTATTTATTTAAGTTAGATATCATAAATAAAATAGACATGTGTGATGATGCCTTGTTCTCTCTAAAAGGAATATGAATTCTTAAACCCACAACTCAAGATACCTTTTGAGGAACTTGTTAATGTGAATATACCATTTTTATCCATCTACAATATATAAGAAATAGAAAACTTATGTTGATACTTCCCTTGTTATAGAATAGTCTAAGAAAAATTCTTTAACTTCAAGACCTCCAAAGAATTTGGTATTTTTCCAGATAGTTCATATTATTTCAGTATGTATTTAAAAAATATTAAATGAGATCTCATCATCCTACCCAAAGAACAAGGCAATGATTTACCATTGGAAGTGAATAATGTGAATCAAGAATGGTTTGTAAATCATAGTTTCCTCTATATGCAGACATAAAAACAACTTATTAGACCTCTCCAATATTCAAGAAGCCTCCACCCATACCTTCATCAAAATTTTACCTAACCCATAATCTAGGGTCTTCTGACTAGTGTATCGTATATGTAATTTTTTGGGTGTCGAATGGATTTATTTATAACTTAAATGTTGATAGTTAATGGAATACTTCATTATTACTAATTAATGTGTTTGTCAGAGATTATTTTCATTAAATGTTTTAATTTATAATTTATTTTCGGAATTTTAGTCTTTCAACAAATTTCATTTTGTTCCATAACTATAATTCCATATTTCATCACTCTAATTAATAAATTAATCATGTTGTCATCTCAATATCCTTCCATTTTAATGAAATAAAAGGGGGATAAGTTTACGTAATGGGAATAAGTAACCTTATGAGTATAAGTGTTAGATTAACGAGGATAAGAAAGTATATAAAAAAATTATTAAAAGTTATATATTTATATATTACAAATATTTGTTTGAAAAATAATTTAAATAGATTAAAATTTTATGTATAACTCTTGATGGTTTTTTAATCATCCAAAAGGGGGATACTAATGGAATACTAATTTTTTCCCAACATATCAAATATACTTTATGATTTGATGTTCCCAAATATCCTTTATATGCTTCTAATGTTTTTATTTTTAATTGTGTTTAATAGTTTTTATCATTATTGATGATATTTTTCAATTATTTTTAAGAAGTATTAAATTTTTATAAAATTATCCTATATTTAAAAAATTGGTTATCTGAGGCAATCCACTACATGAAGATTCAACTTAATTGGGAAATTGGAAACAACAATTGTATATATAAAGGAAACATGTATTTGAAATGAATACATCATAAAAATAACTATGTAAAAATATCATACATCGATGAATCAACTATGTTAGAAATAAAATACATTGACTAATTAGTTTCATGAATCAATTATGTGGAGTTATTAGCTACGTGATTTTTATACGCGGTGTAATCGACTACATTGTTCCAATTTTATACATAATTAATTTATATATGTCATAATTTCGTATGAATATCATCTATATGAATAATGCCTAAATAATTTCATATCATAAAGAAGTAAACTACGTGATGAATGAATAGATGGAGAAACTTGGTTACGTTAATTCAAATCAGCAGAATTCAGTTATGTGTTGATCCAAATTCAGCTATGTTGTTATACAACTTGGTATTTATTATCATTGGTGTACTTTTAGGGTAAATTAATGATTAAATTCATTATTTAAATATTTAATTACATATTTGTGGTACAATTGGTAATAAAAATATGTAGTAACCAAGATAATAAAATTGTACAAAGATAATTTAGTGCCTAGTCATGTTGACATGGTATTTTCCAGAAAAAGAAATCTAAAATTTTATTCAAAGGCCATATTTTTCAAATCTGATGGTATTTACTAAAAATTGAATATATTAATTTATTTTATCTTGTGGTGAAGAAGATAATATATATAATATTAAAAATAATAAATAAAAAATCACTTTCACTCTCATATATCTCTCTCAAAGTTATATCAATACTCTTTTTTTTCAGTTAAAAAATAATTAGATTCACATTCTATATCTACGCTAGAATGATCATAAATGTTGTGTCTTTAGAAAAATATCATCAAGATACATTTAATTCATATATTCTCTCATAGAGATTTATTCTCTAATATTATTTTATTCTTGAAACTCATAATCCATCTATAAACATTCCTATTATTTCCTTCTATTATATGTGTGAAGTTATCAACTGAAGTCACGTTGAAGGATGGTGTCTGTAAAGACTTTTTGGATCCTAGTAAATTATCTAGGTAATTTACCACATGGAAATTGCTTCCAATTAGTTATTCATTCCCTAGAAAAAGGACTACTAACCCTTAGTAAAAGGTTTGGTCTAGTGAAAATACCCAAGCTCCATGAGTTCAACATTGGTTGAGTGGACTAGGGTATTTATGCACCTTGATCCATTTTAAATATTTGGATACTAATATTATTATCTCTAACATTATTTAAACTTATTTTATATTAAAAAATTTATAAATACTCACAATTTAAATATGGTGGTTTTCTACGAAAATAAAATTTAAACAACTCATTTTACCCCCTTTGGAGTCATAGTGCAATTGGTCTCTAACCAACAAGGTTGCTAACTCGAGTTTGTGAGTCGAGTAATTATTCTTGTGAAGTATTATGTGATGTGACACATATGATATGAATCATTCTTATTAAATCAAAATAGTACCTTCTCGATTCCTGATGCAACATAAGAAACTTGTATCACATTCTGGGCATGGAAAAAATTATGATCAGTGATGAGGCACACATTTTTTCAACTCCTAAAATGAATCCTAATAGAATTCATACTATGTAAAATTTACATCATTATTGTTCAATATCGTAATTGGGGATACAAGGCATGAAAATGTTTTTCATAAAATTCCAATATTAACTTGATTGAGCAAACAAATACCATATATAAAATATTTTCATGAACTACTCCAAGGAAAAAATGATTCTCCCATTTTCTAGATGTACTGATATACCTATTTCTGATATAATTTACCCAAATGAACATTGTAAATATAGAATTAGAACTTTTTGAGCTTGGAATAAAAGCTATGCACACATAGTATACATAGTGTGATATAAAAGTTTTTGGGATGATCATGTCATGTTTGAAAATACAATAAGATATCATCCATGAAAATGACCACAAAAGATTCAAGGTAATGCTAGAAAACTCTATTCATCAAGGGTATAAAGGAAACATGTTCATTTTTTATACTGAATAACATAACCAAATATTCATAATGGATATATCTAGTTTAGAAAAATGTTCGTGGAATATATGAGTGTTTCACCCTGACATGATGATTGCCCAATCTCAAATCAATCATCAAGTGGTCCCAAGCTCCTCCAAGCTAATTAAAGAGATCATATATATAATTAAGTGGAAACTAGTTCTTAATAATATGTTGATTCAATAATCAATAATTTACATATATCCTTAGGGTACTATCCTACTCTTTGGAGAAAATCATTTATGAACCTGAAAGAGATGTAATCGGTTGTATAGATCCTTTCGATTTTAATTCCTCTAACTATCTCTTATGCTCATTAAGCTTAGTAAGATCCATCCTATATAAAATAATGGGTTTTGTATCTACTCTAAGATATAGTTTTATAGTTAATTATACCAATTTCTACAGAAGTATCCCATAAAATTTACCATATTAGAGAAAATTTAATCAGTTAAAAATTAGTTGTAAATTAGCCTATTGTACTCCTCGATCATCATAAAAAATGAAAAGATCTCTAGGCTAACAATCTAGCCATCCTATGAATCTTACGTCTATATCTACTTACTTTTACATTCCATTCCCCCATATAAACATAGTTATCTCCCTTATATGATGTAAAATGCACCCTACATTGATAAAAAACAATATCATATTGAAAAGAAACTAACCTATTCATCCTGAGAATTATATAGAAGCACTTATTCTTGAAAAAAATATAGTTCTATAAGAAATAGTAACCACCGATCTTAAGGGTTAACTCCTTGCATCAAATAATTTTTTTTACCATACTCCAACCAGAGTATCAAGAGAGACTTCCCCATAAATGTACTGAATCTCAATCCCAATACTTTAAATTAAAGATGAAAATATGTATGTGTGTGAAGCACTAAATCAAATAAAGTAGATACTATAATTGAGGCTACTATGATGGTACCTCACACTATAGGTGGTCTGAAACACTACTTATCATGTGTATATTGTACTGCATGAATTTGGAAAGATCCATATCACTAAGATACAAGCTAAAATACATGACCGGATTCACTCTTTTGGAACTATACATCAAAATTATGGCTTCCATGACCTCATACACCACCGTGGACTCTAAAACAAGTTGTTCTCCGGCTACCATCTTGGCATGGTGACACTATTCACACTCTTGAATTTGTAGCTAGTAGTGATTATCTTTTATAAGGGACTGATGGAATGGTCTAACAATTTTTTTGAGATTTTTCATTCTACACCTGGGTTGACACACTTCTAGATCTCTTGTAGAATGTGGAATCAGGTGATCCAATCTTCCATACCAATGGAATATAACTTAATTAAAAATGCGTGTACTATGATTTTCTATAACCGTGTGGGATGTCTCAAGGAGGTTCTTACTACAACTTATTGAATCTCTCCATAGTATTGGTGATGTACCACTATGCCATGTACCTTCAACATCTATCTAATTTAAATTAAATATAGGGGTCTAGTTGACCATTTTAGAGATAATAGATATTTAAAATATAGTCCCTTGATATCCAATGGGAAATTTGATTCAATCCTCAAAACATATCACCCTGGATATTATATCCCCATCAAGGGAGGGTGAAAAGTGATGGATCTCAGTTACAGAAGCTAATTGGCCTATAACTAACTTCGTACCCACCTCTAAGTGTATAAATTCCCCAGTTCAATTTGATTTTGCGGTGAACCTGAAAATAGTCATAATTTGTAGTTTTTAAATCCCTCTAGACTAAACCGCAATGATAATATTATAGAGTAAGAACATCCCACCATTGCATTGAATATCCATGTAGCATATACATGCCATGATCATGCCTCATTTGTTTAAGTGGCTATAGTTGATAAAATGTTAGAAGTATAGCCTCATGAAATGACTCAGAAGCTTAAGGACTTCCATCATTAAAAAATGAAGGTTGGTGATTCTACTGGGATTCCCTTGTGAACTATAACATAGAAAGTGTAGTTAACTGTGCTCCATCTATATATTTCACTATCTATATGAAACTCTCTCTTTGTTTTGAATGATTAACCAATCAATGTATAATAGGTGGTACCATTAGAGGTTCCTATGGTGGAACTACCAGAAGTTCCGGTTCCACTTCCTAAAGAACATGGTCATCATTATGTTCTTGACACTCAACATGAGGCCATTGTGGGGGTATATATATAAAATTCCAAGAACACACTTCTGGCATTATAAAAAGAAAAATATCATAGATAAAAAAACAAAGTTCGGATGAAGTCCTAACTAAAAAACATATTCTTTCTAACTATATATTTATAGTGTTAGTTCATATGATATGATTTCAAATAATAATCATAATTTACAATTATATATGTTTTTAATTTCATGTTATATCGGAAAACATCCTTTAATTAGTAGTTTTAATCCCATTTAATTGATCCCATTTCTCATAAAATTAATAATTTATAAATTTATTAATTATAAAATGTTTCTATTATATATATTAAAATTACCATGATATAAAGAGATAATCATTATATGATGCAACTAGAAATCCATGTAACTACCACCAACCATTCACATTTGGTCAAAGAATGTAATAAGTCCATATATGATTGTTAAATTATTTGAATCACTATTCCAAATTTATATATTAAAAAAATATATAAACTACAATTAACATCAATTTTATTACAACCAACCTATATTTCATGAAAAACAACTTATGTTCCATGACTTAAAAATATTATAAATGGTAATTTAAGGTTCTATCATCAAAAAAAATGAAAAAAATACCTTTTAGGTTGAAATAAACTCATTATGTAAAAAAATATTTCATCATTTTTCATACAACAAATGTTATAAAATAAATGGTATAACAACTAAGGCACATAAAATAATAAATATTAATTAAAATAATCCTACCATGGCATATAAATTATATATATATATACCCACGTTCCAATAATGATTCATGGAAAAAATCTCCCTTTCCATATTTGCAGAAGGGAAAAAATTAATAATCATAGAAAATGTCGTATATCCTATGCATTATGAAATGACGGATGTCATAAAACTATAACCTTTGAAATAAAAAACAATATATCTCATCATTGGAAACCCTTATTTTCCATCAAAAATGGTTTGTCTACTTTAATGAACAAATAATCATTTAGTTCTGACATGTCCTATTCTCCTATGTTACAAACCAAAATGGAAAGGCAAGGAAGAGAAGGCTTCTGATACCACTTTGTGATGTGTTGGGAACAGTTCAATCATATGTAACTATACCTGAGGTACACATAGACTCAAGTTCACCTCCCCATACAATAGAGAATACTGACTAACTACAAGGATAAATGGTGGTATATTAGAGAGAATATGCCGTCATTATCTAATTGGAGAACAATGGTAATAATTAAGATAAAGTAACAAAAATAATAACAATGTAGTGAAAAATAAACCATCAAGAGAATATAAAACAAACAAAACCATTAAAAAATTTCAAATATAGATGATGTCATGAAGATAGAAAAATGATATAGGAATATAGTCTATACAAGTATATAAAAGAGGAAAAAAGGCTAATAATGACTACCTCCAAGAGCTTCCCCATAACTATCTCATTTATTTACTCCAAAGAACCCATAAAAGATAAATCAATAATAAATAGCTTGTCCCTTCCCTTGGTCCTTACCCACATCAAAGTAATTCTTTGGGATATCAAATGGTGGCTTGAAGTGGGTTTGATTAAAACTCAATAGGTGACCACAAATGATGTCTAATGGAAATCTAGCTTGTGATTATGAAATGTAATGGTGTAATGGTTTAATAGATATAAAATAGTAAATTAAGCATAAACCATGTAGATTTCTATATTCTCAAGGCATAAAAGTCTATACATATGTACTTCATCATAATCCATATGTCATTGATCGTTTTATTATTAATTCATCAAGGATCCAAGGAAATAGTTAAGGATTCAATTTATAATAATCAAAGAGGATCAATGGGAGACCCATGATATCTATAACCTTAGAAGGTTGATAAAACTTAGAGTGTTCACCTAAGATGTTATGTTATGTGGGTATGAGTGTAATATAATAGATGAACCCTTGGAATATCACCCAAATAGTTTCTCACCAAGCCCAAGGAAATGACGATGGAAATATTTGGATAGACATGGTTGGTGACCAATGTGATTATATGAAGAATTTGGTGATAGATTCAATCAAGATGAATATAAGGAGATGACTCAAGGAATTTTAATTTTCAGATTATTAATGTAAATCCCCAATTTAATGATGATGAATTCATGTATCTAAGTCATTAACCAACTTTATGTTTGGTTTCTCATAAGGATGACACAAAAATGACTTATTTGGTATCCTATGAGTTATCCCAAGGAATTTCTGGTTAATAATCCATGAATTACTAAAATTAGACCATGCCTTGAATGTGTTAGAAGTCTATAATAAAAATCATTCATATTATAAGTGATCAAGGGGCCAATTTAAGTATTAATGACAACTTAAAATTCATTTAATTAAAATTTCCATTCCTTTTACATTTGATTAATTGGACCAAGGGTAGTATCCATATAATTGGAAATTCAATTTATCTATTTGTATATTAATTTATATATTTGTTAATCAAAAGACTCATGGGGGTGTTTTGGATAAAATAAATAATAGTTGTAAAGGTATGTTAAACTAAAATTCCATATGGGGTTCTTTAAGTTGATTTTATTATCCAAAAATCATATCAAGTGTGTATTATTACTTTTAGAACTATGTTTAAATAAAAATTTAAAGGAATATTAATTATAGGAACAATAAATAGAGAGTTTAATGTGTGATAGATTGATGATAATGATTGATCAACCAAAATTTTAGTGAATATTACTAGACCACCAACCTTAACCATGTTATATACTCCCCATCCAGTATTGGCCTTATATTTTGGATATAATGAGAGATAATTCTAAACAAAAAAATCACATAAAAATAGGACATATTTTTTTGAGATAACACCAAATATGGTTACAAAATAGATAAAATAAATAATAAGAGTGTTAGAATTAGAGAGGGTGATACAACATGAAATGTTATAAACAAGTCACAATCTAGATGGAGAAGTTCCACCAAAACCATAATGAGGGAAGAAGGGAGGAATATATATGGGGATGTCTATGAAAAAAAGAATAGGAGGAAATAATTGGGGTTTAATATAGGATAGAAGAAAAATTTCATTTTGTATCTTTTTAATAGGGAAATGGATTCGCTGTATGGTTAACCATTTTAACCTACTTCCCATGTGCACACACATCACATGGTTCCTATGAATGGTTAGAAAAACCCAGTAAAACCTAAACATTCTGCACTATCAAAGAGCCCACACGCTACAAGGTATAGTTTCACAATCAGAAAAACTATGCATAAACCACACAGGATGATCCTATAGTAAACTAAATTCTTTTCACCGTTATTCAGAACATATTTCATGGTTTCATAAATTATTATTTACCCTCTTAGGGCCTCATGATTGAGGTGAACAATTAGTGCTAACCAGGCATTAACTATGATCCTTATCTTTATCCTCTAAAAGAATGAACTATGGCCCCCTAATCATTACTGAATGCTTTCAATACCTCCATGATATTTTTAAGAATTTATATTATGGTAAAATAAGTAATTTATATAGAAATTTAACAGACATATATGTGAATGAAAAATTAGGATATTATAGAAGTGGTGAATGGAAAACTTACTATCCACCATAGAATTAATTTTTTTATTTGATTCTAGATTTATGAATTCTTTCATCTCTAAGAATTTTTATAAGATTATAAAATCATCACTCCACTGGATAAATATTAAATCCATGGTGAATAATTAATATAGTACTATGGTTGCATCATAAGTCTATAACTCCTCTCCAGTAGAAGCTTTTGGGAAAGTGCATTATGAAAATATTTGTATTAAACCTTTATTGGAATTTGATGTGATTTTGTGCATGGATTGGTACTCTGAACAAAGATCACATATTAATTTCCATGGAAGACAAGTCACATTTCAAATTTTGAATCAACCAATTGTCATATATATATACAATGGTAAAAATTTACTCCATATAAAAATTATTTATAATATAAGGGTCTTAATGCCAAAAAATGAGGGGTATTAACTCAAATGCTTGGAAAAAAATATAATATTATAAATATGAAATATAATAAAATAAATTTATATTAACCATGAGAGAATAACATAGACATAGTAATATGTAAAATAAAATAGCATATAACATTGTGAACATTTATATATAGAAACTAGTTCAATCATTAAGTTATGAGCTTGAAATTAGGCCCTTGAGTAAACTTGAAAACATGAATATAGGTCCATGTACAGTTATATATACATGAATACTAGGTCCAGTGGATAAAATTACAAAAAAATGAAATTATGTTCTTCAAATACTATTTTTGACATGGCAACTAGGTATATTCATAATCTTATAGACATGAAAATAAGGTCTATGCATTAAATACGAAACATGAAATCAGGTTCACACATAACATATTTATATTATAAGTTATATATATTGAAAAAATTAATAACAGGGATATCATTGAACCAACCAGAACATAATCACAATCCAATCATATGTGTTTTACAAGATCATAAAGCATTGAAAAATGATAGTTTCATAATCATTCAAACATTTAATCATAGAATAAACCATGTAAATTAAATTTGTTTCATAAATATATCATAATAATAATTACAAACCATCCATAAAAAGAATAAAATTTATATCATTGGATAATATCCCCATTAAAACATATTTAACATCAAAGTATGTCACCATTATATGAAAATAGCGTTAAATGATATTTGGAATATTTATCGAGGACAATATCTTTTTCATTTTTAAATAAAAACTTTAAAATATAAAAATTTACAAAATATTAATGGGGGAATTTTCTTTGAAAACAACCATGGACATGAAAATAATTTTCAAATAACTGAGAGGTTATGAAGGAGGTAAATTACATTCAAACAATTTATTTTAAAACAAATTCCTTTAATATTTTTTGGTAAAAAATAAAAATCACCTCATTCAAAAAATGACATGATGATTACTTTTAAATTATTTTGAAAAGAATTCAATCATGGGTAAAAATGAATCTTAAAAATGATATGAATATAAAACCATAATTTAATTTTTATAAAACATGGATATGTAAGAAAAACATTTTTTGAGTTAAATGAAAAATAAAGAATATTTTTCTTTAAAATAATTATTTTGATATCTTGAGTTCTTAAATAGAGAAAAGTTAATGGAGAACCTATATTTTATATAAATAAATAAAGAATAATAAAATTAATTAGATTATTGAGAATTAGATCATGAAATTAACCATTAGAAACCTAATTATAAACACTATTAGTAAAAAATGAGATTATAATATAAAACCGTTATTTATTTAATAAAGTTTCCATCATAATCCCCATTGAAAATAATATAAATGGATATGAAAATCCCATTTTTTTATAGATATGTATCATCAAATAAATTAATTTTAATTATGTAAACTATAAAAAAATTAGTGAATATAGAATTTGTTTCATTGAAATATATGTGAGATAAAAATACCTTACTTAGGTGAAAAATATTAAATATGCTCACTAATAATGTTGAAAAAAGATAAAAGGGACATATTTAACAAATTTGAATCTAATTAATCAAAATATGGAATCCATTTTTTATGCTTTAGATCATATATGTGTATAAAATTAATTTAATAGAAACCACTGAATTTAATCAATGTAATTTTTTTTTTCAAAAAAATGCCTTTTAAGTATAAAAAAGTTTTATACCAAATTAGATCATAAAATTTATTCATTTCAGTATAATTTTATTATTAATTTTACTGGATAATTAATTTTACTTTGAAACTATTTTCAAACAAAATATAACTTTATAAATGTTTGAAATAAAAATATAATTTGTAAAAAAAGGCATTAGTTTGTTATTATTCATTGAAAAATTAATATTTTTAGAAAATTCATAGAAATTCACTATAATATAATTTAATATATTGATTTTAAAAAAGACTCTTTTTTTATTAAATAGTTTTTTAACTTTTTAAAAAATTAAATATTATATTTTCTCATATTTCTTTTTGAAGGAAACTAAATTTTAAATCCTAATATGGCATTACTAAAAAAATGATTTCTTATTTCTTAAGTGTTAATAATTTTATTGTTGAGTAGGACTATTATATAAATTACATAATTTTTTTGTTAATACTTATATCCATCAATTTAATTATTATGTTATAATGACTATGTTTAAATAATAATATTTTATGGTTCATTTAATCTCGATGCTATGTGTTATTTTCTCTATCAAACAAAATGTATATTTTAAATCCTTGTGCAGTTATATCATCCACTTTTTAAAAATGTATTCTTTTAAATTTTAATATCTTCTTGGTAATCTAATAAATGATATTTCAATTTTTCTGTTTAAAACGCACATCAGAAAAAGGGTTAATAAACCATCATCTTGAAAGAGGGAATATGGGAATACAAATGGAATTTAAAATTGCATAGAATTAGGTTCCAGAAAAGGATAAAATTTGTGGGAAGTGAAAATACAGACTTGTAGGAAAACATAATGTTCAAATAATGATACAGAGTGATAAAGAACATTTCTCATAAGAAAGTAAATGATCATGGGAAAGTTAATGGCCACAAAATCATAAATCATTTTAGTGTGAAAAAGAATGTAAATTAATAAAAAATTAATATAATTGGACGATTTTCTTGATTCAATAAGCATTTACTAGATTTTATGAAGTAATATACCATATATACTATAAAAATAAGGAGATATACTTACTCGAAAATTAGAATCTGATCCTTTAATCGAGTTCACCCACAATACTATCATTTCCTTCAAATGATGAGTATTAATGATGAAATTTTCATCCTTGAAATCATAAAAATAAATTCTAATAGATTATAAGATTTTTAAAAGAATGATAAGTCATACCTTCAACATTAAAATGTTTTCTTAAACAAAATTTTATCAATATATATCCAATATGTAAAAAATATAATTCATTAATATTTAAACATAAAACAATAATACCCAGTGTTCAACATAATCCATTACTTAAGTTTCTAACCACAATGAATCGAAAAAATACTTCTAACAAATATTGAAACCCAATCGTTAAAATGACTTGATCTCAAACCTTCTTGATAAACATAAAAATCATATTCAAATAATTTTAATCATTCATAAAGTTCCATAAATTTTTTTATACCTTGATCATATGTTCTCCAAAATATTATAATCAATTACCATAAAAATAATATATTAATCCAAAAAAAATTCACCCTTATTTCATAAATGTTCTCTGATCTTAACCAATTCCTTTCCAGTGGGTCCATGCTTACAATGATATAAAATAATAGGATGATTCAAAATGAATATGTTTTTTATATAAAATTTTATGGAATCTCAATATAGAGAGACAATAAATTATTTTAAATCATTTAAAACTTAAATAAAGTTTTAAAAATAATATTTTCATAGGGATATTTCAAAAAACCATAATTAAGGAATACCTAACTTTTGAGTGGAGGATAACGGTGCCTTAATTATCATGATTCACTTCAGTTGATGTGATTGAAAAATAATTAACATTGTCTAATTACTTAATTGTTTGTTGAGGCTTATTATTATAATTATCCCACGGATAATTTGTTTTTATGGATTTATTTAAAACCACTAAATATTTAATCAATATTTCATTCAAAGATGATGATTTAACTAGAATCATACCTTGCGAGTCTTGTGAAAATTTACTCATAGGTAAAAATTGATTCATCAAAATTATTATTAAGATGATGAAATTCACTATTCTTTTTTATACATAGATTACGAGGGATATACTTATTGAAAAATATAATCTTAAACTCATCCAAATCCATAGAAAAAATTTCATCTTATTACCTAATATTCTTAATAATATTCTACCATTGACCTACTTCATCTTCGTAATGGTAAAAAATAGAGAAAATATTACATATACTCAGTATTGAAGAATAGGTAATATATTTTACATATAATTGATCCATTCCTCATCACATATTATATCAAAATAACCATAGAATATGGGTGAATATTGTCTCAAGAAATATTTAATTGCAAGTTTCTCTCTCCTTAGAAAATTCATAAGTTCAACAAGATCAATGATACACCTCATAGTTTGAGGGAGTTTATTGAGAATAGTCCAAAAATACTGAATCTAAAATCCTAATAATTTTGGCTACTCATAAGGATGGATGTTGTATTGAACATCACATTCACTACTCACATGATTCCTTTTTGTTCCATCCATCAAATAAAACTAAAATGTATAGTGTGAGAAAAAATAATTTTTGTGAGAAATCTTATAATCATGATAATTTGACATAGTATTTTTAAATAATTACAACTTATTTTAAATTTATGATACCTTATATTTAATTAAGGAAATACTCGGTTATTTCCTATTAAAACCCTTCATAAAAAGTTATCAGGAAACTATGAGTTTGCATAAGAATATCTCACAGGAGTGTCCATGAAGGTACATAGTAATGAAATATTCAATATACAGTAGAATAATGGTTGATCTATAATGATTCTTCTATGTTTTTGGTTTCCCCCAAGATGAATCTATACAAAAAATAATTCCACTTTTAGTGTACATACAATGAAGTATTTTTAGGAAAATCACATAATCTCTTCCTTGCAAAAAATTTTAGGTTGTTATCTTATCCTTCAAATTATCCCAAATATTTGGACCAAAATTATCTTATCCTAACATCCATTTATTGATTGAACCTTTCCTTTTATACCAACTAAAGTGACATGAAACAACATATGTAAATATTGAATCATTTTAGATACATTTTCAATATATTGTACAAATACACACAAAAGGACAGTAAAGGTTTAGTGACTTTGGATTCTAGATACACAATATTCTTATTTCTTAAAAAATCATCAACATATACAAAAGTTATTTTCTCACACATATATATGA
This sequence comes from Viscum album, assembly GCA_963277665.1. NCBI lineage: Eukaryota > Viridiplantae > Streptophyta > Magnoliopsida > Santalales > Viscaceae > Viscum > Viscum album. The sequence continues at coordinate 941,699,043 of OY728138.1, read as the reverse complement.
AAGGGTGATCCCGTTTTCTTTATAAGGGTAAAAAAGGGAGATATAAATTATCATTTAATCATAACATGAGCACAATAGTATGAGAATATGAGATTAAAATTTTAAAGATATAGCCTATAAATCATATATCATAATCCATAATAATGAAATAAATCATGATATTTCACAAGACATTAATCATAAAATAATTTAATAACATGATCCATGAGAGCATAACATATGAAAAGGAATGTGGCAAGTACAAAATACGAATAACATATTATTTTTAGAATATGAAATTAAGACCTCACATAAACTAATGGGGGTCACAAATATTAGATGAATAAACATATAGGAATAACTGAAATCTACATGCATAAAACTAATGACATGAAATTCATGTCTGGGTATGATCTTATGGGCTTCAAAACCAGAGACACACATAAAATTATGAATATGAAATTATTTTCAAGCATAAAATATTTACCTCATGAGTTATCCATATTTACCCAATGAATTAGAGGGATATAAAAAATCCAACCATAAAATAATCATAATCCAATCATATTTGCACCACAGTATAAAAAATAATTAACCATATATGTTAACCTATTGAAAAGAAGCAGGTTTCCTAAACATTTCAACATTCCATCATAGTATAACCTATTAAATTCATACTTGTGTCATAATAAATATCTTAATAATAATCATAAAACATCCACAAAATAAATATTGATTTTATCATTGGAACATATCCATACTAAAATATATGTAACATCAAAGGATGTAACCTTTATATGAAATTTAATTTAAAATATATCTTGAAAAAAATATTAGAGAAAAATTATTTTTATATTAAAATAACTTATTTAAAATCTAAAAATATGTAAAAAATTAAAGAAAATATTTTTATTGAAAGGTAACTTTGAACCTTGTAATGGAATCATCAAATAATATAGTCGTCTAAAAATTTGGATATTTTGGTCATACCATGTAAATTAAATAAAATATTACTTTTACATTTTCAGTAAACTGTAAAAAGTAACTCATTCGTAAAATGACAAGAATATTAATATGAAACCATTTTTTTTGAAAATTTAATTTTAAGATAAAACTAGTTTAAAAATTTTTTTTAGTAAAAAAATATCCAGGAAATAGTTTTTATAAAACATGAACAAAGAAGAATATGGATTTTTGATTGATAGGAGAAATAAAGTAGACTTTCCTTGATTTTTTTCCATATCTTGTGTACTGAAGGAGAATAGAATGAATGAAAAAATTTATTCTCAATAAATAACAATAGGATAATACAATTCATGAGATTATTGACAATTATCTCATAAAATTCATCATTGGACCACTTAATAATGAAAAATCCTAGTAAACAACGATACTGAAACATAAAACCCTTAATACTTTGGAAACTTTTTAATCGTAACCCCTTAAAATAAATAACATCATATAGATATGTATATCCTAGAATTTTTATTATATATATCTTAAATTAAATTAATAGTAAACATTTAGACCACATGAAAGATATGAGTGGTGAATTTTTCATGTGTCTCACATAAGTAAATGTGAGAAAAAAATCTCTTACTGACGTGATAAAAACTCAATATGGTTAAAATTAATTTTTAACAAAAGTAAAATAGAAATATTATCCTATTTTAAGACTCATAATAACAAATATGTAAAAATATTTTCATGATTCAATTTATTGAAGTGTAAGATATTAATTTAATAGGAAAACATTAGAATTCAATGAATAAAATAATTTTTAAGAAAAATGTTTCTTCATATATAAAACTATGTTTATAACAAATTTTAACATAAAATTGATTACAATATGTTTCATTTTATTATTAATAATATAAAATAAGTAATTTTAATTTTCATTATTTTGAAAAAAATATAATTTTTAAATTCTTAAAAAAATTCAGTTTTCAATAAAAATCAGAATTGTTTTAGTATTGATTGAAAAATAAATATTTTAAAGAAATTAATAAAAAGTAACTCAATTTTTTTTAAATGTTTACTAAATAAATTAAATTTATTTTGAAATGTTTTTAGAATTAATTTTTATATTTTCTCATAATAATAAATAAAAATTATATTTGAAGGAATCTAATTATTGAAGTGTAATATAAATTTAACAAAAAAATTATAATCATTTTATAATATATAATAAAATAATAATTATTGATTTGAAACATCCTATATATTTCATAATTTGTTAATATTATTCTATGCCATTAATTTAATATATAGCTTATAATAATCTAATTTAAATAATAATATTTTCTGGTTCACTTAAACTCGTTGTTGGGTTTCATATAAACTATTAGAAACAGTTTTTTTATTTTAAAACCTCAGTCTGTTTCAACTATTTCCTATAGCTATATAAAATTATAGGTCATCAACATGGTTTTTAGGGCTTAATAATAGATACAAAGACTACGATTCTATTTGGGTTGTAATTGTTCACATTAAAATGTCATAACATTTTGTTTGTATTCTAAAGGATTTATCACTTGATAAAATTGATAAGATATTCAAAAAGGAGGTGGTAAGGAAACATGGGTACCACTATAAATTGTATCTTATCAACATCCTAGTATTAAATTGATGTTATTAAATTGTCTTCAACAAACATTGGGTATATATTTGAAATTGATAATTCTATATCATCATCAAATTGATGATTAATATAAAAAGGGAATTGAAACTTTTTTGGATATTATGAGATCTTGTTCAGTGAATTTTAAAACAGGATTGTATCAGTTCCATCACAAGGAATAGTTCTCCTATAAAAATAGTTTCTATTATATTATTCATATTAAATTATAAGAGGCTTTGTATAAGTATAGGTGAATAACTCTATAGTGTTGGGATATAGTTTGAGATCTGGAACTAATTGAAAAGAATCATACTAAATAAATTTCATAGATGATTGAAATTTTTTTGTGTCACCTTAAAACTGAAAAAATATTATAAAAGAATTATATTGATAATCATTGGTAAGATTTTTAATTTGATGTTAGAGACATGGTTTTTCATTTAATATCACAAATGAAGAGGGTAAAGAGATTCGGGAATAATAGAAATTTAATCATAAGATTCGTTGCCCCCATCAAAATCTTGAATCATGTGGGGATGATATATTATCACCATGCACATCAACTGAACCTATCCCAACTGAATAATCTGTTTTATTTGTATCTTTTTAGGACGAATATACTAGAACCTTATCTTGTGTTGAACATAGATATAGTATAACTGTAACACCATCTATTTTATGAAGAAAAACTAGTAGAAATATTAGATCATTATTGTAAAGTAATATGATACACAATCTCTAAAATTATTAAATTTATATAGTGATTTTTTTTATGAATTATCATGGGATCCAAAAAATGTAATTTTGAAAAAACACCTGTAGTTTATTTCATTAAAGTAATGAAATTTTGAGCAAGAAATTATTTTAAGCGGGGTAGACTGTAAAATTATATTATTTTAATATCTATTTTTTTATTTCAATAAATTAAACAAAGAATAAACTATTTATTCATGAAATTCCAAACCAAACCAAATAAAACTACTTTTTATAGAGAGAAAATATTTTAATGGGAAAAGATATATTATTATAATAAAATATAAAATATCATTAAGAATATTATTAGATAAATAATACAACAAGTAAATAAAAATATGAAAAACATCAAATCATTTTCATCATGGTTTTACATGAGTATCATAAACACTCTTACAACTATTCAAATAAGGTTTCAAATTAGAAATATAATAAACATGTTGATAGAGTATTAAATGAATAAGATGAATGATTCTATAAATATATATAAGGATACATATAGGAATAATATTTTGAAGTTATATATATGTTCATTGGATATATGGTAATCAGGTATGCATGTATCCAATAGGTGTATTAATTTTTTGTAATATTCAATAAATAATTGATAATTATATAACTTATAAATAATAAATTATTCCAGAGTAAAATAAAAAAATTATATTTGTATAAAATATTTCATTATAAAAACAATTTTCCATGCATTATTTATTATTATTACTTTAATTTTTATTGAATTATTTTTTATATCTATGAAATTTAAAGTAATATTTTAATACTATTTTATTGATAAAACTATTTTATTATGATGTGGTTAAAAATATTTAATGTAAAAATGATATTTTTTAAAGTAGTTTTTATGTATTAAATATTTTTATATTAATAAAATAAATAAATAAATTTTAAATTATTATTATTTTGAAAATTTTCAATTTATAAATATTATCTTAACACTAAAGGATTTTGTAATTTATTTGAAACAATATTAACTTCAATAAATGTTTTAAAACACATTTTTCATAAAAATAATTTATATATGTATATTATGTTTCAATAGATAAATTTATAGTATTATAAAATTGATTTAGATTAAATAAATTAAAATTTTATAAAGATAAATTTTAAATTAATCAAGAGGGTTAGTTTCATTTTTATACATAAAAATTTGTCCAAGTGTATAGTGTAGGACATCGATAAACCGTAAAAAATATATAATTTAATATCTATTATAAAAGATGTATAAATCTTATTAAAATCAAAATAAAAGTTTATAATCAAGAATTTATTAATCTAAAATGGGTTTTTCCACTAATGAAGATACTTTTTATTTATATATGACCTTACATAACCATTTGGTATGGAGAAATTTCAAAAGTTCCACTCTGACCCACTTATAAAAATACCTCTTCCCTCCTCTCAAATACCCCTCTTTTAATTTAGTTATTTGTTCTATATTTACCAATAAACCCACTAAAAAATAATTCTTATACATTATATAACATTTAGTTCCAAGAAAGAATCCTAAATCCTTCATTCCAAAGGAACTCATGTTGGGAATATGTGAATTCAACAAGTATTTATGTTCTTCTCTAACTTCAAATACTCTATGAAATAAAAAATATATAAATTATATTATAGAGTATAATCAAATTATATTAATAATATCATTAATCTTAAAAAATTATAATACTATTATATAACTCTAAATTATCACTCATTCTTTTGTATAGCTTATTATTCTTTAGGTTTATTTGACCACCTACATGAATGATTGTATACCAAAAGCATCACTTACACCATGAATGAGTATCAAGAGATTAATATTAGTAATATATGATATTAATGATAAATATATTTTATGAATATGTTTTTGGAAGGATGATAAAAACATAATTGAAAAATATTAATTCACTCATTGTTATTAGTAAATTACCTAAAAACTGATCATCTTAAAATCCAATCAAGAGAACCATACCAATATTTTCTATGAAAAAATTGAGTGAAAAATAAATAATTGGAATAAAATGATTATAATATGATTAATTATAAGGTAATAATGAACTTACTATGAAGTAATGATTATCTACCTCACCATTGTCAAACTGGTATGAAAAATTCAATATCACGAACATACGATGATGAAAATAAGCTATAAATAACTTATATACAAGTAAATAATGATTATAATTGATGTTTATAAATTTTAATTGATATTAATAATTCTCTAAAATAACTGATTATGATGATCATTTTAATTTTATATTCGATTAATTCACAATTATGAAATTAGGTAGTACATGAAAGGATTTCTTCACCAACATCATTTTAAAATTGATATTATATATTTTTGTACATAACTCTATAGAAATTATAAGTTATTTTAATCTAAAACCAATCCATTATATTTTTTTTACTGACTTGTTTTTCATGTCCCAATATGTTTTCACTTCTTCTTGGGTTCATAATTTAACCAAAGTGAATCTTTTAAAAAAAAATCAAGCAATCCTCATATTTTCTATTAGTAAACTCTCTCCTCCATTCCCATATTATCAAATTATATGAATATACTCATCTATTCATATAAGAATTAATAATTTATTTTTTAATGTAATTTAATTTATTTTTAAATGTAATAATATTTTAAAATTTTATTGTGTGGGGTTCTATAAACATTAACCCTCACCAAGAAGTTTCCAAAAAAGAATATATTTTTATTGAAATCTACAAGAATAACTTTACCTTCTTTTATAAAAATTTTACATAATGAATATTTTTATCTAGATTTTTAGTGGTTCCCAATATTATTTCTATTCCCAATGTTTTTTTAAATTTTTTATTTTAAATAAATTCAAAAATAATGTACATTTATTCCTAATTTTCAAAAAAATTGTAATTCTCTAATGAAAGGTTTTTTATTTATGTTGAAATTATTTAATATATATTACACATAACTAGGGATATGTTCTAATTGTATCATCCATATTTTTTTACTAGATTAACTATGATTATGTTACATTAATGTTTCCATCATGGATATTTTATTTTCATGTTTTAGTTGTGTTATTGTGGAATTAAGAATGTTTTTATGTACTTATAGAACATATTAGTATAATTTATCATTATATGAAGGGTGGTTCAATTATAACTTCCAAATGTATTGGATGAAGATTTATGTCTCATGAGATGATACATATAGGAATAGAGGGTGTACCAAATCCAGTATGGGACATTATCCCCTCTATAATTATGGACTTAGTTATGATACCTATCATACATAATGATTTTGTAATCTTATTTATGCGCCTCATTACTCTACATTGGTCACATTTTCATGGATAATGATTATTGAAAAAAAATTCAACTATTATACATATAATTTTTAAAATTATTCAAAAATACTTTTTTCCACCACTCAAGATTCTATATTTTATTAGGATTTATTCTTTTATGTTATCCTATTGCAACTTAATTACGTTCTCATATGATTTTTTCTTTCCCTCACTTATGATATAATTTTTTTTTCTGACATGCTTACCCTAACTGAGAATTTATGATCTCCCTTTATTATATTTATATTTGGTAGGTTTATATGCCTAAAGGGTACCATTTGAGTGGACTACATGCTTGATATATTGATGATATCATGAAATAAGTTATTTTTTAAATAATATCTAAAAAAACGAAATATTTTTGTTTTGGGGTTTCATTGATTGTGAAATTTAATAACTATTCATGTAAATTGATGTAATATTTTTTTAGAATATTGGGTTTCCCAAGGTTCCTAGGTAGAGAGTGTGATAGATTTTACCAATGTATAGTGATATCTTTCTAATATTAAGGGGATTCATGATGAGATAGATAGATAATACCGAGTGGTACAATATACATGTCTTGAATCATTATTTTAATTGTGGAATGATATGTGGTGAGTTTTATTAAGAATTTTTATCATATAAAAACCTGAAACTTCTCTATAATTTTATTTATTTTTGGTCCCAATCTATTTTTTCACAATATAATCATTGGGTTATGGTATATTTCAGGTAAGTGTTAATTATTTTGAGTTATTTTAGTTATTTCACGTTTAGCCTGTACAGTTAGGGGTAATCGTGTGGTGTATGTGCATGTGTCTAAGTGGGTTTTTATTATGAAAAATAGAGTGAGAAAGGTTTATTAAACTGTTTAACAATAATTCAGTTCAGTTTCATGAGTTATAAGTGCAGATTGACATTGTTTCCCCCTGATTTTCTCAACCTTATTGTTCCCTAGGGGTAATCATGAGTGGGTACCCGGTCGAGGTAGTCGCTATTGGATGGTTAGTACATTGTCTGGAAGACTTTGCAACCAAAGTGTGCGACCTTCCAAGTCTTGAAGAAAAAACATCCTTCTTTATCTTCCTATTTTGTGGCATTTCCCCATCCCATCACTTTGTTTTGATCATCAAAACCATTGGGAGTTTTTTGATCCATTTTTGGTGTTTTCTTCAATTGTTAGTGTTTGTAGTAGTTCTATAAGGTAATCTTCAGATGTGTCTTGGAATCCACCACTTATGGAGAAGCACCTAAATCTATTTTTGTTCACTCACCACTATTAGGGTAATCTTTTATGGTCACTTTTATTTTGCACAATTTTATTTTGGGTCCCTTTAGTGATTTTGGTTTTCAAGAATTTTTTAGTGAATCCTAGACATCCTTGAAGTGGTTTTGTGTCACCAGATTTGAAGGAAAATAAAACAATCATTAATAGGTATGAATATATATATTTAGGTTCCCCTATTATATATATTTAGTCATGGAAGTGTTAATATATTCATTGGGGCTAGGTGTGATTTGGAATATATTTGAAAAATGTGTATGTGTGTAAGTGTAAAGGAGTATATGCATGTTTAAGAATATATGTAAGGATCCAAATATTCAAATTTTCATATTAAATATGTACATTGGGGCTAGGTGTAGTTATATATAAGTGAATTTTCGTATTTATTCCCATGGAAATGGGAAAAGTTGAGTAGTCACAAAAGAAGGCGCTAATTGACCAGGTGTTCCATCTTGGTTATCATTATTTTGAGGTAGGTTCCCTTATGAATTGGCCTTTAACATAAAATAACAATTCATTTATTATATTTGAATCTTTATTATTATATAAATTAGTGATATAGAATAATAGAAAAGTTTTTCTTTATGAAATTCTATTTTTTGATCCTTACATTGGATTGTATAAAATTGTTTTTAAAAATATCACAAACCCAGTGTTTTATAATATGCCCGATTGGTATTTATAAGTAAATAATTCATCCTAAAGTTTTATTTTGTACTTATAAATATTTTTTCGGTATATAACTAGTTTATTAGGATAAAAAATGAAAATTTCAATGGTTTTTGGTTCTTTGGAAATGGATTGATACTCGAATAATGGAAGAGGGATGATTGTAACTTATAAATCAAAGGGTATTTTTACAGAACAATTTTCATAGGGTGTGCCTTTTTTCTTATTTAATGATAATGGTATTTGTAGGTCCTCTTCATGATAAATCCCTCTTGCGTTGATAGTTTTAAGGAAAGTGAATACTCATTGGGAGATTCATGGGTGATGTTTGGTTGTGTGGATCATGAAAATGCTCATGGTTGTGATCTATTTACAATTTTTTTTGTTTGGATCAATCCCACATTAGGCATGACTAGAGAACAAAGAAATTATATAATAATTTTGGATAATATTTTTTAACTTGTTTAGAATATTATATAGAAAGTTTCCCTTAGTAAGGACCTCGATCGACATTTGGATTATGCCCCTCAATTAGGCTTGGTAGGGTAAGGCATAATATTTTGGTGGATTGACAAAATTAGGTGAGGCCCACCTATGGAATGTATCAGGTTTTAGAATGTTCTATATTATCCACATGGATCCTAGTTTTTCCCATTTTCTATGACACTTTTTTGTCTGCGTTGTATGATTTATATACCTTGTTTCGATGGTTACTCATGTGTGATAATTTCCACATTCAATTTTTGTGTGATTTTTTCTCTTATTTTCTTGTGTGTTTTACATATTTTTTAAAGGAGATGTGTTGGTTTTAAAATGTTCAATGGATAATTATTCTTATAATATAATACAATCATTTTCTCATATTGAATAAAAAATCATTTTTTCCACTTCCCAACATTTTCTCTAAAATTTTAATGTCTCTATAATCTTAAAATGAATTTTTTTAGATGATAAGGGAAATGGACTATGATTTGTTTATTCCAAAGAAAAAGTATGAAAACCCTTTTTTTAAATATTTTATATTATACTTGAAATTGACGGGTCTTTTATTTAATGAAAATGTATTTGTAATAGATTGTTTGTGCATGGATATTATGTTTTAATACTCACAACTACAATTTTATATTTATTTTTAGCTTTTAGTGTTGTCCCCAAATCTAGTTCTTTCATGAAGTGACTATGATCTTATTATTGGAGGTGACCCATGAGGTAACAAAGAGGTACATATAGTAGTTTATTTATCTTCATAGTCAGTTTATTCTTATTGGTTTATTTTATATTTATCTGGTTTCTACTATAATATGGGATAAATCATTCCCAATACCTTTATTTTTCTTTCCTAATACTCTTTTCAAGCATTTGAGGACCGAGAAAACCCATTATTCCTTTTAAAGAGGTGGATTGAGTGATCAATTCTGGGATTACCTAGGTTGGTTCAAGGAAAATTACATTCGAGCAAGGTTATTTGTTATTTGGGATTTCAAATAGTTTGGAGATATGACAGTTGGAACTCAGGAGCTTTGTATGGGAAGAGAGACATGAACTGTTTATCTTACTAAGCCTCAAGATACTAAGAGGTAGTCCATTGATTGAGTATTTTATTTTGGTTTTTATGTTTATGGTATTAGGATTAATTTTTTTATAGTTTGGGGGATGGAAATATAAGTGAATGTGTGTTACTCGATATGCTTGCATAGAGTAGTAACCCATATAGAGCTAAAGCTAATGGTTCAAGATATTTCAAATGGATGATCCATGGTTTTCCAACCATGCGGTTGGGTTATTCAGGATCACTAGTTCCCTATTTTATTTATTTTCATATGGTTTGGGATTTTAACAAAATATGGTTGTTGTGTATGAATTTTGAAAATAGAACGCTTGTTGAAAATTGTTTTCGGAGTGAAAAAATGTGGTTTTGAAGGAAAAACGATTATTTCTAAAGGAATTATGGTTTTAAATGAAATGGGGGAAGTGGTATTTTGGTTTTAAAGTGGATGTGTTGATAGGGTTTAAGTTTTTAAATAGGGAATGGGTTTTGGAAATTAGTGAATTTAGAAAATGATGGTTTTTGAAATACTATTTTTGGTTAGTTTTGTGGTAATTTGTATCATGCGAATCTTTTTCTGAGTAGGGAGTTTTTTTGGTTGATAATTTTTTGAATTTGATTTGGTTTTATGTTTAATTTAATATCAAGCATTCCATGTATAAAGGATAAATGTTCTATGAGTGGTCTCTTCCTATTATTGTTTTTTTCTCAGACACCTAGTGGAGTAGTGGGATTCAGTTATTTTAATTTTTTACCAGTTAGCATTGGTGGTCTAGGATCATTTGAGGTTGGAGGATAATAGGGCTTCTGGGTGTTTAAGTAGGTCAATAGTCAGTGAGGTGTTTTGTTGGCCATATTAAATATAGTTATTTCCCTCAGAATTATAGTCAAGAGATTAGTTGAATGACTTTTTTGTGTGTGGGGTCTCTGTTACGATATTAAGAACTACATTATATTATCTAGAAATGTTTTATTTAGGAGTTTTGTAGATGAGTTGTCCCTAGATGAGTTGGTTTGTAGAGGACCACCTATGGAATTTGGTATTTTAGTTCCACTTGGAGCATGTGAAAGGTTTTCCATCCAACGAGGAGTCTGAATTGTAAGACTTATTCTTAGGGTGTTTCTTTTTAACTTCATAATTTTTTAGACCACCATCTTGATTTTTTGTACCTTTGTTACTTCAGGAACTCAAATCTATTCATGATAATTCGGTATGGAATTGTCAAAAATTTGATCATGGATAATTTCTTCAAGATGTGTTTCTATAAGTTGAAGCCACATTTAGAGGTTGTTATCAACATATTGTGGGGCATCTAAAACTTAAAGTCATTAGGTCTCTGGCCACAATTTCTAGATTGTGGATTTTAACATAGTCGGGAAATTGATGGGTATAGTGGACATTTAGCCAACCAGTTTTCTCCAATATTAGAGATTAGACTATTTATATTATCCCTTTCTTTAGTTGTTTTTTCAAAATTATTATTTGGAGATCATAGTGGCCCTATTTTTTGTTGAATTTATACACTTGTATCTTATGTATATAACCTATTAAAAGGATAGATTTTTTTGGAGTGGTTTTGGTTTTGGTTGGAACAAATTTGGACATAATTTTTCATTGTAAATAATGAATCATGATCTATTTTAATGCCTAGTGTAATTTTTATAAGTTAGGGCACCCCATGTGTTCGTTATTCATCTGTGATGGCTAGTTTTTAAATAGTAGGGAGTCCAACAATGTTTCTATTTTATATCTTCTATTAAGGTTATCCATTGTGACAGGAGAATTTATGAGGTCACACCGATGATTTTGGATTTTCTGTTTTTGTGAACTTTTTCAGATTGGGAAATTATGGTTTATCCAATAACATGAAATGTTGGGGAGTCCACCCTAAAAAGGGGATTATACTGAATTGTATCCTCACCCTCCTTGATGGTTAACCATATTTAATCATCCCACCAAACCTTGATGATTCCCTTTAGTGGTATCTAGATTATGGGTTCGGGTAATCTATTCTAAGTTGTGATTGAAAAGTAGGGTTTTGTGTCTTGGTAGATTCTCATCAGGTTCAGGAACTTGTTCCATGATGATGAATGTACCATCTTCTTGAGGTATTTTATTTTTTGGTTTTGTGTAAAAATCGAGTTTCTAGTTCTTTGTCTTTCGATGGTTGTGATTTTACTTTATGTTTTATCTTGTTTGTGTCAAGGTCTGTCATGTCATTGGTGATGATTTGGGGATAAGAAGGTTCATGGTGGGGAGAATTGTTACACCACATCCTAAAAATTATCTTTTATTTTATTTTTTACCGTTAATATGTATTGCGCTTGAGAAGGATTGAGTTTCAATAGTTAGTGGGGAATATATTATTATTTTAGAGGATTTTTAGAAGATGCATGTTTATCCCAAAGAATTTATTAAACCATGTGCAAGAATGTGGTTTTCCTATGTGAGTTGGAAGTGATAAGTGGAATGGTTTGAGCACAGGTTTCAAAACCATTTGGTTCCCTTGGGGTAACCTTGTAAGGGTTATTGGTTGAGGATGTGGCTAATGCATGGTTGGAAGATGATATGAAAGATCGTGTAGCCAAACCATGTATCTTTCCAATTTTTAAAAAATAAACCTTACTTCTATTCATCTTTTGTGGAGTTTTCCTCTTACACATGCCTTGTTTCGATCTGCCAAACCGTAGTGTGTTAGCTGATCTTATTTTTGGTGTTTTCTTCCACTATTAGGGTATTCATTGGGTCTCTTAGGTTAGATTCAAGTCTATTTCAGCATCTACCACTGATAGAAAAGCACATCCGTCTATTTTTGTTAACCCTCTATCATTGGAGTTAGGTTTTCTTGGATATTTTATTTATTTCAATTTTATCTTTGGTTTCTTTGGTGATTTTGGGTTCTTAGTATCTCTGTAGTACATCATTACCATACTAGAAGTAGTTTGGAATCTCCAATGTTAAAGGTGACTTACATGGGTATGAATTTGTAGGTATATATATATATATAAGTCCCCCTTTATATATATTCACTCATGTAAGTGTGAATATATACATTGGGGATCAGTGTTCTTATGTATATATTTGTGAAATACATATGTATGAAAGTGTAAAGGGGTATATGCATGTGTAATCATCTATTTAAGAATTACCTTGTTCATATTTGGCTATAAACATATTTATATAATGGACAGTTTTCTTTATATTTATGTTATCATACAAAGGTGTGCAATAGGAAAGGGGATTATTCATGTGGTCACCGAAGAAGTTGTCAGGTGATTAATTGTTTTATCTTGGTTATCTTACATTTGAGGTAGGTTTCATTAAGCATTGGCCTTTAAATTTAATGAATGAATGATTTCATATACTTCACATAATTTTTTTTACATAATTGTGATATATAATTCTTAGAAAATTTTATGACATGAAATAAAGTGTTTTTATCCTCTTATTGGATTGTATGAAATAGTTTTAAAAAAATATCACACAAATAATGTTTTACAATATGCCTGATCATTTTTTATAAGAAAATTTTGGGTCCTAAAGAATATCGTTGTCAGTGTCAATGTTTTTTGGTTTCTAAATTGTTTTTTGTCTTAAAAACTGAATATTAAATGGGTTTGGGTTCTTCAGAAATTGTTTGTTACTGAAATAATGGAAAAGGCAAGATTGGAACTTTTAAATATTTTTTTTGAGAGACTACTTTTGGGGTTTGTCACTTTATTTTCTGATGATAATGGGATAGAGAGTTACTCAGAATGGGACTTCCTACATGTGTTGATAGTTTAAAGGAAAGAGGATACTCATTAGTGTGATTTAAGTGTGAATCTTGGTTATGTGAATGATAAAATGCCTTATGCTTGGGATTTGTTTATGGTAGTTTTTTGTATCATCCACACTTTCAAATTGCAATGAGAACCTCGATTAGAGAGAATATTTTACAAGAATGTTTTTAATATTAGTTTAGATTACACTCATGCTAGTTTCCCTTAGTATAGACCTTTCTCTACTTTGGGATTATGCACATCAGTTAGTCCAGGTAGGGTAAAATAGATAATTTAGGTGGATTAATTCCATCATCTGAGGCACTCTTATAGGAATTATACATTTTAGTAAGTTTAAGATTAACTACTAATCTTCTAGGAACATCCATGTTTTCCAAAACATATTTTTTAGCAGCAAATGATTTAGTTTCATTTTTTTCTTGGTTACCCATTTTTATAATTTTATAATTTCCCTTATCATGTGATCATTACTACTATTTTTGTATCTGTTTTACTTCATTGTTAATGGTGATGATTTGGGTTTCAATTTTTTCTATTGAATCTTATTTTGAAAATGTTTTACATGTGTCCTCCCTTATTGAATAAAACCTAATTTTTCTCACTTCCCCTATTTTTTGTTTTGAAATTCTAAAGACTCTAAATTTTTAAAAGGTACCCGGTTTTTCAATGAAAGTTTAAATAGACTATAATTTCTTTATTTGAGGGAAATTTATGAAAAAAATATCTTTATATACTTTATATCAAAGTCGAAATTTATAACTCTTTTATATTAATGAAATACAATGAGAATAGAATGTTTGGGAATGCCTATATTGTTTTAATACTCTTGTGTATAGTTATATAGTTTTTTAAATTTTAGTGATGAACTTATCTTTGGTTTTATCATAGAGAAAGTGTGATCTAATGGCTGGAGGTTACCGTTGAGTTCATATGGAGGTACATGCATGTAGAGACCCAGAGCTTGACGTACATGGACATTACATTACCTTTACGGAATACTTAATACATAACAAAAACAGAAACCCATGGACCATAATAGTTTAGTGTCTTTGGAAACTTGGAACAAAATATTCTAATTGTGGTGAATGATCTTCAACGTATACCATAATTTTCTTCCCCCTTTTTTACCTAAAACCTTTATTTATATCCTTGAAAAAATAAAACATAAAAAGGGTGAGCTCAAATGCTCAGTAAGTGTAAACAAGGAGAACATCAAACAATCCATAAACATTTGAACTTAAAAAAATTAACATAAAACATGAGTAATGACATAAATCTTGGCAGTACATAAGGAATAGATCAGAAAGGAACATTAATCATGATAAAATATCATGGGAATAAAACATATAATTGTGGAAAACCATTAATCACATGATATGATTTCCATAGTAGCCAAGACATTGCTGCCAATACCATCATAGTGGACAAAGTCCATTATTAAACCGGAATTACTTTCCATTCCATCCTTGTATTACTGAACTCAATTTACATTCAGTTCCGTACAAGTTTATCTCATGAGATATAAATATTTACCTAATGAATTGGAAGGAGATATAGGTCCCACCCATCTCATATTGAAATCATTCTTACGTTTTCCACAAAACAATCATAAATCATTCATCATAATCCAAAGAATAAAATGGGTTTTCATAAACATCATCTTATATTAACATAATCCATATAAAACAAATGGATATCATTTCAACATAAGAAAAATCAAACCATGTAAATAATAGAGACATTATACTTGAAACATAATCATACTAAATAATGTCATCTTAGATAGAAAATGGTTTTGATAAAACAATTGAAATGAATTCTTGAGGAAAATATCCTTTCTTTTCAAAATACTTTTCTTTTCGCAAAATGATGTGTAATTATAAAAGAAAAGGATTTTGTTGAAAATAATCATGAAATCATGTAGAGGAAGATTCATGAAAATAAGGCATTATGAAACCGTAAAAATCTATTCACACCATATAACTTAAAAAAACATTCTTCTTGTACTTTTGCTTGAAAAGTCAAAAAGTACCTTGTATGGTAAACAAAAGAAAGATTACTTGCATACCATGTGGTAAAATAAAGGTAAAAATGAATTTAAGCATATATGGAAGAATAGTAAACATTTAATGAAAACAATTTGAGAAAACATGGACATGGATGATAAACATAACCCTAGTAAATATTTACGAATGAACAATCTTGTATAAGAACGAGATTAGAATAATTATCCACTACCTTATGTCCAATTTCATCCATATGTGTTTGAGACTCTTGTATAGTGGGTTTAAACATATTATTAACTTTTAATAGAACCAGAATAATATTTATGATATCATATATGATTCACTTACGACTTTATATTAGACTTTCATTTGTCAATTCAAAGTTAAAGAAGCGTTTTGGGTAAAATTGTTTCATTTATCGTACGTGTTTTGGCATATAATTATTCATATGATTACTTATATCATGATTAATTACTTCCAGAATTTAAAACATTATTTATATATATTATATATTCAGAATGTAAATGTATATGATAGATAAATAAATAGAATGAAATACACCGTTCATGGAGACGGTAGAAAGTATGTACGCATGATCATTGTTTTTGTTTCCTTATTGAATTGAATGGAAGTAAATGAAAAAAATATATAAATAAATAAATCCAATAGAATTATTATGTCATATATTTTATGAATAATTATTATATATACTTTATAGACATTCTTGAATGGTTAACATGGAGAATGAATCTAATCGCATCATTGAGACGGTAATCAGTACGTACACAGGAGTTATGATATCGTTAACATAATTGTTGAATGGAATTGGAGTGAATGATATAATTTATCATAATTGTTTTTATGTTATAATAATGATATATAGTAATTATTTCCACCATTATACCCATCCAAGTAAGGTGGTGGTGGAAAAACATATTACACCACGACGTGGAGACGGTAAGCCGTACGTACGCACACACGATGATTTAATTTTATATAGGAATGATAGAAAGTAAAATAGGGTTGTTTAATATTTTTAAAAACATATCAGTATATTATTTATGATGATGTTATTAATTTATAATGAAAAAACTAAAGAATAGAAAGTATAAGAAGAATTGTTTTTGAAAGAATCGGTAAAGGATATTACCTCTTCTTTGACGCGCCTCTTCTAAACCTCCTCTTAGGGCACTAAAGTTGGTCTTTGAAAAAAAAACAGGATATATAGTATGTTTCTAGTGAAGTGTATAAGATAAATGGAAAGATTTTGTCTGAGCTTGAATGCTCAAAATGTTGTGAAGAGGAGAGGGAGGAGGTTCACTTTTATAAGAGAGGAGAGGGGCACTTTTTGAAACCTCTAAAATATTAATTTATAATAAACTCAAACACCTCATAAAAACCTCAAAAATGACTCCAATTCAAATCTAATATGAGATAGGGTTTTAATCTCATCAGCCAATAAAATTTATACATGTTGGGAATTTATTTTAAACCTTATCAACTTGATTTATCGTTATTTAATCGATTTTTTTGTGGTAATAATATTCTAAATTTTAAATTGTTATAAATAATTACTTATGTGTTTTTAATTGCCCATAATTGGATAATTTATGAAATTTCCGACCATATAAATTTTAATTTATTGTTTTTAAATATTTTTGTGATTTTTAAACAATTTAATAATATGTTATTTTTATAAAATAAAAACAGTGTGAATTTTAACACTATTCATTTATTTGAATTTAAATAAAATCCACATAGAGGATATATTTTAAAAATATTTAAATAGATTTATAACATGTCATATGTATATATAAAATTCTTGGAGCACATAAAATAGTTCATATAATATTTATTTTAATAATTTTAATACCATTTATTTGATATTTCAATCAATAAAATAATCTATACATCACTATTGTGTCATCATTAATGATCATTATTTAATCCATAAAAATTCTAGATAAATTTACATGATCTAGATAATTTTATTATATTTCTGGAGACTATTTATGTTCAAAGTTTTATGAAGTTTATCACTAAATTAAAATTGTTACACTTATAAGACATAAGAGGGTGACTTGTTGTAACTTTCTTTAGTTTTAATAATAATTACATCCTTTTCATGGTAAAAAGTCCATGAAATGAATCTATTCTGACCCTTCGTTGAGATGGGTTGACTTTTATTCATAAAATAGAATTTTGGAAGGTGTTAGGATAATTTTATAATATTAATTTTCCCTTAATTACCTGATTTACCTTTAACTCTAGTAAATAAAATTTACCGTAGTTACTATTCGTAATGTATAAAAATAAAAAGTAGCCAATTAACATAATTTGGACATAATGATTCCAAATATGGAACCCATTTTTTCAAATTCATAACATAGAAGTTGTAGTATTTAATTTAAAATTATTCCCCCTGTTGAGAAAATATGTTTTAAAAGTTAAAACATTGCAAACAAAAGGTTAGAAAATTCGTGAAGTGTTAGTAGATCATGTGATAGAATGATGGGTCATTCTATCTGTCTCAAACAAAAGGTTAGAAAAATTATTAAATATACATAAGTCCATCTATGGTGAGATTAACCGTATAAGATTCCAAAAATGGACTTATACTTCAACTATCATACCGCTTAATAAAATGAAACTAATTTCTATAAACCAGGGACTTTCTGTAGGCCATTGGTAGGCGAAAAAGGCCTTTTTCACTTCAGTTGTGGGTTCTATTCCTGCATCCTTGTCCAACACAACGGGTTGTTACTCGTCCTATGGGTTGTCCTTTTTCTAAAACTATACTATTATGACATTTCAGAAATAAAATCAAAAAGTTATAGCCTTAAAAAATACTATCTGATGTCTAACATAATCCATTCCAATCTTTAGGCTTATCCAAAATACTTCTGTCCAATCTCGGAGTATAAAGAAAAATATTAATAGAGGGGTCATATACAAAGCATGTGATTACCATTATTTATCCCCCATATATCATAGGATATATGTTTTTGGTCACATTCCAAACATGTGAATAACTTAATCATGTATTTTATTGGAATATGAGTTACCATAGAACCATAATGAAAACATGAAAGCTGTCAAAAGTTAATTATTTCAACATACCAAAATCCCAAAATTTCTATATACTCAAAAAATGATGTCACTTTGTCATTATATCAGTCATGATCTCATTAATACTATAAAACATATTATTTTCTCTATATCCCTTCATTATGAGCATATCTTCTTCTTTCCAAAAATATTTGAATAACCTTTCATGGTTACCAGTACCATTCGGCATATACTTTCAAATACTTTAGAAAAAACAATAGTGTAGCAATCCTTAAGTGTTTCTTTATTCCATATTACCATTAAATTACCTATACAACATAACTCTTGATAAATATACAATCATTACACTACCTTCTTAAATCATTGACCGAGCTTCATCATTTTATTAATCAAAAATTATTTCATCTCATATATCATTTGTATCCTCTTCATTATCATCAACATAAATACTACTCATACGACCATTCTGATTCTCTTCATGAGATTTTCCCTTAAGGCATTGGTTTTCATAATGCCTGTACATTCCACATTTAAAACATTTAACTGTTATTGATATCTTAGCAATACCATTACCCTTTTCCATGATGTTAACTAAACCTTTTTAATTTGCAATTACTGGCTTTGTGTCCTTCTTCTCCACACCCAAAGCATCTTCTAGTTCTTTTGAAACATTCTCCGTAATTCCTCTACCACATGATTTACATGATAGAAATTGAACCTTCTTTCCTCTATGATAATCATCAAACTCCAACTTTCTCTTATTAACTGATTTAGGAAACTTACCAAAGCTGATATTATTGATCATATTATGAGATTTATGATGAGGAAAAATAATGATATTTGGACTGTCATGAACCAGGCCGGGTCGCCATCCAACCTGGCACTCGACCCGATTCGCAACATGGCCCGAAGGGCGTTCCCGATCCCCACAGGAAGGCATAAGTGCCTGGGTATCAAACATTACATGGGAACGATTTAACCAAAATAAAAGACATAAAAACAACTAACCAGATAAATAAACTGAAACTAAAAATAGACAACCAAACACGCCTTTAAACTATGAACATGTTTAAAGTCTACAACTCAAAACAAGAACTAAAAAGAAAAGATGACAACAGAAACAAAAAATCTTACTCAAACCACCCGACAAAAGAGAGGCCTCATCGACACCACTCTGCATGAAAAGACCAATTGCAACCCGAACCACCATCATTGAACACGAAGTCACAACCTGGAAAGTAGAAGAAACAGAATCTACATACACCCAAGGGTGTATGTAGGGTGTGAGCTAAAGGCCCATTAGGATGCCACTGAGAAAAGGGTCCATGAATAATTATTAAAAGACAAATAAATTTTCAATTTAACAGAATAAAAATAAATAAGTGTTTAAATAATTTTAGTGAAAACAGTTTTTAAGGGGAAACTTCTCTAAAAGGAAAACAACTTAAATTAACTTACACACACGCACACACACCCAAACATGCATGCTCACACATAGACACACACACTCACATAAACATGCACACACACTTTACTTGGTAACCCCAACGTCACACCGTGTGCTGACGGTGAGCAGAAAGCAAAGAGAGAGCACAGTACATGGGAGAGACCCTAAAGATACTACCGAGAAGTGGGACCCTAGAACCTCACGTCTCAGTGAACCATATCAAACATTCCTGTGCATGAGCCACTGGTAGGGAAACACATTATACCATAGTGGTTTCCAGTCATCATCCAATGTTTAGTTAGTGTTGCAAGCATCAATCCCATTAAGTGAAACTGGGCCGAGGCCACTCCTGTATCACTAGCACTCTTGTCTAGTCCGCCCACCTAGTACCCAGGCTTCCTGTTTGTGCTCAAGTAATTCAAAGTTCATGCCACATGTCATAATCATACACTCAAACCAAGAAAGAAATCACACACACCAAAAAACACCATTCGCATACACAAAAGCAATTTGAAATAATACGCACACTAAAATGTTCCAAAACTCAATCTGTATTTCTTACACAACCAATTAAGATGACTTTCATCCTTAATAACTATTTAATAAAACATTTAATATTTTTTTAATAAACAAATTTTGAAGATCATAGCTTGAAATTACACACAAAACCAACAAAACCTTCTTTCGTAACCAAACAAACACAATGCCACATCAAGAGTTCATTCCACACCACTTACACCAATTAAAAAGAAACCGTTTGAGTAGTTTAACACAAGTGCTAACAAATGATACAATAACGTTTTCACTAATGGTAAATTTGGTTTTATTTAAAAAATCCATTTTAGAACCAAACACACGATGTAATATTATCAAAACCTGATTTATACCGCAAAGGCATTTAA
This sequence comes from Viscum album, assembly GCA_963277665.1. NCBI lineage: Eukaryota > Viridiplantae > Streptophyta > Magnoliopsida > Santalales > Viscaceae > Viscum > Viscum album. The sequence goes on along the minus strand of OY728138.1, from coordinate 941,677,673 downwards.
TTAAAAATTTAACAATTTATAAAACACTCTACCAGCTTGAAATTGGTTTCCAGAAAATCACACTAATATCAAAAAAACACATTAATAAAAAATCAATGCATATGAGATCTCAAGAGAATAAAATAATACCACTTCTCACCCTGCAAACTAACTAAATAATATGCTGAATTAATTAAACACACAAATAAATTCATCAAACAATAATTATGAGTGGAACCACCTACCTCAGTGTGGCAGACTTCACAAAAAATGGTGTTCAAGGATCACCGCACACCAACCGCAACTCAGAAAAACCAAAATTGACCCTAAAACAAACAATTAAACCAACAAAATCAAGAATCTACCCTTAAACCAGACATATACTCACTGAAAAAAAAAACAAACAAAAGTCAAAAGGAAAAGGACAGTAATAGAAAAGGGATTAAACAAAGGGGGTCGGCCGAGGAGAGCAGGGGGAGGCACACTGGTCAGCCCATGAACAGGGGGGTGCACGCCGGACTAACCCACGGCCAGCAGGGGAGCCGCGTTGGGAGGCTGCGCCGGAAGGGATACCGGCAGGGGTTGGGATAGGGTTCGCCGGACTAGGTGAGGGGGAGTGCTGGGGTGCAGTGGCGCGAGTTGGTGAAGCCGGCGGGGAGCGGCTGGCCAAGAGGCGGCCGTGGCGGGGAGCCGAAGGCGGGGCGAGTGGGCCGGGAGAGGGAGGAGGGCGACGAGAGTGGAGGAGAGGGAGCGCGACGACTAGGGTCAGAGGGGAGGGGGTGAGCCGCAGGACGGGAAGGGGTATGAGGGAGAGAGGAAAACGAGTAGAGAAGAAAAGAGAAAAAATGAAAGCAAAGATTAAAAAAAATAATAACAATAAAAATAAATAAGTAATAAAATAAATAAAATAAATAAGTGGAATAATAATAATAAAAATTGTAATAATATCACATAATATTAACCATAGTATTTATTAACCCCAAAAAATATTTTTTTTATTAAAACATTTTCTTATAGTTTACTAAACTTCTTATTTCAATTTTATTTATATTGCATTATTTATTACTATTTCATTATCCTGCTATGTTTCAACTCATTTGAATGCTGGGAAGACCGTGCGGATCTCAAAACCATGCCTCGCCCATGTGTCTGGTGACGAAAAACCAAAACAATCATAATAATAATAATAATAATAATAATAATAATAACAACACTAATAATAATAAGACAATAACATACTTAATAACCTAAATAATAAACTATAAAAAGATCAACAATATAAAAATCTATTAATAAAAAAATAATACTCTAAATTAAATTGTTATCCAATAAAATAATAATATTCCCAAGTGACATTAATATTGTCATTATTATTAAAACTCTTCTTAAGCCGTTTTATTTCATTAGTCGTCCATCGGGCATGACGTGCAGTGAGCTGGGCGAGGTCGCGCCGTCAACCCCGGTGAGGTTGTGCAACTTCAACCGCAGTGCGCTAGATGCATCCAAGGAAGAAACATCCATTTTTAAATAATAACTCAAACAATTTTAATTCGGTCCTCAAACCGAGCCACCCGATTCCCAATTAAAACAATAAAATAAATAATATAAAAAGAATGAGTGTGACAATTCTCCCCACCATAAATCTTTCCATCCTTGGAAAGCCACAACCAAAACCAAGCCCCATAGCAGAAAACCACACTCCCTTTAGATTCAAAGGGGATCCCCAGAAACATCAAGCGAAGAGAGGAAAAAGCATTGTACTTAGAGAGAGCGACTTAATATAACTTTTAGAAACTCATATAAATACTTTTTGAGATGTATCTCCTGCCCTAAAGACCTGAAAAACCTCCAGTTGATGGTTTAAAAAAAAGAGCCCTTGCACCCACAGAAATCCAACTTACAAGCCGAAATACCTCAAGCACTATTAAACGAAAACCACACCATTTGATTAGAATGAATAAACAAGGTCAAACCACGTCCAAGGAACACCCTTATCGATTATAACCAAGCCATATTTAAAAAAATGAGAAAAATATCAACATGGGGAGGCCCAAGGGGCTCCCCACCATTAAGAACTCACTAGCGCTCGAGACGAGACTAGAAAACCGACACGAGGAGGTTCGAGAGGACTCCCCGCTATTAAAGAAATGTCCATCACCGATTTATTACAAAGACATTTGTGTGAGAACCAATATGGGTCTCCCCACCCTTAAGAACCTACCGACGCCCAAGACGAGAAAAGAAAACCAACATGGGGAGGTCCGGGCAGACTCCCCACCATTAAAGAAATACCAACACCGATTTATTCCAGATACCTTTGTGTAAAACTCATCATGGGTCGTGCCGCCATCATAACTAATCAAAGGATACATAACTTTAGAATTTTTTCCAATGGGGACCAAGCACCCCACCACCAGAGGCAGGGAGGGTCGGGCCTAACTACCGGGTGTCAAAACCACAGCCGGAGACAGACCAACATCCCCAAATCCCAGGATGAGTATAATTCAAAATCGAGAATGATTTACCAAACAGACTCCCATAAAGACCACTAAAGCGATTGCATCCAGTGGGACGCAACCCCCAAGACTTCAAAGCACGAGATGACACACGTCCACATGGTCACGAAAACCTTATGCAACAAGACGGATCATCCAAAGCAGAACAACCATGGAAACAATTTAAACTGCCTCTACTTTTAACATTGGCGACAGAAATAAAATTGGGGTCCCATACACTCCTGGGGTTCCTGACCGTGTGCCAGCTTCACTCTGAGGCCTATGGCTGGAGCCATGATGCTTGAATCATCTCCTGCCTCATAGTCAGGTATTGAAGACTCCCGAAAAGAGCTTCTCCTTTTTGTGTCACAGACCACCACACTACAACCAAGACAACACCAGCAAACACAACACATTACAACATCTCACTGATCATACATGGAACATTCACTAACACTAGAGTGGAAATGGTGCATGCACATCACCCTTTGTTACACTGAATGAGAACACAACACCACCAATCATCATTTGAACATGACCATTACTATTGAGAGGAACATTACACTAAGAAAGACTTTAAAACACATCTTAAACAACATGTGATTCCTGCAAATGACCAAAGCATCCTCATACGACTGGGCCTGCCAAACGAGTAGCCTAACATGAAATTTTCCTTAAAAAAACCAAACCAAAGACCAGAGGTCATTTACAACGATAGACCGCACCAAAAACATAGGGTTTCTTCCACATTTTTCCCACTAGAGTCTCCTTTACCGCTTCCAACCCACCGTTGACGATCAAAGGGACCTCACGCTACAAGACGTAACCAAACACGACCCTTGCAGCTGATGTAAATACTACAAAGCCTTTCAAGACACTGGTCAACACTGAAAATTATGAACCACCTTCACCCTTCACCGTTGGAATTCATTTCACCATTTCTAGGGGGAACCTTCAAACATGACAATGTCAAAATTCATACCCGATGAGTTAAGACACTCAAAAGACCAAAAATCTCTTCAAATACCATCGCATCTGTCATCCCGATGCGAGAGGATCCGCCTAGTTGTAAAAAGGAGAGTTGGGTTCAATTCTAGAATTCAAGAAGAGATTCCTCTGATCAACTGGAGGGTCGACCAATGGCAAATTGCCCATGGCCACACTTTAATCACATGTCAACACTTTATTATGGTGTACACTAGTTTAGAAAGAAAACCATGGACCCAACCAAACTGGTTCAATGGTCAAGACATACCAGAAGCGCACACTAAATGTGAGGGGGAACCACTGAAAGGAATTCCTGAAGAACTTTCAAAAGAATTCACTAACTACACGAAAACATACCAACTTAGAAATAAGAATTCAAAATCAAGACACAAATCAGTCGAAAAGGATTATGTCTCGAAACGCCTCACATCGAACACTTCCCAAAATAAAAGGACACATCACATGACCAGAGATTATTAAAACACCAAATTTTCATTTAAGAAAACATTTTGAAAATAAGAAAATCTTGTGGGTTTCACAAACACCAATGGTTTCCCATGGGCCGCACACATGCATATTCCCGTGCCACACCGGTACCCACCTCATGTCCATCTAGGAAATCATCCACTCGTGCCATTAACCATTTATTTTTCCCATATACACTCATGCATGTCGTTGCCCACGAGAACACCAAGGATCAAAATCAAACCATTCCATTTTTTAGAACCAAAACATCCAACCCACACTTTTCAAACCTCACACACCATTTCATTTTTAAAGTGCTTCATTTGAAAACATTTTCCAGGACGAAAACATTTTTACTTAAAAACCAAATCTCCATAAATCCAAAACAAAGAGATGAGAAATGACGCAAGAGAATACTTGTGTCAGCGGGTGGCTGGAACGTATGGTTGGTGGCCATACGCCAGTCACGCCACCGGCACATAGGGCATTCTAGGACAGCGTCCCCGGCTCCACATGGCTTGCCAGACCCTGCGAGCTCACTAAGACCACTGACCTTACCCCTTTTCACGTCCCTTAGACAAGATTAACCACAAGGACCAAAAACACAGACAAAACTCAACATACTTTGGTAACTAGAGTCCCGCGACGAGGTGTGCTGGACATACACCTTACTCGTAGCTAGGACGTCGAGTCTTGAAAACCATAACTCTAGTCTACCATGACTCTATCCCAAAAGAAAATGATCCAAGAGAGAAAAACTCCCTCTGATACCATTTTTTCACGAACCAGGCCGGGTCACCATCCAACCCGACACCTGACCCAGTCCGCGACATGGCCCGAAGGGCCGGTCCATGAGATGGCCCGAAGTGAATTCTTGATCCCCATGGGCTGGCACAAGTGTCCGGGTATCAAACTTTACATGGGAACGATTTACCTGAAATAAAATACAGAAAAACAACAAACCAGATAAATAAACTGAAACTAAAAATAGACAACCAAACACACCTTTAAACTATAAACATGTTTAAATTCTAAAACTCGAACGAAGAACTAAAAAGAAAAGATGAAAATAGAAACTAAAACTCTTACTCAAACCACCCGGCAAAAGAGAGGCCTCATAGACACCACTCTACATGGAAAGACCAACTGCAACCCGAACCACCATCACTGAACACGAAGTCACAACCTGGAAAGTAGAAGAAACAGAATCTACATACACCCAAGGGTGTATGTAGGGTGTGAGATAAAAGCCCAGTAGGATGCCACCGAGAAAAGGTTCCACGTATAATTATTAAAATACAAATACATTTTCAATTTAATAGAATAAAAATAAATAAGTGTTTAATTTTTTTAATGAAAACGGTTTGTAAGGGGAAACTTATCTAAAAAGAAAACAACTTAAATTGACTTACACACACACACGCACACCCACACACGCATTCACACACACAGAGGCACACACACACACATACCCACGCACACGCACTTTTCTTTGTAACCCCAACATCACACCGTGTACGGACGGTGAGCAGAAATCAAAGGGAGAGAACAGTACATGGGAGAGACCCTAAAGATACTAGTGAGAAGTGGGACCCTAGAACCTCACGTCTCGGTGAACCATATGATACATTCTACTACACGAGCCACTGGTAGGGAAACAATTCCTACCATAGTGGTCTCCAGTCATCATCAAATGTTTAGTTAGTGTTTCAAGCGTCAATCCCGCTAAGTGAAACTGGGCCGAGGCCACTCCCGTATCACTAGCACGCTAGTCTAGTCTTCCCACCTAGTACCCAGGCTTCCTGTTTGTGCTCAAGTAATTCCAAGTTCATGCCACATGTCATAATCATACAATCAATCCAAGCAAGACATAATGAACACCAAAAACCACCATTCTCACACACAAAATCCATTCGAAATAATACGGACACTAAAATATTCCAAAACTCAATCTGCATTTCTTGCACAACCAATTAAAACGACTTTCAACCTTAATAACTATTTAATAAAACATTTAATATTTTTTTAATAAACAAATTTTGAAGAGCATAGAATGAATTTACACAGAAAACCAACCAAACATTCTTTCGTTACCAAATGCACACAACACCACATCAAGAGTTCAATCCACACCACTTACACCAATTAAAAAGAAACCGTTCGAGTAGTTTAACACAAGTGCTAACAAACGATGCAATAAAATTTTCACTATTAGTAAATTTGGTTTTATTTAAAAAATCCACTTTAGAACCAAACACATGACGTAATATTATCGAAACATGATTTTCACCGCAAATTCATTTAATTAAAAAGTTAACAATTTATAAAACAGTAAACCAGATTGACATGGGTTTCTAGAAAATCACACTAATATCACTAAAACACGTTAGTAACAAATCAATGCATATGAGATCTCAAGAGAATAAAATAAGACCACTTTGCACCCTGAAAACTAACTTAATAATATGATGAATTAATTAAACATGAAAATAAATTAATCAAACAATAACTATGAGCGGAACCACCTACCTCGGCATGACAGACTTCACAAAAAATGGTGCGCAAGGACCGTTGCACACCAACCACAACTCAGACAAACCAAAATTTACCCTAAACCAAACAATTAAACCAACAAAATCAATAATATACCCTAAAATGTGACATATCCTTACTGGAAAAAAACAAACAAAACTCAAAAGGAAAAGGACATCAAGAGAAAAGGGTTTAACCGAAGGGGGTCGGCCGAGGAGAGCAGGGGAGGCGCATTAGTCAGCGCGTGAGCAGGGGGGTGCGCACTGGACTAACCCTTGGCCAGCAGGGGAGCCATGCTGGGAGGCTGTGCCGGAAGGGCTACCGGTAGGGGTCGGGATGGGGTTCGCCGGACCAGGAAAGGGGGAGTGCTGGGGTGCAGCGGCACGAGTTGGGGAAGCCGATGGGGAGCGACTGGCCAGGAGGCGGCCGTGACGGAGAGCTGACGGCGGGGCGAGCGGGCAGGGAGAGGGAGGAGGATGACAAGAGTGGAGGAGAGGGATCATGATGGCTAGGGTTAGAGGGGAGGGGGTGAGCCACGCGACGGGAAGGGGTAGGAGGGGGAGAGGAAAAACGGGGAGAGAAGAAAAGAAAACAAAAATGAAAGCAAAGATAAAAATAAAAATAAAAATAAAAATAAAAATAATAAATAAGTAATAAAATAAATAAAAGAAATAAGTACAATAATAATAATAAGAATTGTAATAATATCACATAATATTAAACATAGTATTTATTAACCACAAACAATATTTTTTTATTAAAACAATTTCTTAGAGTTTACTAAACTTCTTATTTAAATTTTAGTTCTATTGTATTATTTATTACGGTTTCATTATCCCACTATATTTCAACTCATTCGAAAGGTGGGAAGACCGTGCGGATCTGAAAACCATGCCTCGCCCATGTGTCTGGTGACAAATAACCAAAACACTCGTAATAATAATAATAGTAATAATAATAACAACAACAATAATAATACAATAACATACTTAATAACCTAAATAATAAACTATAAAAAGATCAACCAAATAAAAATCTATTAATAAAAATAATAATACTCTCAATTAAATTTTTATCCAAGAAAAAAATAATATTCTCAAGTGACATTAATATTATCATTATTATTAAAACTTTTCTTAATTCATTTTATTTCATTAGTCGACCATTGGCCATGACGTGTGGCGAGCTGGGCGAGGTCGCGCGGCGAACCCGGCGAGGCTATTCGGCTTCGACCGCGGTGCGCTAGATGCAACCAGGGGCAAAACATCCGTTTTTAAATAAGAACTCAACCAAATTTAATTCGGGCCTCGACCCGAGCCACCTGATTCCCAATAAAAACAATAAAATAAACAATATAAGAAGGACAAGTCTGACATAGACTTCGAAATCCCATTTCATTTGGTTTATCATGAAGAATATCATTCCATTGTCCATCATATCCTCCATTATCATGAATCTTCCTATTTCTATCCATTTTCTAAAACCCAAAAAGAATAGTGTGAGAGGAAAAAATCATACTAGGAAAACAACATAATCAAGGGGGAGTATGTTCAATCACTATCATCTTAGGTTTAATCCTAGGTTATTCATGATCGTTATCTTAATTATAGGATTGTAACCTATACTTATAATTAAACTTAGGGATCCCTAGTCAAACCTTATAAATATCTCTAGGGATCTCACTAAAGATTTTGCATCCTAGTTTCTAAAGGTTAACTAACCCTTTCTTCGGATACCAACTATAGAGACCCAAAACTTTATGTACATATAAATTATATTAATTTTGCGGAATACTTAATAAATAACAAAAATAGACACCCAAGGACCGTAATAGTTTAGTGTCTTTGGAAACTCGGAACAAAATATTCTAATCATGGTGAAAGATCTTCAACATATCCCATTAAAGTTCTTCCCATTTTTTTACCTAAAACCTTTATTTATATCCTAGGGAAAATAAAACATAAAAATGGTGAGCTCAAATGCTCAGTAAGGGTAAACATGGAGAACATCAAAAAATTCATAAACATTTGAACGTAAAAAAATGAACATAAAACATGAGTAATGACATAAATCTTTGAATTGCATAAGGCATAGATAAGAAAAAAACATTAATAATGATACAATATCATGGTAATAGAACATGTAACTGTGGAAAACCATTAAGAACATGATATTATTTCCATAGTATCCAAGTCAATACTTCCAAGACCATCATAGTGGACAAAGTCCATTACTGAACCGAGTTTACTTGTCGTTCTAGCCCTGTATTACTGAACCAGATTTACTTGGAATCCCAGACATGTTTATCTCATGAGATATAAATATTTACACAATTAATTGGAGGGAGATATAGGTCCCACCCATCTCATATTGAAATCATTCTTACGCATGCCACAAAATAATCATAAATCATTTCATCATAACCCAAAGAATAAAATGGGGTTCATAAGCATCATCCCATCTTAACATAATCCATATAAAACAAATGGATATCATTTGATCATAAGAAAAATCAAAACATTTAAATAATAGAGACATTATACTTGAAACATAATCATACTAAATAATGTGATCTTTTATGGGAAATAGTTTTGATAAAACACTTGAAATGAATTCTTGAGAAAAATATCCTTTATTCTTCAAAATCATTTTCTTTTCACAAAATTCCAGGTAATTCTAAAAGAAAAGGATTTTTTTGAAAATAATTATGAAATCATGTAGAGGAAGCTTCATGATAATAAGGCATTATGAAATCGTAAAAACTTGCTCACACCGTATAAGTTAAAATAAACATTCTTCTTGTACTTTTGCCAGAAATGTCAAATAGTACCTTGTATGGTAAACAAAAGAAAGATTCCTTCTATAAAATGTTGTAAAATAAAGGTAAAAATTACTTTAAACATATATGGAATAAACATATCATGAAATTTTTTTGAGAAAACATGGACATGGATGATAAACATAACCCCAGTAAATACTTACAAATAAAGAATGTCAGATAAGAACGAGACTAGAATAATTTTCCCTTACCTTATGTCAAATTTCTTCCATATGTGTCTGTGACTCTTGTATAGTGGGTTTAAACATTTTATTAACTTTTAATAGAACCGTAATAATATTTATTATATCATATATGATTAAATTACGACTTTATATTACCCTTTCATTTGTCAATTCCATGTTAAAGCATCGTTTTGGGTAAAATCTGTTCATTTATCGTACATGTTTTGACTTGAAATTATTTATATGATTACATAGATCATGGTTACTTACTTCCATAATGTAAAACATGATTTATATATAATTTATATTTAGCATATAAATATATATGATAGATCAATAAATGAAATGAAATACACCGTTCATGGAGACGGTAGGTCGTACGTACGCATGAACGTTGTTTTTGTTTCCTTATTGAATTGAATGGAAGTAAATGACATATATATACATAAATACATTAGAATTATTATATCATATATTTTATGATTACTTATTATATATACTTTATAATCATTCTTGAATGGTTAACATGGAGAATGAATCTCATCGCATCATGGAGACGGTAATCCGTACGTTCGTACGAGCGAAGATATCGTTACAGTAATTTCTGAATGGAATTGGATTAGATGATATAATATCTAAGAATTAGTATTATGTTATAATAATAATATATAGTTATTATTTCCACCATTATACCCATCCACGTAAGGTGTTGGTGGAAAAACAGATTACAACACGACGTGAAGACGGTAAGCCATACACACACGCACAGAGAGATTTAGTTTTTTGTAGGATGGATAGAAGGTTAAATGGGTTTGTTTCATATTTATAATAACATATCAGTATATTTTTTATACTGATGTTATTAATTTATAATTAAACAACTAATGAAGAGGAAGAATAAGAAGAAATAAATTTGAAAGAATTGGTAAAGGATGTTACCTCTTCTTCGACGCGCCTCTTCTAAACATCCTCTTAGGGAACTAAAGTTGGTCTTTTAAGAAATACAGGACCTCTAGTGTGTTTATAGGGAAGTGGAGAAACTAAATGGATAGGTTTTGGCCGATCATGAAGGCTCATAATGTTGTAAAGAGAAGAGGGAGGAGGTTCCCTTTTATAAGAGAGGAGAGGGGCACTTTTGGAAACCTCTAAAATATTAATTTATAATAAAATAAAACACCTCCTAAAAAGCATTGAAATGACTCAAATTATAAAATGAGATGATATAGGTTTTTAATCTCATAATCCAATAAAATTTAGACATGTTTTGAATATATTTTAAGCTTTATCAACTTGATTTATCCTTATTTAATCTATTTAATTTTATTTTTGGTAATAATATTCTAAATTTTAAATTGTTATAAATAATTACTTATGTGTTGTTAATTGTCCATAATTGGATAATTTATGACATTTTAGACCATATAAATTCCCATTTTTAATTTTTAATTTTTTTTTGGATTTTTAAGCAATTTAATAATATGTTATTTTTATAAAATAAAAATAATGTCAATTTTGACACTATTCATTTATTTGAATTTAAATAAAATCCAAACAGATGATATATTCGAACCAAAATATTTAATAGATTCATAACATGTCATATTTATTTATAAAATTCATGGATCACATTAAATAGTTCACATAATATTTATTTTAATATTTTTAAAACCATTTATTTGATATTTTAATCAATAAAATAATTTATACATCACCATTGTATCATCATTAATGATAATTAATTAATCCCTAAAATTCTAAATAAATTTAAATGATGTAGATAAATTTATTATCTATCTGGACACTATTTATGTTCTATGTTTTATGAAGTTTATCACTAAATTAAAATTATTACACTTATAAGATATAAGAGAGTGACAAGTTGTCAATTTTTTTTGGTTTTAATAATAATTAATTCATTTTCATGGTCAAAAGTCCATGAAATGAATCCCTTCCGACCTTTAGGTGATATGGGTCGACTTTTATTCATCAAATAGAATTTTTGCAGATGTTAGGGTAATTTTATAATATTATTTTTACCCTTTATTGCCTGATTTACCTTTAACTATATTAAATAAAATTTACCGTAGTTACTATTCATAATATCTAAAAATAAAAAAGTATACTATTAAAATAATTTGGACCTAATGATTCCCAATATGGAATCCATTTTTCCAAATTCAAAACATAGAATTTTCAGTATTTAATTTAAAATAATCCCGATTTTGAGAAAACATGTTTTAAAAGTTAAAACATTGCAAAAGATTGAAATGTTTTTACATATGAATTAAATTTACAATTAATTATAATTACTTAAATTTTATTAAATGGTAATAACATATTATATTTATAATTTAAAACCATTCAATATTATAATTTAACCATATAAATTATCTTGATGAAAAAAAAGTTTTTAATTAAAAGTTAGCGTATTTTTACTATTCATCAAAATATGAAAGTTAACAGAAAAATATTTAAAAATTATACAAAGTGAATTTTTATATAATTATTTGAATTAATAAGTTTATTTTGTCAAATTTATCTCATAAACACGTCAAAAAATAGATTTAATGTGTGTGCACCATCAAAAGGCGACAAAACTGCATTTTTTGAAAAATACTTATTTTACACGAAATATTTATTTTGTTCTCATATCATGTTCTAGAATATGTGTAAGATAAATTATTATGTAATAAAATTAAAAATATAGTGAATACTATTCATAACGACTAGTTCATAACAATATATCATTGTTTAGTAAAACTCGGTATTGCGTACAACACAGGCTATCGAGGAAGGTCGCTCTTGCGTGCAACACAAGGCAAGAATAGTATTTGCGTATACTACAAGATAATATTTTGTTATGTAAAACGCAAGATAATATTAATGTAGTGTACAATAGAAGACATCAATTAAATTAAAAAGAATATTTCTCATAGAATCTCAGGGTGTTACAATGTAGTACTTTATATATTTTTTGTAGACGGGTCTGTTTTATTATTTTTGGTTATTTGATATCTCATTCATGAAATCATTTCAAATTTATTGATTTTTTATGTCTGACACTATTTTCCAATTAGGGAGGACAAATAATGCCTCTCTGCCCTTGCTGTGGGCTAGCTTAGGCGAGAAGTTCTATATTGAGCTGGGTTGGCCCATGACATTTTTTTTGATTTCTGTTGAAATTGGATATTAATTATGAATTACATGGTGGGTATTTTTATAGAGGTGTTATGGGTATACCATAGTCCCCTTACGCATCATATATTGTGGTTTCAATATTTTTATACTGCTCAATGATATTTTATTGGTTATAACCCCTTGAATTATATTGTCTAAATTTTGTTTCATCATTGTATTTTGAGATTTTAGCTTAGGAGCTTGGTCTTGTTAGGCATGATAATGGATGGACATTATTGGACATATCTAAAAGGGGTTAACTACTTTTTTATGTAGTGTTTTCCTATGGTACATGATCATTTTTTGTATATGTGATAGTGTATGATTTTATATAGGTGAATTCATATGCATGGATTCTCCTCATTCTAAAGTGATTAAGTAGATGGATTGGATATATGAGACATAATTAAATTGGTGTATGGAATTATGAGTGTCATAAAATTATAATAGATTTACCATAGAGAATATAGTTTAATAGTGTGTGGTTTTTTTCCTTAAATTTATAAACATAAATTGTGTTTCCAATTATTTTTTTGTATGATAAATAAAATGGGTTGGTTTATGGGTTTTTATATAACAAATTTAAATTTATAATGTGTTCAGGATTCTAAATAACAGGAATATGTTAATTGATGATGGGTTCATCCTAGGGTACTTGTCAATAGATATGTGCGTGTTAACATTAGGATCATCAAGAGGCATGGTGGAAAATTCTATTTGGGAAATTATTCTAAATGTTTTGACTATTATAGTTGCATGGGGTGTTGATAATGGAAATTGATATGTTCACTGGGATTGGAAGGAAAAATCCTATAGTCTATGAGAGTGTCATTTGGAGAATAGATTTGAGTTTTTATTTTTTGTATGAACAAGGTAGTGATTAATGAATTTAGTGGTTTCCATATATGTGAAATTTTGTATACTAACTAGTTTGACAAATCATACCTTTTATGACATGTAGTGACATGGAGAGTTTATCCTTGGAGTCTTGGTAGATGGTGGGTCATGAAAGGGGTAACAAATCTATGTCTTAGAGACTAGAATCCTGCCTATGAGATAGGTTGTACAATGAATGTTACATGCATACTATGAGCTGAAATCTAAAACTCCGAGATGTGTTTAAATATTGATTTGGTTCTCCCTAACTACATTGAAATATTTATAAATGTATTGGTTGAATGGCCCCTTGGGAACCTGGGTATACCGCTAAATTGTCTATGTGCATGTGTCTTTAGATGAATTTTTTTCACCCATTTATAGATCGGCCTACTATCAGTAATGACATGAAAAATTTGAAATCATTTGTTAAACCAATAGATAGATCACAATGCTATCAATAATTTAGTACCAATTTTTATTCCAGTTGGAATCCAATGAATGTTTTTGAATCTAGATCCCATGGTGAGATCATCTTAGAGATTTTGATTCCATAAGATATTAAATACTCATGGTTAGACCAGCTGATAGACCACAATTCCATCTAATATTTACTGGACATATTTATAATAATCAAAATCACATGACGTTATCTTAAATTTAGATCCATGGGTTAGACCGGTTAAGATCCGGAGATGAAAAATAGAATTTAATTACTTCGTGAGACTATCAGAGATCTTGGGATTCCATATTTCATTTTTCATTGATGGTTAGGCTATCTAAGAGACTAGAATTTTATCAAAAATATATATTATATGGTTAGAATAATTGGGATTCCAATATTGTATCTCATATTTACTGACCATGGTTGGATAAATAGAGATGATAGGATTCCATCATGCATTTATCATCCTTGGGTAGATCGATAATGAGTTTAGGATTTCATTTATTACTTTGTAACATGTTTGTCACTATAGGATGTAAGATAATACCCTTATATCTTATTTTGTATGATTGATTCTGCTCAATAGATTTTAGTTGATAAATAATGTTGTGTACAACGATGGATTGGATAGAACATAATGACCCGACATATGTTCTTTTATGAAATTCATGTTTCTCCATGATTATTTATTTTTCTCACGAATAATCAATTATATAATGAAATATATTAGGTGGTGTGATGGCTATTTTAAACTAGGTTTGTTCTTCTCCCACTACACACATTCGCACAGATGGATCAGAATACCTTTTTTTTATATGTAAGTATGAGCATAGGTAGAACTAGGGATAGCGTTAGGGCTACATAAATGGGTTTGGAGACTAAGAAGGCTGTAATTCATAGGTTTTGTAAAGTGGAATTGTTTTTTTGTTATTTTATTTAGTTTTACTACATAAACCTAGTAAGATATTCTAGGATATTTTATGTGGTGTAAAAATTTTATATTCATTTTTTATAATATTAATTTATATTTATTTTCGTATGGTTTTATTTTTATTATAATTCCATATGTGTACATTAATATGTGGCCATGGATAAAATTTTATTTATTTATTCATATTACTTGATATAATTATGAGATTATAGTTTCCCCAACATTTATTATAAAATTTATCTATGGGTTGATAGCCACTAGAATATGGGGAGGTTCAGATATGGTATTGTGGAACCACAAAAACTAGTTATTTATTAAGTTATTCACTCTAGTTCTTTATAAATGTGTATTAGAGATGTGTTTTTTATTATTTTAAAAATTAGGGACTTTGTATATGGAGATAGGTTTTGTTAAATATTATTAGTGACAACTGGATTTCTCTTTATGAAGACATGTATGTAAAAATTCCATGTTACTAGAATACTATTACTAATGTTTTTATTCATTTAGTATTTGAGAACATTATTAAATTATGATATAACTCTTTGAGGTTGTTATTTATTTTATTTTACTTTTTAGGGTGGAAAGAGGTGTATATAAATTCATAGTACTTTGTATGTGTGATTAAATATACATTATTGTGATTACATGTGATTGATGACCTAAATACAATGGATTGATAAATTATTTAAATTTTAATAGAATTGTTTTTACCTTTTCCCTATATAATTTTTAATTTACATTATACCGAACATTGATATGAAATTTGGTTTCCTTTTTTACTATTCTATTATTATTTTCTAATGATTGGATATATGAATATTTTTATGGGTCTCTATCGGGTTATAATTATATTGACCATAGATTCTTAAGGTGTATGAAAACATTAAAGAGTGAGTTCAATAATTTTATATTTCTATGATATTTTGGTATGTTCATGGTTTTTTAGGATATGGTTTGGAATGGGAACATGTTTTCTTGAGGATATTGATACCCTCAACAAGGAAGAGAAGGGATAATGGATTTCTTAGGGTATTGGGATATAAATCACTTATAATTATTCATATACCATGGATATTTTTAGAGGATAATACATGATAGATTCCTAGACTATGTGAATGTAGTTATGGATTTATATAGAATATTAAAAGGTGTTACTATGTGGTAGAGTAAAGGGTGATTAATGAAAATGTTGATTCTTGTATCTTAAAGCGATGTATGAGTGGTAAATGATCATTTGGTGGGGTATGATTTAGGTGTAAATACATGAGTGGTTGTATAAAAAATAATTGAGAGTTACTATAGGTAGATATGATTAATTTTAATAGAAAAAATGGCCAGTTTAGTAGTCATGGGCTGAGGATTTATGAGATTCTTTGAGTGTGTTTTGGAAATATCTCATGGAGAACAGTTTGGTATTAATGCATTTGAGAAGAAATTGATGCGTGGATAATTAATTTTCCACATGATCATACTCTTTATGTAGTAAAACCCTTGAAAGAATGAATATAGTTGTTTGATCATGGAGTAAATTAGGGTATTAACACTTCTAGTTGAACAATTACCATGATAGACATTGGATAAGGACCATGAAGACAATTCTTTATAAATTCATTATAGAAGGGGGGGGGGAGTTGGTGTCTATGACCTTTAATAATTGAAATTTATTATTATAAGTGGTATGTTTATATCAGTTTTATATGATTCCTTTTTCAATATATAGAGTGATGAAAGAATGAATCATGTGTTAGGTCCTTCAGGTGTAACCCAACTTAACAGATGACCACAATAATATTCTAATGTTAGTATGGTGGGGTTCCACATTAGTTTCTGACATATTAGATATAAGCGTCGTGCATTAATATTTTCAAAAAATATAACTACTTATTGTTGATAATTTATACCCTAATTGATCTATAACCAATGTAATTAATTGATTTATTTCACATTGAGAATCTGGAATTTAATAGTTTAATGGATTTAATCTTGTTTTATAATTTTATTTTTATTTCATGGAATTGTTCAAAAAAAATTTAAATTATTTTTTCGATTTTTTAATTAAAGGGTTCACTTATTGAGTTTAATGATTGATAATAGTTTATAATATTTTTTAATTAATATGAAACAAATCATAAATTAATTAAATGATTTTCATGGATGTAGGTTATAAAATGATAAAGGAGTGGCTCTGTATGGGTCATTTAAAAAACAGTCGACTGTGTAAAATTCATTTCAGGATACAAAGGGGTTTCTCACATCCCCTCCCCTATGTAAATTCCATTCACGATTCTTGTGAGACATCTTCATCACAAAGACCATGAATAAAGATAAATTTTCTCCGAGATCATTAAATAAAGGAACCAATAAATTTTATAAAGGACATACAAAAGTACAATAGGTTCATCACAAATCCATGTTAATTTCATAATACCTCTACATAAAGTTGATTATTATAATCTATTGGGTATTTAAGGATAATAAAAGAAAAAGGTAAAGGAACTCCTGAAAGCACTAAGATATGATGATGTAACAAGGAATTTTTAAAAGGTATTTCCATAATTCCGAAGGCTATATAAATGAATCAAGAACTATATAAGAGATACTACTATAGACTATCTAATTCAAAAAATTCCCCAAAAATTCTGAAAGACCATTCAAATATGTATTTATTCTATTCAAAGGTAATAAATATAAAAAAAAGAATTTAGGGTTTTATTAAAAATCAGACAACATTCACATGGATTCCCAAATTTGGAAACAATAATCTACTTGAAAATAATTTATTTAAATTTACGAGATAAAGATAATGAAAAATTATTGTTTTAAAATTATGATTCAGGTGATTCCCACTTAAAAAAATCATCACCCTTGGCCTGGATAGATGTAGTCAAGCAAAGTAGAAGACAATGTCACTACTCGACCCTAAATACCATGAAGAGAAGGAAAAAGGTGTTCAGATTAATATTTAAGTATCATATTCCTAATTTTTAATTAGGGAGTCTATTAACTTAGGAATAAACTTCATTAAAATGGAAATTTTTTATGCTATCAAAATTTAAATTTAAATTTCTTTTATATTTATCTTTGTGATTTTTATTTTCTCTCCCTCCACATACTATTCATGTTTGTCCTACTCTGTAGTCATGGTGAATATCAAGATTTCATTTATGAAAATTGGATAGTTTGAGGGTCAATTCTAGAATAATTAATGTAAACTAGAGTCTATGAAATTGGATATTTATTTTCTATTCTATTCCCTATTTTGGGAGAGAGAGGGACATAAGAGACAATTGATCATAAAAAATATCTCTTAATTAGTTCATTTCAAATTTCTAAAACCATTTCCTATAATACCATTAAGAAAAAATTAGTACAATTGGATTAGTGGTTTGATCTTCGAATGGACTCACAGTTGTAGAATACTTGATAGAGTGATGGAAGGACCATCAAAGGGACACATTTTGAGTGTAATTCCCATTCACACCATTGATGAAGTGAGGGTTTTTCTAGACAAATGGAAGACACAAAATATAGGATAGAAATTTAAATCTATGAAATAATGAAGGATCACTAATGCTGAATCTATGGGTGCTTCCTTTTTTTATTCATGTTTTATTCATTTTCATTTTCTTTCATAGGTAATACATCAAACCCCATCCTTATTATTATTTTATGATAGAAAAACAAATATACCAAATAAATGATAAGTTATAGGATTGTGATTCTCTACGAGAAAATCATTGAGAGCCTATATTTAAGTGTTATAAATTATATTTTATATGATCCATGTGATACTATGTATCACTAGCCTTCCCCAATTTTTTTTGGATATAGGCTGATTTTTAACCATTTTAGCACATTTTTTATTAGTGTTTCCCATTGTATTATTTACTTTTCGTTTTATTTTATTTTTTATTTTTTATTTTTATAGAATATTGGATAAATATCAAATGGTAAAAAATACAGAAAAATATATCTCCAATTTTAAGACCAATTTCATTAGATTCAATGAATAATTTATTATTTCGTGGAATGATACATGAAAAAATGTTAATAATAGTTTATCTATCATCCAAAAGAAGATCGTGGAGTAGAATATTACAAGAAAATAGTTGGAGAAACCTTTTCTACATTCCAATGGATCATAGGATGAAAATTACTATAAGAATTAACCCTAACAACATAACCAATATAATCCCTCACACTATCAATGGAGAATATGGACTTATAGTATATTAAATTAAAGTTTACATCTTTATCTATTAACAGTAAGAAAAAAACTCAAAGAACAAAAAGATGATCAAGGTGTGTTAAAATAATTGATGGTGACCACTCAACATGAATTTATATACCAAGGAAATCAACACCAATAAGAAAAAAAATGAAAAATTCATCCTCCAGTCAATTGATATGGTAGAATATTTACTTGAATAACCTTATATCCATCACTGGCTTTTGATATATAACCCTATTCATAGGCGTGCATTCAGAAAAAAACTCACGGGTGGACAACAGAAGCGAGTGTGATTATTTTTAGATCTTATTTTTAACATTTTTATCATTGTTTCAAATGAAATATAACTCACTCTAAATTTTCTATAATACCCCGAACGATCTGTACAAACCTCTAGACATTAAAGTGGAACCTAAGGCACCATATAGAAGAAAATATAGATATATAAATTGAAAATATCTTACATAGTTTGGAGATAAAGATCTATATGAGAAGTAAACTAAAAATATAATCGAATATTCTCTATAATAATTTAATGAATAAACTAGTATAGTGTCTAGGTAAGATGGAATAATAATAGATATGAACTATTTTATTGAAAAATGAATTTAAAAATCATTGAAAATAAGAAAACAAGTGCACCAAAGTGGTGTATAAGGATGAATAAGATGCCTTGAAACATGTGTATAAGTAATTACTATTGAGAATAAGATGTTTTGAAATGATATTTTGATGTTTTGTCTTATTATAGGTTGGATTTAATGAGATTCATTACTATTATATATTTATATCAATGTATAAATCTGATTCAAATTCAAATTACTTGTGAGGTGAAGTGGTTTAGAGACTACTTTAGATGAACCTTATGGTGGTCTCTTGTGATTAAAAATCATGAAAGGAGTTCATGATGTATCGTGTAAAAAAATAACTATGATGCCATAGATCATGGTATTTCACCTTATAAGTTTATTTATGAATTTGATTATTCAATAAAATAAAAAAATGTATTAACTAATTTTATGTATGTTTTGGGAGGACTCAGACATTTAATAGACTCCACACTATAATAATGTGGATATGTCGTAATGAATTAAGAGAATATTCCCCATGTATTTATAATATTTAGGATATATATTCAATAAGTATGTACCTTTTCTCAATGTATATTGAGATAAGGTACCTGTATCATTAATGTATGAACACACTGTAGAGGATATGAACCTGTTTTTTTAGTATCACTGGAGCTTTAAATGATCCAAGAATATAATTTATGCCCTATGTCCAGACCAAACAGTTCACATCAATGGAGTGGTTTCAACACAATAAAGTAATTAAACAAATTATTTTCTTTGTTTGAAAATTTGAATACCATTAACCCTAGTGACCACATGAGACCACAATATGTTCATGAAGATAAAAACTAACTATTTTGAACTAATATTCTATGAAATAGAGGACAAGGCTATATCTGTAAAGAGGAATTATGGGATGGTTGAACATTCATTTTGAAAAGGAATTATCTAGGAGTATTGATAGTTATTTTATCCTATTATTACTACCAATATAACTTTTATGGTGGATTTTAATTGATAAAAGATATGTTGGCTTCTATAGTAGAAATATATTTGAATATGGAATTCAAATTAAAATCTAAACTATAAAAAAACATGAATTATTTAATTATTTGAAATATGTGTGATAGAACGTAAAATATAGTGAGAATGAATACGAAGAAAGAGAGAATAAAAGAGAATATGTTTGGGATTTTTGCAAAGTAATGACGATTCTTGGATTATATAGGGTAGAAGAATGGAAGAAGGAGATAATGTTTGAAGTGGATATATGAATATGCTATGTATAAAAAGTGAAGAAGAAATTTATTCTTGTGAATTATTGAAGATGATTTTTTTCTTTAATTATGCTATGAATGTAGATACGATATTATATATTTTTTCACCCTCAATGACATGGACGTATTATATTTTGGTGAAGACTATTTAGTTTTTACAAAACATTTATCTTTACAAAGTTTGGGATGTACTTGTGTGAATGGTGCACAAAAGTATATTTGGGATACATGTAAAATTTTTATTATATGTTATAACCTAGACTTTTTTACTCACATGAGGATTCTAGTGGGTAGTGTGATCATGGACGAATCCATACTACACACATTGAGAGGTCAAACTTTTAAAAATTCCCAGTTCCCTCATTATAGTGTGTTCAGAAGTGAAGATATAATATATTAATAAACTTTAAAAAGATTTGAAGGTTTTTTTGATGGAAAGAAAAAGGATTATTGGATAAATAATTCACTACCCCTCAGTGATCTCCCATAGATCCTATAGGCTGATTTTGTAGTGGTATCAGAACCAAGTTCCCTTTGATTGTGATTTTCTCATTAAATACTATCTCTGGAAGAAGAATCAATCATTTTTTCCATTATAAACTATTGATAATATGAATTAAGGGAACAAAATGAAGATTCCCACCTTTCATGGGAAATTTTATCATGTTTGGAATGTCATAATGTGTTTGTAGCAACATTTTATTAGTTATTATGCTTTGTAATCCCCAACTGATGGATTTCCTCTATGAATAATAGGTGTTTCTCTAATAGTTGTATAAAAAATAATATGTATAATATTGTCTATGATAAAATATTTATTTTATCTTCTCATTTATAAAGTGAAATACTGAAGGTAAAAGGAATCAATAGAACAAAAAGGTACATTGGATAAACTAAAAAATATGACTGAATGGAAAAATAAGTGAATCAAAATAATTTATTATTTTTGAGACATAAATATAAATATATATAGACTAATAATAATGAGAAAATTTATATATTCTTTACCAGGGTTAATGAAGTTTTATGAATGTTTATAAGTCATGACGAGAAGCTCTAATTAAATTATATTGTAGATAATATATTATATACCAGAATTCAAAAGATTGATAGAATTGTATCTACTCTAGAAGAAAAGGATCTTGGTAAAATATCTCTTGATAATAATTCTAGTAGTCTTATTTATTATTAAATTTTGAAATAAAGTCATATTAATTTAATTGTAAATAATTCATTGGATATTTTTATAATGGTCTCAAATTCCATGAAAGGATGAAAAGTTATCTATGTAGATGGTGAATCTGTTTGTTTAGAATCCATTTTATATAATAATTAAAGGTTTTGTAAAATGATGAGTATTTTGAATTAAAATGTTATAAAATGTATGTGATGGTTAAAATGGAGATATAACATAAATTATTAAATTATAGAACTACTAAAAATTTTTCATATAATTTTCAAAAATTAAAATATGAATAATCTAGTGATGAAGAAAGTGAAAGGAAAATAATATTCTCAAAGAAGAATTTAGCCATGAAAAAGTTAACATATAGAAAAAAAGTTATGGATTTATCAATGTACAAATATATGAATTTCACATTAATGTTTGAAAATGATAAAAGTATGATTAGAGAAGAATATATTGTTAAAAAATGTGATGTTGGTGAATATATTTACAAAATATTGGTGATTCATGAGAGTTTCACTAGTAATTAAGGAATAAATTCTAGAAGTGTGGATGAGGAAAAATAGATGGATTTTATTTTGAAGAGATAATTTAAAAAATGGCTCCCAAAACCTGAAAAAGAGAATAGTAAATTGAATAAAGTTAGTTAGTAATTCATTAAAAAGAATTATTTTATAAATAAAGGCTTTCTTGCTACTAATGGAGATTTAAAATATGAAGAGTTTTCTTGATGATGATGTATTATTGAATACTAGGTAAGATGGAATGTTTAAATATGAAGATTATTTGATTTATCATTATCATCATAAATTAATTTTAGTTGAATAAGAAATAATCCTTTCGATACTAATTTTATAAAATTATTTTCAAGAAGTTAGGGACTATTCAATGAACAAAGAATCATATTAAGAAAAAGACTAATCTTTTAAATATTATACTAATATTGAAAATTTTGATAAAGTGTGAAATAGGAAGAGTATCTTCAAAAGGGTTATGTTTTCAGCTAAATCAATTGTGTCTTAGAAATCTTGAAATTCTAGCAATCCAAAACTTTATAAGAAATATTATAAAACTATGGAATCTATAATGATTTAAAGGAAGTATAATATGAATAAATTGATTTACAGGTGAAATTTTATAATTTTTAAAAATGGGATAAAATTATTGTTCATAAAGTGGTTAGTTGTCAAGAACACTATTCTAGATAGCAAGCGATTTTTAAATAAAAATATGATTTTAATGGAGTCTTTGGGTACTGTAGAGGTTTTTGGAATATAAATAAATGTTTCCTCTATATAACTAAATTTAAAATATTCCAAGATGGTTTGGTAAACATATTTTAATTGGGATTATACCTTCACAAATTACATTAGTTTAGAAACATTAAAAATTTCTTGGACATAAGACAAAAAATAATTTTCATATAATTTAGGAAATTCAAGGAAGGTGTGTCCATCTTAGTCAGAATAAAAATTAATATCTCATCATTATACCATAATTAAAAATATTTTTTTATTAATTATAATTCAAATAATATAAACAGAATGAAAAAATTGAAAGCCATAGTTTTAAAAGTGGAACTTAAACCATTAAAAATATAAATCCATTGATCATGGATAATGGATGCTCTAAAAACATGAAAAGATATTTAAAACTTATATATGATGTTTTTAATTTAAATGGATGCTCAAGGAATTTTGGAAATTATGGGCCAGTAATTGTTAAAGGATTTTAGTGAACTATTATTTGGAAAGAAAATATGAAAGCAAAAATACTATTTATGTTGATGTGATAATTAAAAATTTATTAAATGTCTCATAACATTAAGATTACGATGATAAGGTGGTGATAAATAAGTATGGGTTCTTGGTTAATAACCTAGAGAATAGAAGTATCACAACAAAGTGAAAACATAAAAAAAGATTATTCAAAATTTGTGATTATGGAAATCAATTATATACAAGCATAAAAGAAGACAATTATTTTCTTCATCAAAGGCTTGACCATATTGTAAAAAAGAATATTAACATGATATCTCAAGGATATAATTTCCATACTTTTATTTTTCAAGAAAGATGATGTTACATGTTATGATGAACATTCCAGAAGGGGATGACTATTAACTCCACTCAAAAAAAGTTGAAAATAAAATATACTCATCCTTGAGAGACCATTCATTCATATTTTTTTAGACTCATGAAGAAGCAATAAATCAATAGAGAAAAATATTTTTGTCCTTTTATGGATGAATCCCCTCATGTTATGTTTTTAATTTTTAAGAAACATAAGTTTGAGGGCATAAAATGTTTAAAGGATTTATAAGAAGTGAAAAAAGGAGTGATGTTTTCATCTTATAAAGATTTTGGAAGACAATGTAATTGATTCTATAAATGGGAAATTTAAATCTTATTTATAAAAGTGTGAAATTTGAAATAAAATTGATGAATCATTCATACCAAACACAAATTTCATGTCTAAATAAGATAGAAGGTTTTTGGTGGAGATGGATTGAACAATTTGTTTGAGTGTGATAATTCTCATTATTGTTGAAGACCTAATATTTGTATAACAGTTCATATCCAAAATAGGTGTTTACACTGCTCAAATTCATATATGTCCCCTTTTATGAAATATTATAGAAAATATCAATGTTTAAAGAATCTTTGTGTGTTTGGAAGTTATATAACTATCATGTAAAAATGTATGAATCATTGAAATATTAAAAACATATTAGTTGAGTGGATATTAATTGGTTGGTCTCCAAATATGTGAGGTTATTCCTGTTTTAACCAAGAATATGGAATGATAATTGATACATATAATTTTAATGTTATGGAATAATCAATCAATGATGTTGAACATCAAATACCGGGTTCTATAAGTGAAAATGATATTGTTTTTGTTAAAAACACAAAAAAATTTATATAGAGATG
Source organism: Viscum album (assembly GCA_963277665.1). Taxonomy (NCBI): domain Eukaryota; kingdom Viridiplantae; phylum Streptophyta; class Magnoliopsida; order Santalales; family Viscaceae; genus Viscum; species Viscum album. The sequence goes on along the minus strand of OY728138.1, from coordinate 941,652,581 downwards.
AATGTGATGAATATGAAGAGGTTAGGGAAAAGGATTCAAAAATTTAATGTTACTATGAATAATTTCATTCATCCCATCCAAGGCTAAGAAATTATCTTTAGGTCTATAAAATCATTCAAAATTAGGGATGGAATGTATATACTTAGAGGAATTTTATCAAAACTTCTCACATTTAAATGTTCTATAAAATTTAACCAAATGATGTCAAATAAGATTTAAATTATCAAAACATGGTTGATTATATGAGGGGATAATTGGATTAAATTGTAAATAATTACAATGAATAGTTAATTCTCAAACACAAAGAGGAAATATTTATAGAAATAAGGCGGTTGTTCAGAAAAACAATTAATGAAAAAGGAGGAGTGTTAAGAAAAACCACCCAGATGGTGTTCAATGACTATTCACAGGTTAAAGGAGTGGGATTTGATGAATATTTTTCACCAGTTGGAATGATTGATTCTATAATAACCAACAATTTGATACATAACTTTAAAATATCAGATAAAAAAATATCAGATAAATAAATTGAAATCTATTTTGGAATTTAGTTTCTTGAAATTTATATATATAATACAAGAATAACATAGACCAAATAATAAAAAATAATTTAATTTTAACTCTCATGAAAGAATCCTTTATAATCCTATATTATATATCATCATTGTGAAATATTTCTAGGGGATCTTCAATAATAATACATGACCATAAATCATAGTAATGGATATGTAATGAAAAAAGAAAATAAGTGAACACTGTGGGAATGTAATGAGGCATTAAAATAAAGAAAAACAAAATATCAAGTTGAATAACATGAACATAAGAATAAGATGAAAGAAATTAAATAGTGTGTGTAATATAAATATGACACATTCAAAATCATATCCTAGAATATCATCACTAGGGTGTCACAAAAACATATTCAATAGGTTGTTAAGTAAGGTATAATAAAACACTAATAAGGAATATTCTATGGTATCATAAAAATGTCATCTCAATAGATTAATTATTTACCCAATGCATAGTAGAATTATCAGGGTTCTCATTTTATATGTCTATCATTTTTTTCCACATCAAAAAAATATTATAATAATGGATGACATTAACCCATTAGTAGATAATATAGGTTTTATAAAAGTTATTCCCTAAATAATAATGAAATGTAGCATATAAAATGATATGGTTGAATGAGATTAGTGTTTCATATTAAAAAACATGAAATGAAAAAAAGAGTGATTTATACAACATTTCATGTATACAAAAGAAATTACAAAATTGGTATAATGAGAAACAAGGTTAGTCTCCCATTAATAGGGAATAATTTTTTACATTAATTAATTTATTATCATCATATGGAGGCATAACTACGTGGAACTAAAAAGGGTTATAACAAATGTTGTTCTTCAATTGAGAAGTGGAGAGATAAAATTCCTTCCCTTGCTCAGTAGATTATTAAATATTTATAGGGTCTTTTTTAGAGGTTATAAACTCAATGGGAGGGTTTTAGATATATATATATATATATATGGAGATTATGATCATGGATCTATGTTCTATATTGGTGAGTAATGAAGAAATGAATTCGAGTGACTTCATTTTATCAGTGAAAAGAGGGCATTTTCCATGAAAACTGACGATTAATAAGGGGTATTAATGAAATAAAATTGGGGTTAGATGGGTTAGGTGATTTATGTGAATATGTTTCGGAGATTCATGTGGTATTGTGTTTCGAACCTAAAAATTCATTTTCTAGGAATTTTAAGTATAATGTTGGTTGTATAAAACCAGGCCACACTACAAAACCCATTTCAACTCCTAATATTCTTGATGAAATATTATCCATAATAAATATTTTATCACCAAAAATATAATGACACCGTCAATAAAAATGTTCATGTGTTGGGTAGAAATTTATAATATGTTTATGTTTATTAAATTTCTAAATATATAGAAAATAACTATTAAAGTAAACAATATATGATTTAGACTGACCTCTGTTTTTAGAATAATGATGTTTTAGTCATTAAGGGTACTTAATATTACTATATTTAATTTCCAACATGATGGGTATTACTTTATTTGAGTTTAATTGTAGGAATTATATTATATTCATCTTTTTGAATATATCAATTTTTTTTGTAAGAAAATTATATAAATTCATTTAAAATAAATTTAACTTACATATACATGATTTTTTTATAAAAAATGTATCTTTTATGTAATAAATAAATTTATCGAATTACTTTTATTAATTTAAGAATACAAATTGACTTATTTTATATTATATATTATCGACGCTTTTCAATTAAATCATTACTTGATCATAATATAATAATACACATAGAAGATGAAAGAATTTTTTTAGGAAAAGATATTTTTACACATAAAATAATTTATTAGTTATTTATTTATTCCAATTGATTTTTTAATGCATTATAAATTGGTTTTTTTATATAATTCATATCATATAGTCTTTATTATTTACACCCAGTAATCCTACGACAACTTTACAAGGGTTATAATAATATTATTAAAGTGTGTCTTGGTTCATTTTTGTTCGGTGATTTGTGTGTGGAAATATAGAAAACAAATTATATTTATTAAAAGGAAGGATAAATATTGTTAAATCATGTGTTGTTACATTACTCCCCCTAAAAAAATATGCCCTTAAAATTTGAATGATAATTTAAAATAAATGGGGATATCATTCGGTCCTTGATTATTTAGGATCCTAGGTTACCTCTATAAGCATGTGATTTCTCAATAATAGTTTTATGAGTCTGGTTGCATTTTTCCTCAACACATGTTCCTTTTCATCTTAAATATAGAATCATTCTTCTTATTATGAAGTGTTAGGTTCTAATTCCCCACCAGTAATGTATGTATATGTGTTGGGTCTGAATAATACCTTAGTAGTTGGGAAACATGGATAATTTCATTGAAAATTCAATGATCAAGAGGCAGTACTAACTGATACTAAACTACAATAACATGCCCCCATATATCTAATGGACCAATATACCTCAGAATAATATTGACCATCTCTTAAAATATCAAGAATTCTTTCTAGGGTGATACATTGAGAAATACATTTCCCCAAAATGGAATTCATTGTTCTTTGTTCGATTATCAGTGTAATGCTTTTAATGACTATAAAGATACTTGATATTCGTTTATATTACTTATATATTATCCTAAGTTTCCATTACAAGGTTTGTACAGAAATATTTTCCTATACCAAATTCATCACAACATTATAGAGTTAAATACATTTTCCCACAATTTTCATAATATTTATCCATTTGAATACATTATTGAATACTATTTTTATATGAGAATTAAACAAGTGGAAGGTGTTGGTCCCAACTACCTTAAAAATAATATGATATATCCATTAACATGTCATGTAATGTTTTAATAGTACTCTCAAAATTTACAATAATTTACGGATGAAAGGATGTTCTTAGGTTGAATTCTATATCCATAGCCTCTTTGAGGGACATCTATAATTTTAAAAAAACCCTATATCATAGTTAGTGATAATTGACAATGGAACACTATGATGTGTCAACACTTATTGAATATGTAGATTATAAAATATCTCAAGGGAGAAATCCACCCATTTATTGATGAGATGTGAATACTTGGTTAATCTATAAATTATTATACATTTCATATTTTAAACCTTTTATGAGTTAGGAAGGGTATAAAAATCGCATAATAGTAGTGTCCCTATTCTATTAATGTATAAGTAGTATTTGTAGCACAACCTTAGAATGTTGATGATATGAATTTACTTGTTCATTTAAAAAACTCTATTAATATGATCAATAATTTATTTTTTTGATCGTATCCTACCTATAATGGTCACAAAGATATCTATAAACATTATTGGTTATTGGATGTATAGTGAATACATATATATGAGCTTCACCCAACAATTCCTTTTTTGTTTTTTGGAATAGATGGGATTCATGGACTCATTCTAAACAATGGTACATCCTTTTAATCAAGAATGAATTTAGGAAACATCCCATTTTTCATCATTTATATCTTCCATTTCATATAAATATTTTCTTATTATGGTTTTTTGATCATATCTAGTTATAATTATTGGGAAATACTTGGGGATAGGATTGAGGATACCACTTTCCATATAATTTTCATTTCCATCGTTACCAAGTCCTTTATCAACGTATATACTTAAATACTCAAAATCACAAGAATGACTATGTATTTCTTACTCAATGCATTAATGAATTTTTTATATCGATTTGGGTGATAATAAATTGAAAAATATTAATCATTAAAAAGATCAAAACATATTATTTTTCTTATGTTCAAGGACTTTTATGTGAATATATACTTTATACATCAGCATTATATGTATATATAACACATTTACTATTAAATATAGTGTCTCTATATTGTTAAGGGAAAAAATTGCATGTAACTCTAAATCAGGATTAGGAAAATTCTATTCTTAAGGATTTAATTATCAATACACATAAGTAATCACCATTTCATTCTACATGAGCACATATATAATTTTAATCAATGATAGATCATTATAAATATAAAATAATTCACCATTAATGGGTAATTTTAGTGAAGTCTTAGTAGCCTATATATTCTCTAGTTTCTTGATTCTTTATTCACACTCTTTCTAGTTTAACTTATTTCATTTTTAGTAAACATGGTTTAAGAATTTGAAGGTGATAAATTTCTTTCACAAATCATTTATAGTATCCAGGTAGACCATGGAAACTATGAATCATTTCTATTATATTTGGATGAGGATTATCCTCTACAACCTTTGTCTTTTCTTGACTCATTGAGACTCCCACACAATAAAAAATGTGTCTTAAGAAGACCACTAGTTACATCTATAAATTACATTTATAAAATTTAGAATAAATTATATCCATCATTAGATTACTTAGTATAACCCTTAGACATTCCACATGTTCCCCAGGAATTCTGTAATATATTAGAATATTATAAATAAAACCACAATAAATTTATCAATGTACTCCCAGAATACTATATTCATAACATCTATAAATAATTTTGGGTAAATAGTAAAACCAAATGTCATAGAAACAAACTCCAATGCCAATACTATTTTTTGAAATCTTTATTTTTGATATCTTCTTTCCTTAATAGCAACTAATGATACCCCGATTTGAGGTAAATATTACAAATGAATAGAGATCCATCAAGTTGATCAAATAAATAATTAATTATATAAATATGTTTTAATTTCCCTATGATCGAATTGATTTCTCTATAAGAAATTCATATCCAAAATGATCCAGACTTATTCCTGTAAAAAGATATGATTCTCTCAAAGGAGATACCTGTAGATGAAAACATTTCTTTTCTAATAAATCTAATAGTTTCTTACTCATTTAAAAAACTCCATAAATTCAATTCTATATGGGGTATTCAATATAGTTTTTGATCCTTTTAATAGTTCAATTTTATAATTATACTACTCTATCAAAAGGAATTAAAAATAATTGTTAATAAAATACAATAATGTACTATTGAGAAATAGTTAAAATTTCTATTTATTTTTTTTATTTTTACTTTCTTCCCCTTCTATACCAATAGTTTCCATAAATAAGGGAATGTGAGACAGTTCTTGAAAAAACATATGTTGGGTTATATCTCATTTGAAATATTTTTATTTTTTCCCCAAAATACCACATTTATTTCATCAATTGATCATTGAATTATTTTTTGAGAACCAATCTATAACAAGTAATATAATGAATTACACCATTGTAATAACTACCATATTTGTGATGAGATTATACTCACCAATTTTAATCTTGGAGTCTCAATTAAATATTAATAGTTGAATATATTATCTATCGGTTTAAATTTATGAATCTAAATATGAAAATTAAGTGTATTATTTTATGTTCTTTGTAAGGCTGAATCATTGAAAGAAAAGTATAAAAATAGAATTTAAAAATATACAAGTATTTTTTAAGAGAAAAAATGGTTACCTACTACTATACCATTAGGTGTATTGAATATTTATGTGATGATATATAAAGATCAATGTTGATCTCTTGGATATTTATCAGGTTGATTTAAGTTTCCCTTTACTACTCTTGAATTCAACAGCTGGGTAGAGATGTTTTCATGTTCTATAATTATGAAGAATTACAGTGTAAGATAGGATTATACCATATTTACATTTTCAATTGCATTAAGATGTTGAGGATTTACATCACTCTGATTGTTTCATGAAATATGGATAGCCAATAAACACTTTTAACACATTCCACTTACATTAATACAATTTTCCCAGAGTTTCTTTATAACATTTTTGAACATTTTACATTACAGTTTCTTCGATTATTTTTCATGACCAAAATGTTTCCTTTAATTTTTATCAAAAATTATCTTAATATCATTATTTCTATGATACCACCATGTATCTCAGAATTCCATTTCATTAATGATATAAGACTTTATTATCACTTTATAACTCTCAAATATTTGGACTTCCAAATCTTTTAGTATATAGGTTATTTTCAACAAATAATTATTTGATCATTTGGTTAAAGTCAATTAAAAATATTGAATTTTATCGTAAAATCATAATAAAATTAATCTTTTTTCATATGAAGGATTAATTATCTTTTTTATAGCCTTAGGAATCTCCCTTTCCATATAAATTTTAAGGGTTCAGGGAATATAGTTTATATAAAACTATTCTTAAACTCATCCCACTACATAGATTTGAATTCATAAATTAGATTTTTGTTCCAGATCAATGCCAACAGCTGATCAAATTCTCCATCTGGGTGGAACCCAACTGATATACCCAATTTTTTTTCAAAATATGATGTACAAAAAATGTTTTTTCTCTAAAATTGATCCACTATTATATGATCAGTGGTTTATAGTGTCTAATAAAAGTGGTTGGATATTATAATATGAAGGATTCCATGATTTACTATTTTTCTCATTTGTTAATATTTATGCACACCATCATTCATGTTCATATTAAAATCTTAGAATATCTAATTTATCAGAATCATTATGTTTTCAAATACTAATTATATAATATTAGGATGTTTGTTACTACATTTCTCATCGCCTCCACCAATTTTACATGAACGTCTATTTAACATAATGTTTCTAAATGTTTAAAACAAAATTTTTAAATTTATATTATTAATAACAATTATGGAAAAAAATTATAAATGGAAGTATAATTCTTATGAGTTTCTAATATTGAGATTATAAGATCTTATACCTCAATATTTTCTTAATTATATGTATAAATAATAATTTATGGTATATATTTTTTCATAAGGGTTCATAAAAAGAATTATATTGCTATAAAATATCCACTAAGAGTTTCTATAATATTACATAGATATATTCCCACACATCATACACCAAATAAAGATATATTCAATGATCAACCATCCATTTTAGGGTGACTACCCAAATGTGAATATATACCACAACTAAATCATCTTTTCAGTATTAAGACATGAATATATTTTATGGGAAACCAAAACACTATACTAAACCAAAACTGAAGGATTTTTTCCTTCATTGAGTTATAAAGGATTCAATGACTATTTATTCCCACCTTGATAATGTAGTATTTTCAAAATGGTTCATGTTATTATTGAAAACCTAACATATCTGATTTAATATCATCTTATAGTTTCAAATATGAATTCTATCATATTAGAAAGGTTTCAATTACATTTACCGTCACATTTATGATTTATATTTTCCATTTTATTTCCTACAATATTTCCAAAAAAAAGAAAAAATACATGAAAAAATGAATAATATTAATTTTTTTCAATAATGTCTAAAGGACTGTTTAATACTATGTATTTTCTAACATTGAGCTTCTAATACGATATACCTAATCATTTCTTATTTCTATGGATAAATATTTATTTTAGTTATACATCCATCATAATGGTTTATAAAAATAACATGATAACCAAAAAATACCCCCATTAGTGTCTATCATGTTATTCATCCATAGGATCACACAATGTGAACCTAGTGAACATTTAATGAATGATCAAAAAGCCTTTTTATGGTTGATTACTTCTATGTGAATATTTTCTATATCAAGATCCACTTTTTAGTATCCAGATAAAGATATATTTTATAATAAACAACATAAAAAATACTTAACAAAATTTAAGGATGTTTTTCTGTACTTAGACACATCCCAAAGGTTTTTAGTTGTGGTATATAGTTATAATTTCCAAAAAAAAGTAAACCATTCTCTGATGCCAAATATATCATCTAACAATTTCATACATTTTTTAATATAAATATTTAATTTTTTTACATATATTATTCCAATGTTCATTGAGGTTTAGTTTCTTGGAAACTTGGTATATATTACAAGATATATATATGACACATAAAAAAATATACTACTTTAAACTCTAATAAAAGACTCCATTATTATTCTATGTTATGTCACCTCACAACATAATATTTCTTTGGTAAATTTATCAAACAAATGGTAGTTCATAAATCCTAGAAAGGGATAAAAAATTAAAATGAAACATAAGTGAATATCTTATGGGAATAATTATGCATAACATAAGAACATGAAAATAGAACCAATATTCATAACATGAACATAAATATATATGGAATAACATGAATGTGGGGCAGCAACATAAACATGATACATTCTTAACAATACCCCCAAAAGTTCACCACCAAGGAACGATAAATAAATATTAAGAAGGATATTCCATAATTTATCATAAAAAAATTCTAAGTCATTGTTCTAAAGTATCATAATCATTTCAATCTATAGATTAAAAGCATACCCAATGTGATGGAGCGCTAGTAGAGAATACCCTTTACATGTTTATCATTATGCATGGCCTATCAATCAAATATTATAAGAGCATGTAATTTTATCCCAGGAGTAGGGAAGAGTGTTCCAAAAATATAGACACACAATCATTAAAAAAACTAATACATATATATTCATAGCCTTTAACTAGATTATATTTAGGTATTCACAACATCAAAATATGACATTGAAAAATAAAGGAGTAATTTTAGTGGCCTCAAGGGTGTACAAAAGGGATTATAAAAAGGGATTAATGAGAGATATGGGTAATATATAATCAATAGATAATTATTTTTAAATAAATAATTGATTAGAAATATATGGAAGAATACTCACATAGAAATATGAATACTTATAATAAATGAAGTTCTTGAATATAAGAGGAGGGAAATATTCAAATTCCTAGCTCAATAGCTTTGTAAATATTGAGATGAGATCGTTTTGACCATATAAATTACATGGGAGGTATTTAAAGAGTTATAGGGATAATAACTTTATTCTCAAAGTGTTCGAAGTGGTGAGTTATAGGATAATGGAGTGGAGTTATCTCCTTTAATAGGTGAAAATAACTTCTTTTACATTGAATATAATGTTTAGTAAGGGGTATTAATGAAATTTCATCGAGGTTAAGAGGGTATTTGAGTTTGGGTAATAATTTATTGAGACCTTGGATTGAGTTTCCAACATTAAAAAGGGTTTCTTAAAGGTGTATGTATCATGTTTTGTTTGTAAAAATCCAGCCACACTAGAATACAGATTAAAAGATGTATTAATCTTCATTAAATATTAACCAAGGAAATAATTCTATTACTTAAAATATACAATTTCTATTTTAGAAAATTTGAACATGACGAATCAAAATTTTGGTGCTATTAAACCTAATTAAATTTCTATATTGGATAATATTTACATTTAAATTAAAAAAATATAATGTGTAGAAAAACCATTTGTCTATAAAAGTGTTGTTTTATAATCATTAAGTGTTAATAATCTCATTTAGAATTAATTTACAATGAAATGAATATAAATTTATTTGAATGTACTTTTTAGAATTATATTATAGTTATTGTAGAAAACAGATCCATATAATCAATTTATAAAATAAATATATAATGCTTATAAAAAATAATTTTATTATATATACACATTAAAGAATTATTGAAAAAATATATCTTCTATAAATTAAATAATTTTCTTATATAACTAGAAATAAATACAGTATGGGTTTTAACTTATTATATTATATATATTATTAACACAATTAGTTAAAAAACTAAATATAATAAAAATATAATAAATTTCATAGTTCATAAAAGAAAGTATTAAAAAAAATAATTTTACCCAAACAATGATTTGTCAATTATTTTTAATACCAAATTAGTTTTAATGGTGATTTTCTATTATTTGTCCTTATATATAAATTTTATAATGCACTTTCCCTAATTTAGACCTCTAATCCCATAACATATTTACAATTGTTATGTTAATTTTAATGAAATATTTTATAGTTATTTTTCATTCAGTGGTGCATGGGGAAAAGGAAATTGATCACATTAGATATATTTAAATAAAGATATATATATATATAATAAAATATTGTGGCATTATATTCTCCTCTATTTTAGAAAATAAAAAATAAAAAATTTTATCATATTACAAAAATAATTGGGTTTATATTTCCATCATTTATTCTTCTTGATCCTAGGTTGGATGCTAAAACTTATTATTTATCTTAAAAACATTTACGAGTCGGGCTGTCTTGATTCTCAATACATGTTTAATTTTCTCAATAATCGGGATTGGGTCATCTTAATATGAAAGGTCAAGTTATAATTATACAGTATTAATATGATGTATATATATTGGGTTTTACATATACTATCTTGGATTGGATAATTTGAAGATATTTTGGATATTAGATATATTATCATGTTGTGATAAATAATATACAATTACTCTACCATGCCGTAGAATATCAAATTGTTCAATATGTTGAACACAATGAACTTGAATTATTTTTTTATAAGTAAATGGTCAATTTTTATTTTAGATTATAATTAGAGATGTTTATTTACTATTTAAGAAGCATGGATATGTTTATCTATATCAATTGTGATGATAGTTTAACTAATCTTAAATTTCAAATACACATGTCTATAGTGTTAAAAAACTGACCCAATGTTTAGAACATGTAGAATAAGAATATAATGGAGATTCATTAAAATATTATTTTTGGATAAGGAAAAACATATACTTGAGGATTTATTGGTCCTTATACTTAGTTTATACTATGTATTTATGTCAGAATTTATTAAAAAATTGGCCATCCCTAAGGTATTTAATAAGTCATATCAACTTAACTTATGAGCACTTTTCTCCCCACTAAAAATACTTCTTGCACTTGGTATGAGATGATATAATGGGTGAATATCTCCCATAAAAACAAATGTAAGATAAAGTCATTGTGGATGCGTTGAGCTGATAGGGTGCATAGAGTGAAATTTATAAGGGGGAAAGTGGTGCGACCAACTCCATTTTGTGTGTGCATGTGTATTTAGTTTCCAACCAAGGTGTCACCTCAATTTGTTTGTTGTAAAAGATGATTTATAATGGATATATAAATCTAAGAACATGCCGATGTGGGATTGGATTTATAGATATACTATTTATGTGTTAAACATGCTACACATATTTTTCTAGCCTCTCTATCCACTGAATCTATACTGTCTAATCGACACGAGAAGTCATACTCAACCTCTCAAAAAATTAGAGTTTCTATTATTCATATTTTTTTTATGTTTATAGATTCCATGACCATACATTATATGGAGTTTTTAATAATATTTTCATCTTGAACAGAATAATAGCTATATCTTCATTCCTACAAAGCATGATGTGCATGAAAGATTTCATTAGAAGCACAAGACAATATGGAATGAAAATATTGACTTGAAGATTGTTCTTGGTAGTTTTTCTGCATGAGTTAATTCATGTGATCGTTATTTAATTCATGTGAGGAGTTCATCATGTAAGAAAAGATTCAATGTTTTTTATCCCAAGTGTAATTAAAGAAACAATATGTTCTTCTATTGTAATAAAATTATTGACATGACATATTTTATGGGATTACTAACATGGAATGAAATACATAGAGAAGATGGTGAAAAAGGTGTATAAATAAAAATAATTAAATGAAGTTTAATTGTCCTATAAATTGATACACATTTGTGGGATCTTGTTTTTTTCTATACGAATAGAGCAGCTTGGAAACTCATGTTTTTTGAAGAGAAAGTTCCATAATGCTCCTTGATTGCAGGAAGAAGAAGGATCTTCTACAAACCTCCTTGATCAGAAATAAGAAACATATCCAACTTTGTTATACTCTATTATAATAACCTCATACCAAGATTCATGAAACTCCTTGGGAAATATAAAAATAAGAAACACTACTTCATCATATACACTGAGTTTTATGAAGTGCAATTTTTCATGATAAAATTATTAACGATACAATTTTCTTGAATAATATTTAATAAAATTTATGGTATAATTGTTCATAGAAAAATAAAATCATCCAAATACATGATAATATATTAAATATAATGTTAGTGAATGTATGCATGAAGGATAAAATCAAACCCATATGCATTTTATGAGATACTTAAAAATGTATTGTGAAAGGAAACTTGAAGTTTATTTGAGATAATAGAAATAAAAAGAACATAATATAAAAAAATAAAGAAATGAACATGTGATATAATTTTCACATATAGAATGAAATGATGTTTCACTCTGAAGATGAGAATAGTTTTATAAGGCCTATACAAGAGTAGTCAATGTAGAAAGATAAGTTTATATCATTTGATGATCAGTGAGGAGTGATGATGACCTAGAAATTATTTATTAGTTTATGATATTCATCAAATATTGTACATATAAGATCAGGTTCTCTAATTCATCTTTAGACAAAAATTACATTACAAGGGAGTGAATATGTACTTAGAAGCTGATAGAGTTATTTATATCTATTTATCAAATCTTTATGTAAAGTGTATGTCTCAACTGGGACTCCAAATAATGTGAGGAATTTAATTCCACTATGAAGCATATGATCACTTATGGGATCTTATTAATATTGTGGAACATAATATAAAGTCCCTCAGTTGGGACTTATGTGTCCCTTTTGTAGGTTAGTCCTTTCTATTCAATAGTGGGAATCTCAATCATGAACACTACGGGACTCAATTTTTATGAGAATGGTACATTACCTAGATATAACATCATGTATATAGTGAATAATATTTAATTTGGGTGTATAAAAGGTCATATAATGTAGTATTTCATTTGATAGGACTTTGTAAAATCTTTATGTGCTGTTTTTAGTTATTACTATTACATACAAGGAAAGTCTAAAGAATTAATGATGAGGGATGGAGACTTTAATTAGTCATAGTGGTTCAATTAATAAGAAGGAATTTCAAAAAAATTAATCTTCAGATTAACTACCCTCTTAATATTACCTTAGATATATTTGGGAACAACATAATATACCTTGTAATCAACTATACGTTATTTGTAAATCTTATAGATCCTTCCATGGTGATACACTAAGAAAAAATGATCTCCAACATGGAAATCTATATCATTCCTTCAATCTTCAGAATAAATCATTTGATGAATCATGGAATCCTTGACATGTACATGGATTATATATATCTTATTTATGATTTCTTTCACAATTTATGATCCCAAAAGTGTTCCTTCAATTATTTTATCCCAACATATTGGAGTTCCAACCCTTTTCCTATAAAGTTTACAATATGGAACCTTTTGAATACTGAAGTTGAAAGTATTATTATTGGATAATTCAACTAGTGAAATGTGTTGGTCCTAACACCATTCAAAACCATGTTATCTATACCGTATAACGCCCCCTTGAACTAATTTTCTCCTAGAAACTACACATCAATTTGATGGAGGTAGTTTATACTTTGGTTAACTACAATATTCATAAAAATTCAAAGTATCCAAAAAAAATTATAAGTAAATAATAGATTATGTTTTAAAAAAATAGATATAAATTGTCCATTAATTTTTAACACTTCTGGAGTATACAGACCAATAATAAAATCAATAGAGAAGTCGTTTCTTATAGCGATCAAATGTGAATACTATGTTATTGATCAATTATTACCCATATATAATTGTTACCCTTTGATGTCTTATGAAGACATATAACAATTTTTATAGCAATGTAATCCCACTTCCATAATGTTATAAGTAGTGTTTGACACACACCCATAGGATTTTTAATCTCTTCATTCACTTGCTGACATACGAATAATATAGAAGTATAATTGAAACTTATATTTTTCATGTTATACCACCAATTTCAACCCTGAATATCTAGGAATTTACTGGTTATTCTGAGAAATATATATTATACAGAGATTTGAGGCTAATCCATGAATTATTTATCATCTTCCTAAATATATGAGATATATAACTGTGTTATAAACCTTAGTAGTTGTAACATCCCGGTTCCGGGTGCCGCCAAAAGGTTCCCCAATCCTGGTTGGTCACATAAACTCGAGGGAATTTCCCCAAATGCCAGAGGCTAGTGAATATCAGTGAGGGCCAAGGTAAGACTTTGGGGAAACTATGTAATCATCAGAAGAGTATACACTACATAATAACGAATAATAACCAAAAGAGGAACAAGTAATACCATAAAACAAAGTAAACAGTGGAAGACAGATTGTAATATAACAACTGGAGCATATAATTTTGATTCAAGTCACATATGTCTAAGAATGTAGCCAAAATGTCACAATACTGAAAATACGATACTAAAACCAATGTACAGAAAATCAATAGACACCAACAGCATTGCAAGTATCAGCTTGGTACCATGTTCTCCATCTCTAACAACAGTCATATACTTCATGAAGAAGGGGGCATTCCATTCATTATACATGCCAAAATATAATCTCTTTGGGTCCAAAATTATGACCAATATAGTGTGTGAGATGAATCACAGTAGGAAACTAATTAATGATCTATGTCTAACTATCAGTGAATATATATATTAGGTAACCTGCCTAAATGAAGCAATAAACAAGGAAGTACTCACAAATAAACAATCCTACTGTTTCAAATTACATTAGTTTAAATTTATTATTTATTCATTCCATTAAATAATGTATCGTCATGATCATTCCTATGATCTATATCCCCTAGTATAGTAATAAAAAATAGAAGTCTCAAAAGGCCATCTAAAAAATCAAGTAAGACTGAGTCCAAGCTTGTGCTTTGGCTTGGAAAAATCTTCAGAGTCATTCAATTATTCACAACAACCCTCTGGGAAAGGACTCATGGTCTATCCCATATGGTTTAACATAGCACTAATAAAATAATGAGGACTAACTAGGTATCTCTCAGAGTCAATACCCCTTGTTCTACAAGGAAACAATAAATTATAACGACCGCCTAGTAGTTATCATAGTCAATTACCTATGGTCAAACATTCATTTAATAACGACCCTCTGGGTAGCTGTCATGGTCTAACCCCTCTGGTCTTTGACCACCTGACTGCTCTCCTAGTCAATAACTATTGGTCAACATAACAACAATTATACATAAATGACCCTGCTTTTGGAAGTTCTCATTATCAGTTACCCTTGGTCATACTTTTATAATGTGAAAAACATGTATCACATATAATCAGTGAAACTCCATACTAAACAATTCATGGCATGGAGAAAAGGTATTCCTCATAGGCATCCTAGTCCCAACAACCATAAATAGTCTAACAAGGTAATGCACTAATGGGGTGTCCCATAATAAGGAATAGAACCTTATGCATAAGAAATCTCCCTATCTCAAACAAAAAAACCATAGAAGGTATCAAATTGGGACAAATTCCCAAATACACAATAACCCCAACATGGGTATTCAACATATTGAGCATATATAATCCATATAAAATGAAAGAAAGTCTCAAACCACCTACCTTGATGTAGTACGATGAACATACTTGAACGCCGACCCTTGAATTGACTTATAATGATGTAAATCTACAAAAGGGTAAAATTGACCAACCCTTGATAACTCATGAGAGAGGAGAAACAAGGAAGAGAGGATATAGGGGAAGAGAGAACTCACCAGTAAGAATAAAAAGAAATCGGAAACATCTCAACCAGAGGTCATATGAAGAATCGGTATGGGTTCGAAGTTCGCAGCCATCTTGTCGCTCTCCTATAAGAAACACAGGGAGAAGAAAACAATTCTAGACATGGGACGTGACCCCGAAACGATATATGAAATAAAAATAAAATTACATGAAATGGTCATTTAATGTAAATGCTATGTACTAGCCTCATCTTTCCCCCTCTTTAGGTGGTCTACCAGGTTCCCTACACGACCAAGTAGTTGGATGTTTCACGAACAATACATGACTACATGCGGAAACTTGGTACACAACATGTACTTAAAAAAATTTTAAATCTTTCTTTTTCCCTCATAAACAACCTAAAATAATGGTCCATACCTGAAATTAAGATCCGGGTTCTTACAAAAATTCCCCTTAAATAAATTTAACCCTGAATTTCACTTCCAAGGGTGGTGAAGAAGAAACTTCAAACAACTCTGGCCATTGGGATTGTACGTCGGCCTCCCTCTCCCATGTCTTTCCCTGCACTCGCCTATGCTGCCATATCACCTGTACAAGATGAATAGAATGGAAATAGAGAACCTTCATGTTGCGATCCACAATACAAATAGGATGCTCCTTGAGGGATGCATTTACCTCTAACTCAACCTTCATGTGTTGAAAAACGTGAGATGGGCTTGAAAGTAACATCATAGCTAAAAAATTTAAAAATGTCATGCATAACCCGAGACCTTTGAGGTAACTGAAACCGATAGGTAACCATCCTAATTCTCTCCAAAACCTCAAATGAATTGATGTATCTCTGTGAAATCATCCACTATCTTCTAATCCTCACGTGTCCCAACCTCGGTGTGACATGTAAGAAAACCTAATCTCTGACAATAAACTCCATAGGTCATCTCCACCAATCAGTATATGATTTATATTTGGATTGTGAAGTATCCATCAAATTCCGAATCAACTCCACCTACTCAGTGGTATCCTGGATAAAATGATGTCTTAGAATAGCTGCCTCTCCTACCTCCAGCCAACATACGGGTGATTGACATTGCCTACTGTACAAATCCCCATAGGATTCCATCTAAATGATTTCATGAAAACATTTATTGTAGGAAACATTCACTAGGGGTATGTGTCTCTGCCCAGAGCCCCCGAAATCCAGGATTCAAGCTCGTAGAATGTCCTCCAACACCTGAATTGTGTACTTGGACTGGCCATCTATCTGGGGATGGTAAGCTATACTCATAAGTACCTGTCTACTCAAATCCCTCTATTGTTCCTACCAAAAAAATATATTAAACCGAAAATCTCTATATGAAATAATATAGAGTGGAACCCCAAGAAAATATACAATCTTTCATATGTACAACTTTTCAATGTCATCAATACTAATGGTCTTCTTGAATAGCAAGAAATTTACATCTTCCATGAGTATGTCAACAATTACCCAAACCACACCATTTTTATAAGGTGACCTTGGTGAACCCATCATGAAATCCATAGTGACATCATTCTACTTCAACTCAAGAATGGGCAGTTGTTGTAAAAGTCCTACCAGTCCCCGATTCTCTACCTTCACCAGTTGACAGGTGGAACATCACATAACAAAACCAACTACAACCCTCTTTATACCTGGCCACCAATACTGATGGTGTAGATCTCAATACATCTTGGTGAAACCAAGACGAACTTCCCAAATTGAGGAATGAAAATACCTCATCATCATGTCATGTATTTCTTCTAAAAACCATATGAGTCCTCGAAAACAAAAAACATAATCCTTGTCTACGGTCCTCCTAGAAGTAGGCTCCTCACCTGACACACTCTCCCATAGGACAAGGCCTTCAGAATCTGATAGCAGCCTCATTCTCACTTGATCCTGAAGAGTAGATTTAACATCTATAGAAAAAATAAATGTATTCCCTTCTCTGTCATGAACCTCCAAATGCATCCTAGAGAACATATTAATAATATTCCCCTCACAGATGGCCTCATGAACTTCCTGTATTTGAGTCCTCCTTCTCAACACATTAGCCACTGTGTTGCCTTTCCAATGCATAATGGAAAGCTCAAAATCAAAATACTGAAGGTACTCAACCCACCTTCAATGCATCAAATTTAGATCACTATATGTAAAGATATAGTTTCATCTTCTGTGTTTAGTTAATACAAAAAAATTCTCTCCCAAAATATTGTGTCTCAAATAGTGTAATGTATGCACCATTGTAGCTAACTTGAGAGCATGTGTTGGGTAATTTCTCTCATGTGGCCTCCAATACTAGGACCCATATGCAACAACTCCTCCACCCTGCATAAGCACTGCTCTCAGCCCGATGCCTAACACATCATAGTAAAAAGTGTAACTCTTGACCAACTCTAGAAAAATATGTATCAGTGATAAATTTAATATCCCTTTCAGCTACCGAAAGGCTGAATCATAGGAACCTATCCACAAGTACTTCACACCTTTTTTAGTATGGATCATTAGTGGTGCTTATAAGCATGAAAAGACCTTTATAAAGTTCCTGTAGTAACTACCCAGCTGCAAATAAATATGTTCCTCAAATATTTTCTTGGTTTTCTCCTATGAAACTAATTCACTCACTTTCTCAGTGTCTACAGATAATTTTATCTCTAAGATAACCTGACCAAAGATTTTAATCATGTCCATAGAAAGTGCCATTTTGAGATCTTATCATATAAATGATCCTCTCTCAGTGTACTCAATACGATGTCAAGATGGATGGCATGGTCGTTTCAAGTGTGTGTGTACACCAAGGTATCTTCCATGAAGACTAACACAAAAGAATATATGTAAAGATAGAACACTCAGTTCTTTAGTTCCATAAAAACTACTATTGTATTCATGGTATCGAATGACATAACCAAAAATATGTATATATTATACCTACAATGAAAGGATATGAGAGGTATATCTAATATTCTAACAGACAACTGATGATAACCAGAACTCATTTCAATCTCCAAGAACAACCATGCTCATAGAAGTTGATCAAAGAGATCATCAATTCTCAGCAATGGATATCAGTTCTTGATATTCAACTAGTTCAAATTCAGATAGTCCAGAAAACTCTGAGGGTACTTCCCAACATCTTTGAAAATAGGATAGTCAAACCCCAAGGTGAAGTACTGGGTCGGAGGAAACCCTTTTATAGAAACTCCACTAACTGCTTCTTGAGATCCTATAACATAGGTGTAGCCATCCTCTAAGGGGGAATTGACCCCAGTGCAACACATGGAACAATCATAATAGATAAATATACATCTCTCTATAGAGGTAAACCTAAAAATTCATTTGGAAAGGCATATATGAAATGATCCACCACTGGAGGAAAGTCCATATGTGAAGTCCAATAGTCATCAAGATATAAACTAGCAATATGAATTGTAATCCCTCCTAACCCATGATGCCTGAGTCCAGATCTGCTTTCCAGGACATACCATTCTCCCTTGTGTAGAAGAGACCCACTCTCTGGTGATGTGAAACACATCATGCAGTGATAGCAGTCAACAAAGGCCTGGAAAAAGACAAACCAGTCAATTCTGAGAATGATATCGAAGCCTGTCATCTCTAAGACATAGAGGTATCATAAGATGTTATACCCACCATACATAAAAGATAAATCCTTGTACAGACGTACACTAGCATTCCTATTCCCCAATGGAGTGTCTAAAGTCATAGAAACCTCAAAACTAAATATAAATATCTGAAGGGTCTTCACAGAAGAAAAAAATATAAAACTATTGGAATACACTATATAAAAAAGATCTCAAGCTAAAACTAAGGGAAGTAAAATTGTACCTTTAACCGTAGATGGTCCGAGATCCTAATCATGTTGGGTCTTCTCCACTTCAAAAGTCTAACATGTATCGTGGCCTTGCGACCCTACCTGACTACCTTGAGCTGATCCACCCTACTGTTGCTTAAAAGCTATAGCATGACCACCACTTCCAAAATCACCTCCAAGACCTGAATGACCTAAAGGACTTTAGTTACTTAACTAATGCGAACTGGTGGTCCTGATCCTAAAAATGGAGTCATTCCAAAACCCATATCACTCACTGTTGGTGAGAACACTTGAAAAAGAAACACTGTAGATATCCCATATTTACACTAGACCGGAACTGCACTAGGTATTTCGGGTAATACGGTCTCGTATGTCCACTCTTCCCACACTGGTAGCATAACACTTCGCTACCTAAAGAAACATCGCATGAAAGCTCCCTATAGTGCATCCTACTATCTGTTAAATGAGTAATAGACCTGGATGCTGAACCACTCTATCTTAAATCTCCCAACTCCCCTGGATTATTCTTGGTAATCATCGCCTAATTAACTATATCCATCACCTAAGTTAGTCTAAAAACTTTCACCTGTGATCGAATGACATACCTATGACCATCCCAAAATCACCTAGCCAAAAATAACTCGTCACCTCCCAAAACAAGGTCAGAGAATTGTAGCACTGTGAAATGAGAAGAGTAATACATCACTGAAAGATCACTATAATCCAAATTCACGAACTCTTAGGTTCGATCATCGCTCAATATCTTGGGATAGAAATTATCATAGAATGTACTATGAATATATTCCCATTCCATATCTCGATGACGTCCCAGCTATGTGATAACATTCCACCATCTCCTGGGGAAATCACATAGCATGTACATCGAGAGCTTCACCCTCCTCTCCGAAGGCATCTCGAGATGCTCAAATATAGCAAGCATGTCCTCCAACCATGACTCAACAGCCTGTGGTCCTCTATACCTAGAAAAGGTGGGATGATGCTACTACTGAAACACATGAATTACCTCTATCATAGATAGGATAGGATTCAGTTATCCCTAAAAATTCTATAAAATCCTAATAAATCTTTCATGGAATAGTGCATAAACACCTGTGTCTGGTATAATAGCAGGTGCCAAAATAGGAAAAAATTGAGGATCGGCTGGTAGTCCTTGAACTACCCATTCTAGGGTCTATTCATCACCATCTACTTGGTTCACAACCGATGGAGGTCTAGGTTACATGAATCTAAAAGGTAAAGATCACACCTCGGTTCATGATTATCAAGGACTGCAACTTAGAAGTGCATTAAAGGAACAGGAGAAAGAAAACATTCATGTTTTACAAAACAGGGTCACACGATGTGTATAAACACTACACGAAATATTACCCTATGTATTTAACATGGTTTTTTCCTTTTATGATCCTATTCATGTAACACACCTACAAACAACGTGTTCCCCCAATGACAGTGCATGTACTTGAATTTTCCCTCCTTCCCAAGTACATCTACACGGTTCTCTCCTGGGTAACACCACATAGTGTGTTCAACCTAGACATGTCGTGTACTAGTTATGTTTAAACCACCCATTTCGTTAGTCACAATGTCGAATACATTGTCGACCCTACACAGAGTGCATAAATGGGACACGGTGTGCATAACCTCAGTTTCATCCTACTGTGTCATTCGTCAGACGACCAGATACATAGTTGACTCCACACAGAGTGTACAGTAAAAACACCTTGAGTTATACCAAATGTTTCCCAAACGTATATCTCTTCTCCCACAGTCAGTCACATGGTTAAAGACTACATGTATTAAACGTCCGGTACACTGCATTTTATTTAAGAAAAGACGATTCTTCTAAAACATAAGAACACATTGTGTGTGTTCATAACACAACACGCTATGTTGTCTAGGTTTCCAGACATTAGGCCTATAAAACCACTCTGGAACCCTTAAAAACTTAATATTTTGTCCATGGAATGATAAATTACAGCTTATGAGAGCCTATACTCCCACAAATATATTCCTGGCATCCTTATTCATCTCATAACATGAAAAAATTCAATTAATATTCAAACATGATCCACCGAATTATTATCCAAGAGGGACCATAACTCCTCAGGGTCCATAGTTTAGCATCCATCCAAATGAAAAATTACATATTTTGATACCCTATAAAAATTATGGATATTCTATCAAAGAATCTATCACAACAACATGCACATTTAACACAACATCTATCACAACAACATTCAATCAGTAATTCATCCTAAATAGAATGAAAAAATGCATGACATGTGATCTCTATAAAGTTCATATATGACGCATGAGATGGAATACCCTCATATCATTGGGTTGAAATAAAAATTGATTCTCAAAAATATCAATGATAATAGAAAAATTCAAGTAAATCACCCAACGGTGAAATCAAATCCACTGTAACAATTAAAAAACTAGAAAAATTGAAATGTTTGAGATAACATGGATTTTCCCAGTACATGGGTTTGCTACTCTGGGACATGGCTTATTACCTGTAACAACCCGGACCTAGCCAGCCACCTAAACAGTTCCGAACGGGTCGAGTGTTACTACCTTAGGTGCACCTCCCCAGAACGCCAAAGGCTTCCGACTAGCAGCGAGCATCTAAATAGGTATAGTGGGGAGGCTATACCCTCTCGGAGGAATAAAATGGTACTGGTCTGAGTATAAAGCTAAATATGCATCGGAAATAAGTGACTCAGCAGACTCAAACCATAACCGCATAGCAGAAGCATAATAAGATCAATAAACCAACGGAAGAAATATATAAACAACAACAGTAGAAAGTAAGAAGATCAACATTCAAACAATCAACAACAAGTACTACTGTAAACAAACAAGGCATGCATCGAAAACAAGTCATACAGATCAATATATAATGGCTCCAATGGATAACCAACAGTTGCTACATAACAATGTAAGCATGTGGATAAGAAGAAAGAAAACTAAACAAAGTAACTCCATCAAGGCACGACCTCAAGGTCCATACCAGTCTCTATGCCAACAACACTAAAGTTTAGCTTATGAGGCTGACCCATTACCTGCAGACAATTTCATAAAGTCTACACGCGTCCCGAAGGGCCCTTGTAGGGTGTGAGACAAGTCTTAGTAGGATACCAGCCAAGGGTGAAAACCTAATATAAGTGTTTAGACAGACATTCTCATATAAGGAAAATAGTAAACAGTACAATTCCCAAAAGTAAACACGAACTTCACTGGTCCTCAGCAGCCACCAGGAAGTGTCACATTCTTCGGCCAACACCATAATCTCTAGTCTGTAGCCCGACACCTCATGCCACCTGACCCCATGTGTCTCAAGTACCGATGTCCCAAAGGCAAGCCCATCGATCGTAACTCAGCTCGGAAGCTCAACCTGGCCATGGAACAACATCTAGAGGAATAGCGATACCTGTCCTCAAATAATACATGGAGGGACATCGATGTCTGCCCTCAAATCACGGCGAACCTCTACCCCCAACCTGACTGACACAAAGATGTGTCCTGAAGGCTCCTCACCTTCCACATGGCTTCCAATGACAAGCACCCCCAAACCAAAAATACCTAACCATATCTACCGGGGGCCTCTACCCAGCGAGTGGTCGTACCATCTCATCTCGGAGTCTATCTGTGTGCACACTACTCAAAAGTACACAGTGAGCGGTAATCACCTCAGTATGTACCCAACCACAACACATCTGACACATCATTCCCCTGAGAACCTGTTGCTCAAGTCTGATGGCCTCTCCATCCATGTAACCGGGGCCAAGCCCAACCCGACAGTCCAACTGCCTCAACCGACATCCATGATGCCCAATCCCGTGGTAGAAACCACCCAAAGTAAACCAAAGAATATCCCCAACCTATGATCCCCATCACTCAAAAATATATCTGGGCCATTCCCAACACAATAAGAAGTTCAACATAGAAAATATCACACATTCCGTATTCATAATTGAAAGTATCACATTAAATAGGCAATTACTAGAGAGTCAAATTTCACTAACTTGTGTTATCCCATATCAGCACCTAAGGTCTTAAATGCCTTAAAAAAAATTAATAACATGCTTTAACAAACCAAACTAAATAGTTTAATCCAATAGCATCAAAACAGTATAAACTAAGTAGTATGAATAATTGTCCAAATCATACGCATTTCAGCACCCCCGACCAAATTGCCCCAAAGGAGCTATGACCTCTAACCCGACCTCTCTCAAGCACAACAAGGGTCTGGGAATACCCATAGGCATCCCAAAATGTAGATAAACTATTAAAGATAAATGAAAAAGGGGTTCTCTCAATACCCAACATTGCACCTGAAGGTCACAACACCCAATTGTCTACAAAAACATGAAAGAAGGTTTGAACCACCCACCTCGTACTCGTATGATGACACTTCATTGATACCAGCCTCTAATTCGGTCTGAATCGCAGTAGATCTACGTTTCCATAAAATCCCGGCAATTCCGTTCTGATGGAATCTATGAAGGATCAGGTGAGGGATCAAGGACAATGAAGGGTGCACGGGGTTAGCCTTTCTGATGCGGTCCCGCTGCCACTAATAGATCGAAGAACGTAAAACGTATGAAGATTCTGGGATGGTTTTTATTTTTTGGGGTTTCTAAGACGAACGGTTCGTCCAACAGGGAAGAAGAATAAAGTTACAGAAATAAGACGCGACGACATCTCGGATGAGAAAATAAAAAAATGTACACAACGTGTATTTTAAGACTATACGCCGTGTAGATGAATTTTCCGTACTCCGACTTAAGAGGAGTCCGGCACATGGCTTGGGCCATGTACACGGTCAACACATGACAAGGGATCAGCAATTACATGGAACGTAGTTACACAACGTGTCAAGGAAGACTACACGCTGTGTAGATTAAAATTTATAGCTAGGAACCACACGACATGTACTTGGCCTCGCACGGGTAAGGGTACACAATGTGTCTATAAATACACGCCGTGTAGTAAGAATTTTCTACACGGTCAGCACACGGCATGTCCTCGGTGAGCACATGGCCGGTCACTTAGTTATCATATACATGGTGTGTAATTAAAGTACATGGCATATAGTCTGGAAATTTCCAGAAACTACCCAGATTTTCCAGACTTCTCAGAAATCAGTTAAAAAGTACAAACCGGGGAGTAATTTGACCTGTTCTAAAAAACAAAGTTTTTCCAAACTCCCCACCTTAACGTAGCTCCTCCCCGAGCTATCGAACAAAACCAGGAGATGGCACCAAACACACCCATCCCGGTTAAACAACCCGGACTACCCTGGTCTCAAGGTCCTAGCAAAATTCCTAAAAGGGCTCCCCACCTTAGGAATTTCCTACTCGGTCTCAAACTGAACAAAGATCAAAGTAATCTAAATAAACAAGCAAGGACCAACAACCTAATTCCCAGACCCGTGGTCCTCCTGTGATGCATCGTCACCCCTGCACCTCCTCGGTGCTCACGTGTTGCTTCCGACACCCAACCTAACCCTCACCGCATCGGTGTCTGCCTCCCTGAGGTCCTGTATCTAAGAGATTCTCAAATAAAACCTGGTGCCATGCACCTCAAGTAACCCGCATACACAATTCCCCAATGCCAACAAAACCTCAAGTTACCTGCATCCTTGACTCTCCTGATGCCACACATATCAATTATATAAATAAAATATATAGCACATTCGATATGATGCCAATCCCACTAACTAGCATCTAGTCAGTCCACAAGTATCATGTGCAGCCCGCACACTCAACCAGAAATGCCTCAAGAGGCCATGCCCAAAAAAAAAGTAAGGATAATCATAGCTACACCCGCGGTGTACCTGCCACCGTTGTCAGCTCACCAACCTGCTCAATCCCTGGTATCTCCACAGCGTGCACCTGGCCTGAAGAACAGCTGCCCGATACCTGACCTCCATGCAATGCTATTCCTGTCACCAGCCACTGACCCCTCAGTTGGATCCCGCAATCCCTATCACATCCTCCGCGTGCAGCTGAACCTTTACTACTCTCTCCTGGTACCAAACCTGATCCAAAACCTGACGCCACAGTCTGTCCTGGTCCATGCCTTCCAGCTGTCTGAGAAGGCTTCCTGCAAAACCACTCTAGATGCCCGACCTGTCCACACGCCCGACACTCCTTCGGGGGCCTATCGCACTGATCTAGAACATGTCCTGACTGTCCACACTGAAAGAAAACAACCATTGAACTACCACGAGGTGGTCTAGTTGGGTCCTTGGCCTGCCCGCACTACTGGAACTCATCTCTGCCTCGCTTCCTGCTATCCAAACCATCACCCAGAGCTATCGCCTTGCCACTTTGGGGACAATCCCTATGGTTTCCCTCTGCTATAAGCGCCTGATTCACCACCTTGGAGAAGGAACCTAGCCTGAAGATGTTTACCTGAACCCGAATGCCTTGTCGTAATCCATCCTCGATGCGCCTCACTCTAGCTGCGTCATCACTTACTATATCAGGTGCAAAGCGAGACAACTCTGGGAAGGTAGCTGCGTAGTCCATAACGGACATATCTCCCTGCTAAAGACTCAAGAAATCTCGAGCTCTCTCTTCCCCCTGTGTCTCCTGGTAAAAGTTCTTGAAGAAACTTTCCTCAAAGTCCTTCCATGACATTCCCTCGTGCCTACGAGCCTGAACCTTCACATCCCACCAATGCTTCGTCGGTCTGATTAGCGTGTATGTCACCAGCTTGACCCTCCTCTCTGGAGGCGTCTCGAGATTCTCAAAGATCACCTGCATACTCTCTATCTAGTTCTCAGCTGCCTGCGGACCACCCTCATCCTGAAAAAGCGGCGGGTGATGTGACTGGAACTCCCGCGTCAGATATGCTATAAAAGGCTGTGTACCCTGCACACCTCTATCGATCCCCTGCAAGACACGTACGAGGCTAGATCAGAGCTATTCGTAAGGCCACGATCCGAACGATACCAAACCCGGCTGTTGCCCTGCCTGCACTGGATCCTGAACCTGATCATGTCCCTGAGCCTATACCTGCAGCTCATGCCCTGCCTGCACCGGATTCTGAACTTGATCCTATGGCACTGTATCATCTCATGCCTGATGCTCCATCGATTCATGAAGGAGTAACTGAATGAATACCATAAATGGTCAGAAAAACCATATATATATATGACTATATATTCTAAGCAGATAAGGAAAGCAGTAAAGAGGCAGTGTATAACAACTACCCTTACTCTCCCCAATCGCAGCCCATGCCCTCGAAATCCCGACCTCACGACCTCCTTACCCGCCCTCAATAGAGCCAAGTATCAATAGTACCTCAGGCCATGCCCATCTTGAAAACCAACATTTCCTCAAACCCGATGACCGGGTCGCCCAAATCCTGATAGTTACACTACCTCACCCATAGTACCCGCTTGCTCTCATAAGAGCCAGTCCCAAATATCCTTCACATGCAATTCTACCAAATACAAAGCATGGCATACACATTGAAATAAACAAGAAATTCTATCATGAGTTTAACCTATTCACATTTTAGAGTATACATAGTAAGGAAATTGATTTTTTTATTCACAGGGTATTATCACTTCACAAGGCATACATGCAGTTATGAAATTGAAATACCCTAAAATGTGTCTATCAAAAGATGATTAAATAAGCCTTTACATAGCAGCCAAGGTTTTCATATCACAAACAATAACATATTGCAACAAGTGGGCCACCGAGGTGGAAATCATATAAACCTTAATTTTAGAAAAAACAAATAGAAATTACCACCCTCGGAAACTCAATCCATCCCTCGTACATGGGGCTGCAGGCACCCAAGCACGATTTCAAAATCCACTTCAAACAACAACCTATATCCAGTCTACCATATCCCAAATAGAAAAACCAAAAGAAATAAAAAAGAGAAGTCTCAAACCTATTAGTATCCAGAAATGCAATGCTACTAAATCCTTTCCAAGAACTCCTTTGATACCACTTTGTAATGACCTGGACTCGTCTAGCCACCCGAGCAGTGCCAAACAGGTCGGGTGTTACTACCTTAGAAGCACCTCCCCTGAACTCCAAAGGCTTCCGAATAGCAGTGAGGGTCTAAATAGGTATAGTGGGGAGGATATACTCTCTCAGAGGAATAAAATGGTACTGGTCCGAGAATAAAGCTAAATATGCTGCAGAAATAAATGACTCAGCAGACTCAAACCAGACCCACATAGCGGAAGCATAATAATATCAATAAACCAGCGGAAGCAATATAGAAAAAAAAGCAACAGAAAGTAAACAGAACAACATTCCAACAATCAACAACAACTTCTACTGTAAACAAACAAGGCATGCATCGAAAACAAGTCATACAACTCAATATATAATGGCGCCAATGGCTAACCAACAGTTGCTACATAACAAGGTAAGCATGTGGATAATAAGAAAGAAAACTAAAAAAAGTAACTCCAGCAAGGTACGACCTCACGGTCCATACTAGTCTCCATGCCAACAGCACTAAAGTCCATCTCTTGAGGCTGAACCTTTATATGCACACAATTTTAAAAAGTATACATGCGTCCCGAAGGGCCCATGTAGGGTGTGAGACAAGTCTCAGTAGGATACCACCCAAGGGTGAGTACCTAATATATGTGTTTAGGGATACATGCTCATGCAAGGAAAACAGTAAACAATACAATGCCAAAAATTAAACACGAACTTCACTGGTACTCAGCAGCCACTAGGAAGTGTCACTGGCTTTGGCCAACGCCGGAATCTATGGTCTCTAGCCTGGCACCTTGTTCCGTCTGACAGCATGTGTCTCAAGTACCGATGTCACAAAGGCACGCCCTTCGATCGTAACCCAGCTCGGAATCTCAACCTTCCCATGGCACAACATCCGGAGGAACAACGATACCTGTCCTCAAATAATAACCAGAGGGACATCGATGTCTTCCCTCAAATCACGGCGAGCCTCTGCCCCCAACCTGAATGTATCAAAGATGTCTCCCAATGGCTCTTCACCGTCCACGTGGCTTCCTATGGCAAGCACCCCCAAAACCAAAAATACCTAACCACATCTACTAGGGGCCTCTACCCAGCGAGTGGACGTACCACCTCATTTCGAAGTCTACCTTTATGCACACTACTAAAAAGTACCCAGTGAGCGGTAATCACCTCAGTATGACCCCAAGCCACAACACATCTGACACCTCGTGCCCCTGCGAACCTGTCGCTCAAGTATGATAGTCTCGCCATCCAAGTAACCTGGGCCAAGCCGAACCCCACAGTCCAACTGCCTCAACCGACGTCCATGATGCCCAATCCCGTGGTAGGAACCACCCAATGTAAACCAAGAAAAAACCCCAACTAGTGATCCCCATCACTCAACAATATATTTGGGCCATACCCAACACAAAAAGTAGTTCAACACAGAAAATATCAGACATTGCATATTCATACTTTAAAGTATCACTTTAAATAGGGAATTACTAGAGAGTCAAATTACACTAACTAGTGCTATCCCATATCAGCACTTAAGGTCTTAAATGCCTTAAAAAATTAATAAAATGCTTTATCAAACCAAACTCAAAAGTTTAATCCAAAAGTGTCAAAAGAAGTCTAAACTAAGAAGTTTGAATATTGGTCCAAATCACAAGCATTTAGGCACCACCGACCGAATTTCCCAAAATGAGCTATGACCTCTAACCCGGCCTCTCTCAAGCACAACAAGGGTCAGGGAATACCCAAAGGCATCCCAGAATGAAGATAAACAATTAAAGATAAATGAACTAGGGTTTCTCTCAATACCCAACGTTGCGCCCAAAGGTTGCAACACACAATTGTCTACGAAAACATGAAAAAAGGTATGCACCACCCACCTCGTACTTGTACGATGACACTTCTTTGATACCAGCCTCTAATTCAGTCTAAATTGTGGTAGATCTGCGTTTCCGTCAAATCCTGAAAATTCCGTTCGGATGGAATCTGTGAAGGAACAGGTGAGGTATCAAGGACGAAGAAGGGTGCATGGGGTTAGCCTTTCCGATGTGGTCCCGCTGCCACCAACGAATCGAAGAACGAACAATGTATGAAGATTCTGGGAGGGTTTCTGTTATTCGGGGTTTCTCGGACGAACGGTTCGTCCAACGGGGAAGAAGAAGAAAGTTCCGGAAATAAGACGCGACAACATCTCAGATGATAAAATAAAAAAAGTACACGACATGTATTTTAAGACTACACGCCATGTAGATGACTTTTCCATACTCCGAATTAAGTGGAGTCTGGCACAGGGCTTGGACCATGTACACAGTCAACACATGGCTAGGGATTGGCCATTTCACAGAACGAAGTTACACGGCGTGTCAAGGAAGACTACACGCCGTGTAGATGAAAATTTACACCTAGGCACCACACAGTATGTACTTGGCCTCGCACGGGTAAGGGTACATGGCATGTCTATAAATACATGCTGTGTAGTAAGAATTTTCTACACGGTCAGCACATGACATGTACTTGGTGAGCACACGGACGGTCACTCAGTTTTCACATACATGGAGTGTACTTAAATTACACGTCGTGTATTCTAGAAATTCCCAGAAACTGCCCATATTTTCCCAAATTCTCAGAAATCAGTCAAAAAGATCAAACCGGGGCAGAATTTGACCTGTTTTAAAAACCCGAGTTCTTACATTACCAACTACCTATTCTTTTCTTCCACTGTATATAAGCTCCAAATCATAAGACAAATACGAAAATAACCCCCTATTATACAACTTTTTAATGTCTCAGTTATGGGTGACACCAAAAGGTGCCCCAAACCCGGTTGGTCATATAAACAAAAGTGCATTTCCCCAAACACCTAAGGATGCTGACAAACAGTGAGGGCCAAGGTAATACATTGGGGAAACAATTCCATCATTAGTATAGTATACCTAGATGAATAGACAATAATAACCAAAATCAGAAGTAGTAATACCACACAACAAATTATACAGTGGAATACTGATTGTTACATAAAACTTGAAGCATATATAAATGATGCAAGTCATTTATGTCTAGAAAAGCATACAAACAAGTAAAAATGCTAGAAATACAATATTAAAACCAAAGTACATAAAATTAGAAAACATCAACAGCATCTCAAGCCTCATCATGGTCTCATGCTCTCTAGCTCCAAAATAAATCAAGTACATGTTGAAGATGGGTGCTTTCTCTTATCTATACCCAAAACAATATAATCTATTTGGGTAAAAAAGAATAACCCAAATAGGGTGTGAGAAAAATCCCAGTAGGAAACAACTAAAATATCTTTTCCTAACTATAAGTGAATATATATTGTAGGTAGTATGTAGAAATGAAGTAATAAACAAGTAAGTACTCAAAAGTAAATAATCATACAGTTTTCAAATATTTTCATTTAAACTTATTAATTATTCATGATATTGAATAATGTATCCTTACGATCTATCCTAAGCTCTGTATCCTCTTGTATACTAAAAAAATAGATGTCTAAAAAGACCATCTAAACAATCAATTAGGACTTAGTACAAGCTTGTGCTTTGGCTTGGAAGACTCACCACAATAATTTAATTATTCACAACAAACCTCTGAGAAATATCTCATGGTCAAACCCATTTAGTTTAAAAAATGTATATTCAAATAAAAATGACCACCTAGGTAGATCTCATGGTCAATACCCCCTTGGTCTTCATAGAAACATTAAAGTACAATAATCACCTAGAAGATCTCACATTTAACGCCTTAAGGTCCAAAATTTATTTAATAATGACCCTCTAGGTAGCCCTCATGGTCTAACCTCTTTGGGCTATGACCACTCGGAATCTCTCATAGTCAATACAACTGGGTCAACATAATAAAAAATATAAGCAAATGACAATACTTTGGGAGGTTCCCATGGTCAATTCCCCTTGTTCAAACTTTTGTAATGAAAAAACATACCTCTCATATAATTAGTCAAACTCCATCCTAAATAATTCATTTCATGGAAACAAGGTATGCCTCATAAGAACCCTAGGCCAAATGGACATAAATAGCCAAACAGGGGAACACACCCATGTGGTGTCCCATAGTAAGGAATAAAACCTTATGCATAATCAATCACTCTTTCTCAAACAAAAAAACAATATAAGGTATATAATAGGGTAAAATTACAAAATACACAATACCCCCAACATAGGTATTTATCATTTTAAGCATATATAATCTAATGAAAATCAAATAAAGTCCCAAACCACATACCTTGATGTTGTACGATGATCACTCTTGAACATCAGCCCTTGAATTAGCCTAGAATGATGTAGATCTACAAAAAGTGTAAAAATAATCCACCCTCTATAACTCATGAGAGAGGAGAAATCAAAAAGAGAGGTTCTAGGTGGAGGATATAACTCACCGATGAGAATCCAACGCAAATGGAGGTGTCTTAATTGGAAGTTAGATGACGAATCGATAGGGGTTCAAAGTTCATGGCCATCATTTCACTCTCTATAATGAAACACAGGGAGAAGAAGACAGTTCTATATGTTAAACATGACCCCACACTGATATATCAAATAAAAATAAAAGAACATGACTTGTTCATTTAATGTACATGATGTGTACTAGCCTCAACCGGCCCCCGCTTTAGGAGATCTTCAATGTCGGCTATACGACCACATACATGGCTATTATATGGGTAGTACACAGTTACACGTGGGAACCGAGTGCACGACATGTACTCGAGAGTACATGACGCGTACATAGAGAATTTCCAAATATTCCATTTTCCTAAAGAACAAGAAATAAACATCTATACCTAAAATGAAGATATGGGTTCTTATAATATTCTCTCTTGATCATTCCATAATTCAAAAAACATCCCTTCTTAATTACTTTTATTTCCCATTATATCACTAGATTATATCATTATGTTTTCTTTTTCCTATATAGTAATAAAGGATATAAAATCATTTGGGATTGGATTTATGATATGTATTCCCTTATTAAATTCATGTCACTTTTTACCTAGACTTTGTTCAAAGGATATACTTCAATTCTAATCATTAAAACAATCATGGAGTCTTTCCTACTATATTCATCAACAACATTTTTTTCTTTACATAGGTGATAACTAATTGAACAATCATGTTACATTAGATTTTCCAAACACCCCTTTTTATCATGTTCCAGTCCTTTAAAGTGAATTTTTTATTCCGAGTTTGGTGGTGTATATATATATATATTACACTTCTCCCCATAAATATATAATATCTATATTATTATAGAAAAAACAACTAAATTTAAATCCAAATACTAGGTAGGATAATTCAATTATTGAATATTCAATTATTGAGATGCATAATTAATCACCATATCATTATTCATGAGTAAAAAGATCAGTCCAATATAATATGAATAATTATATATGATAAAAACTTAACTATTAGATGGTAATGTTGACATAAGTTCACAAACAAACATCTTCTCCAGTTCCTTGATTCTTTCTTCACACATGGTTATCCGGTTGAATTTAACCCAATTTCTAGTTAACATATTTAATATATTATGAAGATTTCATATTTTCTTTTTATAATTTATATATTATCCCACTAGTTCAAGGAGATAACGTGTCTCTATCATTATAGTCAGAGAAGGCAACAACTCTAATGCATTTTCTTTAGTTGGATCCATTGATATTCCTTCACAAGATACACGATGTCCCAAGAATTAAACTTATTGTTATATGAAAAAACATTTACCAAATTTAGAAAAAATGAATTTATTTCAGTTCAATTATTAGTATAATAATGTTTAGTTTCTCATATTTTTCTTTAATATAGGAATATATTAACATATCATCAAGAAATACGAGCATAAGTTTATCAAGGAAATCCATAAAATACAATATTCCTCATATCCATAAATATAGTAGGTTATTTTGTCCAATTAAAAGTAATAAAAAAATTACAAAATTCCCTCTCCATCTTCAAAAAACTATCTTTAGGATATCTACTTTCCTCACTCTCAGCTCATGATACAATGATTATTGACCAATCATATATAATAATTGAGCACTATAAATCTGGTGGAAAAAATAATCACTTATTAAAAGAGGGAATTTATTCAAAATTATGATTTAATTTAATTCCCTAAAAAATGAATATCTACATTTATCTATACTTATTTTTCATAAAGAGAGTAGTTGATCACCACAAAGACACTTTTGGAAGGATTCATCTCTATCAAAAACTATCTTTTGGTTACAAATTCATTTCATATAACTCTATTAATTTAAATCTATATGAAGTCTTTAATTATGTTTTAGTTCTTGTTAGTCATTAAATTGAAAATTCCACTTATCATTATAGAGGTAGTCTAGATAAATATTATAGAAATACATCGACATGCTCCAAAATAAATGAAAAAATAATATATATTTGTACATCTATGTTCTTTCTATTCATCACTCATATATTCAATAAGGATGGATATAAATGTAAGCCCTTGAAAAAACTCAGGTTGGGATGTTTCCCTTTTAAAAATAATTTGTATCCATCCATGACCATGGAAAATTCCTAGCGTACAGAATTGACATTAGAATTATTCATCAAGATAGAACATATTGACCCAAACATTAAAAAAACATCCGTTAATAATTTATAATAAGGGTTTCATATTCATAACATTTATAAAATTTTTGGTTTTGAAATTTTGAGAATCAATAAAAAAAGTATATAGGAACTTGAGAACTTTTATATAGATTACATTTTTCTACAAAAAGAGGGCATTAAATTTATAGACATTTTCATTCAAGAATCATTTTATTTGCTTAAGATAACTCACTAAAGAAGAAGTGTTGACGTTGTCGAAATTTATACACATCCTCATATCTTAGGAAAATCAATTCAAAATGTTTAATGTGAAGTAAATATCAGTACGAGATATAAATTAAGAACTTTTATATATTTTACATTTTTTCACAAAAAGAGATCTTAAATTTACACACATTTTCATTGAAGAATCATTTTATTTGTTTAAGATAAGTCACCCTAAAATAATTATTGATGTTTTTGAAATTTATACACATTCTCATATTCTAGGGAAATAAATTAAAAATATGGAATTTGAATGAAATATCATAATGAGATATAAAAATTAATTAATTCTATTTGTCTAATGGAAAACATGAAATTAAAAAAAATTCTACATTTTTTCCAAAAAAAAGTGATGTCATAAATAAAACATTTCAACATATGAAAATAAAATTTTATCTGGAAAAATATTTATGTACACATTATTAATCATATAAAAAACCTAATGGAATATTGGGGCTTGTGGTAAATCATGAAAATATTTCTTTGAAAAGAAATCCTTACACCAATTGAAGTTCAAAACCTTTACTTTATGAATTAAAATATTTCACTAATTTTTATAAAATCATAATATATTTGTCATATATATAAATAGTTATAACCCGTGTTCACTTATATTTTACCTATTACAGAAAAACTACACCCCAATTAATTCTGTAAGAGTAACCTACCCACTAATCTCCCAGATTTTTTCCTTTGAAGACTATTTATTACCAAATACATTGAAGATCTATATCATGCTCACCAATCATCTTATACTATATATAGATATCCCATCATCAACTATAACTATGAAATAATATATAATAAATTTCTCTATCCCTTCATATTTTAATAATAAAATAATTTAAAATTTAGGTCAAATCCTGAAAAAAAACTCTCTCTGTAATCTCATAAATATGATAAATTGTAACCATTTCCATAGAAAATCATATTAAAATTTAAAAATCTAAAAAAATGTCAACATAATATTTTAATTCAAAATAACCTTGGGAATATATAAAATAATTATTTATAATGAATAATAGTTATGGATGTTTTAAATAAATGTCAATCCATATATAATAGAAAACAATCTTTCATCACTTTTATAGAAAAATAAAAATTATACTGTACAAGAAAACTTTGAAAATATTCCTTTCTTATCCTTTGTAAATATTTAAATTAAAAAATTTCAGTCATAAATAGGAATATCTTTAAAAAATTTAATAGTACATGGATATGGATGATGAGGATTTGATATAATTACTTTATACTAATGTTTTAATGAAAAGTCACCAACCTTATGTACTTTTTTTATATATGTTCTTAGATTCCAAAATAATAAAATTATATTGGTATTATAAACAATTAACGACCTTTTTTGATATCTGTTGAATAATTATTTTTATATTTATTTCATTTAAAATCATGTTTTTGTAGTTACTAAATTGGTTATGTTCTCATTGGATGTTTTGGTGTCGTTTCGTTTATAGCCTCAAAACCACATCAGTGCATTGAAAGTTCTAAAAGACATTATTTTTTGTCAATGAATATTAAAAAATTTTATATTTATCACATTTATACATTCTATTCAATTTTAAAACCAACCATGTACAATGATAATGAAAAATGAACCATATCAGTTCATGGATACAGTAGTCCATAATTAAACAAGAAAAAAATATAATTTTCTTAGGGGAGGAAAATAAATTATATATATAATATTTTACATTTTTAGAATCATAAATATGTTATAAATTCCATATTTTTTTAATTATATATATATATATTTTACCATATTTATAATTTGTAAATGAAAATTGAAGATGAATCCTTCGTGGAGCTCATATTTCACACACACATACATAAGCTATGTTATCAATTTACAACAGATGGAAAGGGTAAGAATATAAGTGATAAATTGCTTTTAAATAATCAAAAATATAAAATTAATTTAATATATATGAATTCATTCCATTATTTTATCTAACCATATGATTTGGTTATGAAAAATGATAATCACCGCTTCGTGGAGGTGGTAGTCAACATCTACAAACAATTGATGTTTTTATTTCCCATAAAATGGAAAATGATTTGAAACATTAATGTAAAATAATAATAATAATATAATTAATAATATATAATATAAATATTTTATTATTTTAACATGTTTATAGGGAATTTAAATGTGGAAGAAGAAGAAATAAACCAGAAATGGTCAGTTAGGACTCAAAATTTCTTCTTGGGAACTTCCCTTTAGCATAGAGATGAAAAATTATAGAATTTTTATTTTGAGAATGGAATGAACACTTTAAGAATTTGGATATATGTTGAAGATAGTTATATATATATATATATCCCTAATTTTTGTGCTCATACTGACTGAGGAAGGGATGAGATGATGTTCCCCTTTATATGTGAGGGGAGTTACACACATATAGTTTTCATATAAAATTATAATGTATTACTCCTAAGAAATTGGATAAAAAAATATCCAATTTAGAAAATAAGGTGATATTATTAAAAAAATAATTATATAATAATAATTAATGTAAAATTTTTGGGGCCTTATGACTTAGTTTTTACATTAGTTAACCCAATTTAGCCTTTAATATGGTGACACATTTTTACCAAGGTTTCTATTCAAAATATAAAATAATTAAATTAAACTTGGTAATAAATTTGGAGACCATTTTTACAAATATGGAATCCATTTTTTAGTATTCAATTAGTATAATTTTTAACATCCCCCAAGTCATCACTCTATCACATAGCCAAATTGGTTTGATTATTATACCTCATGCACACCTCTCTATTCTCTAGTGGTTTCTGACAAGTATCAGGGGTGTAAAAAATATGGGGGGGGGAGATAATATTCCTCGTATTGAGTTTTAATAAAAAAATATAAACAATTAAAATAGTATTAAAGAATAAATAAAATAGTAAGAACATAATATGAGGATAAACCAAAAACCAAAAAAAAAATATAATAACAAACCATATAATTTCAGGAGAAAATGTAACTATATGAAAAAATATAAGTCATACAAATAAAATAACAATCTAACAAAAATGAGATAAAATGACTACAATCCCTAATCCCACATCACTCTCATCTCCCCGATTCTTCCTATATATCCTGAAAAATGAATAACAAGGTCCTTTTCCATTGTGTATACCTATATACAAGAAATCTAGTTGGGTACCCAATGAATGAATGAATTGGATGTGAGTAAATAAATAAAGTGATAATAAGGTTTTATTTAATCTATTAATATAATATAAAAAATAGTCTTACCAATAATGTAGGTCTAGGTTGACACATATAGAGAGACAATTCCTTCTTGGCTCTATGCCAGATTTCACTATCACATATAAGATCCTCCAACATTAGGATGGGTGGGCTTGTTCCACATCTTGATAATAAAAATTGGGATCCATTTGAATTCCATTGATAGAGTCACCTACATCTTCCCATGGTATAATACCATGCCATGGGGAAATTAAACATGTCATACTTGACTCCATGGGAATTCCCATATTGGAGTCACTTACATCATTACAAGGTGTAATACCATGCCAAAGAGAATGTAACCATATCCAATAAGACTCCATGTTAATTCCCATGTGGGATTCACTTATATCATCCTACGATACTGTAATAAGGGGTTAATCTCATATTGAATAGTTTTTTCTCCAATACCAAGATGAACCAATAGTTCCATGTCTCATGAGATAGTTGTTTGAACACTCAGGCATCATTTCAGCAGACATATATACAAGAAAACAATGTATACCTTTCATTTACATTTATATCACATACCATGTTAGTTAATTATATAATTATGTTAACCAATCATATATTTTCAATTGGTGTATCCTCGTGTGATAAGAATTATCACCCCAATCAAGCCATTCAAAGTTCTCATTTATCTCAATTCAATTGGAAAACAATAAAATAACAAAAACTAAATTCAAATTTTTAATATAAAAAAAATTCATAATTTTCAATTACTTTTAACATCAAGGGAAGGCTCAACTTGGGGTTTCATGAAATATTTTCCTCAATACTAATGGAACCATCACGATATATTGGGTTGTATAAGCACATATTTCTTTATCAAACATAGATGCAATCAATTATTAGGTTTGTGCAGAAGATGTGACAGTGCGAAAAAAATTATTTCATGTACTGATATAATAATAAATATATTTCTGGTTAATGTTCTAGACCACATAACTTCATACAAAGATCAAATAAAAGTCCAAAATGGTGAACAACCATAGGAAAACTAAGGTTAAAGAGATCAACAAAAAAACATAGATCACTCAAATATAATGATCAAAACCTGATTCAATGGTTTTTAAAATATCATACCTCCATAATAAAAGATATAAAAAATTAGAAGGAAAAAAGGTAAGGAACACACTATAGTTCAAAGTCTAGACTAATATATTTGTAAGGGAAGGAGTCATCCAAAAATGTATTTGTGTTACCCCGGGGTTTGAGTGAAGAGACTGCACAATAAATAAAATGTTTTTCATTTGCGAATCATGGTCAAAACCTATAATTATGAGATATTTTGGATGTAAAACCCTTCATGAAACGAATTTAGTGATTTATAAGATATTATGAAATATTTATCACCTCAGGTAAAATTAACACCAATCAACCTTTTCATGATGTGAACCATTTTCACATCTTGTGAAGCATTCTAGCTTTGGATTAGTTTAAAACACCTTCCTAGAAATTGGTTCATTTCGTGTAACACATACACAATGTGAAAGTGTCTTGCAAACTAATTAGAACCCATATTCTATATAAAAAAACCTAAAATACATTATTTTATTTAAAAACCCATTAAGAACCCTCAAAATCTTTAGAAACATTTATACTCGAACCCCATTAATGAAAAAAACATGTATCCTTAGACTTCGGGTTATTTCCAAAAAAATGGTCTCTATCCCAAAAAGAAACTTGACCCTTAAGGTTTATGAAAGGAAAACCCAATCAAATATAGCTTAAACAAAATAGTCAAAGAGTGTTGTACATGAACAAAATTGGATCTTACAACCTCCCCACCATATAGTAACTCATCCTAAAGAAACTCTAATAACCAGTTTGGGATCTCAGAAAACATGAATGTGCAATATTCGTTCATATCAAATACCCTCTACAAGGTACAATATTTAACATTCCCATGGAACAATTTCAATTTTATTAAGGTACAATATTTCCCTAAAAATACATCTCACTATGATCCAGAATCTGTATCAAATGATTCCTAAAGGAGACATCTACAATAAGCATGAATTTATCAACATCATTAATATGATAAGTTTGAGGATGATATCTATGTTTTTGAGATATTTGATGCACATCCTGTATGAAACTATATCATTTTTGATGTTTCAGTCAGTACCCCACTATACTGACCACTTACAGAATCTCAAACAATATGAAAAACCTGGGTGATAGCTTTCCCTTTTCCTCATACGACACTAAACCAACCTCAGTGTAACCTGAAGGACAACATGATGACCCACATCAAACTCAAGAGTTCATCTATGATATTCATCACAAGATTTATTCCTTCTAATTTTGGTCACTAACCACTTATTGAACAACTAAACCCACTCAGATACCACCAACATGAGACTAGGTGAAACAAGTGTTAAATCACTTGAATCTCACCCAAACAAATGGAATAAAATAGACTACCATACAATACATTGAAATTTTATATATAGATCAATGAAATGAATATTTTATTATATAAAAAATGTATCAGTTGCAAATGTTACTCCCAAAAACTACAAAAATATATGATACATGGTCATAACATATCCCTATAATTTTAATGTTGTGTTTATATTTACTATTAATTCAAAGATGATAGGATGTACCTATAAGTACCTATGACCACAGATCCTTCTGAGGACCCTTTCAGAATCCAGACATGATATAAGGATCTCTATAAAAAATGATACTCCATGGGACAACATGAATTAAAACTATTTATTTCATATAAAGACCTCATTGGACATCAATGATGAAGTTATACTTGATTGGAAGAAGTGGGATACCTTTGTCAACCGATCTATGACACCCACACTACGTCATTCTTGTGAGGAGTCTTGGGTAATCCCATTATAAAGTCTATAGTGAAATCAATCCATTTTAATTTTGGAAAAGGAAGAGGATTTAGAAACCTAGATAGCCTATGGTGCTTGGATTTCTCCTAATGGTAAGATAAACATCTCACTATGAAGTTATTTACCATAATTTTCATTCATGGACACCATTACATTCTATAGAGATCGAGATACATCTTTTGCAGTCTTATATGTACCTCTCGTCTAAAAGAATGAAAATATCTCATTAACTCCTCACACAAGATGATATGAACCCATACTTGTCCATGTATAAGAAGAAAACCACTACTACCAAGACACCACTTTAGTGGTAACTACCCACCATAAATGATGTCCCACAGAGATAAGCATTCTATATCAGAAAACCAATCTGTCATGATCTTGTCTAAATGAACTTGAATAACAGATCTCGATGTCAGAGATACTCAACCCTTATAATTCTAAATATATAGATGCATTTCTCCAAAGAGTTCCATCATCCAAAAATCACCACAAGACTCTTGTAATACATCCATCATAATCATTTTCTAATGAAATCAGTAACAATGTCTCCATTTCCTAGTGTATAATCCATCACGATGTTGAAAGAATATAGATAGTCATCCCACTACCTCTATTGAAGGTTCATGTCCCATTGAGAAAATATGTACCATAGGATCTTGTGGTTTATTTATACCACTAACCTACATCCCAAAAGATTGTTTCTCCAGTATCTCAAGTCATGTACCAATGCAGATAACTCTATATTGGGAGTAGGGTAATTCATCACTTGTGGTATCATCTATTTTCGTCCATAATAAACCACTTGATCTGCCTACATGAAAACTTATTCGAGTCCAACATTGGATGAATTATAGTACATGGTATAGGACATACCTGAAACATATAGGGTGAGAATTGATGTTGAGGTCAGCATGCTCTTTAGATCATAAAAAATAAGCTCAAAATATTTTAAACAAACAAACATCACTGCTTTCTTTGTTTGTTTGGGCATTGGTGCTGCTAGATAAGGGATGTCATGGATTAAAGACTTATAATAGCCAGCTGTTCCTAGAAATCTTCGAATCTAGAAAAAATTATTGGGAAGATCCCAAGATAGTATCGATGAAATATTCTCTAGGCCCAATGACACTACAACCTCTATAAAGAAAATACCTAAGAAGCATGTTTTATCTATCTAGAAACAACATTTATAAATCATTTGGTAAATATGATACTATCTCAATGTACTCTAGATGAAATAAAGATTTTGATCAAAATACTCTATTGAATGTTAGTAAAATAAGATATTTTAATAATAATACAGAAAAATATGATCTATAATGTGATGAAATAAATGAATTCTCATGGCCATGAATACCATCGGTGCATTTATCAGACCCAACAACATTACTATGAACTTGTACAAATGACACATTTTCCTCAAGATAGTATGAGTTGTGTATGGTGGTATCAAAATAAAATAATTATTCCTTTATATCATGAAAATATTTGAGAAAAATTGGGAACCTCTCACCTAATCAAAGATATCATTGATGCCTGGAAGGGGATACCAGTTCTTGACTATATTCAAGTTCAATCATGAATAGTACACAAAATAGTTAAAAGTACCATCTTCCTTCTAAGAAAAAAGTATGGGATAACCCCAAGGTTATTTAATAGGATAAATGGATATATTATTTAGATCTTCCCACTAAAATTTCATCTCATGGATCTCTACGGGTTCCATCCATTAATGATTGACATAAACATGCTCTAATCCGGGGACCAACATGACCATGAACTCGATCTTATGCTCAGATAGTTGGCCATATAATTATTTAGGAAATAATTATGAAAATGTAATATCACTATATGGAAATTATAATTATACATTATACCATCATCTAGATGAATACCTTCTATTTTATCCATGAGATAATCTTTACTAAATTGGCCACACACAACTAGCCTGAAGATCCCACTCACCTTGGTGATGATAGATGCCTATTTTTGGATATGGAATGGTATGTCTCATTAAAAAACAGTGGATATGATCCCAATATAATACTAAAAAATCTATGTGGAGAATCAAATTGAAACCTATCATTTCAAGACGAAAAAATTTATAAAATAAATAGCAACCACCAATTTCTAGAGAACATGGATTGTAATGATAAATATTATCCAAATGCACTACCAAACGTTAATAGATGGTCAATATACTCTCCAAGATCTCTAAAGCCAAGAAACATAAATT
The DNA here is from genome assembly GCA_963277665.1 of Viscum album. Lineage (NCBI taxonomy): Eukaryota > Viridiplantae > Streptophyta > Magnoliopsida > Santalales > Viscaceae > Viscum > Viscum album. Next base: position 941,609,471 of record OY728138.1, on the reverse strand, counting down.
TTCTGTAACAAAAAATATAAAAGAACAAAATTTTATTATTAAAAAAGAACATGCAATGTTATATTATATTGTAATCATACCTCTGAAAGGAGAATGTCCTATAACCAAACTAGTCGGAGTTGTCTTCATAACCTGAAAATGATTTACCCCTATATCCTAGGATCCTTGTTAACTAAATTATTCTACTCTGTATGAATGGTATTGAATATATTTCAGTAGAGTACCACATATCCTACTTCTACTTGAACATATTGTAGAACTACAACTACTAGACTGTTGTGGGGTAGCTAAGTACTATCTAGAATCAAGTGAATATCATGACCCCTACCACTAATCTACTACATTTTGTTCTTATATAACCTCTATATATGGAACTTACTACTACAATAATAACACTATATTTTGGGGAAAAGACACAGATAATTCTTGTAGACACTATTTCCATACTGAAGGTATTACAAAAATCCATGATTTTAAGATAGTTGTCCACTCCTCTGACTTCTCTTCCACTAGAGGACATTGATGTAACTATAGTAATAATTATTATTTCCTATATAATAAGAGATCACATTTCACCATGATGAAATCACTTAATGTATTATTGGTGCCCCTATTTGATTACCCTTCACATAAAGATCCAAATTCATCATGTCCTTGGAGGTATTTAGGTGAATAAAGTTCACCTATGTTCATATATTGTATCAAATCCCATCCCAAAAACATCTCACCCTAGATACCTCATCATATTATCAGAAAGGAGAAAAAAAAATATAGGTCAGTGAAACGTCAAGTGTGTTCTATAACTGATAAGAACTCCCATGTCAGGTGCAAGAACTCATGTTCCTTCTAATCAATCAATGTTTCATTATAGAAGTGTCTCTGTATATTCTCATTAATTTTCTTATAGGATAGATCCTCCAACAAAACTGCTTTCTCAATAATGTCCCCCAAATTCTTAGATTTTCCACAAAGAAAATATGTCTCTATATTTTCCCTTCTATCAGTAGGTTTATATATGATCTTAAATATTGTATAAGATAATTTGATCTAGAACCTAGCTACCTGGGGACGTCCACCCTAGTGAATGTAGACTGATGTTGCAACTGAAAATCCTTATTCAGCCCAAACATCAATGGTGTGGTGTGAACTGTCTCCCTCCCCATGGATTTCATGACTCACAAGAAGTGATCACATAGAAAATCATTTATCTAATTCTCAAGGGAAATAAAAATCTCTAGTTTATATGTGTTAGTATCATGTTGATTACCTCTCTCCAAATGATCAACATGAAGATAAACAAGATTAATTTTATTTACAAGGAAACAACAATACTTAAAGTACTTTATAAACATCAAGTTAAACCTAAAATGGTGGAAAATATGATCAAATACATAAATTTTCATTATAATTGGATTAACATGTGAGTTAGAGTAACATAATAGTTCATTTATTCTATTATTCATCATATATAGCTTGGGTGCCATTTTAGAGTTAATATAGGAAAATATATCACATGAAATTAATATGACCCTATCAAAAAAAAATTCATGTATATATATATATCCCTTTGAAAATACCATGGTGCATGTGTACTCATCATACGCCATACCAGGACACATGCATAACATTTATGAAATAATAAAATCACACAACTTGTGATTCATGAATGTGAAAATACATAAACATTAATAAGAGAATAAAACAAAAAAAAACCCATTCCCTGGGTAATCAACTTTCCCCCAATACATGGGTTAGATTCCCCAATGGATGAGCTCATTACCAGGTCTGATGAAATTCCAAAATCACATTAAAACATTCATAAATAAAAAAACAATAGAAATGAAAACATGATAACTATGATACCACATTGTAACATACCATGACATAAAAGACCTACATGTGGAGAAACCAAGTCAGTTACTTGAACTCAATAATGAACACCAAAATTCCATTGTCTACTAACTACCAGTGGGTGTGTAATGAATATAATGGGTAGACTATACCAGATGATATTGTGTTTAAATAATTGGGACATTAAAACTTATTTTTGTAATAAAAAATATAAGAAACAGTAAAAAAACAATAGGTGGATAAAGGATGAATTAGACCAACAAAATAATAATTAACCTTGTAATGTTAGTCTAAAATGTAACAAAATGATATGTTGGAAGTCATACAGATATAATACTAAGTAAAAACAAATAAAATCAAAAGGCCATATTCTTGAATCCCATATTAGTTACTTCTCCATGATCCAACACTTCCATTTATAAAATTCTATAACATGTTCCTTTAACCATGTCCATAACTATATCAAGGAAATAAAATCGGGTACCACATGATAGACCAAATATGGGGGAATTAAGACACACTTGGTTGAAACCACAATGTCTAAAATAAGCTAGTATGAATTAAATTTCATGATATAAAGAGATAAAAAGGTGTTATTTAATCAATTAATAATGAAAATAAAATAATTATTCCAAACCTTGAGTTAAAGGATAACACTCATGGACAAACAAACTTAGTTGTCTCAATGAAATACATCTCTCTCACATGGAAAATCCTCCTGCACCTGGATAGATCACTTGTACAATGTCCCAAGAAGCACAAATGGGGTCTATGTGAATTACTATGTTAGAGTTTCTTACATCTTACTAGGGTGAAAGAGCATGGAAAGGAAAATGTAACCATATCAAAATAGACAACCAGTGAACTCCCATGGTAGAGTAACCTACATCTTCATAGGGAATATTTTGATGCTATAGGGAAGGTAACCATATCATATTGGAATCCATTCAAATTACCAATATGGATTCACATATAACATCCAAAGTTAACATCACTGGGGGTTAATATTATTTCAAGTGATGTGTTATCCTATGCCATGATGGACCATTGGTGGGAAACCTCCTAAAAAACTAGTACATTACCACATGAAACTTTTTAGAAAACACACACCCACACACACAGACATATTAGAAAGTTTGATCATGGGTTGGTTACACAACCCACATCCCCATAATTTATTATAAAATAAGGATACAAAGAGATCCCAAAAAGTGAATTATTCTTCCACCTATGAAAAGTATAGAGTAAAACAAGAGAAGGCCAAAAGTACATGACACCAAAAACTAAAAATGGATCAGAAAAAGGAGAGAACATTCCATTAAGTTGATTTTTTTTTGATACAATGCCTGTATACTCATAGTCACACAAACGTACATACAAGAAAACCACTAGGAGAGAAGGACGTGGAGTTCATGATATGAGATAGAGGATTAGAATCAAGGAAACCACGTTCTAATCAAGCATGAATACTACATTAAATAACAAATAGTGTTTACATCAAATGTCAAGAAGGAATTTCTCATTTATTTTCATAAAAAAGGAAGTCAATCGTTCATTTTATGAATACTGTGAACAATTATGTCTACCATGTCTTTATAAGTAAATTAAATATCCACAAAAAACAAAAAATTCAAACATAGATCATCATTATGGATTCATCCTAATATCAATATGAAAGGAAAGAGGGAATCCAACATACCATAAATCTATCCATTCTTAGGAAGAAATTTTTGATGTTCTTTCAAAATCATCAATCAACACCCAAATATCATGCCAAAATACAATGAAACAGAAAGGATCAGTCATCTCAATCGTGAAAAAAAATCAATCACTGAAGTCTCTTGAAAGAAAAATATTTTATACAGGTAAAAAATCAATTCCCAAGGTATATCTTTAAATATAAAATTTTTATTTTTTTTTCTTCCACTATCAAAATTAATATATGTTTCATAATTTTAAGGTACAACTTTAGCTATAGTATAACCATTTCTGAATTTCTAGAATGTAATTTCATATTGTTTATCTATCTGTTCTTCAAATTCTTCGCTCAAACCCTCATCAACCAAATTCAAATCTCTGTACACAGGATAATTATTTTTTATTATATTCATCCTCATCTAAACCATATGTTTCAATAGGTTCAACAACTACTTGTTGTTTTGGTAGTTCAATGTTTTGATTCCTAGAGGCTTTAAATTATTGTGTAACTATTGTTCATTAAAGGTTATAATAATCCCTAACTTTTTTAGTGTTTATTGGGATTTGGTTGTAGAGACCCAAATATTGACATACATGGATGTTACATTACATTTTTAGGAAAACTTAATAAATAACAAAAACAGACACCCAAGAACTGTAATAGTTTAGTGTCTTTGGAAACTCAGAACCAAATCTTCTAATCATGGGGAAAGATCTTCAACATCTCCCATAAAGTTCTTACCCTATTTTTTCTTAACTGAAACCTTTATTTATATCCTGGGGAAAAGAAAACATAAAAAGGGTGTGAACAAATGCTCAGTAAGTGTAAAGATGGATAACATCAAACAATCCATAGACATTTGAACGTAAAAACATGTACATAAAATATGAGTAATGACATAAATCTTGGCAGTACATAAGGCATATATAATAAAGGAAAATTAATCATGATAAAATATAATGGGTATTAAATATGTAATTATGGAAAACCATTAAGCACATGATATGATCTACATAGTATCCAAGTCATTTCTTCCAAGACCATCATAGTGGACAAAGTCCTTTACTGAACTGGGTTTACCAGCCTTTCCAGCCCTGTATTACTGAACCGAATTTTACTTAACATTCCATCCATGTCTATATCATGAGATATAAATCATTACCCAATTAATTGGAGGGAGATATATGTCCCACCCATCTCATAATTAAGTCATTCTTACGTGTGCCACAAAATAAACATAAATCAATCACCATAACCCAAAGAATAAAATGGGTTTCATAAACATCATCCCAACATTACATAATTCATATAAAACAAATGTATATAATTTAATCATAAGAAATATAAAACCATGTAAATAATAGAAACATTATACTTGACGCATAATCATATGAAATAATTTCATCTTAGATGGGAAGTAGTTTTTATAAAACACTTGAAATGAATTATTGAGGAAAATATCATTTCTTCTTCAAAATCATTTTCTTTTCACAAAATTCCATGTAATTTTAAAATAAAAGGTTTTTTTTGAAAATAATCATAAAATCATGTAGAGTAAACTTCATGAAAATAAGGCGTTATGAAACTGTAAAAATCTGTTCATGATGTATAAGATAAAAAAAATTATCCTCTTACTTTTTCCAGAAAAGTCAAAATGTACCTCGTATTGTAAACAAAAGAAAGATTCCTTCCATACGTTGTGGTAAAAGTAATAAAGGGGTAAAAATGAATTTAAATGTACATGGAAGAATAGTAAACATTTTATGAAAACATTTTCAAAAAACATGGACATGGATGATAAACATAACCCCAGTAAATACTTACGAATAAACAATCTCGGATAAGAACGAGATTGGAATAATTATCCCTTACCTTATGTCCAATTTCTTCTTTATGTGTCTGAGACTCCTTTATAGTGGGTTTAGACATATTATTAACTTATAACAAAAACCATAATAATATTTATTATATCATATATGATTCAATTATGATTTTATATTACCCTTTCATTTGTCAATTCCAGGTTAAAGCAACCTTTTGGGTAAAATTGTTTCATTTATCATACGTGTTTTGAATTGTAATTATTCATATGATTACTTAGATCATGATTACTTACTTATATAATGTAAAACATGGTTTATAAAAACAATATATTCAGAAAATATATATAATATATTGACAAACGGAATGAAATACACCGTTCATGGAGATGGTAGGCCGTACGTATGCATGAACGCTGTTTTCGTTTCCTTATTAAATTGAATGGAAGTAAATGAAATATATATATATACATAAATCCAGTAGAATTATTATGTCATATATTTCATTATTACTTATTATATATACTTTATAATCATTCTTGAATGGTTAACATGGAGAATGAATATCATCGCATCGTGGAGACGGTGATCCGTACGTACGCACGAGCGATGATATCGTTCCCATAATTATTGAATGGAATTAGAGTGGATGATATAAAAGCTCTGAATTAGTATTATGTTATAATAATAATATATAGTTATTATTTCCACCATTATAACCATCCAAGTGTGGTGGTGGTGGAAAAACAGATTACACCACGACGTGGAGACGGTAAGCTGTACGTACGCATGCTCGATGATTTCATTTTTCATATGATGCATAGAAGATGAAATAGGGTTGTTTTATATTTATAATAACATATCATAATATTAGTTATAAGAATGTTATTACTTTATAATGAAACAACTAAAGAAGATTAAGTATAAGAATAAATAAATTGGAAAGAATCGGTAAAGGATATTACCTCTTCTTCGACGCACCTCTTCTAAACCGCCTCTTAGGGCAATAAATATTGTATTTGAAGAAAACTAGGACCTCTAGTGTGTTTATAGGGAAGTGAAAAAGAGAAATGGATAGTGTTTGGCCGAGCGTGAAGGCTCAAAAGTTTGTGAAGAGGAGAGGGAGGAGGTGCCCTTTTTTAAGAGAGGAGAGAGGCACTTTTGGAAACCTCCAAAATATTAATTTACAGTGAACTCAAACCCCACCTAAAAACCTCCAAAATGACTCAACATAGAATATGAGATGTGATAGGGTTGTAATATCATCAAAAAATAAAATTTAGACATATTTTATGTTTATTTTAAACCTTATCATTATGATTTATCCTTAATTAATCTATTTAATTTTATTTATGGTAAAAATATTCTAATTTTTAAATTGTTATAAATACTGACTTATGTGCTGTGAATTTTCCATAATTAGATAAATTATTACATTTTAGACCATATAATTTTTAATTTTTAATTTTTAAATATTTTTTTTTATTTTCCAACAATTTAATAATATGTTAATTTTATAAAATATCAATAGTGTCAATTTTGACACTATTCAATTATTTGAATTTATATAAAATACACATAGAAGATATATTCAAACCAAAATATTTAATAGATTTCTAACATGTCATATTAATCTATTCATGGAGCATATTTAGTTTTCCAAATAATATTTATTTTAATGTTTTTAAAACCATTTATTTGATATTTCTCATAATAAAATAATTATTACAACATTTATGTATAATTATTTATTATACTTATTTATTGTATAAAAATAAAAAATAATATAATATGATAGAGATATATCTAATATATTTCATAATAATACTTTTAATCGATTTTGTCATCTTAAAATCACAACATTTAAATTGTTACATTTATTAAATTATGGAGGTTACAACGTTGACATATTTTAAAATAAAATGATATAAGTGTCATAATCACTTTTATAAGGCTCCAAATGGTCCCAAAGTCGACCATTGGATGATTATGGTTTATATATACACGACCAATAAGTTCTTTTCAGGTTTTTTTGGCCTTTTATGACTATTATTATTTGAATAAAAACTATATTATTGATTTTTCACTAAATAAATAATTTCTGCATCATTAATGTATATGCTATTTAGGTAATTAAATATTTCAAAAAAATAAAAAATAAATTACCATAATAAAGAAAAAAAATTAAGATTTAAAATGAGTATTTAAAAAAGAATTTATATTTTGTATAACCTTATATTAAAAATACTTTAATTACTAATGTTTGAGTGAGACATATTTCACTTTCCTTTAAATAAAATAAAATAAAGGTATTAATCACATCCAGGTGGGTTCCGATAGACTCCATTTCGACCCAAGTATGTTTTAAGGATAAATATAATAATATAATTATATTAAAACAATTGTTAGAGTAATTTTATAACATTATTTTTACCCTTAATTACCTGATTTACCTTTAACAGTTGTAAATAAAGTTTACTGTAGTTACTATTCATAATACCTAAAAATAAAAAGTAGCATATTAACATAATTTGGACCAACTGATTCCAAATATGAAATCCATTTTTCCAAATTCAAAACACAAAATTTGTAGTATTTAATTTTAAATTAATCCCGCTGTTGAGAAAATGAATTTTAAAAGTTAAAACATTGCAAAAGATTGAAATTATATTACCTATGTATTCAAGGTAAAATTAATGATAATGACTTACATTATATTAAATGGTAAAATATATTCTATTTATACTTTAAAACAATTAAATATTTTAATTTATTCTTATAAATTACCTTGATGAAAAAAGTTGTTTTTACTTAAAATTTAGCGTATTTTTACTATTCATCAAAATGTGAATGTTAACAGAAAAATATTAAAAAATTATTCAAAGTAAATTTTTATATACATATTGAAATTAATAACTTTATTTTGTCAAATTGAACTCATCAAAATGTCAAAAACTAGATTCAATGTGGGTGCACCATCAAAAGGTGACAAAACTGTATTTTTGGATAAAATATTTCTTTTATACAAAGAATTGATTTTATTCTCGTAACTTGTTCTCGAAAATTATTAAGATGAATTATAATGTTATAAAATTTAAAATGCGGTTAATACTATTCATAATGGTTAGTTCATAAGAACAATATATCGTTGTTTAGTGAAACTCAGTATTGCGTACAACACACGCTATTCAAGAAGGTCTCTCTTGCGTGAAACACAAGCCAAGAATAATGTTTTCATATACTAAAAGACAATATGGTGTTGTGTATAGCGAAATCTAATCTTGGTGTAGCGTACAACACAAGATATCAAAAAAATTAAAAATAATATTTCTCGTAAAATTTCGCTGTGTTACATTCTGCCCCTAAAAATGAATTTCGCCCTCGAAATTCGTCGGGGTTATAAATGGTTTACTATTTTAAAGTTTCTTTCATATAAACCCACATCGTAAAAAGTAATACTAAAACTTAATTTTAAAAACTAAAGTATGAAATATAATAGTTACCCAAATTAACTCATCACTGGGTTTCCACATAGAAGAACATAGGTGAAAATATGGACATGGAAGAGAAATATAACCATCTTGTTTTGATGGAGAGTGGTAGAGAAAATGGATATGAAAAATCCAACAATCACAAAACCATAAGTTTTTGATGATCTAAGGTACCATATGATTCATCAGACATGAGGGTACTAGGAATAAGTATTTGGTTTTCAATATCATTTCCCTAATGTTGATGAATTTTTGCATAAGGATAAATACTTAATTGATTTCATTGAAATATAATTGTTGGTAATTCCATGGACAATTTCCACATCATCTCTTATTTAAAGAAATGAAGTTGAATTTGTCCTTCTTGAAATATTAGTAGATCATGCGATAGAATTATAGATTATTCCATCTGTCTCAAAAAGTTAGCAAATGTTATTAAATACACATAAGTCCATATATGGTGAGATTAACCGTATATGATTCCAAAAATGGACTTATACTTCAACTATAACACTGATTAATAAAATAAAACTAATTTATACTAACCAGGGACTTCATGTAGACCTGTCGCAGGCGAAAAAGGCCTGTCGCACTTCGGTTGTGGGTTAGATTCCTGCATCCTTGTCCGACATGACGGGTTGTTGCTCATCCTACGGGTTGTCCTTTTTCTAATACTATACTATTATAACATTTTAGAAATAATATGAAAAAGTTCTTGCCTTAAACAATACTATTTAATGTCTAATATAATCCATTCCAATCTTCGGACTTATCCAAAATACTTCTGTCCAATCTCATAATATATAGAAAAAGATTACAATAGAGGTCATATAAAAAGCATGTGATTACCATCATTTATCCCCCATATATCATAAGATATATATTTTTGGTCATATTCCAAACATGCGAATACCTTAATCATGTATTCTCTTGAAATATGAATTACCATAGAACCTTAGTGAAAAAACGAATGCTGTCAAAAGTTAATTATTTTCACATACCAAAATCCCAAAAAATATATATACTCGAAATATGATATCAATTTGTTCTTATACCAGTCATGAGCTCATTAATACTATCAAAAATCTCATTATCTCCTTATCCTATCATTATGCACATATCATATTCTTTCAAAAAATATTTCAATCACTTTTCATGGTTACCGGTACCATATTATTATGAAAAAACAAAATGGACCAATACCTAGATATTTCAATATACCATAAAAGTACCTCAACAACATTATTTGTGAATTCCAATACATATTCCCTTCAATTCATCCTCTTTAATGATTGGCATGGAATACGTCCTTCCTCTATTTAGAAGTAACCTCTTAGGTCAGGGCGTTGAGTTGGGTAATTCCCATGTTCTCCACAGATAAGACATTGAACTCTATAATAGTCTATCACCCTATGCCCCTTTTCCCAACACAGATAACATCTTCCCCTCCATTTGAGGTATTCCTCAAGGTTCTTCATCTACTCTCTTTGATATGTAGAAAGATTCATCTTCCTTCCTCTATGTTCCTCTCCCTGAGAGCATGAATAAAAGTACATCTTCTTTTTTTTTGATGACTTAGTAATACCACTAAATTTAACCTTGTTAATCATATATCATGATGACTGATTCAACATAATCACAATATCTTTCTCTCTAGGCATTACACAATTTCGCAGCTCATAGTCACCAATTTTTCCATGAGATTCAATGTTAACCCAATTCCTTCTGGTTCCCTCCAGTAACTAAAACTGGAAACCATTGTGTAAGAAACAATTAAAATAATGAGGAACCACATAACCATAAAAATTCGCTTATAGAATGTATAACTTATGAAAAATTCTTTAATATATGACAGCTTAGGTTCACCCTAGGTTATTCATGATTGTTAACATAATTCTAAGATGGTAACCTATACTTCTAAATAACCTTAAGGACATCCCTAGACATACCTTAGAAATATCTCCTGGGATCTCACTAAAGATTTCACATCCTAGTTTCCAAAGGATAACTAAACCTTTCATCTGATACCAACTCTAGAGACCCAAATCTTGACATACATGGACGTTACATTACATTTTTGGAATTATTAATACATAACAAAAACAGACACCCAAGGACCGTAATAGTTTAGTGTCTTTGGAAACTTGGAACAAAATCTTCTAAACATGGTGAAAGCTCTTTAACATCTCCCATAAAGTTCTTCCCCTTTTTTTCTTACCTAAAACATTTATTTATATCCACGGAAAAGAAAACAAAAAAATGGTGAGCTCAAATGCTCATTAAGGGTAAACATGGAGAACATCAAACAATCCATACTCATTTGAACGTAAAAACATGAACATAAAACAAGAGTAATGACATAAATCTTTGCAGTACATAAGGCATAGATCAGAAAGGAACATTAGTCATGATAAAATATCATGGGAAAAAACAAGTAATTGTGGAACACCATTATGCACATGATATGATTTTCATAGTAGCAAAGGAATTGCTGCCAAGACCATCATAGTGGACAAAGTCCATTACTGAACCAGGATTACCAGTCGTTCCATCCCTATATTACTAAATCAGACTTTACATACCATTCCATCCATGTCTATCACATGAGATATAAATTATTACCCAATGAATTATAGGGATATATAGGAACCACCCATCTCATAATGAAGTCATTCTTACATGTTCCATAAAATAAACATAAATCATTCATCATAACCCAAAGAATAAAATGGGTTTCATAAACATCATCCCATCATAACATAATCCATATAAAAAAATGGATATCATTTTATAATAAGTAAAATAAAACCATGTAAATAATAGAGACATTATACTTGAAACATAATCATACTAAATAATTTCATCTTAGATGAGAAATAGTTTTGATAAAACACTTGAAATGAATTCTTCAGGAAAATATCCTTTCTTCTTCAAAATCATTTTCTTTTCACAAAATGCCATTTAATTTTAAAAGAAAACGATTTTGTTGAAAATAAACATGATATAATGTAGAGTAAGATTCATGAAATTAAGAAATTATGAAATAATAAAACTCTACACATTCTGTATATGTTTAAAAAACATTCTCCTCATACTTTTTCCAGAAAAGTCAAAAAGTACCTCGTATGGTAAACAAATGAATGATTCCTTCCATACCTTGTGGTAAAAGTCATAAAAAGGTATAAATGAGTAAAAACATACATGGAATAATAGTAAAATTTTTAGGAAAACATTTTGAGAAAACATAGACATGGATGATATACATAACCCCAGAAAATACTTATGAATACACAATCACGGATAAGAACGTGATTGGAATAAATATCCCTTACCTTATGTTCAATTTCTTCTGTATGTGTCTGAGAATCCTATATTGTGGGGTTAAACATATTATTAACTTATGATAGAACTATAATAATATTTATGATATCATATATGACTCACTTATGACTTTATATTACCCTTTCATTTTTCAATTCCATGTTAAAGCATCGTTTTGGGTAAAATCATTTCATTTATCATATGTGTTTTGACTTGTAATTATTCATATGATTAATTATATCATTATTAATTACTTCCATAATGTTTAACATGATTTATATATAATATATATTCAGAATATTTATATAATAGAATGATAAATGGAATGAAATACACCGTTCATGGAGATGGTAGGTCGTACGTATGCATGAATGCTGTTTTCGTTTCCTTATTAAATTGATTGGAATTAAATGAAATATATATACACACATAAATATAGCAGAATTATTATGTAATATATTTAATTATTACTTATTATATTTACTTTATAATCATTCTTGAATGGTTAACATGGAGAATGAATCTCATCGTAGTGTGGAGACAGTAATCCGTACATACGCACAAGCGAGGATACCATTCCCATAATTATTGAATGGAATTAGAGTGGGTGATATAATATCTCATAATTAGTATTGTGTTATAATAATCATATATAGTTTTTATTTCCACCATTATACCCATCCAAGTACGGTCGTGGTGGAAAAACAGATTACACCATGGCGTGGAGACAGTAACCGTACATACACACGCGCGGTGATTTCATTTTTCATAAGATGGATAGATGGTGAAATAGGGTTGTTTCATATTTATAATAACATATCATTTTATTAGTTATACTAATGTTATTAATTTATAATGAAACAACTAAATAAGAGGAAGTATAAGAAAAATTGTTTTGAAATAATCTGTAAAGGATATTACCTCTTCTTCAACGCGGCTCTTATAAACCACCTCTTAGGGCACTAAAGTTGGTATTTGAATAAAACCATGAGCTATAGTATGTTTATAGGGAAGTGGAGAGAAAAAATTGACAGGTTTTGGTTAAGATTGACGGCTAAAAATGTTGTGAAGAGGAGAGGGAGGAGGTTCGCTTTTATAAGAGAGGGGATGGGCACTTTTGGATACCTCCAAAATATTAATTTACAATAAACTAAAACCCCACCTAAAATCCTCCAAAATGACTCAACATCGAAGATGATATTATATAGGTTTGTAATCTCATCAACCAATAATATTTACACATGTTTTAAGTTTATTTTAAACCTTATCATTTTTCATTATCCTTATTTAATCTATTTAATTTTATTTGTGTAAATAATATTCTAATTTTTAAATTTTTACAAATAATTAATTATGTATTGTTAATTTTCCATAATTAGATAAATTATTAAATTTTAGACCATATAATTTTAAATTTTTAAATTTTAAATATATTTGTTATTTTAAAAAAATTTAATAATATGTTCTTTTTATAAAATATCAATACTGTCAATTTTGAAACTATTAAATTATTTGAATTTAAATAAAATACAAACAGAAGATATATTCGAACCATAATATTTAATAGATTCCATAAATGTCATATGCATCTAAAAAATTCACGGAGAACATTAATTTTTTCATATAATATTTATTTGAATGTTTTTAAAACTATTTATTTGATATTTATCTTAATAAAATAATTACTTTAACATTTATGTATAATTATTTAATATAATTTTTTATAATATAAAAATAAAAATTAAAATACTATGATAAATATACATCTAATATCTTTTATAATAATACTTTTACTCAAATTTATCATCTTAAAATCACAACATTTAAATTGTTATATTTATTAAATTACGAAGGTGACAACTTTGACATCTTTTAAAATAAAAGAATATAAGTATCATAATAGATTTTATATGTCTCTAAATGGTCCAAAATTAGACTATTGGATGATTATGGTTTATATATACACCACAAATAAGTTTTGGTCAGGTTTTTTGGGCCTATTATGAGTATTATTATTTGAGTAAAAACTATATTATTGACTTTTAACTAAATAAATAATTTCTACATCATTAATGTATAAGATATTTAGGTTATCAAATTTTTTTAAAAATTAAAAATAAATTACCATAATAAAGAAAAACATTTTATCTTTCAAATGAGTATATATAATCAAATTTATATACTGTATAATCTTATATTAAAATTACATTAATTATTAAAGTTTGAGTGAGACATATATCACTTTTCTTTAAATAAAATAAAATAAAGGTCTTAATCACATCCAAGTGGGTTCTAATAGATTCTATTTCGACGCATGTATGTTTTAAAGATAAATATAATAATACAATTATATTAAAACAAGATTTAGAATAAATTTATAATATTATTTTTAAAATTAATTACCTTATTTACCTTTAACAGTGGTAAAAATAAATTACCGTAGTTACTATTCATAATGCCTAAAAATAAAAAGTAGCCTATTAACATAGTTTGGGACTACTGATTCCAAATATGGAATCCATTTTACAAATTCAAAACCAAGATGTTGCAGTATTTAATTTAAAATTAATCCCGCTGTCGAGAAAACGAGTTTTAAAAGTTAAAACATTGTAAAATATTGAAATGTTTTTACCTATGAATTCAATTTAAAATTAATGATAATGACTTAAATTATATTAAATAGTAAAAATATATTCTATTTAAACTTCAAAAAGATTCAATATTTTAATTTAACCATATAAATTATATTGATGAAAAAAGTTGTTTTTAATTTAAATTTATTGTATTTTTACTTTTTATAAAATTATGAAAATTAACAGAAAAATATTAAAAAATTATCCAAAAGTAAATTTTTATATACTTATTTCAATTAATAACTTTATTTAGTCAAATTGAACTCATTAACGTGTGAAAAAATAGATTTAAAGTGGTTGCGCCATCAAAAGGCGGCAAACTCTATTTTTAGACAAAATATTTCCTTTGTAAGAAAAATTGATTTTGTTCTCATAACTTGTTCTAGAGAATGATTAAGATGAATTATAATGTTATAAAATTCAAAATGCAGTTAATACTATTCATAACAGTTAGTTCACAAGAACAATATATCATTGTTTAGTGAAACTTGTTATTGCGTACAACACACACTATTGAGGAAGGTCTCTCTTGCCTGCAACACAATCCAAGAATAGTGTTTTCATATACTACTAGCTAATACGGTGTTGCGTATAGTGCAAGATAATCTTGGTGTAGTGTACAACATAAGACATTAAAGAAATTAAAAATAATATTTCTCATAAAATCTCATGGTGTTACATTGGTTTAATGAACCCATCAGCATCCACCATTGGTTTTTCCCCTTTATAGCACTTGATTTTAAATAGGCTTTCTCAATTTTATTATATTGATCATCAGAATCCTATAGAGATTAACTAGATTCAGAGATGGTGAACCGACCCTTATCTCGTGTGTCATGGGATCCAATAAAATAGACATACCATGTAACACCCCATGCTTCCATGGTATGTTTCTCTTTGAATAATACAACTGCTTGTGATGTACGCAACTTTGAGTTCTAGCACACCACGACCAATCAAACTTGCTGTTATGAATTTTAATAACCACTTTTTGAAATTTTATAAATTTAATTTTTCAAAATAGACTTCATTTTTGGATTCCTAATATCAAAATTACCTTAGGGTGATTTTTCTTGTATTTTTATGAAAACTTTCAATTTTTGATGAATAGTGAAAAACACAACGTTATTGTTTAAAACTGATTTTTTATTTAAATAGATATTTATTTTATCTAAATTTTTTTTAATTAAAAATAGATAAATAATTCCTATATTTTTTAATTTAATTTATTAGAATCATTTTATAATAAGATTATATGTATACAATTTTATTGAACCCTTTAAACTCTTTTACCCACCTTCTAGGCACATTTGCAAATTTGCATAAAACATAATTCTACCGCTTCAGTGAATTGAAAATCAAAAATCTGAGAGACACAGTTGATAATAGTAAGTAAAATGTAGTTTAATAAGATGAAAATACTATTTGGTGAATAGTAAATTTTGAATTTTATTTACCATGGTTAAAAGGAAATAGTGCAATTAAAGGTAAAATTGATATTTTAATTATCCTAACACATGTACCAATTCTATTGGACAAGTGTATTTCAACCAAAATCAGCCTTAGGTATATAATATAATCTTCTTTGATCCACTTGGATTAGATTACGACATTTATTAATATTTTATTTAAAGAATAGTTAAAATTGTTAAATTCAAATTTTAATTACTAAACAATTTTTAATATATGGTTATACATAAGATAAATTCTACTATAATGATTCATTATAATGATCAAAATATTTCCTACATCTTCATATTTTATTTAAAATTTTTAGACATCAAATAATTAAATTTATTTATGACAGAATGATGGTACAGTAATTACATTATTAATGAAAGATTAAAACAATTGATATTATAAATATCCAAATAAAAGTAAATTGAAACTTTTAATACATTCTAATATTTTTCCAGGTTAATATTACATGTAATTGTTGATTAAATATTTTTTTGAAGTGATAATGTATTTTTTGAATTTCATAAAAACAAGATACCAAATAGTGTAAAAATTTACAAAAATGAGTTTTTATAAAAAATTCAATATTATTAAATGATATAATATTCCAAAAAATATATGGTTCTGTAAAAAAAGAAATATAAGGTTAAATATATCAATAATTAACCACTTTGGGTTCTCTTGGATTTTTATAGTATGTTTGTTAACCGTTTATTATACTAATACAAGAATACATGGTAAAAGTAAAAATATATAACTAAGAGTTAAATCTAAAAGATAAATTTAATATAGGGACCTCAACCTATAAAAAACCTATTGTGTGAGAGGTTTTAGAACCACACTTAAGTTAGTCTCGAAATAAATTCATTTTGAGCAATTATAAATAGAAAATGTTTTTATAATAAATTAATATTTCATGCTTTTCCAAAAGTGACAATCAATTCTCTTATAAAAGAGTACTTCCCCTTGCTCAAAATAACACCTCCAGAGCCATTTGGATCAGCCAAACCCTAAACCAATATCTTCCTAACTACCCTCACTTAAACTAATAGGCCCTTATTTGATCAGGAAGATAACCTATGGAGCCCTTTGGATCAAGTCAATAGAAAGCACCCGAAAGACAGGTAATAATTTCATCACCTCATTAAAAGTTCTTTTCTTCTTCCACAACCACTATCTTTGTTGTTTCCAAACCAAAATAATAAATACCAAACCTTATAAATACTATGATGTTATAATAAATATGGTTCAACCATATTTATTATTCTATCCATCATATAAATGACAAAGTCACAATACGTGCTACGTATGACATACCGTCTTCATGCCATGGTGTAGTTTGTTAGTGAACACATAATTGTTTTTATGGGTATAATAATGAGTATAATTTATGGTAATAATAAATATAACATGTTAATGATTCTATATATATATATGATATTTCATCCCATTACATAAGATTTTACCATCAAAATAATGATATTGTCACTCGTGCGTATGTAAAAATTACCAACTCTACAAACACGATAAGATTAATTTCCCCATCATAACCATTGAAGAATAAATTTAATTTTATGATTAGAAACAATATTTAAGAACATAATATAATTCTGGATATCAATAAAATACATCCTATCCATAACAAACATGACTTACGTAACAAATCATATAAAAAAAACGAATCAGTTAACACCTGAAACAATGATACTGCTGAAATATTATTAAAAAAATATATTAGAAGATCATATATGATATCATATTTATCTATGTGGTTATTTTATATTTTAATAATAATGATTTAACTATTATACAGGTTTTATCATACCATTGAACAAGGAAAATTACCAGGTAATGGTCAATTTTGCAATCTCTTAATTATATGAGGTTGTCTATACTTCAGGATCTAATAGGAATTATTTATCATCCTCATCTATGTTTCTTAAAAATTAATTTCAAAACAATTTCACTATTTTATAGAAAATGTGTTAAAGTCATTTATACCCTTGAATGAATTTTTATAAAATGTTTTTAAAGGAACCTTTCCGATGTACTCCAAACAAGTTACTTTATTTCCTTTTCGACAATCTTTAGGAAAGAATGTTTTTTAACTTATACTGTGCGTGCAGCTATTTTTTGCTGTTATAACAACTTCAAATCATACCTTATATTATTATAAAAATATTTTCAAAAAATGTTTCTTTTATAATTATGTGACTTTTAAATGATTTCAAAATATAATATGATATTTATCTCAAATAGTTTTGATTTCATTAATGTCAACCTCTTTTGATGGATTGTAAAATTGTTTGAAGTTGATTTGTTATGATAAAATATTCAATATTTTATTGAAGGTTTTGTGATATGTTTGACTGTGGATTTTTTATTTTTATACAATTCGTGGTTTATGGTTAATGTATTAACATTTCGTAAGCTACTTCTAATACGAATGTTTATGTTATGTTTCTACCTTTTCATATGAGGAATGCATTGGACATAGTAAGTTACTGGTGGATACTTCTATATCTTATCAATGAATCGGTAGGTCTAATGAGACAAAATAGTGTCTTAGCACAAGTACTTGACAAAATCTTAATTGTTGCCTTGGAATATGGCCTTTACTCTGTGGTTATGATGTCCAACATTATGTTTTCTATCATAATGAAATTAGCTGTTGATATTACATGTGATTATTCTACTAGTATAATTTCCATGTGAATAAGTAAATATAATTATTTGATTTATCTTTTCCATATTATGCTGATGTTTATTTTTAAAAGTCTTTTGTTTTAGTCTTATAAATTTCCTTAAATATTTATGGTTATTTATGATATTTTTCGCTATATTGTTATCCTTACTAAGCATCTGAGCACACCTGTTTCTTATGTTTTCTTTTTCCTAGGATGAGAAGATGTATATTATGATTAACCTATAGGTATAGGCCACAATATATGAGTGTGTTCAAAGGGGACACAATGATTTTTTATTATGTTATATTATGTAAAAAACATATGTTGGTATCTAGTATTTCCAAGGATACTATCCTAATCGGAATTTCAAGTAATGATCTCTTGTGATCATGTCAATGTTATGTAATAATGAACCAACTCTAGGTAAATTGGTTCAGGGTATTACAATTGGTATAAAAGGATGTTTATTACAAACCTTTGAAGCTAGATTTAGAAAAACTCCGACTAGAGAACATTACCATAAGATAAACTTTTTGGATTATTGGTAATGTGGAGATTTTTTATATTTTCCAAGAAATACATCCCTGTCTGGATATGAGTAGGTCAAGGTGGGTCTGGAATAGATATACCTAAGAGTGAAAACTCTGACAAGGAGTTTTGGTCTTGACCTGAGGTATCCTGGTACACAACAATGGGCTTTGCTGCACTCTTGGTTATGAAACTCCCAGGGGATAATCTTAGGATAATTCAAATTTTTTTCACAAAACATTATAAAGGATTTAAGATTAAATACTTCTTCAATGATACGATTTTTATGATTATGGATTATATGCATAAACTATTCAATTTATGTTATATATTTTACTAGTTTCGAATTATGTGTTGTGATTCATAAACTAATCTAGTGTATTCCATTATTTAGAAATGGTGCGTAGTGGACGGAATGAAAACTATATCATTACATGCAATCCATGTTGGTATTGACCTCCTACTTAAGATAATTATAGTGGAGCTGGTGATGCAACTAGTGTTGAACAATTTATAACCATACTGGGATAACTCACTTAATTTATGAATAATAACCTTACCCGTATGGGGCACCCTGATCCACAACACGGAGGATGAATGATAAAACACGTTACTAGTAAACAACCACCAACATTAAATGGGTCTAAAAATCCATTTTTTGATGAGCAATCGATAAGTTCATTTAATAAAATATTTCATTATTTGGGGAGTAGTGAAAGGGAAAAAGTTGTCACGGTATTTAAGCACCTAAAGGGAGATACAGATCAATGGTGGTCATTAATTCAAAACACAAAGGAGGATTTAAAATTATCAAATATGGAATGGTGGGAGTTTAATGTTATTTTCTTAGAAAAATAATTTTCTCATAACCATAAAGCAGGTATGGAAAGACAATTCCCAAGTTTGAAGAAAAAGTAGGATGAGAATATCGCTAAGTATGAGGCTATCTTTACAAGGTTAGAAAGGCATGCATCAGATTATATACATAACCCAAGGAGTAATATTTAACGATTCTTTGATGGGTTAAAACCATTTTCCCATCAAGAATTATTCTCAAAATCCTTATCATTATACGAAGATATTTTATCATTTCATATCATGATAAAAAAGTAATTCTCTATGTCTTACAACATTAAAGAAAAGAAAGAGAAGAAGTGATTTGCTGAACACTTTGGAAATGAAAATAAGGGAAATAAAGGAAAAGTTGAATTTTCATTCGGCAGTAAATGTGGGAAGAAACACCCTGGTACTTTCATGAAGGGAATGAGAGTTTGTTAAAAGTGTACTGAAAAAGGCCACCATGAAATCGATTGAAAAGGAAAGAAAGAGGCTATCAATGCTAAATTCTACAATTGTAGTGAAATGGGGAATTATGAAAATGAATGTTATAAGTGTTAGGGAAACATACCTACGAAATGGAAAAGGGAGAAAGGCCAAGCTTATGCAATCACTAATACTGAGGTTGAAGCTCTGAATGACATGGTGGAAGGTAATTTAATGGTTTCCTCAAATTTATCCAATGATTTATTTGATTCTAGGTCATCGAATTGTTTCGTAACTTCCTAGTTAGCTATGATAATTAGATATTTCCAATTTGATTTATCAAGGGAGTTGTTAGTCAAAAATCCTAAGGGATGTATCATTGCAAAATTGTTTTGGGGATCAGTTCCCATTAGGGTATATAATTGTGCTTTATTTGCTGATATCATCATCAAACCCATGATTTATTTTCATATAATCCTTGGAATGGATTGGCTTTTAGACCACGATGCAAAAATTTTTTGTAAGAAGGAGACGGGTACAATTTTTGATGACGATAAGGAATACCTTATCTTTAGAGAAGAAACATCACCATTTGATTGTTATCTAGATACTCCCTAGTAGCTCTACTAAAATCAATTACTTGGTAGGAAGAGAATGAAATAAAAATGTGTGAGGAAAGAATTGTTCAAATAGAGTATGTACCTATTGTGCAAGAATATGTTGAGTGTTTCCAAAATAAATACTTGGAGATCCTCCGGAACAAGAAATTGAGTGTTCTATTGATTTAATTCCTAGTTCAAGGCCTATATTGGAGACCCTGTATAGCATGAAAATTGTGGAATTAGTGGAACTAAAGAATCAACTAGAGGAATTGAGTAATCAAGGATTTATTCCCCCTAGTGTTTCTCTATGGGGATCCCATGTTATTTTTGTTAAGAAGAAGGATAGTTCTATGAGGTTGTGCATCGAATACAGGGAGATCAATTCTATAACAATAAAGAACAAGTATCCCCTAACTCACATTTGATGATTTATTCATTAAATTCATGGAGCTCAATGTTTTTCCAAGAATGAACTTCGATCTGTATATATTCAGTTGTGTGTTAATAAGGAAGACATTCCTAAATTAGTATTTTCAACTAGGCATGGGAATTACGAGTTTACAATAATGTCTTTTGGACTTACTAATTCACCCTCTATCTTAATGGAAATAATGAATAGAGTTTTAAGGAATATCTTGATGGCTTTTTAGTGGTATTTATTGATGATATCTTTGTACACTCCAAAAGATATGAAGATCATGAAAATCACTTTTTCACTATTATGATGACTCTTAGAATAAATGATTTATATGGGAAGTTTAGAAAGTGTGAATTCTGGATTCAGAAGATTTCTTTTCTTGTACATATTATCTATATGTATGGAATCTTTATTGATCTTTCCATGAAAAGTGCAATAAAAGAATGTCCAACACCAATGAGTATAACTGAGTTAGCAGTTTTATTGGTTTAGTAGGTTATTATCACTATTTTGAAAAGAATTTTTCCCGATTGGCTAACCCATTAACCAAGATCACATGTAATTGTGTTAAATTTGTATGAAAAAAAGTGCGTGAATAATGTTTTGAAGAATTGATGTAGAAGATTAGTTAATGCTCTTATCCTGAATCTACCATTTGTGAATGATGGGTTTGTTATTTATAGTGATGCTTCAATGAGAAGACTTAGTTGTGTCCTTATGTATAATGATAGTGTTATAATCTATGCATCACGGAACCTTAAAATTCATGAACAAAACTATCCCACTCATGATCTTGAGTTAGTAGTTTTAATCTTTTCTCTGAAGATATGCAGACACTATCTCTATGATAAAAATGTGACATATATACTGATCAAAATAGTTTGAAATATATTTTCTCATAAAAATAACTCATCATGTGGCAATGAAGATGTCTTGAACTACTTCAGGAATATGATTTCACTATACACTGCCACCCGAGGATGTCAAATAAGGTGGAATATGCTTTGAGCAGAATTGATCATGTAGTTCGGAACAAGATGAATGCTGAAATAGATCATATGTTCATGGATCTAGTAAAGATGGATATAGGAATAATCATGGATGGTGAAACATCAATACTTTTTCAAATGGTTTCTAATCCATCTTTACTAGAAAGGATAAAAATATCTCAGACTAATAATGAGGAGTTTCAAAAGAAAATTAAAGATGTGAATGATGGGAGATTGATTGAATTCGTATATGAATATGGAATTTTAAAATTTGGGAAGATACATTGTTTTACAGACATAAATGATCTAAAAAGAGAATTGTTTGATGATTCTTATAGCTCAAATTTATCTATACACCCCAGTAGAAATAAGATGTATAGATATTTTAAGGTACATTTTTAGTGGGACAACATTAAGAGGGATATTTCTGATTATGTGTCAAGATTTATGGTTTTTAAACAGGTGAAGGATGGAAGAAAACATCCTAGAAGAGTCATGAAACCTCTTCCCATACCAAAGTTGAAATGGGAGGATATTACTATGGACTTAGTCATGGGGATACCAAAGACTCCTAGAAGGAATGTTTCAATATGGGACATTATTGATCGCCTTACCAAGTCAGCACATTTTCTTTCTATTAGAGAATATTTACCACTTGAATTTTTGGAAAGACTATATATTAATGAAGTTATAAGGCTTCATGGTGTACCTTTATAGATTGTTTCTGATCGTGATCCTCATTTTACATCAATATTCTAGAAATTTATTCAAAAATCCCTAGGTACTGAACTTCATCTGAGTACTTTTTATGACTTTACTTCACCATGATGTGGGAAGGGATAGAAGAATGCCAGACCCTTAATTATTTATATTGAAGGAGAGATAATGACCCCCGAGACCCTCTATCAATAGGTTCTGGAGGGGCAAATAGCACCAATGGAATACAACCACATATAAAATGAAAGGCATTTACTTTTTTATTTAGTTGGATTAGGAGATAAGATAGTAAATCCCAAACAACACCAAACTTTTAAGTAAAAGTTAGGCTAAAACAATACGTTCCCATATTCATGTTCCAATAATGAAGTGCTACGAAGTACAAGTTAAACTCTAAAGGGAAGTACCAAATGAAAATAAAAATAGCAACATCAATGGTCCTGGCATCCAAGCTAATAGGGTCTTGAATGGTCCTCAATTTCCTCCAGAAAATCAAAAATAAGTTTAATATACGCAGGGTTATTATATAGGTATACTCAGTAGGGAAAACCAAAGGATCCCGTGCCCAAGTGGGGAGGTATTCTAATGCTCTGTGAGAAAAAGTAGATAACCAAAGCACCTAGTAAAGAAACTATCCCCCCAAATATCACCAAGGCACACACCCCTAATAATGAAATTAAATTAAAGTAATACTAATAACACATCTATTTTTGGGTACCTCACACTACTTTCCCACTTCTTATTGAAGACATCCTATGGGTCAAAACTTCCCCATCATTTTCACCGTAGCCCCACTACCATACCCCAGCCGCACACACATGGGCTACCACAACCACACATCCCCTCCCACAAAAATCTAGGCCACAAACACACATAACCACACCCACATAAACTTGGACTAGAATAACTACCTCCACACCTGAAGACACCTGGGCCAGAAGAGCTACTGCCATGCCCAAAGACACCGGAGACTCATCTCGAAGACACTCAGGAAATAATCTTCACACACACCTGGTATAACAACCACAACATACCACAAGTGAAGAATCTTCATCTATAATGGACCTCATTCCATCAAATCCTACATAAAAAGTATTGGGATACACAATAAAGGGATCAGAAAAAGAGCTAATAACCAGCCACTCATAAGAGTGTTGGGAAAATCACCCTCCCCCCTGAAATAGGGGTGATCAACACGAAGTGCTCAACTTGGGTGTGGCGTGAATAAGAAACATAAGAACTAGTTTATATATATATAGTATAACAAGTACTCTTCCCAACCTAGGGGTTTCAAAACTAGTCCATAGATAAACACCTTCATTTACATTCATTCATAAGAAGCACAACATCCACAACCAAGTGACAACACATTCCCAGAAAACAATTTCCCATTGAACCCTTTCTTGTTTTCATATTCAAGTGATTCAATTTAAATAATTATTCACTACCAGGAAACTTACAGGGATATCCACAATCTAAGGAAGAGAAAACAACCAAGTAGAAATTTAAGCATTCACACCCGGTTCTCTTATAAGTCAAAAAAACAAAAGGGGATTACGAGATCCCTAAAAGTACTGGAACACAACAAATCCCCAAGATACGGCCCCAGACAACATAAGATCCACAATCCAACAACTTCCCCAAAACATGGGATCCCATCCCCATCCATGTCACCCCAAAATCATCAAGAAGAACATCCACACATGTTAACAAGACTGAGTAAGATAGTTTTCCAGATTCTAACACACCATTCATATTAAGTATCTTCTTTCTGTTTGTTTAACCGGGGTGATCACACAAGGATTCTGTTTCCCTGGCCATCCATTTAATCAATCGACTCTACGTGAATAACCAATTTCTATGTTACATCCATTCATCATTATAGGAGACAGAGGTCTATTAGTGCGCAAGGAAATACCACCAACGGTAATGATTTTCAGTGGACATAAGCCCATACAATTCACAACATATAAGAATGGGTAAAAGTGTACAACATCATCATCAAAGACACCCATTCATTTATTAAAAGTCTATTTATTATGTTCGTTAAGGTTTGGTTTCATACATCCCTGTAGGGATATTACCATACCCACCTCGCATGATACACAACAAAGAGAGACAAAGGAATAACCCTACTTGGATGATCAATGATCTAAGTATTTCCTCATGCACCAAAAACTAGGGATGCACGACTTGGAAGGGAGGAACTTCAGGGAATCCAAGACTAAGCCGGAAAGGTTCCATTATAGGCACTCCACTAGCATCGGGAATGGGGACTCCAAACACCCCAAGTAAAGAAAAATTGACAAGACACAAAGAAAAAGAAATTTCTGTGCGATTAAAAATAAGATCCTAGAGTTACGGGATATGAAATTTTGAATGACTATAAAGTTTGATTGTGGTTTCACCACATGGTTGGATGGTTACACATGATGGTATTAATTCTTATTTAATAAAAATCATCGGAGAGGTGGTTATAACAGCTGTGAGTTTCAGAGTTTCATTAAAACAGAGGAAAATATGTAACATTGGCAGAATTGGATGTACGGGAGAATGGTGTCGTATTGAAGGAAAAGACACATGTTTTGGTAAGTCAAGGGTCTCCCACCTCTTAGGGGATTTTAGATATCATTTATGGGATTTAAATGGATTTTAAAGGGGTATAAAAACAATTTTACATCAAAAGGTATGTTGCGGGAGTGGAAAAAGTCAGAAACTGGAAAAATAGAACAAGGGTGGGACACCTTTTAGTGAGACACCGTAATGGTGCTACGATCATGGTGTCAACCTCACAGTGCCACCCTCATGGTGCCATAGTCACTGACCCTCATGGTGCCACCATCATGGTTCCACCGTCATGGTTCCACCTTCATAGTGCCACCCTCACAGTGCCACTGTCATGTTGTCACCCTGACGGTGCCACCGTAACGGTGTCACCATCACGGGTTTACCATCATGGTGCCACCATTTCATTGGGTGGCCGTGATCATGTGACCCCTATGGGGCCTCCGTCACAGTGCTGTTGTGACATGTGCCACCATTACAGTGCCACTATTTCAGTGGAACCGTTTTATGGGACCCAGATTTGGGCATTGTAGTGGACCAAGATGGTCTGGTCTATTACATCAGATATCTCTTCCTCTAGAATTCAAGGATAAACCCGATGAAAAGAGAGGGGTCAAAAAATCCCCCTTGAAAGATACCCATCCAGACTAAAACTCCTTGAAATCTAGGAACACCTCTCCCTCATGTAACCGCACCAATATATAAAGGTGTCACTTTCTAGATATATAGATTACAAAGTCCCTTTCCCTCATGTCCAGATACTATCCACTTTGTGCCTCCTGTTCCAAGGTACTATCCTCGCGGCCACCATGCCTCCATAACACACGAACCAGGGGAATGGTTCGTCCACGAAATAACTTCTCCTCATGATCCTCGATCCCTACTGGTCTCTCTACAAACGTCGTATCATCCTCGATATCCAGATCCACCCAACCAAGGACATGCGAATCATGATTTAGATACCGATGGAGCTAAGACACATGGAAGACATCGTGCACCCTCAGTAGCGGCGGTGGTAGCACCAGCTAGTAGGACACTTTCCTGACCTGCCACAACACCTCGAAGTGTCTGCAAAACCTGGGATAAAGCATAATCCCCATGCTGATCCTCCGTTTCCCAAACCAAGGTGAGACCTTCAAGAACACGTGATCCCTGACCTTGAACTCCAAGGGTCTCCTCCAATGATCAACATACGACATCTTCCGGTCCTGAGACACCTTTATCCTATCTCATATAAGCTGAACATTCTCCATCGTGGTCCGTACCACCTCCGAGCCAAGAACACCTTCTTCCCCGACCTCTGTCAAGCACACAGATGAGTGACATGACCTCCCATACAAGGCTTCAAATGGAGCCATGCCAATGTTAGAGTGATATATATTTTTGTAGGCAAACTCTACCAATGAAAAATTCTCATACCCACGATCCACCAATGTCTAAAACACATTTTTGTTTCATATCATCAAACATATGGATGGTGCACTCTGTCTTCCCATCTGTATAGGGGTGGAAATCAATGCTGAGACATATTTGGGTTCCAAAAGCATGTTTCAATCCTTTCCAAACTAGTGAGGTAAACCGGGTATCTAGATTGGAGACTATGGACCTCATGACTCTAGGAAACCTCACCACATCATCCACACACCTCTGTGCTAGGGCATCCACACTGATCGACTCCATGATTGCCAGGAAGTGAGGTAATATCACCAGTCGATCTACCACTACCTAGATTGCTTCACAGCATCCTTGAAACCTAGGTAGTCCTGTGAAGAAATCCATCGAGATGTCATCCCAATTCCATTTGAGGACATCTAAATGGTGAAAAAGACCTCCTGGGACATGGTGTTCAGCCTTCACCTACTGTCACACCAGGAAACATTCCACAAACTCTGCCACTTACTTCTTCTCCCAAGGCCACCAAAACTGACCCCTGAAACCATGGTACATATTGGAAACTCCTGGGTGCACCACTTGGCATGAGTTGTGGAACTCATCAATAACCCTCTCGTGCATTCCCATGGGGAAGAAAAACATTCCATGAAACTGCATCTGATTCTGGCTATCTTCTGGCCATCCTTCCAGAGCATTGCCCTGGATAAGCCGATCGTGCATCACTTCATCCTCTAAGTCCCCCACTAAGACTCCTCCTCATGCCAAAATAGTGATTACTTCACTACTATCTAGAACAGAAAACCTCTTCCATCAACCATACTTGCATCCAGGTGTAGGGTATCCAACTCCTCCATCACCCTCCAAGCATTTGTTTACTCTTGAACCACATCCTTATAGGGCTTCCTAAAAAGGGATCAGCCACCACATTCCCATTACCTTCAGTATAAGAGATATAAATGTTGCAGTATTGAAGAAACTCCATCCACATATGATGCCGCAAGTTCAGGTCGCACTGGGAGAAGATATACCTCAATATCTTGTGATCCATGAAGACCACAATGTTCTCCCCAATGAGGTA
Organism: Viscum album; assembly: GCA_963277665.1. Classification (NCBI taxonomy): domain Eukaryota; kingdom Viridiplantae; phylum Streptophyta; class Magnoliopsida; order Santalales; family Viscaceae; genus Viscum; species Viscum album. The sequence goes on along the minus strand of OY728138.1, from coordinate 941,580,959 downwards.
ATGCTGCCACAACTTTAGTGTGAACATGAACAATGCAAGTTTCAAATCGTGGGAGGAATAGTTATGCTCATGGGGACATAAATTCCTTTACCCATAAGAGATCATCCCTGTAGTTCCATCCTCACACACCCCAAACCTTGGCCTGGAGCATCAAAGAACACCTCAAATGTCAACCCATATTCTATAATCCTCAGTACTAGAGAACTAACCAGCATGCCATTCAAATAACTGAAGGATACCCATCACTGGTCACTCTATATAAATGTCTAGCCTTTCTGGGTCAAGGCTCTCAAGGGTGCTGCAATTCAAGAGAAGTTGGGCACGAATCTTCAGTAGTAACCCGCTAAACCCAAGAAACTACGAACCTATTTCAAATTCTTGGGTACATACAAAGAAACAACCACCTCAACCTTTGATGGCTCTACTCCTATCCCCTACTCAAACACCATGAGTCCAAGGAAGTGCACTTCTCATGTCTAGAACATACACTTGGAAAACTTCTCGTAGAGCTGGTGCTTTCAGAGGACCTCTAAAACCATTCTCAGATGCTCAGGGTGGTCCTCCTCTGATCTTGAGTAGATCAGAATGTCATCAATAAACATGACTACAAACGAGTTCAGATTTTCCCAGAAGATAGATTTCATGAACCCCCTGAACACGGTTGGTGTATTTGTAATGTCAAACGACATGACCATGAACTCAAAGTGACCATATCTTCACCTGAAGGTAGTCTTAGAGATGCCACCCTCTTTTAACCTCAACTGGTGATATCCTGACCATAGGTCGATCATCGAGAGCCACCCTACCTCCTTCAACTGATCAAAGAGGTCATGTATCCTTGAAAGAGGGAAACTTCTTTACCATTACCTGATTCAGTCTTTAGTAGTCTATACACACCCTGAGACCACCATCTTCCTTCTTCATAAACAAGACTGGATCCCCCCATGGTGACGTGATTGGGTGAACAAAACCCTTTTTCATCAGATCATCAATCTGAATATGTAACTCCCGCAATATAGATGGCCCCATCTGATAGGGAGCTATCGAAATTGGATGGGCACCAGGTTGCAAGTCAATATTGAACTCAACATCACGTCGAGGGGGTAGAGTCACCACCTCTTCAGGGAAGACATCCACAAACATACTGATAATCCTTGGGACTTCCACCATCTATGCAACTACCGACTCCACTGATAGCTTAGCTATCAATGAAATGAGAGGATCCACCCATCAGCTACCATCCTGGAAACCCTGCTCGCTGACAAAAGCTTCACACAGGCTGCCCATATCTGAATACACGATCCTTCTTCAAGAGCAGTCGATAACAGAACATACAGAGAACAACCATTTGATGCCTAGAATGACATAGTATGTCTGCATCTATAGAATAAGAAGGTCCCCACCAGAATTATGTGGTCCCTACATCTATTTACATCCCCGAAAAACATCATACATGTTCATCTGACCTCTGAATGGCGTACTCAAAACCAGGGGTACGAGATGTATCTCTATGTCTAGACCTAGAGAATAGTCTAGACTGGGTGCATGAAAGGAGTGAGAAGAAACCAAACAAAACAAGACATAGGAAAGAGTACTAAACAATCTAATCATACATCGAACGACTTTGGGCCCTGTTGGAACTACTTCCTATGCGGCATGCTACTGCCCATGCCTAGCTCCTATGCCCCTTGGTTGCCGGACACCTTCCCGAACATGCCCAGGTCATGGTCCCTGAGGAGCACCCTGAGGTCGGCCTCCTCTTGCAATGCATGCTTTTGGAGGAGTGGTATCTCTGTTTACCTACTACTGCTACTGAAAGGACCCGACAAGAAACTATTGTTGTTGAGGTGGGCGCTAAACCTACCCACCCCCACTCTACTAGAATAAGTCTGGGAACTAATTCTAAAGGTAACCACGACTTCTATAGATGGATATTCTTGGTCCTGGGACTAAAAGGAAAGGACATAGACTGGGTGATCTAAACTAGAACTGCTAGGGCCAGATCTGCACTGGCCAAAACATGGAAGGCCCTAAAGCTGGAGGCCTGCTGCTGAATGATTTCACAATTTTCCATCCCAACTAGATCCCCCTTGTGCCACACCACCCAGTGTGTGCAATCCTCTCCACCACTTCTTCTATCTTCTAGACCTCCATGTTTGTTAGTAGAATGAAGGGAGTAACAACATACTAAAGAGAAGGTCAGATTGCCACCTCTAAATGTCTCGCCCACGACTCTTCATCCAGAAAAAGGTCCGGAGCAAAGAAAAATAGATCCTTGAACATGATCCTCAACACCCTCATTGGTCATCCTCCTCCTCCTGGTCATCTCTCTATTAATCAGCCAAATCATCCTCCCGGGCCCTGATCTCCAACACTAACTGTGGTTGCTGTATGGGTTCCATAGCTGGAAGGTAAATAAAGAATTCCAAATCCTGAGTAGTGTAGATGATTTAAAAAATTGTTATATTCTCTTATTAATTTAAAAATACCCAAAATCCCCAAGAAACACATGAATAGAAGTCAATATGATGCGTGTACCTTTCCTAGGGTCTCTAGCCACAAATTAGGGTATCCTCACATGGCTATTCGGTAGGTCCATTGTCCGTGCATCAGATCATTGGGGTGGGGGGGGGGATAAAATCATGTGTCCTAGCTGGTCTTCCCTAGCATATTTCATGCGCCAAGATTGCCTAACGTTGTGGCCCTACCATCCCATGTAATCCTCATTGTTCCTAACTCCAGACTCTATCCTATGTCTCAACCTCTTGCCTCTGATAACATTCTGTCACGACCCACCTTCACCAAGATGAGGGAAGGCACAACAGAATGCCAAACCCTCCCTTCTTCAAGTTGAATGATAGATAACAACCCTAAGACCCACCTTCAACAGGTCCCGGAGTGGTGACTAGCACCAAGGTTATAGAATCACATTAAAAATGGAAGGTATTACACTTTTTATTTAGTAGGATCGGGAGATAAGATAGTAAATCCGAAACAACAACAAAGTCGGAAGTAAAAGTGAGTCCAAAACAATCCATTACTATATGCATGTTCTAATAAAAATGTACTATGATGTACAAAAAAAACTCTAAAGGGACGTACCAAAAGAAACAAAAAACAACAACGTCAACGGTCCGGGCGTCTGATCTAATAGGGTCCGATAAAGTCCACGATGTCCTCCTCAAAACCAGAAAGTATTATAATATACGTAGGGTTAGTATACATGTATACTCAGTAGGGAAAACCAATGTATCTCATCCACAAGTGGGGAGGCATTTTAATGCCCTGTGAGAAAAAGGAGATAACCAAAGCACCTAGTAAATAAACTATCTACCCAAACCTCACCAAGGAACACTCCCAAAATAATGCAAGTCAAGTAATGTAATAGTAATATCACATCAATGTTTGGATACCCCACACCACTTTCCGACTTGTTATTGAATAAATCCTATGCATTTGACCTTGCCCTCCATTTTCACCATAGTCCCAATTCCATACCCCACTTGCACACACCTTGGCTACCACAACCACACATCCCACCCGAAAACACCTAGTCCACAACCACACATAACCATGCCCACAGACACATGGGCCTGAACAACTACTGCTACACCCAAAGACACCTAGGCCTGAAAAACTACTTCCATGCCCAAAGACACCTAGGACTCGTCCCGAAGACACTTGGGAAACAATCTGCCCACACACACCTAGGCTAACCACCATAACGATCGATACCCAAAGAATCATGGGCTATAATGGACCTCAGGCCATCACAGCCTGCCTGAAGTGTCATGGCCTACTCGGAAAGGGAGCATAATAAGAGCTAATTACCAGAAACCCATTGGAGTGTAGGAAAAAACACCTTCCCATATAAAATAGGGGTGTTCATCTCAAAGTGCACAACTTTGGAGGGCATGAATAAGAAACATAATAACAAATTTTTACATACAGGTAAACAGGTACTCTTCAAAACCCAGGGGTTCCAAAACCATCCCATACACAAACACCCTTGTTAATATTCCTTCATAAGAAGCACCATAGCCACAAACGAGTTACAACTCATTCCCAGAAAACAATTCCCCATTTAAACCATTCTTGTTTTCATATTCAAGTTATTCCATTTAAATAATTATTATCTACCGGGAAACAGATAGGCATAACCAAAAGCTAAGGAAGGAAACACAACCAAGTAGAAATTTAAGCATTGACAGCAAGTTATATTATAAGTCAAAACAACCAAAGGGATCTGTGATATCCGTCAAAGTACTGACACCAAACCAAACCCCAATATATGGCCATACATGACCTCATATCCATAAACCAACTTCACGACAACAGGGGATCCCATCCCAGTCCACGTCAACCCACAAGAATCAAGAAGAATAACCACACTTGTTACCAAGACAAAGTAAGGGAGTTTTCTATATTATAACACACCATTAATTAATTAACTTCATTCCGTTTGGTTAATCGGGGTGATCACTCTAGTATTCTTGTTAACTAGATATCTATATAATTAGTCGAATTTACGGGAAAAACCAATTTCCATTTTACAACCATTCAATCATCACAAGATACATGGGTACATTAGTGTGCAAGGAAATACCACCAACGACCATGATTTTTAGTTTAAATTATCCCATACAATTCACAACATATAAGAAAGGATAAAATAGTACAACAACATCATCAAACACACCCCTTCATTCTTTAAAAGTCTGTTTATTATCTTTATTAAGGTTTTTATTCATCCATCCCCATAAAAACATTATCACATCCACCCCGCATGATACACAATAATGAAGGACGAAGGAAGAACCCTAATTAGATGAAAAAGATCAAAGTCCTTCCCCACGTGCCAAGAACTAGGGATGAACGACTTGAAAGGGAGGAACTTCAGGGATTCCAAGACCGATCAGGAAATACTCTAGCACAAGAACACCACTATCTTCGAGAAGGGGGACTCGAAATGCACAAAAGAAAGAAAAAGAGACCATACAAGAAGAAGACAGTATTTCTGTGTGATAAAAAGGAAGATATTGGAGTTACGAGAAATGAAATCATCAACGGATTTAAAAGTAGATCATGGTTTCACCACGTGGTTGGATGGTTTCACACGATGGAATTAATTGTTATTTAATAGTCCTCGTCGGAGTGGTGGACATAACAACTATGATTTAATGTGTATTTTTTAAATAGAGGAATGCTCGTAACAGGGGATGAACTGGAAGTACGAGAAAAGGGTGTCGCATAGAAAAAAAAGCCACACGTTTTGTTATGTCAAGGGTTGCTTGACTCTAGGGGAATTTTAGGTTTAATTTATGGGCTTTAAATGGATTTCAAAGGGATATAAAAACACCTTTACTTAAAAAGTTATGTTGTGGGAGTAGAAAAAGTAATAAACTGGAATAAAAGAACAAGGGTGGGACACCGTTTGGTGAGACACCGTAACGGTGACGCCGTCACGGTGCCACCCTCATGGTGCCTCTCTAATGGTGTCACCCTCACAATTCCACCACAAAGTTTTCTCCCTCACGGTGCCACCGTCAGGTGACACTGTCACGATGCCACCCTCACGGTGCCACTTTCACGGTGCCACCATTTTGTTGAGCGACCGTGCTGGTGTGACCACCACGGTGCCACCGTCATTGTGCTGCTGTGACCAATACCACTTTCACGGTGCCACTGTTTCGGTGGAACCATTTTATGGGACCGAGATTTTGGAAAAGTACTGGACCAAGAGGGTCTGTGCCATTACTACACTGCCAACCACCCTCAAACTAATGGAACATTATAACTGACTATTCAAACCTTAGAAGAAATGTTGAGATCTTGATCACTTGTCTTTCAAGGTACGTGGGATCAATATTTACCTCTAGTAGAATTTTCCTATAACAATTTCTTGCATTAAAGTATTCAAATGGAACCATATGAAGAATTATATGTAAAAAGATGTCGCACACCAACTTGTTAGGATGATGTTGGTGAAAGAAAACTCACAGGCCCAGAACTTGTAGAGGAAAACATGGAAAAGGTGAAGATTATACAAACCCAAAAGAAATCATCTCAATGTAGGCAAAGGATCTATGCCAATAACTAAAGGAAAGATATGGAATTTCAAGTAGGATATCATGTTTTCTGGACGGTCTCTCCATGGAATGCTGTTATACGATTCGATAATATGGGTAAATTAAGTCTCAGGTACATCAGAACTTTCGAAATACTTGAACAAATACGAGTTGTAGATTAAAATTTTGCAATTCCTCCAAGTCTCTTCAATGTTCATGATGTGTTCCACATATCACTGTTGAGAAAATATATGCCTGACCCAATGCATGTACTAACCTATGAAGAAGTAGAACTGAACCCAATCTATTTTATTATGAAGAGCCTATCAATATTCTTGATACCAAGGAACATGTGTTTAGAAATCGGATGACTCGTCTGGTGAAAGATCTATGGAGAAAACATAAAAGGGAAGAGGCAACGTGGGAACCTGTGAAAAATGTGACCAAGAACCACTCGAATCATTTTATGTAGTAATATTCTAGAAAATTTATAGGATGAAATTATTTTAAGGAGGGGAGAATGTATCATCCCAATCTTCCACAATTCATTTTTAAAATAATACAATAGCTTGTGATGTACAGAACATCAAGTTTTAGCACACCACGGCCAATCAAACTAGCAGTTATGAATAGTAATAACCACTTTTTGAAATTTTGATTTTTTTTTCAAAATGGACTTCATTTTATGATCTGGAATATCGAAATTAGTATAGATTTAATTTTTGGTATTTTTATGAAAACTTTTATTTTTTGATGAATAGTTATAAACACTATGTTATTGTTTAAAACTGAATTTTTCTTTAAATAATTATTTATTTTATTTAAATTTTTTTATTTCAAAATATATACATAAAATCTATATTATTTCAATATAATTCATTGGAGTCATTTTATAATAATATTAGATGTATAAAATTTTATTGAACTTGTTAACGTCTTTTACCCACCTTCTTGGCACATTTGTATATTTGAATAAAATGTAATTTTACCACTTCTGTGAATTGAATTTCAAAAATCCGAGAGGAACAGTTTTCACTATTAAGTAGAATTTTGTTCAATAAGATGAAAATAATTTTTTGGTGAATAGTAACTTTTTAATTTTATTTACAATGGTTAAAAGTAAATAGGGTAATTTAAGGTAAATGTGATATTATAATTACCCTAAAACATGTGCTAATTCTATTTGATAAGTGTATTTTGACCTCAATAATCCTTAGGAATAAAATATAATCTTTCTTTATCCACATGGATTAGATTAGGACAGTTATTATTATTTTATTTAAATAATAGTTAAAAGTTTTAAATTTAAATTTTAATAACGAAAATATTTTTAATATAGGGGTATAAATAAGAAAAATTCGACTATAATTATTAATAAGGAATATAAAAATATTTCTTACATAATGGTATTTTATTTATAATTTTTATACATTAAATAATTAAATTTATATATGACACAACGATGATGCAGTAATTGCCATATTAACGAATGGTTAAAATAATTGATATTATAAATAACCAAATAAATTTAAATTGAGACTTTTCATGAATTCCAAAAAATTTATAGGTTATTATGACATGTTAGGGTTGATTTAAATTTTTTTTCAAACTGATAATGTTTTTCTGACCTTCACAAAAACAAAATACCAAATAGCATCAAAATTGGCATAAATGTGTTTTAAAACAAAATACCATATTATTAAATGCTATAATATTTTTAAAAGTAAAATTTTTATCCAATGGAATTAGATAAGGTTATATATGTCAATAATTAACCACTTTGGGTTCTCTATTATTTTTATAGTATGTTTATTAACCATTTATTTTACTAATACAAGAATACATGGTAAAAGTTAAACTATTTAACTAAGAGTTAAATCTAAAAGATAATGTTAATATGGTGAACCAAACTTCTATAAAACATATTTATTGAGAGTTTGTAGACCAATACCCACCTTATACTGGAAGTATATTCATTTTGATCCATTATGAACTGAAAATGATTTTATAATAAATTAATATTTTAAGATTTTCCTTAAGTGACCCTGACCTCTCTTATAAAAGGATACTTACAATTTTCTCAAAATCACACAATCAATGTAATTTGGATCAGCCAAACCCAGCTCAATAATCTTCCCAACTACCCTAAATTAAACCTAGTGGCCTTAAATTGATCATAAAGACAACCAAAGGATCCATTTTGATCAAATCAAAAGGAAGCACCTGAAAATTAGGTAATAATTTCATCACCACTTTCAAAGTTCTTTTCTTCTTCCACTTTCTCTTTATTTTTTGTTTCCATACCAAAATAATAACTCCAATACCTTATAAATAATGTGATTTTATTATAAATATGGTACAAACATATTCATTATTCCACCCATCCTATGAAATAAAAAGTCACCAAACGTGAGTACAAATGACTTACCGTCTCAACATCGTGGTGTAGTTTGTTATTCAACACTTAATTGTTTAGATGGGTATAAAAATTTGTATAATTGATGTTAATAATAAATATAACATGTTAATGATTCATTATATATAATATACCATCCAATTACATAATATTTTTCCATAAAAAATGATATTTTCGCTCGTGCGTACATACGGAATACCGTCTCCATGGACACGAAACAATTCATTTTCGCATAATAATAATTGACAAATAATTTTCATTTTAGGATTAAAAATATTTTTTAAGAACGTAATATCATTATGAATATGAATCAAATACATCCAATCTCTAACAAACATGACTTACATAATAAAACATATAAAGGAAAATGAATCAGCTAACACCCAAAACAATGATACTAATGAAATTTTATTAGTGAAGCAATATTAGAAGATCATATATGATATCAAATTTATGTATGTGGTTCTTGTATTATTTAATAAAAATTATTTGACTATTATATAGGAGGTTAATGTACCCTCGACCAAGGAAAAGTACAAGGTAATGGTTAATTTTACAATCAGTATATTATCTGAGGTTGTTTATACGTAAGAATCTACTGGGATTTTTTTAAAAGGTTGGGGCCAAAGCTTCAATTTATTATTTAAAGAATATTCTTCTTTAGTGTGGGTAGAGGGAGACCCATTACATAGCCCAAAATCCCAAGGCCATGTGGCCAGAATACAATGCTTGAAAGACAATTTTTTTGGCCCAAAGGACCCCATGGTGAACAGTAATGCTATAGTACCTGCATTACTATTGTAACACTGCTGCTATAGTCTCTGCTACAGTGCCTCCGCCACTACAGTGTGGCCACTGCTACAGTTCCACCGCTGTTATAGTACTACTACAGTCCTCTGATACATTACTACTACACTACCCCCTAAATTTTTCCCCTGCCCAGATTTGATCTTGGGTCATTTTGATGCCAAGTAAGAGCTTGTACTACTTGGGTACAAGCTCGTTGGCCAGTATCTACCAGAAATTCATTATCATCCTCATATGTGTTTCTTAAAAATATATTTCAAAACATTTTTAATATTTCCTAGACTATGGGTTAAAGTATTTTAAACCCATTTTTTAAATTTTATAAAATGTTTTGATATGAACATTTTTGCCATATTCCAAACAAGGTACTTTAGGGCCTTTTCAACAAAATTAAGTAAAGACTGTTTTTTAACATATACAGTGGGTGAAATTATTTTCTACCATTATAACAACTTTGAAGATTCCATTACAAGATTATATAAATATTTCAAAATAAATGTTTTCTTTTATTATTACGTGGTTTTTAAATGATTTAAAAATAGAAATAGATATTTATCTGAAATAGTTTTGATTTTATCTCTGCGAACATCCTTTGATGGATTTTACACATGTTTGAAGTTGATTTATTATGATACAATATTCCATATTGTATTGACGGTTTTGTGATATGTTTTATTATGGATGTGTTATTTTTATACCATTCACAGTTTATGGTTAAATTATTAACATTTCATACGTTTATTTTAATATGAATGTTTATGTTATGTTTCATCTTTTTCATATAAGGAATTCATTGGACTTAGTAAGTGACATGTGGAGCCCACTATATCTCCAAGATTCATCGGTAGGTCTCATGAGACAAACTTGTGCCTTGACATAAGGCCTTTAAAAAATCTTATTTGTAGACTTGGCACGAGGCCTTGACTATATAGTTATGATGTCTGGCATTATGCATTCCATCATTATGTAACTAGCTATTGATATTACATATGATTATTCGACTAGGAGAATATCCATGTGAATAAGTAAATGGAATTATTTTATTTTTATTTTCCATATTATGGTGAATTTTATGTTTAAAAGTATTTGGTTTTAGACTTATAAATTGCCTTAAATTTTTATGCTTATTTATAATAGTTTTTTCTATATTGTAATCCTTACCGAGCATCTGAGCTCTCCCCTTTTGTATCTTTTCATTTCGCCAGGATATGAAGAAGTATATTATGATTAACTTTTAGAGATAGGCCACATGATATGCGTGTGTTCAAAGGTCACACACTGTTGTTTTTTTATTTCATGTTGTAATGTAATCACTTTTGTATGTATCTAGTACTTCCAAGGATAATAAACTAATCGGTCTTTCGAGACATGATCATTTGTGATCATTCCAATGTTATTTAATCATGCACCGACTCTGGGTAACTAGGTTCGGGGAATTACATACAAGTAATTGTTATCCTCTATGAGCATTTGAGCACTATGGAAAAAAACCACACAAACAGAGATATTTGCAAGAGTAGGAAAAAATGGTTGGTCTAGTAGGGTTTTTGATAGAAAATGTGATCCCAAGGGGTACTAAAATGGGCCTCTTCCTTTTTAGATAATCCTTTTAAATCCCATAATGAAATTTTGTGCAATGGTGGTCAAATAGAAAAAGTTTTAATCCCATAATCCTTAATGTATTCACCAATTTTAAATCATTTTCTATAGTAGGATGGTAAATTCTCCATGATTAAATCCTGTATAAAACTAGAGTCCCCATTTTTAATACATATTCTTGATGGTATGTGATAAGAGATTTCAATTTCAACACAAATTCAAGAAAGGATGCCTTAACCAGATTCCTGGTTATGACTTCATGTTTTAGAAGTTTTCCAAATAATGTTGTAATTGAATAGAGATCATATATTTTTAAAAGATGAAGAAGAAATATAGGAAAACCTAACCAAATAGATGTTATTATGGACTCAAATCAAAACTGAAATCCAAAGACCATTTAAACACTTTTATGGAAGAACCACCAAAATTCCATGGTCCTCTAATCTAATGTTTTTAATAATCACTTTCATATTGAAATAAAAAAATGACATGAGAATAATTCAACAATCCTACAAGAAATTGACAAAACCCAATCACTTACAAGGTATTGAAATGTAAATGTAGAGAGGCTATTTTTTTTAAAAAAAATATCAAATAAGAATAAATCGTTGGTCAGATGCATGAATGAGAGCCTCTCCTTCAAAAAATTAATCCCTGATAAGCCTTTGTGTTAGAATTTCTTTGGTTTAATACGGCTCGCTGACGTTGCATCATTATTCATGAGCAAGGATTTGTGTGATCTAAATACTACATCCACATTAGAACAACGATATGTATTAGGGATTCTTCAATGCATTCTCGAGAATTTAATCTCCCATAAGTCTCCTATCTTCTTCATCTTGTCAGTATATATCATTAAACAACCATATATATAAGCAAACCATGTATACATTTCATCACTTTTCATATTACATGAATTGTTATTTAATTTATCTCATCATATTTACCAAGAATATATTCTAAATTGGTAGATCTTCCAATGATAAGAATAATCAAAAAAGTAATACTAGGTCATGCTTCCATTTATCTCAATTAATTTTATAATCATTAACATGATGAAAATTCAATTAACAATGTTAAGTGAAAACCAAAATTTACAATTTCTGATTCATTGTAACATCAAGTAAGGATCAACACACTAGTGGCTATAATCACAATCTCAACACCAATGGACACAGTAGGTTCTAACAGGATGTGTAAGAACATAATTTTTTTTTCAAACACAGATTTATTAAATAATTTTTATCGTGCACATAGTGTGATTCAATGATCATTATTATTTCACATACCTTTGTAATTTAAATATACTTTTGGGTAATGTTACAGAAAACCTACCATAATATAATTATCAACAGAACACCAACAATGGGGGAATACCATGAATAAATGATTGGGAACATGATTAATTAACAAAACCTAGATAAAAAAATCATCAAGATGAAAAGCCTAAATCAATGACTAATATGAGATCACCCCACTATAATGGTGGATAACATGAAGATAAAAGAAATGAAAGTGAAAAATGTCACAAGAGATCTACTGCTAGTACCAGAAATTCTTAAGGGAAGGAGTCACTGAAAAATAACTTGGAGTCCCCCTAGGGTTTGCGAGAGAAGTATATTTTTTGAATGAAATGTTTTTCGGATGCAGAGCATTTTTAAATCCTTTGATATCCATATATTCAATATATGGACCCCTTTCATGATTTGAGTTTCCCGATTAATAAAATGAAATGAAAACTTATTCCCCTCAGGTTAAATTAACACTAATATACCTTTTCATAGCAGGAACTAGTTCCACATTGTGTAAACTTTTAATGCATTACATCAGTTCATGACATCTTACCAAAAATAGGATCACGCCGTGTGACCCATTCATGAAGTGAAACTATCTATCATACATATCACAACCTATATTTTTTAAATGAAACCGAACAACCTCTAATTATTTCCAAACACATAAATAATCCTAGAAATTATTAGACATATTTATACATGTAATGTATTAATTCAAATAAACATACATCCCTTCTCATTAGGTCATTTCCGAAAAAGGCACCCCATCCAAAAAAACTCATCCAGTAGGGTCTAAATAAAGAAATACCAACCAAAATAGGCTAAATATAAAATATTAAAGGAGATAAATACATATAAAAAGATGATATATATTGGAATAATTTTTTTAAATATAATTTGTTATAATGGAATGAAAAAATTATTTTTAAAGAATTGTATTTTTAATCTTAATAATGAAATTATACCAAAATAAAATATAATTTCAATTACAACAGATATATTTATGTTATGGTCAAGGAAATTGATCTTATGTTACGTGAAACCATATAAAAAATAATGGGTATTTAAATATGGGTTTTTAAATAAATAAGTTATTTATACAAAAATTGATACTTCTCACTAATCACTTAAAAATAAATAACTCAACAAAAAAGAATAAAAAAATCAACCTAAGATAAATTTGATATATTTATTACAGTAACTAATAAATTTTTATAAACTATAATTTATAAAAAAAACAGCCAATATAAAAATCTATTTAATTCATGTAAAAACAATTTAGTTAAATGAAACCATTCCTTTTACTATTCAAATATTTTATAAAATTATTTATAAAACTATGATGAATATGAATATTTAAAATGAATAATTATAGATCACGAGAATGATTTATTTTCAAAATTATATAGGTTTTCAAATTCTTCCTCTATTTGGAAATTTCATCCTTTTAATTTTATTCATTACTTAAATAAGTGTGGGTATTTTACCCACATATCATTTTCAAATTCATATGTGACTACATAAATCACATGGTTCTTAGATAAAATATTTACATTGTGAATACAATTATTTTGATAGATCAAGATATGTAGAGTAAAAAATCTAAACACTGATTTCATGATAATAGATAATGTCTTCAAATTTTTCTATTAAAGGGATTTAAACATGAGATATATTAGGTACGTACCTTCTCAGGAAAAAAACATGAAAAAAATCATGTACCTAAGATAAAATTTATGGTTAATATAAAAATTTAGAAACTAATCCTATATTCTTTATAAACATCTATTGACTAATAAATTACTAAAATGACATTACCTTTCTAGAAAAATACATAAAACATTCCATAGTGTAACTTTAAGAAAAACCAGATTGACAAACATAAATAAGATATATTTCCTCCAATGATTTTAGAAACTCTTCTTGTTTATATGATTCATAATCATGGGTTTTTGCATCATATTTTCTTTCTCTATCATTTTAGTTAACAATTACTGTAGGAAAAAAAAAATCATTGAACACACTTCCCCCAAGATGATGTATTTTGAACATGCTTTCTGTATAATTCCTCAAAAGGGTAAATTTGTATACTAGAATGAAAGTGGGTTTTATAAGAAATTACACTAATTATAAATTATTATCCCAAATTCTATGATAATATAATGATAAATAATGAAACATATCTTCTAAATATTGAATTGTTCATTCTTACTGTCCGTAAAATTGATAATGAAATATTTTACTAATATTTAATTCAGCACCTAATGAGTTTTGATGTCCATTACAAATATTTGATGAAAATCTAGGATCTTAATAAGATAAAATTTATGGAGATACTCTAAGTAATATGATTAAATATATAAGATAAATTCTTGATTATTTCTCCAATTTATTAATCTCTAAAATAAGATTAAATTTCACTAATTTTGTTAAATATTAAATAATAACCAAAATAACCTCATTACATTGAGATATATTTGGTAATAGAACAAAAAAAATCCATGAATACATTCTCTCATTTTCATCCAGGATCAAGAAAATGATAAACCATAAAAATAGGTTATTGTCACTCTAAAATAACCTAAAGTCATGTCAATTATTTTTTGGTAAATTTAGTAATATATTTATTCATACCTTCCCTCCAATAAAAATCAGAATAATATATTTACATTTTAGTACTGTAAGTATGAGTGGAAAATAGAGATATAAGAGATTCACATAACAATTCATTCATATAGTTAACGATGCCTTAGTTTTTCAACTCAAGGCATCAATTACCTTCCTTTCTTTACTTGGATGATAATGAATTGGGAAATCATAATATCTATTTATTTGTAGACCTATTATCTACCTCATGTTCAAATGTTTTTGAGTGAATATATACATTAATAATTTAGGATCATTATATATATCAAATTCTTCCCCATATATACGATGCCTAGATATTTTTAAAGAAAAAAATAATGCATCCAATTCTAGGTCATGTGTTGGATAATTCTGCTCACATGGTTTCAATTGATGAGATTCATATATGATAACCAAATCATTATGAATAAAGATACAACCATGTACCTTCAATTAAATGTTTTATAAAATAATGAATTTTATATTTATTGTTGGAATGGATAACATTGGATAATTAATCAATCTTCTTTTCAATCCAAAAATCATTCATCACATTACATTGTCCCGATGAATTTGACTCCTTTTTATGTTATCATATTTAAGAGGCTAGGTAATCCATCTATGTTCTCAAAATAAAATTAGTATTTTTCCTCTAATCCAAGGAAACTACAAATGTTAGTGACATTTGATAGAAATGTCCATTATTCCCCCAATTTAGTTCTAGAATGATCAAATGTTATTCCATATTTTGAATAAATATGCACAATAAAAGTAATATGTTCAGTTAAAATTCATATTTACTAAATTTTCCATCTATATTCTTTTATTTTAAAAACATCAAAATAGTATATAGGATGTAATCATGATTTTCATTAATTTTATAGTAATAGAAAAATACCATAAGCAGACATAGATATAGATTCCTCACAATACTCATGTAACACTCTATTAATGGGATCCACGAATATAGTGGGTTCATTTATCTACCTGAATAGAATAACCAGAAACTCTTAATGACTATACATATTTCTAAAAATTGTTCCCAAAATATCCTCTTCTTTCACCATAAGATAATGTAACCATGACTAGAGATCAGTCTTATAAAATTTATATGAAACCTGGAAATTATCATACAAGTTATCAATATGAGGAAACAAGTACATGTATTTAACAATTATGTTTGTGAGTTATCTATAGTCAATGTAAAATATATTGGAACCATACTCATTTTGAAAAAAAATAATAGAACCTATAGGTAAAATGATAGGTTGGATCAAACCATTATCAAGAAATTCTAGCAACTCAACTAAATCCATCTAATAAAGAGTTTTTAAAATAGTTTAGCATTAGGAAATATGTTAATAGTAAAGTGAAGAACTTCATCAAGAATAAAAACTATAAAATCATAAGAAAATAAATATATATATTCATTAACTACTCATACATCACCAATTTTAAGATTTTGTTTTATTTTAACAATATGTGAATGATAACTTTCACATCAATCTTTTTTTAGTTTCTCAGCTTCTTGATATGTTATCAAACATATAAAATCATTCATTTATATTACTTGAAAGAAACTCAAAAATTTAATTTGAATCATTTTTATATGAATCTATCTTTACATTAAAAATACATATACAAACAAAACCTTGAATAAAATCAAACAATACAATGATCCAAAAAATAATGTTTGTAAGAAAGACTATTTCACATTTAATGCCATGAATATTTTGAAAAATTCATGTTGTATTTAAACTACAACCAAAATATTTTTCTAAAATTTATGAATTCATTTATTGAGATGGTACTTCTATTTTTCATTTAAATTTCAAGGAAATAAAAGAATGTGTGGATCTTGAATAAAATAGGGCACCAAAATAATTGTAATAGACAAGTAATATACCTCACACCCCTTAATTTGATAGTCCATAATATAATATTATTGTTGAAAGAGAAATTTCACACATTTTTTTCTTACATTACTATTGATTTCCACCTTAAAGTAACTATTTTTATAAACAAACTAGAATAATCACATAACTATATATAACTAAAACATATCACTATTGACTGCAAATATTTTTCCCAATTACTTGTCTAATTAGGAAACTTTTACTTCCTATCCTGATCATAATAATCTATTATAAAAATATATAATCCATTCATGATCCTATTAAATACTCCTTAAAATGGATTTAACCACATTAGTATCTTTTGGTAAGTGCACCTATAGATTACATGGGTTTAATAGTTATCCATTTCTTCCCATCGTAAATAATTCATAATTATTTTTCAAAGAACTAAGTAAGTGTCAAAAACTTGATCTCTACATTATCATCAAAAAAACCAAATTTCCAAACATATTTAAAATTAGAGGAGACAAATGCACTTCAAAATAAATATCATAGACCTAAGTAAAATCTACTAATTTTAATCTGATTCTCTAGAACACAATACAATTTATACTTGGATTTTCTAGTAAAATATTCCTTATAACCGACCACATTGTTTTCATTATTTTTCTTCAACAAAAGAAATTTTCATTCAATTATAGGACAAATAAATTTAGTAATATAACTCTCAAAAATATTATATTTAAATTCTATTAACTCTATGGAATCAATATCATTTATTTTCATTTGTATAATTAATTAGATACCACCATTAATCTTCTTCACCTTCAAAATGGAAAATTAAAATAGCTAATTTTTTTGATCCATTTATCCCAAAACAAAAAATACCATTTATAAGTAATTGATCCATCTTTAAACATTCATTGGGAATGAAGATATACAAAATTCTAGAGGTTTCTATTCAATGAAATTATTTAATATAGAAAATATTCTCTACAGAGAATTCAATAACTATCTTTCATGGGTTCCACCAATAATATCAGACATTATCTAAGTTAATCATACTATAAAATTATATATTTTAACCATTTTGAGTTAATGATTTAGAAGTTTATTATCCTCTAGATTCCATCCTACCCTAGTTTCCCCATTTACTATATAAAAAACCATTTTGAGAAGAAATATATTATAAGAAGAAAAACTGAATTCTATATATGATATATCATTATATTGTAACTGTAAATTAGATTACCTTTAAATTTATTATATCATTATCTTAACAAGAAAATTTATATAAACCTTTCCACAAATACCAACTTTAAGAACCAATGGATTAAACAACCCATACTTACTTGATTTATAACATGGGATTCACATTTTTAAATTTCAAGGATTTTTTCTATTTAGAATTATAGAGGATTCGGAAAAAATGACATGTAAAAGTGGAAACATTAATATAGTATACAATTTTTCTACCAAAACATTACATTAAATTTACACCCCTATTTAATTCAATACACGTTTACATCATTCAAAACAAGCCACCATTGTGGAAATATTGACCTCAATATCATTTCAAATCAACAAAAGATTCTTGTAAAAATATAGAAAAATGTGAGATGAGAAAAAAATCTCAGAAAGGGTATAAAAATGAATAAATACAATTATTCCTATGAAAAACATGAAAATCTATAAACATGATTACTATTTTCCAATTAAACTTTGAGTACATAAAAAATTTACACATATGAAAAATATCCTTTTATCAAAGAAAAACATTGAAATCAATATTAAGTATAGAAAAAACATGAAGGCATGTCACGGAATGCATACACTCATGAAAATATTTTTCAAAAAATAAACATTTCTCTATTAAAATGACATAAATATTCTTTACCCCAGGAAAAAAAATTCCTTATAAACATTTTTTTAAAGAAAGTTATAGGTGTCTTGGAGAATCATATTAATGACAAATAATTGACACCCATAAATGTGTTCCATTTAGTTTCCCATTTATTATTTGAGAAATTTGAAGCATATAAATATACTATTAACATATTTTTCATGGAGGACATATATGATGGGTTAGTGGTGACATTCTTTAGAATGGTGGATTACATATAGTTTTGTAATGGAATCAAAATTTTTCATATTATGAAACATTTTTCAATGATTTTTATTCTATATATTGGGATAGGCCTTTATAAGAAATTATCCAACCATGGTTAGCTAGCTGGACAGATCAACTAAGGATTGTGAGGGAGTTTCCTTAACAACTACTAAGATCCAACCAAACCAAACAACATATATACAAGATATGAGTAAATAGTGATCACTATGTGTGTATGAAATTATTTAAGCATGAATGGACGCACTATGGTGGACCAAAATATTGTGTGGTGTATCCCATGAGGGTCAGGTCTGTTTACATGTACTAGGATACAAACCCAAGTTCCACCATGGATGATCAATATGTGATATTTTTCGATAAAGTGGTGGTCCACTGAAAAAATATTTCATATGGGTTATGAGCCATGTGTGGTACTATTAATCCACTAGAAAAAATATAGAAATAATGTAATCCTTCTGATAAAAATGATCTGATCTATTCAATTTCCACCACACCATCATCTTAAACCTTTGGTATTAAAAGGTACTCTATTAACATGAAAACTAAACATCATCAATCCTTTTTGATCATGTTATGACACTAGATCATCCCAAAACCATCTATTTAATCTTTATATTGCATGAATGTAGTATTTTAAATAATAAGAAAATTGTAAGAACATATTATATTGTGAAAACGCATTGGTATTATGTGATCACATAATAATTCCATCATCAAATGAAAATTGTTATCACAATAGAAAGGCTTGACTGTATGATGTTCTTTGGAAAAAAGAAATGGCATGGCATCACATGAAGTAATCAAATGAAGAATCATGTGTACACGATCAACCCACCACAAAAAACATATTCCAAATGAATCCAATGATAGTTGTCCACTTATTTCCACCAAGGAATCACGTGATCAAGTGAATATGATTAGGAAAATCATGTGAGCATGCACCACTTGATCAAGTTGAAGCTTCATCTTCAACCTCTCCAACCATATCCTTTTCAATTTGGTCACTAAAAGTTTCTATATCCTTTATGCCAGCCACCACTAGTGGTCATATATAGGGAACAAGATTCTATTGGACATTTTAAGAAATGAATACAGTCTCTATCTTTCATGGATGGGGATGTGTGATGTAAAAATTGAACCATATCATGAGTATCATCAATCATGTGAATGATTAGGTCTCATGATTTTTTTATCCACCAGACCATAAAATCATGTGAAGATTAAATCTAATCACATGATCATGTGATGAACCCATTTATACATCACTTTAGCTTCATGTGGAAATATATTATCTTCCACCACGTGAAGGTCCAGAAATTTATAGCCTCCATCATGTGATCCCTTTGGTTGATGATAAGTGTTTGTACACTAATTCATTTCATGATCAAATAGATCCATCCTAACAAAAAACCGAGGCTTCACATGAATAATAGCTAACTTGAGAGGATCCATTCCTGGAGAACCTCAATGAAATTACAAGATAACATATCATGATAAGTGACCACAAAATAGAATTACATGATAATAAATATGTAATGTGAATTTCTCAATCCACGATGATAATGTGAATCCATTGATGTTTCATGATCATGAAAAACACAGAGAGTATCTATTTCACAATGATCCACTATAAACCGCCTCAACACGATGCATATGAGAACAACACAATAAGATATTGTTTAAAATTGTGCCAAATTTTACTATATAATACAATGCTACATCATTGAAGAAAGGGATAGGACACATGAGGAAACATAATGACATGACGAGAAGCATAGGGATGGGGAAGATGGATGGTATGTTATTTACTCTAGGGGAATTATCTAGGTAACAATGAGGTACCACTCTAAGACCCTATAAAGAGACTAATTTATGGTTACATGATCAATAGAACCCCTTTTGATAATGAATTATCATTTAAACATCTCGATATGAATTCATGTAATGTAGGGTCTGAAATCTCTAATAAGTAATTAAACATGAAACATTAACCCTTATAAATGAAATGCATTCACATGAATCCTTAGTTACACAAAATTATCATCCAAATGATTTGGATTCATGAAATTATCGATGTGACCTGATTATGCACCCAAAAACATCAAAATATGTTACCTGAGAAGTATTTGCATGGAAATAATATACAAACACATGGAAGGAATCCACTTATTCATGTAATGGATTCATGTGACTTTGAATATATGACCTCATACATTTTCCTTTCATCATGTGACTTCACTATGGTTATTTTATACATAGCATGTAATCATTTTGTACACGTAATAATAATTTTGGAATCAAAATGCATTGGTTGTGATAAAAAACCACCAATTAACCCAAAAAGTGTCATTAATGTTTTATATAATGATTCATCTTCACTCACAATTACTAAATTAATTTTATAACCATGTAATCTTCTGTTTGTTCACTAATAACATAAAACTTTTATTCTAGAAAACCACTATCATTGAAAATATTTATATGTACAGAAATATAAGTAAATCCATCAGGAAAAACAAGGAAGAAAATGATCCCAAACAATGAAAAGGAATATCTTAACCCATCAAAAGGCCTTCAATTAACCTAATAATGTTATAATATATCAATTTAATGTATATGAGGTTTTTAATCAGTATTTTATGATCCTAAATTTGATTATTATAGTCATTAAGATCAAGTGAGGAACACATTCAAACTTAAGGTAAGGGTTTTCCACCCGAACCTCTATTTCCCTTCAGGTTACATTTATTATCTACCTACATAAATTATATTCTTATTCATTAATATGTACTCATAATATATTCAATGTGGATTTTATTTATATGTGTACTGAACTGAATACTACCTTATTATATGGAGATGTATATGTTTTAAAAGGATCTTTCAAAAATTCTTCCTGAAATACAAGCCCGACTCAATGGAATTTAAAAAATTATTACCTATTTTCAAGGGTACTAAATAATATATTTTTTATAAAACATTATCTTTCTAAAAGAAATAATTTTGTTAAAAAAACTATCTCAATTCATATATAGTTTTATAAAAACAATTTACCAAAAGAACCCTTCTTTTCAATGTAAAAGAGTATTTATCTCAATAATTACTTGATGATTTTATAGGAGTATCTTCATCTATTTTGAATATCCTATTTATTATTATGTATAATTGAGATTAATATTTATGATATAATATAATATATTTAATTGAATCAATTATGATTAGTTTGATTGTGGATATGCTATCTTAAAAATAGTCACCAATTTACTCTGAATGGTTAGTGTTTAAGTTTAATGTTCGGGGAATGTTATTTACCTTTTATATGTTAGTTTCAATATTAATGTATATGTTGTCTATGTTTTTCTGCATTCATATGAGGAATGAATTGGGATCATTATTTTATGGTTGGGGCACAATATATCCCTTCGATGCATTGGTAGGTTTAATGAGACAAATAGATATGGACTTGGCTGAGGCCTTACACATTTTTAGATATGGTTTTGGTCGAGGCCTTAAACATTTTTAGATTTATTGGCCAAGGCCTTGACGTTGTGTTAATGAATGTCTGGAATATTAATTTTCCTCATTATGAGTTAATAAATTCATAGTTTATGTGGTTATTAGACTAGTATAATACCCATGAATGTGTTTTATTATGGAAATAATTACTCATCTCATATTTCTGCCAAAATGTGTTTAAGTTTATTATTTTTAATAACATGTATTTCAAATTATTCACCATGAATAATGTTTATGTTTATGATATCATACACTATATTTCTTACTCTTACTATGAATATCAACTCACCCCTTCCATTGTTTCATTTTTCTCATGACATGATGAGGTATATTATGAATGACATGCAAAAATTACCTCAGATATATGGATATTGTAAAGGGAGTTTCTAAATTGTTTTCCATTTCAAGTTTTAATGTTAAAATTATGTATGTTTATTGTTTCAAAATCTACTAAACTACTCGATCCATCATGATGCATATTCCTTGTTTATATTCTAATGTCATAAAATAAGGACCAACTCTAGGTAGCTGGGGTCGGGTCCTTTCAATTTCATTTTTCATTAGTCATTACATGATGAATGTTTTATTATTTTATAGAAAAAAATGTACAGATTATTTGATGTGTGGGACCAATATAACCTCCTATTAATTGGGAAATTGTTTACATATCTTGAAAAAATAATGTGAAACAAGCCAGTGTCCTTGATCTCTAATGGGATATAAGCCTATGTTTTTAATCAACTAGGGTACATATGTGAAGAAAATTGATATTTTTAGAAATGGAAGACATGTGTTGATTCCTAACCCTTTATTATTTGATGTTCATGGGTTTTAAACATGTAATATGAAATAGTTTCTATACTTGTTATAGTTACACAATTTTTTGATTGGAAATTTTGGTTGAAGATTTATTTAAGATGACAACTCACCCATATAGTTCATGTCTTTTGAACTGATAATGTTTCATTACCTGGGTAATGATTAATATCTATGTTAGATTTGGTATGGTATTTTTATGTTATATTTATAATCTAACACTCTTATTCATATATTATAATTTCATATTATGATTTATTTATAACATCTGTGATTACCCTTACTGTGAATATGAGCTCACAGTTTCTTCTATTTCCTTTCCCTAGGATATGAAGAAATATTTAAGTAGGGTATTTATATGGTGATTAATAAATGGGTTTATCTATTTGGGGACGTTGAAGATATTTCCTAATATAATAATATAATGAAACTATTCTACAAATACACTAATCATTTATAGCCCTCAAGCATATATTAGTTAATTGTGTATAATATTCATTTACTAATATGTCATATATATGTATGGAAATATTAATTCATTATAGTTGGTATTAAAGGAAGGATTTAGTTAGGAATTGGAATCTTGGATGAGAACAAATTAATGACAAACTAACAATATGTATTATGATATGTCTAATGATAGTTCTATGGAAAATTATAGGTTTAGAAAAAGGTATTTTAATTTTGATGAATGATAGAGCGAATGGTTTCCATGTAACGAATTTCCATTAGGAAAAATACAAGTGGAGGTGGATATAGTATGTTTTAAAATAGTGGTTGTAACTAAAAAAATAGAGCATTTGTATTTGACTTGATTTTAACATGGTGCATTATAAGAGGACATTCTATACCACAAGTTTAATACTCTGAAAAGATATGTTTTGGTAATTCACAAAACACTTTACGGACCATCAAAATGGTGTTCAAATATGATCATGTATAACCAACATAAAATCTAATTTTTATCAGATTTAAAATAAGGTGACATGATTTATACATTCCATGCTGTATTTTTTATGATTAGTCCCATCGATTAATGATTCAGGATGATTATGAGAACCATTAGTTTCTTCGGATTTAAGACAGAATAATGATGTTGACTTTATGACAACTGTGTTCAAACATTTAAGTATCTTATTCAATAATAGTTAAATATATTATCTTACATCATGAAATGTATTTATGAATTTTTATTTCTATCCCCAATATTTATATATTTAATTAGTAAGGAAAATCTTTAATGTCCTGATGATCACTTCTAAAGTAATTGATTTTTCACTAGTTGATATTTACAGGAATGTGCTTCCTAAAAAACTCATTTTTCTTCATATAGCTTAATTTGATGTTATCCGATGCATAGCTTACATTTCTCTATATAATTACCTTATTATTTTACACGGAAGGGAAGTCATAATTTATATTCTACACCAACAAATTATTTTATATTAATATGAGGATATATATATATGAAATTTTAATGGAAATAAAATCTATTTTATGGGTCCATATCTCATTAAAAGGGGTTTTATCCCAAATGGTTGGTGATAAATTCAACATTAAGGAAATTTATAATTTTCAATAGTTTTTTATGTTATTTTAGAATACATTCCCAGACATCCATCGAAACATGTTGTTTAGTTTTCAATAGAACTCATACCTAGTGGCACACCTATTTCATTGACTCCCTATAGAATGTCCCCAATTGTGTTGTAAGATTTAATGAAGAAACTCCAGGAGATCCTTGAAAATTGATTCATTTTTTCAATTGTATTTCCTTGGGGTTCACATTTTTTTCTTAATAATAACGATTGATTGATGTGACTTTGTGTTGATAATTGTGAACTAAACAATATCACAATCGAAAATAAGTATCTTCTACCATGTATTGATATCTTGTTTGATCTACTATATAGAGACCATTACCTTCCCATGATAGAAATTATTTCTTGATATAATTAATTGAGGATCAAAGAGGTGGATATACCATAGATATAATTCAATAAAATGGAATTTACATTATGAATGTACAATGATTCCATTTGGTTTCATGATTTCCCTTTCAATCTTTATGGATTTAATGAGTATTGTCTTTAGACATTACTTTGATCAGTTTGTGGTTGTCTTATCTATTAAAATAAATATAATAACATGAAGAACACATGATAATTGTACTAATGACTTTGAGTAAGGATAATATGAATGAAAAATTTATAAAGAGTGAATTTTGGTGACAGAAGATTTCATTTATGTGGAATATAATCTCAAGATCATGTTTCTAGGTTGATTGAACAAAGATGAAGGCTATTCAACATTTTATTATACCATCCATGGTGACATATAAACATAGTTTTTTTGGGTTTTCTATATTTTATAAACAATTTATAGAAAATTCCTCATAAATTTCTAAAACATTCAACATGTTAACTCTTAAGGGATTCATGTTCCTTTGGATAGATAAATATTTGGAACATTTCATGGAATAGTTGAGAACATTAATTGGTTCACACATTATTACATTACCCAATAATCTATAATGTTATGTAGAATATAGTTATCCATTAAATAATGGATTGGTATTTTTTCTTATGAAAAATAATTTGTTGATAGATTATGCCTTATGAAAATTAATGATTCATGAGAAAAATTGCGCAACATAAGATTTTGGGTTAATAGTGGTAACATTATCATTATATATATAGAGGAAATATATTTAGAGAGAAATTTTTTATATATTAATAGAAAAGAAATGATTTAATTATATATTCATACAGAAAGAGTTTATACTCACTAGAGAAGATGGTTGCAGCTGATTATATGTTATTACTGCTCAATACACTACAACCCTGGGAAAGTGCACAAGGTGGTGAATGGTTTGAGTCCAAATGATCATGATAACTTATCCATAAGGAGGACCACAAAAGATGGAATATTTTTTGATTTTTAATGTATTCATCTAGATATTTTTATGGAATGAGAGAAATATTATCTTTATCAAATAAATGTTCAACCATCTTTCCATGTGAAGATAAAAGTGGGGCAAAATGATGAGTTAGAGTTAAAGAAGATGGTGATAATTGTTATTTTATTCAACCCTAATTGTGATGCAATTATAGGCTTCTAGAACCGTGTATATGTTCTATACAAAATAGATTTGAAGGGTCTATTAGAAGAGGTTCTTAGTTCATCATTATTTATTCATTGTGGAATTCTAATGATATATAGAGTTTGGAAGTTTATTTTTGGTGGGGTGGAATGAAGTGAGATATAAAAGTGTTTTTATTTTGGTGCTTGGTATGTCATAAACTTATAGCCCCAAAGGAATAATTATAAGGGTTTGTTTAAACCATTACACAAACCATAATGGAAATGGTAAAACATCACAATGGAGGTCTTCATTAGACTCCAAAAAATGGATAAAGGGAAAAATTCTATACTGCTTGTAGTCAATTGAAATATGATGTATAAATAGTTCATAGATATAATAGTGGCATTATACCATCATAAAATATCTATAATATACATTAATCAAGTGGTAAGGTTACATGTAGTACCACTTTTTATTGCATCTTACTATGATTATAGGTTTATATTGAGGATATGGAGAAGCCATTAGAAGAATCTGAATATAGATTTTATTTTTAGAACTATTTTTCTTCATCAGTCATATAATCTATTTGATCAAATCATTACAACCATAGATAAAATGTTGAGGTCTTATTATATTTAATTAATAGGTGCTTTGGATCAATAACACAGCTTAGTTCAGTTTTCTTATAGTAATATCATTTACTCAAGCCTTGAGATGGATCCATACTAAGCCCTTTATGGAATAAGGTACAAAAATAAAAGGTTATATAATGAATCATTATTTTTAATTCTTCTTGGACCAAATCTAGATACATAAATGGAAGAAAAGGTTAGAGACATTAAAATATGTATATGTCTGATAACCAATTCACATAAATGTATGTTGAGAATAGTCGGTGTGATCTGGAATTTGATGTTGGTGAAAATGTATTTTCTAATGAATTTACATGGAAGAAGGTAATTATATTTAGAATGGAGAGAATAATAAGTACTTTATAAATATATCTCATTTTAATTCATTATTGTTTCGAGAATGTATATTATTACATGGTGCTTCCACTGATTCTTTCTCAGGATGATGATGTGTTTCATCTATAACTTTTAATGAATTACATACCAGATCCATACAATGTATTAAACACATAGGTTTTGTAGGTGGAGTAGGATATTTATTATTTGGAAGAATCTATTAATATTATGAATCATAGATATAATGTTCTATGAACTAGTAAAACCCCTTGATCATTGTTTTTTTATCATTACCACCAATTTGAAGAAGTTATGTGGGAAACTTGGGGTGTATTAAAGAATAAGTATAGTGATTTTCCTTACCAAAGTTATTATATTTTTAGTGTAAAATTCATTTTATGGTGGTAGAATGTAAAACCCTAAGATTTAATGAAAAATGTTTTTCTCACCAAATTTAATTTTTTTGATAGGAAATATTACACACAACATTGGTTGTAAACAAACTGTGATATTCTATTAATATTATTATTTAAACAGGAACTCTATAATGTATCATGAAACTTGGTGGTATGAATATGAATAATTTCTATTTATATTTAGTATAATAGTTTTTTAAAATGAAAAAATATTGATGAAAAAAGTAATTTGTTTTTATCAACGTCCTTACGTAACACCCCATGTCATTAAAAATAGATTGAAATGAATGATTCTTTGTTTTAAGTAGATATTTACCACTAGCCTTTAAACATAATTTTCCACTTCTATGTTTTTTTATTTCAAAAAACGGTCATCTACATTTGTGTTAAGTATGTTATTTGGAGTCTAATGGAATCAACTTAACTTTTGGTGTTTAGTAACATACCCTTATAAATTTTTATATAAAGAGTAATTTGATGTTAATGAATAGTAAATTTTATTATTATTTTAGTTCCTTAAAGAATTATGATAATGGCATATTGGTTAATTTTTCAATGTGATACGAAATCATTTTTAGTTTTAAAATTGTTATTTGTTATTAAATAATTAGTTTATTTAAAAATTAAATTAATAATATTTAGAAATATATTTTTCAAAATGGATTTCTTTTTTGAATTCTACAGGTCAATAAATGGTTAGGGTGAATTATTAGGATTTTTATGAATTTCTTGAATTATCGATGAATAAGGAAATACGACAAAATACCGTATATTCAAATTATTAGATAAATATACTATTTATGACATAATAAGTGATGTAAGGCCACTTGGGTCAAACTCACATGACATTATTACTATTTTGGGTAAGATTAATTAATACTATTCAATGTATTGTAAAAAATATTATAATAATAATTAAAATAATGTAAAATACCTCCTCTCCTCCACTATAAATACCACCCACGTTCTCTTCTTCCTCCCTCACCTGTAAAGACTCAATCATTACCTAAGTTCTGCACAATACTCTTTCTCAAGGCTCTTCCCCATAACCTAGAGCTTCAGGTCTCACCAGAGATCCAAATCCATAGGCTTTAAGAAGCATCTAAAGGAGAAAATATCAAGAGGTAAACATTCTCTCTTTGTTTTCATTCTTTTGTTTTAATTTTCATTTATATTCTTCTTATTTACTCATCTACCCTTATCCAAGAGGCATTAATGAAAAAATATCTTACATATACTCTATTGTATTATGTTTTTGGAATACTCACCTTTATATTTCTTCTCCCTTCACACTTATTCAATAAATTAAAACACCGTCCGTGATGTGTCGAATTACACTACTGGAAAATGGACCTATCCCTAAGGTTTTCTCCAAAACCATGGGGATAGACCCCCCTATACCCACAGTTTTGGAAAACCGTGGGTATAGGTGACGTTTCATGACCTATACCCGCGGTTTTCCAAAACCTTGGGTATAGGGGGGTCTATCCCCGCGGTTTTCCAAAACCGTGGGGATAGGTCCTAAAAAGTGACCTATACCCCTGGTTGCCCAAAACCGTGGGTATAGGGGTACCTATCCCCATAGTATTGGGACAAACCATGGGGATAGGTCTGCGCTAAAATACCTATACCCACGGTTATGAAAAACCGTGGGTATAGGTCACTTTTGTGTGCGAAGGAATTTTTTTTGGCGGGAACCCTATACCCATGGTTCTTCCCTCTATATCCACGGTTTTTAAAACTATATTTAACTATATATATATATATATACATATAAGTGATGTTAGGGTAGTGGTTAGACACGGTTTTTGCAGCGAAGAAGTTGCAGGATCGAAACATGACGCCTGCATTATTTTAGGGCCTATACGCACAGTTTTGAAACCGTGGGTATAGGCCGTTGACACCGTGGAAATTGACTATATTTCGGTGACACGGTGGCACGACACATATACCCACGATTTTGGAAAACCGTGGGTATAGGCTAGGAACCTATACCGACGCCATTCCAGCCCATGGTTCCCAAAACCGTGGGTATAGCCTATACCCACGGTTTTGGGGGCTATACCCACGGTTTTGAACCGTGGGTATAGGCCATTTTTCCAGTAGTGTTACCGACATCATGGATGATGTGATTTCAATTTATTTTACATCCATCAAGACTAGTCATGATAGACTTTTTTTGGTTTAACCTGATTATAATTTATTTATTATATCATATATTAGGTTCTGGAATCATTTTATAAACATGTTATTAATTTATAAAACAAATAAGTTCATTATGATCAGAGAATCCCCAAAATGACCTAAAAATATCAATAATATTTTAACACATGAATCATCCCCATGTCCTAATTAAAAATGGTAAATAGTTTAATTTATGATTCTGGAAATATGAAAATACCACTCTATTCCAATTATGGAGTTTCACTTACAATCGACAAGAATAACCATCATGAACAGATCATGGAAATAATGTTAAGAAGGCACCCAAAACAATGGAAGGAACAAAATACTAATAATTAATGGGAGAAATGATATCATGAAACGATAATATAATTTACTATAAATAGAAATATGTTTCTATATGATATTGATAACACAATTTTAACAATTATATAGGAGGTTTAAATATTTTTGAATTAAGACAAACCCAAGGTAAGGGAATTCTTAACCTGATTTCTATTCTTTGGGTTAGCATTCTAAATCATTATTTATGTGGTATTAAAATTGTTTGTGGGATGAAATTTTTTTATATAATGAATAATTATGTTTAGTTATAGTGTATATATATATATATATATTCATTCGACTCTATTATGTATCACTTCAATTATAGGATATTTATAAGGGAAATTTCATTTAAAAAACCATTTTTAAAATTTTGTTTTATGAAATTGAAAAGAAATGGTTTTCTAAAATTATTCATGTTTTATTATTTTGTTATAGTTCATTGGAATTTTTTATGATTAAGGGTGGGACCTATATTTCCCACTAATGAATTGGGAATTTGTTTGTTAGAGGTTGTCTGTATGGTTACTCTAAGTGTAACTATGATGGTTAAACAAATTGTACGGTAGCCGTGAGGGTTACAAATTATATGGTAGCTGAGAGGGTTAAAAGACTATTTATGTAATTCCCCAATATTACTTTATGGTTCTATTTTTGTTCATATGTTTTTTGGAAATCTTTTTGAAATATCATGTTTTACAAAGTATGTATATAGGGGTGAAAAGTGTGTCATTTGAAAATTATTTCTTAAGTTACAAGTATTCATGACCTAATGTGTTCTTTACTTATTTATATATCCCTTATATAGATTTTTGTGATCATCCATGTTTCTTAAATGATTTTAATAGGTTGTATGGATGTGTAAGACAAATAAAGAATAAATGTAAATTGTTTTAAGAACTGTCAGAGAAATCATGTTGTATTTGAAATGTTATATATTTTTTAAGAAATGAATACTGTTTTTTATAGTATTCACTCTTTATTAATGTGTAATGTTATGAATGTAATATGTATAAATTATCTAAATCTATACACATTAAAAGATCATAAATATTAAGGGATGTCATTTCTTGACTAAATTCAAGATTATGTAATGCAATAAGGGCAAGTATATAGAGTTGGTATCAGAGGATTGTTTAGATAAATTTAGTGGTTAGGATGAGGTTAATATAATACCATAAATGTTTTTTTACTCTATGGTTAATTTGAAATTCTATATAATTTGAATATTACCATGTGGATTTGACTATGATATGTTTGTTTAGAATGGTTGTCCATATAAGAAACAGGGAAGATGAAGAGGAGAGGTAATGATAGAACAATTTCTTTCCAAAACTATAGCCTAGAATGTTAGGGTTTAGAACTGAATAGGTTGTGATTGTAATGGCTCATCTAAAAAAAGGAAACAAATGGTGTTAGAATATATGCAAGAGAACATCTAGAGGTTCCACAATAGAATATCACAAGAGTGGAACATTTTATGATACAACACCCACTTTCTTTTAAGGGATATTCAGACCCGGTAGTAGCTGAAGGATGTATTAAATCCATTAAAATGATATTAAACGTTTTGGGATGTTCAGATAACAAAAATTTTAGTCCTTCCATTTATCATTTAGATAGTGAGGCTAATCAGTGGGGGTAAATGGTATTGAATATCAGGGATATAGATGATATTTATTCCTTAAAGAGGGATGAATTTAAATGTATTTTCCTTGAAAAATATTTTCCTAAGGCAGTGTGACATAGTATGGAAAAGATATTCCTTGAATTTAAGAAAAAGGATAAGGAGTCAGTGGCTGTGTATGAAGAAATCATCACCAGAATGGAGAGGTATGCTATAAATCTAATTCTGGATCTTGATAGAAAAATCAACCACTTTAACTTAGGATTAAATCCAAGGGATCGAAAGGTGTTGGCCAATCATGAATTTAATTTTTTTGAGAAACTTGTACGATGTGCTGAGAGGGAAGAGATGGAGTTTTATATTGATCACATGCACTTTGAAAACAAAGATAATAAGATGCTATAATGAAATGTGATGGGTAAGAATCAATAAAATAATCCAATAGAAATAAAATACAGTTTCTAATTTGTGAAAAGTGTGAAAAAAAGAACCCTAGGGAATGCCTTTCCAAAACATGGAAGTGTTTTGGATGTGGTATGTTTGAACATATAGCCTGATATTGTAATGGAAATGATCATAAGAGTAATCTTGATAAGAAAAATGATAACTGTTTTAAATATGGTGAGATATGTCATTATGAAAGTGCATGCCCCAAGAGGGATCCAAATGATATAAAGAAGCCAGAATATATGAAAAAAGGTGTATTGAGAACCATTGTAACTACGTCAGCAGATGTCGGGCCATCCAATGAAGTTGTATCACGTAATTGTTTTACTCATATTTTTCTAATTTTTTTTCGATATGGGGTATATACATTCCTTCATTTCTAAGAATTGTTTTGGTAAATTGTAAACATCACATCAAAAAATAAGACCAAAACATATTGTTAAAGCACTAGGGGAAATATTATAGCGAAGTATAATTATAAAAATCATCATATTTTAGTAAGTGGAAAGACTTTAACTACAATGCTTGTTGTTTTTCCCATTTGTAGAGTTTGATGTAAATTGGGGAATGGATTGGATTTCTGATTATTATGCTAATATTGACTGTAGAGATAAAGAAGTTGTTTTTAGAAATATTTTTAGATTTTATATAAGAAAAATCACATAAAATCGATAACATATCAGGAATCTAAGAATGTTTTGAGAGATGGAAATGAAATTTATCTTTCTCATATTGTTGAAAACTAGGGAACCGTTCAATTTATTGATGTACCTTTGGTAAATGAATGCCTTGATTTTTTTATGATGAGTTACCCGGTGTCATAGCTGATTGGGAATTCTAATTCACAATTGACTTTTTTTCATGATGCTAAGGAAATTTCCATACCCCCATATCCTATTTCTCTAATGGAACTTCTTGCATTAAAAAATAAGTTCCATGATTTTCTTCATATATTCCTCATTCTTCCTAACACTTAACCATGAGGATCCCCTGTTTTATTTGTTAAAAAGAAATATAGATCCTAGAGAAATTTCATTGATTTTTGAGATTTGAATGATATCACTGATAAAAACAATATGCCTGTCCTTATATCGATGAATTGTTTGATCAGATCTAGAGAGCTTAGTACATTTTCAAGATTGACTTGTGACCTGGATACCATCAGTTGAAGTTGAAGGAGGATTAAAACCTGAAAAATTACTTTCGTACTCGAAAAGTGAATTATGAATTTGTTATTTTTCCATTTGTATTAACTAATGAACCTTCTGTATTCATGAATTTTATGAATATAATATTTCACGAGTTCTTGGATAAGTTTTTTTGTGGTGTTTATTAATGACTTTATGGTATTTTCTAAGAGAAAATAAGAGCATGAAAAAAAATCTAAGGGTTGTTTTACTAACCATTAATGAAATGAAATTGTATGTAAAATTCAGAAAGTGTGATTTTTTGTTACGACATATTTCTTTTCACGGTTACACTATAAATAAGAATGGAATAATAGTTGATCCTTTAAAAATAAGAGTGGTTTATGAATGGACAATACCCATAAATGTAATAGATATTCGTAGTTTTAATGGATTAGTTGTTTATTTTTGACAGTTTGGTAAACACTTTGCACAGTTATCTATCCCGCTAACCAAGTTAACACAAAAATGGTAAAATTTGTTTGTATAGAGTAATGTGATGTTTTTTTTCTGGAATTGAAGAAGAGATTTCTGAATGCTCTTGTTTTGAACTTGACTTCCAAAAATGGTGAGTTTTTAATCTACAGTGATGCTTATTTGAAGAGACATGGGTTTTTTTATGCATAATGATCAAGTAATTTCTTATTCTTCAAGACAACTAAAAAGTCGTGAATTAAATTATACCACACTTGATTTGGAATTATATGCTCCAGGTTTTGATTGGAAAATTTGGAGGTATCATTTATAATGATCCAAATGTCAAATATATACTGACCATAATATTCTGAAGTATATATTCATTCATATTGAATTAAACATGAGGCAGAGATGATGGATTGAATTGATAAAGGATTATGATTACATGATTAATTAACATGTTTTAAAAGAAAACAATGTGGTAGATGATTTGAGTTGAAAAAATCATGCATAATTAACCATGTTATGTTTAGAACATGAACCCTTGATTAATTATTTGATGAATTTTGGCTTAGAATTTGTTGGTGTAGGAAATACCACTATTTTGTTTTAGGTTTCATTGCAGTCATTATTATCAGATAGAATTAAGAAATCACAGAAGGAAAACATTTCGCTACATAAAAATGTATAATTGGTTAAAATGGGTATGTTTCTAGAATTTAACATTGATAAAGATTTAATGTTAAGATTTGGAAAAAATTTGTGTGTGAATTGTCATTACAAGTTGAAGAAAGATTTGTTGTGTGAAGCTCAGAGTTCTCTATTTTCAGTTCAACCTGGTAGTACTAAGATGTGTAGAGACATTCGAGAGTATTATTGGTGGGATTGAATGAAAAAAAATATTGCTGATTTTACTATGAAATATTTGACATCTCAATAGGTTAAAGTAGAGAGGTAGTTACCAAAGTTGATGATTCAGACTTTTACAGTTCCAGAGTGTAAATGGTAGAATGTATCCTGAGAATATGTGGTGGGACTACCTAAGACATCTCTAGGTAACAATGTGATTCATGTTGTTGTTGATTGAGTGATAAAATATGCACATTTTCATGCCATTCTAGATATAATGTCTTTGATTATCTTTCTCGAGTGTACCTCAAAATGATGATAAGGTTACATGGATTTCCTCTTTACATTGTATCTATCTAGGATCCCATGTCCACTTTTAACTTTAGAAAGGGCTTTCAGAAGTTGATGGACATAGTATTAAATATCAGTATAACTTTTAATCCTCAATCAGATGGGTAGTCAGAATGAACGATACATACATTGGAGGATATGCTTTGAGGATGTTCAATGGACTACCAAGGAAGTTGGGATCTTCAACATTCTTTAGTAGTTTTTTATTATAATAAAAGTTTTCATTCTATTATATAGATGGAACCTTTTAAGGAATTTTATGGGAAGTAGTGTCTGAATCCAACATTTTGGGATGAAGTTGGTGAATGATTTTTTATGGGAACAGAATTAGTAGAGGATGTGGACAAGAAATTGATGACACTCCAATAACACATGAGGATAGCTCAAAGAAGAAAAATTTCTCTTTTGAGTTAGGTTACCATGTATTCCTTAAAATATATCCTTGGAAATTTGTGATGTGTTTTGGTAAGAAAGGAAAGCTAAGTCTACAGTTCATAGGTCCTTTTGAAATCTTGGAGAATGTTTGACCAGATTCATACTGAGTAAATTTTCTTCAGTATTTATCTCAGATACATAATGTTTTTCATGTTTTGATGTTGTGGAAGTATGTTCTAGATTAAACTCATGTTTTGAGCCCAAAATCAGTTCGGCTGGAAGAGAACCTTTCTTATGAAGAAAAACTAGTTCATATTATTGATTGAAGGGAACAAGTATTGTAAAATAAGGTAATCTACAAGGCAATGATTTTTTTAGAGAAACCACATGGTGGAAGAAACAACATGGGTGTCTGAAAATGATGAGAGAATGGTAGCCTCACTTGTTTAATAAATAAATAAAATTGCGAGGACGCAATTTCAGAAGGTAGGAAAAATGTAACAACCCATGTTTTTTAAAATAAATTTAAATGCATGAATCTTTGTTTTAATTAAATATTTATAACTATACTTTAAACATAATTTTGCCACTTATATATTTTGAAATCTGAAAAATAGTCATCTACATTTATGTTCAGTAAGTTATTTGAAGTCTAATGAACCCAAATTAATTTTTGGTGAATAGTAACATACCCTTATGAATAGTAATATGAATAGTAATATGACCCCAATGAATATAAAATTTTATTATTATTTTCATTCCTTAAGGATTTAATATAAGGATGTCATAGTTAATTTTTTCATCATGATAAAAAAGTAGTTATAGTTTTAAAATATTTAATTTTGAATAAATTATAACTTTATTCAAAAATTAAATTATTAATATTTATAAAATTATTTTTTAAAAATGTAGTTCATTTTTGAATTTTACTCATTAAAAATTTTTTAGGGTGAATTTTTTGGATCTTTTTGAAATTCTTGAATTTCTGATGAATAGTGAAGTATGGTGAAATATCATATACTCAAATTATTAGTTAAATACACTATTTATGACATCATAATTGATGAAAGGCCACTTAGTTAGATATAACATGACATTATTACTATTTGGGATTACATGAATTAATACTATTCATATTCTTGAGAAAAAATATTTTAATAATGATGAAAATAATGTAAAATACCTCCTCTCCTCCACTATAAATACCACCCAAATTCCCCTCTTCCTCCCCCACCTATCAAAGATTTAGGATAAACTATGTTCTGCCCAATACTCCTCCAAAGTCTCTTACAATAGACTTAGAGCTACTGGTCTCCCCAAAAGGCTAAATCCAAATGCCTTTAGAAGGATCTCAAGGATAAGGGATCAAGAGGTAAACATCCTCATTTGTTTTCTTTAATTTTTTTTCATTTTCTTTTATATTATTATTGTTTCCTCACCCACCCTTATCAAAGAGAAATGAATGATCTAGTATCATACATGTTCTTGATTTAATGATGTATATTTAATAATCACCATTATATTTCTTCTCCTCTCACACTTATTCAAGAAATTAAAACACCGTCTGTGATGTGTCGAATTACTGACATCGTGGATTACTTGATATCAATTTCTTTTAATTATTTAAAAAATGATCATGAAACCATTTTATGGTTGAACCATATTATAATTTATTTATCATATCTTATATAAGGTTCTGTAATCATTTTATACACATGTTATTAATTTATAAAACAAATGATTTCATTACCGTCGAAGGATCTCCAAAAACACCAAAACAAATATAAATAATGTTTTTACTTATGAATATCCTCATTTTAGAATTGAAAATGGTAAATGGTAAAATTTATTGTTTTGGAAAAATTTATATTCCACACCATTCCAATTCTGGGGTTTCACTTCAAATCCACAAGAATATCCATCATGACCTTATATTGGAAATATTGTAAAGAACGCACCCAAAACAATGGAAAGAACAAAAAACTGGCAGTTAAAGAGAGAAATGATGTAATTAAATGATCCTATAAGTAATTATAAACATGAATATGTTTTTTAAGATATTAATAACTCTATTGTAACCATTATACGGGATGTTTAAACAAGTTTTATGTAAGTCAAACCTGAGGTAAGAGAATTCATAACTCGATTTCAATTCTTTGGGATAACCATCTACCTCACTACCTATGTGGTATTAAAATTATTTTGTGATGAAATTTGTTTATAGTATGATTAATTATGTGTATTTATTGTGTATATAAATATTCAATCCACTCTATTAGGTCACAATTCAATTATAAGTTATTTATAAGGGACTTTTCTTTTAAAAAACATTTTTTAAAAGTTGGTTTTATGAAATTAAAAATCAATGTTTTTATGCAATAAGTCATCTTTAGGATTATGTTATGGTTCTTGGGAATTATTTATAATAAAGGGTGAGACCTATATTTCCCTCAAATTCATTGGGTATGTGTATGTTGTAGGTTAACCATATGGTTACTCCATGTGTAACTATGACGGTTACAAAAATTATAAGGTAGTGTGAGGGTTGAAAATTATAAGGTACCAAGAGGGTTACAAGAATAATTAAGCAATTCCCCAATATAACATTATGGTTTTATTTGTGTTCTTATATTTTTTGGGAATCTTTTAGAAATATTATTTTTTAAAAATTAAGTATATAAGGGCGACAAGTATGTCTTTTGAAAATGATTTCATATGTTACAAGTATTCATGGACAAATGTGTTCTTCCCTTTTTATATATCCCTTACCGAGAGATTTGTGCTCATCCCATGTTTTTAAATACTTTTCACAGGTTATAAGGATGTGTTAGAGAAAGAAGTAATCCATGTTATATGTTTGAAGAACAGTAAAAAAAATCATGATTTATTTGAAACGTTTTATATTTTGGAAGAAATGAATACTATTTTTATGGAATGGGATCTGTATTAATGTGTAATGTTATGAATATATTATGTCCCAATTCTCTAATCTTATAAACATGAAACGATCCTCAGTGTTAGGGGATGCATTTTCTTGACTAAATTCAAGATTATGTAATTTAATAAGGTTTGGTCCTTATACCTCACAGGTTTTGAAAATATTATCCTCCAAAAAATGTTTATATTAAAAAAACTATAAAAGTAAAATTTTCCAGTTATAGAATTTTTTTTTAAAAAAATTAATCATAATTTTTTAAATCTATATTCCAAAATAATGTTTGAGTGACTTTTTATAATTTTCTAAAAAATATTTTTCGATAAATAGTTAAAAATACAATTTTTATTATAAAATTCATTTTTTAATTAAATTTACTAGAGAAATTTTTTTAATATGTATTAAAATATTTAATTAGTTCAACTATATGTTTATTAATACAAATTATTTCAATTTAATAAATTTTATATTGACATTTTTGATATTAAAAAATTCTATACTTTAGAAAAGTTCTTCTTTGGAAAATCATTTTTATAAAGATAATGGGTTTAAATTTTAAATAAATTCATTAAATTCTATGAATCCAATTTTATAAAATGTATTTAAATTTTAAATTATAAAAATTCATATTATATAATATTGTAAAATTAATTTTTTCCATAAAAATAAGTATGAATAATAAAAATTATTTACTATGGTTAGGTTAAAATGGGATTTTGCGCATAACACATGCATGTGTTGAAATTAATTGTCAATAAATAATGGATATTAATTTAATAAAATGAATTTCATATTTAGAATTAGTATTTATAATTTATCAAATATGTATCATTATAATTTTTGTCTTAATGTGTAAACTACCTAGGTAAATATAATGTGACTAGTTACCATGGTGGAAAATAAAATAGTAAAAGTTAGTAAACATAGAGATTAAAAAACAAATATATTTAAGAAATGTTAATTAATTTTTGTTGAAGGTGGGGGGATACAACATAAAATACAAAAAATAATTTATTTATAATATTTTTAGGTGCATGTCATGTGAGTCACTTCACATTATTGAATAGCTTAGGCAATTTATAAAAATGTCATTCCTCCTCAATTATAAAATGGGACCTTCTCCCTACTCTTATTCACACATAATAAACCAATTTTCTCAACCAAAACATGAAAAAATATCTTCCAAACATACTCATACAGAATTAATAGATTCTAGACTTCCAAAAATATTAATCCTGGTATCCAAAATATTATATCCAAATTGGGATTATTGGAACTTTGGTAATTATCATAACTAAAATCATTCATTTAAAATTTTTTTCATAAAAAATTATTTAATGTAATAATAATTAAAATATAATAACACAAATATATATAATATTTAAAGACTTTATTATTTTAATGTAAAAGTCTATATCCATATTGTGTTTCATTAAGTGGGAAACAAAATAGTCGATTGTATATATGACAGACTAGAACCCCACAGACCTTTGTTATTGTTTTTCTATAAACTCCTATCATAGATGGATATATTTATGTAATTAACATAGATTTGTTATATTCATGAAATTATTATAATTTCTGAATTATAATAAAAAATACTCTATATTACTTTCATTTCTATGAGAATTTCATAACATTGCTCTTGTACACGTTGGACTATCACCTCTCGATGTGATATTATTCTCTCATCACGAGTGATTTAAATATAAATTAATATTTAAAGGATTAATGAATATATGTGATATATATGAAATAAATTTTATTCTTTAAATTTAATATATTATTTACCTTTCTTTATTTTAATGAATCATGAAATTGTATACAATGTCCATGTGTACATATGACCTATCATCTCCACAAACATTGTAATTCATTTTCAATATATAACACTAATGGATTACTATAAATTCCTATAAAATTAATATATGTGATATTTATATCATTGATATCATTTTACAAATACTGGAACCATTATAAATGTAAATGTAAAAAATACCATCTAGAAACATATATATAAAATGAACAAGCTATTAACCAAAACATGGTTTTAACAAGGATTTGTTAATAAACAAGTAATAAAATGTAATAAGTAAATAGTATATGCTATGATACATATGATTATGGTTATATAACATACTTATAATAAAATTATATTTATTATCTAGGAAATTTTAATACCTATGAAGAAAGTCAGAGAATATTGTAAGGGATTTCATCTTATTTTATTTTTGTGAGACATATGCCTTATACCCCACATTTTTCATTTGTGTTGTTAATATACATACCAAGAATTAATTTTTTCATCATTATCATGAAATTATGGGATAAAAATATCTATATAATGTTCTCTATATCATTGGACTTAATATCTACCTTGTAAAAGTTTTTATTGTAAATATCATTAGTTGTCGAGATTGTTTATGATTATGTTTTTGAAGCTTATATCATATGATATATATATCAATAAATTCATAACTCTTATTCTCCAATAAAAATAAAATAAAATATAATTTTTTTCATTTCATTTCAATCTCATTCTGAACTTAATATTACCAAAAAATATTTTTATAGAAAAGGTGAATTTATTTCTCTCTTTGGCTGAAAACCGATTTTCATTCATGTCTATGTTTTTTAAAAATGGTTAAAATAATGTTTTACCATTTATAATTTATTTCTTAATGAAGTTTTTACCCTTGTTTCAATTTTACATGTATTTCATAATTTGAATATTATTTTCATTTTCTAAATTATGTAGGTTTTACTTATTACATAAAATGTTAAATGGATCATTGTTTAACATGTACGACATAAAATTAAATTTACTCAATCATACCCAATCAAATATATGAAGATAAATTTATAATTTCTCAACATTACTGTAAAATAAAACGTTTTCATTATTATTTAAGAAAATATTTATATTTTAAGTATGTTATTAAAAATTAAATGGATATTTTCCCCAAATAATTTTTAATGATATTTTATGTAACTCATAACAATCAATGAAAATAACAATTACTGTTTCTTATATTTTATTGTGGATATGATTCAATGGTAGAATCATTATTATTTTTTGGATAATTTATATTTAATATTATGATTAATGTTTCTTAGGAAAAATGTATCTTTTCTATAGTTTATGATATCATGAATTAATGGAATGTTTATAAAAACAAGTATTTTTCCAGCAGTTATGATTTAATGAAACGTTTATAAAACCCATTACCTTTTTATGGGTTATAACATGATTAATGGTTTCTAATCATGTTGATAAGAAATGTATGGAATATTTTATGGGTTCAAAATATATATCCCTCCAATATAGTGGGTATGTTTTTATATCTCATGAGATAAGGATGGGAAAGAAGATGATCTTCTTGATCTGATATGGGAAACTTGGCAATGTGCTCGATCCACTATAGGAAGGAAATGATGATTCAAAATCAATTATGAAAAGTGAAAAATGTGTTTATGTCTAATCCAATAGGATTTGATGGTCTTAGTTTTTGACCGTGGCATATGAATTGTTTTCTTTACTTTTGATGGTGTCGCATTCATATGACATGAACATCAAGTATATTATTTATTTATTATTTTATTTAATTGCTACAGTTACTTTCATTTGAAATGATAATTTTTTTTCTGTGAAACATTATTAATAACCATGTTATAAAGGTAATATACATTTTAATATATATTTATAATATCATTTCAATATCCATATATTATACCTTTATATCATCATCAATTGATATCATCTAGGTTCACCCTTACAAAGTATTTGATCTTACCCTTTCATATGTTTACTTTCCCCTTGTTATGAAGAAATATTTAAGTAGGGTATATCTATGATGATTAATAAATGAGAATATCTCTATAGGTGATGATGAATATCTTTCTTGAAACAAGAATATTGTGTAACTGGTCTCCAGAGAAACAACACCATTATGATCTTAGAGTATGTTTTGAGAAATTTATCAAATATTAACACATTACTAAGTAATATCTTTATATTAAAATACTGAGTATTTATAATTTCCCCAAATCCCTATGAGAGTATTAGATCCTCATAAAGAACCATATATAATAAATACATGTTTCTTAATTGACATATTTGGGAGACATATAGCGACCCTTTGATCTTATGTTTTAGGAAAATAAATGAATTATCATAAAACCCAAACATGTACCTTAAATAGAGTCATACCCATGTAAAAATTCTAGTCTATATTGAAATGAAAATATTCCCACATGTTTGCTAGCATAAACAATAATGGTCTGTATTTTCATGAAGGTAAAGATCATTGGTTTTCCAATTTAAATCATTGGTTTCATCTTTTTAAATGTTAACTAAAAATTAATGAAGGTTCAAAGAGTGTTTTCCTCTTTTTCAAAGCCCGATGTTACATAAAATGAAAAAAATGACTAGTTCATATTGTTAATAGAAACTATATAGCCCAACCATCATAATCTTTACTAACCATATGGGGTGAAATAGAGATAAAGTAGGATCCACAAAGTTGTTCTGGAACAATGAGAGTCTAGGCACACGACCATGTGAAAACTAAAGATATTCGATAGTTGTATTTCACATTGTTTGTGCATGGTTAGGGAAATTGGGTGCATTAACCATTCATGGATAATACATAATTTGTTACTTGAGTATAGTTTACACATGGTTTTGGAAACTGTGATACGTAACCATATACCCCTTATTTTTGGGGTGAAATTTCATTTCACCTATCTTCAATCCTCAAACCTAATTTTAATTTTCCCTCTCCCATTTCCACCATGCATCACATTTCTCTTCCTCACGTATCTTTTCTTCTCCCCTCATTAAGAACATCTAATGTCTCCCACATCTGATGTAAATAAAAGATCCATCAAAGGCATTAGATAGCCATAGGTATGATCTTGACTCATACCATAAATCCATGTTTATCCTCATTTATATTGGGATATTTAGGTGCAATATTCATTTCCCTATTTTTTGGGCATTGATCCATTCATTCATTTTTTTACCTACTTAAAATTTGTGGCCTCCATCGAATAAGGATTCGTCAATGGACCTAATAATGGTTGTCTCATAATTTTCCACAAGAGTTTTGGATTTTCATAGATTTACCAATGTGCTGCACAATATCCTTTTCGACGTGTTGATTTTTAATTGAGTTCTTCATATTAAATTGAATATTTCACCTTTTTATATACTAATTGATCATTTTTTAGTTGATTAGAGGATGTTTTCCCTAGTTATGGAAAACCCTTCGCTTTGAAAAAAATTATTTTTCTATTTATGGTGAATGGTTTAAATAACTAGATATCCTCTTATGTGTTTGTATTGGATTAGAATGTTCATTCCCATATGATATATAAATTTTAGATAAATCCAGGAACCTCCTATGTGCTTATATTTCTTTATAAAATAAATTCTCCATGTATATAATTTTACTTTAATATTGGAACCTCATATATCCCACTCTAAACAATATAAATTGAATATCCACAAATTGTTTAGTTGAATGAAGGAAAATTAATTGAAGGGATTAATTACGATGTATTTCACCTCCATAAATTAGTTAAAAGGATTAAATGGAATGTTTTAATGGGTGGTAAGACCAAACAATATGTTTATGCCTTATTAAATTATCATTGTAAATTAAGATACCTTATTATAATCATAAATGACTATTGATATACATGAGAGGTAATTCC
This sequence comes from Viscum album, assembly GCA_963277665.1. Taxonomy (NCBI): domain Eukaryota; kingdom Viridiplantae; phylum Streptophyta; class Magnoliopsida; order Santalales; family Viscaceae; genus Viscum; species Viscum album. The sequence goes on along the minus strand of OY728138.1, from coordinate 941,536,944 downwards.
TCATTCTTATGATTATAAATGTCATTACACCTTGATAGAGGATGTGGTACGATGTTAAAGTTTTTATTGAGTAGGATGGTATCATGCTACCATACATTGGGTGTTGATCATGCTTCTAAATCCATTGACACTAGTTAGTAAATTGTTATGATACACCATTGAATTTTTAATATTGTTCACAAGTTGTCACACTCACCATCTTGAGTGATTATAACAATGTCTCCAACTCATTATTATATAAGGGAATATACCCTTTAACTTGATATTATAGGATTTTTTAGAATTGTTATGGATGTCTGAGTTACACCGCAGTCCATCCAACATGTAGGACTCTATATATATGACCACTAACATCCACACATATATGGTTAATATAGGTGGATTCAATATATAACAATACTATATATATAATTTTGGTATATAATTATACATTTATAACCAGACACACATTCTAGTGATGAGTTGAATAATGTAGAGATTCCAGGAGTCCTTTAGGATCTTGAGTGGGCTTTTATTTATTTATTAAACATTATTCATTAATTATATATATCCCCACACTTTTTTCTTGAGCATGTAGCTGATTATTCTAGACACAATTGGCAGTTGCCTAATGGGGTTTTATCTCACACCTTTAATGCGTTTCCTTAGGTACCATTGATGGTTATATGAATACAAGTAAGAGTAAGGGAATGTTCCCTACTATATTTCCTTAACAGTTATTACCTATAGATGGAGCTTAGGAGCGGAGGGCCAAGAATATGCTAAATATTATTGAGGATCTATTTTTTCCCTTATTGTAAATTTTTTATAGCATGATTGAATATGATTTCCCCCTATTACACTTTTGTATATTAGGAATAAATGAATTCATGTATATAGAATTTACTAGTGGATTTTGATATCATTATGATATTTTTTAGTTATTTTTTCTTTCGAATTATATTTATGATATATTTTTATATTACCTTTCCAATATTGATTGTTATATATTCTTATGCTATTTTATGATTAAGGTTGAATAAATTATTAAATTTTATATGTGGGTACATACTCCCCACTATGACACCATTACAACCTTGATTCTAGTCTGTAGCCTCTGACATATGAGGATGCATGATTGAGGCCTGGTGACCCACTAGCTCATGACATGGGTTAAGTGGATCCAATATTATGATGTTACAAAGTGGTATAAATGGATTTTAGTGTAGTTTTTATTGTGGTTTTGGAATTATAAAGGAAACTAGGAGTTGAATGAATTTGTAAATGAACCTGTTATTAGATGTAGCAAACTCATATAAAGGTGAAATTAAAATTACCTAGGATGGGAAATTAGATATATTATTTTCAACTTTTATGGTTGATATGACTTATCCATTAGGTGACACAATTTTTTATGGTGGTAATATTATTTGAATTATTGAAATGGAAATATTATTCTACACTACCCAATGAAATGAGGTAAATTAGTTACATGAATCATTATAGAAACAATATTACTATTATTTATTTATTTTTTCTATGCCATAAATTTTCATATTTTATGTTGTTGGTTCCTGGATTACGTATTAGAACGTGATAACATTTCTTATATGGATTGTAAAACATAATTAGAACTTATAGTTCCTACCTTAACCTAATAGTGTTTTCTTGAATAGGTTAAAGCAGACACCTTTAGCATCAAGTTTTGGAATGTTGATAAATGGACCACTAGTGGTATGGGAGGGAACATTTTATGGTGTGGTTGTAGAGACCCGAATCTTATCGTACATGGACATTACATTACTTTTTCGGAATACTTAGTACATAACAAAAACACACACACAAGGATCGTAATAGTTTAGTGTCTTTGGAAACTCGGAACGTAATCTTCTAATCGTGGTGAAAGATCTTCAATATCTCCCATAAAGATCTTCCTTTTTTTTACCTAAAAACTTTCTTTATATCCTGGGGAAAATAAAACATAAAAGGGTGAGCTCAAATGCTCAGCAAGGCAAATAAAGGAACAAAAAATCATATCATATCTTTTTGAAAATCATAACCTGCAAAAGAGATCACAATATCTTAACATGGAATAAATCATAGAAGTGAGAATGAGATCCCCATAATCATAACATAAAACTTGAAACTTTGTGGCATACACACATAATCATATAGAATCATTTCTTGTTAGTCAAGACTCATTGCCAAGACTATCATAGTGGACAAAGTCCCTTTCTGAATCGAGTAACCCTCATTTCAGTCCTGTTTCACTGAACCGGTATAACCTACCGTTCCAGCCCTGTCTATCTCATGAGATATAAAATATTTACCCAATGCATTGGAGGGAGATATATGTCCCACCAATCTTATAATTAATCCTTTCTTATGTGTGCTACATAATCATAAACCATTCATCATAGCGTAACCCATGTAATAAAAATGGGATTCTTAAACAACATGACATCATAAAACAATTCATATAAGATAAAGGAATTCATAAAAATGTTTCCATCACAACATAATCAAATCCATGTAATAATAGGGATAAAAACAGAACCCTTTTATTATCTTAGATGGAAAATAATTTTGATAAAATACTTGAACTCCATTCTTGAGGAAAATATCCTTTCTACTTTAAAAACATTTTTCCTTTCATAACATGTCATACGACTTTAAAATAAAAGAAGTTGATTAAAAATAAACTTGAAAACTTGTAAAGGAAGCTTCTTGGAAATAATGTTTTAAAAATCCCTTCATGCCGTTTAAGTTAAAAAAAACATTCTTCGTACTTTTGTCGGAAAAGTCAAAAAGTACCTCGTATGAAAAACGACAAAAGATTCCTTTCAAATCCATTACTAAAAACTCAAAAAAGGGTAAAAGTTGGATTTAAACTATTGTAAGTGGATGGAAACAATATTAAATATTTAGGGAACATGAATGTGGATGATAAAATACACCCCAGTAAATACTTACAAATAAACAATCTCGGATAAAAATGAGATTGTGATATTTCCCTTACCTTAGGTCTGATTTGCTTCGTATGTGTCCGAACCTCCTGTATAATGATTTAAATAATGTCATTGACTTATTACAGAATCATATTCATTGTTATGATATCATATATGGTTCACTTATGACATTATATTATCCGTTCTTTTGTAAATTCCATGTTAAAGAAGCGTTTTGGGTAAAATCATTTCATTTATCGTAGGTGTTTTGACTTGTTGTTCTTGACATTATTATTACTTATATCATGATTTACATACTTCCAGAATATAAAATATGATTTATATATCATATATATTCAGTATATATATATATATATATAATAGATAGATAAATGAAATGAAAAACACCGTTCATGGAGACGGTAGTCCGTACGTACGCATGAACGTTGTTTTCCTTTCCTTATTGTCTTGAATGGAAGTAAGTAGATGACATAAATATATATATATATACATAAATCAAGTATCTTTATAATGTCATATATTTCATTAATATTTCTTATATATACTTTATAATCATTCTTAAATGGTTAACATGGAGAATGAATCTCATCGCGTCGTGGAGACGGTAGTCCGTACGTACGCACGAGCGATGATATCATTTCTATAAATATTGAATTGAATTGGAGTGGATTATACAATATATCAGAATCAATATGATGTTGTAATAACCATGTATAGTTATTCTTTACACTATTATACCCATCCATGTAAGGCGGTGGTCGAAAATATATTACACCACGGCATGGAGACGGTATTCCGTACGTACGCATGCGCGGTGATTTCTTTTTCCGTAGGATGGATAGATGGTGAAATAGGGTTGTTTAATACATATAATAACATATCAGTATATGAGTGATACTGATGTTATTACTTCATAATGAAACAACCTAAGAAGAAGAAGTGGAAGAGGAAATAAAGATGAAAGAATTGGTAACGGTAATTACCTCTTCTTTGAAGCGCCTCTTTGAGACCTCCACTTAGGGCACTAAAATTGGTCTTTGAGGAAGTCCAGAACCTCTAGGATGTTTCTAGGGAATTGGAGAAGAGATTTTGGCAGGGGTTGGCCGAGCTTGAGTGCTCAAACTGGTGTGAGGAGGAGGGGGAGGAGGTGTCCTTTTATAAGGGAGGAGAGGGGCACCTTAGGAATATCTCAAAATATTATTTTATATTAAAGTCAAAATAGGTTTATAATGGTTCCAAAGGGTCTTATTTCGAAGATAAAGTGGTGATGGTTCTAAATCCTATCAACCAATAGTATTTAGACAAGTTTAGGGTATTATTTTATCATTATCAATTAGATTTAACTCTAAGTTAAATAATTTAACTTTTACCGTGTCTTTTTGTTTTCTTTCACTATATGGTTAATACACTTACTATAACATGACAAACGAACCCCAAATTGTTTATTATTAATATATATATCCTTATCTAAGTCATTTGGCCGATACTTAGATTTTTAGGAATAAAATAACAATTAATAATATAATATTTGATTTAAAAACTATTTTGTGTCAATTTTGACACTATTTGATATATGATTTTTGTGAAAGTCATAACAGAATTATATGTTCGAACCAAGTTTATTAAATCAACAATAATATATCATAGTAACCTATAAAATTATTGTAATTCATAAAAAGTCTCAAATTACATTTATTTTGGTGTTTATAACATCAATTATGTCAATATTTCATTAATAAGATAATTACTGCATCATCATTGTGTCATAAATAAATTAAATTATTTAATGTCTAAAAATTACAAATAAAATACCATTATGTAGGAAATCGTTTTAGCTTTCTAATTAATATTTATAGTAGAATTTATCTTATTTATAACCCCATATTAAAAATTATTTACTTATTAAACTTTGATTTTAACTATTTTAACCCTTCCTTAAATAAATTAATAATAAATGTCCTAATCTAATCCAAGTGGGCCTAAATGGTCATATTTTATTCATAAGGTTGTTTTTGGTCGAATTACACTTATCCAATAGAATTAGGACATGTTTTAGGGTAATAGTAATATCATATTTACCCTTAGTTACCCTATTTACTATTAACCGCGCTAAAAAAAGTAAAAAGCTACTATTAACCAAAAAATTATTTTTATCTCATTGAACCACATTTTACTTACTGATATCAACCGTGTCTATCGGATTTTCGAAATTCCATTCAAAGAAGCGGTAAAATTATGTTTTATGCAAAATTCAATTTTTAACCTACCACTTAGTGGTTTCACTATTCATCAAAAATTGAAAGTTTTCAGAAAAATACCAAAATTTCACCCTAGGCTAATTTCGATATTCTGAGTCCAAAAATGAAGTCTATTTTGAAAAATAAAATTTCTAAAATTTTAAATGGTGGTTATTACTGTTCATAACGGCTAGTTATAATAATATTTTAATAGCATATTGTTGTTTAGTGAAACTCGGTATTGCGTACTACACACGCTATCGAGGAAGGTTGCGATTGTGTGTAATGCAAGGCAAGTCAAGGATGCGTGTTGTGCAAGATCCTTTTTGTGTTGCGTACAACACAAGAAATTAGTGAAATTAAAAAGAATATTTTTCATAAAATCTTGGGCTGTTACATTCTACGCCCCTTAAAATGAATTTCGCCCTCGAAATTCGTCGGGGTTATAAATAGTTTACTATTCGAAAGTTTCTTTAATAGAAACCCACATCGTAAAAAGGAATACCAAAACTTGTCTTTAAAAACTAAAGTATGAAATGTAACGATTACCCAAATAAACTAATCACTGGGTTTCCACATAGGTGAAAATATGGATATGGAAGTAAAATCTAACCATCATGTTCTAATGGAGAGTGGTAGAGAACATGAATATGGAAAAGACAACAATCACAAATCCATAAATTTGTGACGATCTAAGTTACCATCCGATTCATCAGGTATAAGATCAATAGGACAACATTTTTGGTTTTCAAGATCATTTCCCTAAAGTTGAAAATTTGAATTAGAATAAATACTGTCTTTATTTTGGTACAATCTCACTGTTGTTCATGCCTTGAACAATTTCCACTTCATCTCTTAAATAAATGAAGTTGAATTTGTTATTCGTGAAGTGTTAGCAGATCATGTGATAGAATGATGGGTCATTCCATCTGTCTCAAACAAAAGGTTAGCAAAAATTATATACATAAGTCGATCTATAGTGAGATTAATCACATATGGTTCCTAAAATGGACTTATACTTCATATATCATACTGCTTAATATAATAAAACGAGTTTCTACTAAACAGGGACTTCCTGTAGGCCAGTGGTAGGCAATAAAGGCCAGTCGCACTTCGGTTGTGGGTTCGATTCCCACAGCCTTGTCCGAAGCGATGGGCTGTCGCCCGTCCTGCAGGTTGTCCTTTTTCTAAAACTACATTACTATAAAATCCCATCAATAATATCGAAAAAAAACTTCTATCCTTAAACAATACTCACTTATGTCCAACATAATCCATTTCAATCTTTAGGCTTATCCATAACACTGCAGTCCACTCTCATAACATAGTGAAAACGATTACCAGAGATTTAATACCATCGTTGATCCCCATATATCATAAGATATGTTTTGTTGGTCACATTCCAAACATTCAAAGTCCTTAATCATGTATTCCTTTGAATACCCATTGAACCTTAGTGAAAACATGAATGCAGTTAAAAGTTAACACTTTCCACATACCGAAATCCTCAAAATTCTATATTCTCAAACCATGATATCACTTAGTCCTTATATCAATCATGATCTCATGAATACTATTAAACATTTCATTTTCTCGTTTTCCCTTCATTATGCGCATATCATATTATTTCCAAAATATATAAATCGCTTTGAATACCACATCAATAAATATTGCAATACTCAATAATACAACATTATTTCGAAATCCCATTACATAAACACTTAATCATTCCACCACATCGTTGTCATATTCAACATTGCCAATAGTGATCGCATGTGACTTCCCTTTGTCCTTTTCCTTCAGTGGTTGCTCATGTTGATCATCACTAACCCTTGGATTAGGGCATTTATTAACATAATGCCCCATTTCCTTTCACTTGAGCATTGAAGTGTTGGTGGTGCGTTCTCTGCAGTGTTTGATTTATTCACATCATTAGAAACCCTTTTTCCATTACTTCGACACTCAGCTACTCGATGACCTTCTTTTCCACACTTAAAACATTTTCTAGTCCCTTTAAGACAATCTCCACCAAGCTTCTTTCCACACATTGTGCATAAGGAAACATTCATCTTCTTTTCACCATTATTCTGAGATTTCTCCTTGAACTCCATCTTTCGTTTTTTGTCAAAACCATGAGATGGATATGTAACACGAACTTCCATTTCTACCTTGATAGCACAACGCACAATTTCTTCATAGCTACTGAAGTCTCTTATAGCTAATGCCCTTCGAAGACTTGGTTTTAAGCCACTGAAAAATCGATCAACATTACTTTCAGGTTGGATGATAATGCCAGATGCATACCTTGCAAGTCTTGTAAAATTCGCTTCGTATATACCAACAGATTCATCATCCTTTTGCTTTAGTTCAAGAAACTCCTTCTCCATCTTTGTTCGAAGAATACGAGGGAAGTACTTATTGAAAAATAAGTTCTTGAACTCGTCCCATTCCATGGACTCAATTTCATCACTTTGCCTAGTATTCTTGATAAGATTCCACCATTGATCAGCTTCACCTTCCAAACGATATACTGCTAAGATGACATTATCATGTTCAGAACATTGAAGAACTGAAAATATCTTTTCAGTGGTACTGATCCATTGTTCAGCAACAAGTGGATCAGAAGACCCACTGAAAGAAGGAGGACGTTGCCTCATGAAGGACTCAATAGAATATTGATCCCTTCTCTGCTCATTTGGAAGTCCAGAATGATTCATAGCTTGTGTAAGTATAGCAATAAGATTTTTCACTCCATCTCCCATAAAATTTGTTTGTTCAGGAGGACTATCATTGCATTGTCCATTGCATTGATCAACACGGTTCCTACGGGTTCCAGCCATCGTCTAAAACCTAAAAAGAATAGTGTGAGAGGCAAAAATCATGCTAGGGAAAACAACATAATAAAGGGGGAGTACCTTCAATATCTAACATCTTAGGTTTAATTCTATGATCGTTAGCATAATCCTAGTATTATAACCTATACGTATACTTAACCTTAGGGACATCCCTAGACATACCTTAGAAATATCTCTACGGATCTCACTAACGTTTTCGCATCCTAGTTTCCAAAGGTTGACTAAACCTTTCCTCTGATACCAACTGTAGAGACCCGAAGCTTATCGTACATGGACATTACATTACTTTTGCGGAATACTTAGTACATAACAAAAACACACACACAAGGATCGTAATAGTTTAGTGTCTTTGGAAACTCGGAATGTAATCTTCTAATCATGGTGAAAGATCTTCAATATCTCCCATAAAGATCTTCCCTTTTTTTTACCTAAAACCTTTCTTTATATCCTGGGGAAAAGAAAACATAAAAGGGTTAGCTCAAATGTTCAGCAAGGCAAATAAAGGAACTAAAAATCATATCATATCTTTTTGAAAATCATAACCTGCAAAAGAGATCATCATATCTTAACATGGAATAAATCATAGAAGTTAGAATGAGATCCCCATAATCATAACATAAAACTTTAAACTTTGTGGCATACACACATAATCATAGAGAATCATTTCTTGTTAGTCAAGACTCATTTCCAAGACTATCTTAGTGGACAAAGTCCCTTTCTGAATCGAGTAACCCTCGTTTCAGTCCTGTTTCACTGAACCGGTATAACCTACCGTTCCAGCCCTGTCTATCTCATGAGATATAAAATCTTTACCCAATGCATTGGAGGGAGATATAGGTCCCACCCATCTTATAATGAATCCTTTCTTATGCGTGCCACATAATCATAAACCATACATCATAGCGTAACCCATGTAATAAAAATGGGATTCTTAAACAACATGACATCATAAAACAATTCATATAAGATAAAGGAATTCATAAAAATGTTTCCATCACAACAAAATAAAATCCATGTAATAATAGGGATAAAAACATAACCCTTTTATTATCTTATATGGAAAATAATTTTGATAAAATACTTGAACTCCATTCGTGAGGAAAATATCCTTTCTACTTTAAAAACATTTTTCCTTTCATAACATGTCATACGACTTTAAAATAAAAGAAGTTGATTAAAAATAAACTTGAAAACTTGTAAAGGAAGATTCTTGGAAATAATTTTTTTAAAATCCATTCATGCCGTATAAGTTAAAAAAAACATTCTTCGTACTTTTGTCGGAAAAGTCAAAAAGTACCTCGTACGAAAAACGACAAAATATTCCTTTAAAATCCATTACTAAAAACTCACCAAAGGGTAAAAATTGGATTTAAACTATTATAAGTTGATGGAAACAATATTACATATTTAGGGAACATGAATGTGGATGATAAAATACACCCCAGTAAATACTTACGAATAAACAATCTCGGATAAAAATGAGATTGTGATATTTCCCTTACCTTAGGTCCGATTTTCTTCGTATGTGTCCGAACCTCCTGTATAATGATTTAAATAATGTCATTGACTTATTACAGAATAATATTCATTGTTATGATATCATATATGGTTCACTTATGACATTATATTACCTGTTCTTTTGTAAATTCCATGTTAAAGAAGCGTTTTGGGTAAAATCGTTTCATTTATCGTAGGTGTTTTGACTTGTTGTTCTTGACATTATTATTACTTATATCATGATTTACTTACTTCCAGAATATAAAATATGATTTATATATCATATATATTCAGTATATATATATATATAATAGATAGATAAATGAAATGAAAAACGCCGTTCATGGAGACGGTAGTCCGTACGTACGCATGAACGTTGTTTTCCTTTCCTTATTGTCTTGAATGGAAGTAAGTAGATGACATACATATATATATATATATACATAAATCCCGTATCTTTATAATGTCATATATTTCATTATTATTTCTTATATATACTTTATAATCATTCTTAAATGGTTAACACGGAGAATGAATCTCATCGCGTCGTGGAGACGGTAGTCCGTACGTACGCACGAGCGATGATATCATTTCTATAAATATTGAATTCAATTGGAGTGGATTGTACAATATATCAGAATCAATATGATGTTGTAATAACTATGTATAGTTATTCTATACACCATTATACCCATCCATGTAAGGTGGGGGTGGAAAATAGATTACACCACGGCGTGGAGACGGTATTCCGTACATACGCACGCGCGGTGATTTCTTTTTCCGTAGGATGGATAGATGGTGAAATAGGGTTGTTTCATAAATATAATAACATATCAGTATATGAGTGATACTGATGTTATTACTTCATAATGAAACAACCTAAGAAGAACAAGTGGAAGAAGAAATAAATATGAAAGAATTGGTAACGGTAATTACCTCTTCTTTGAAGCGCCTCTTTGAGACCTCCTATTAGGGAACTAAAATTGGTCTTTGAGGAAGACCAGAACCTCTAGGATGTTTCTAGGGAAGTGGAGAAGAGATTTTGGCAGGGGTTGGCCTAGCTTGAGTGCTCAAATTGGTGTGAGGAGGAGGGAGAGGAGGTGTCCTTTTATAAGGGAGGAGAGGGGCACCTTAGGAATATCTCAAAATATTATTTTATATTAAAGTCAAAATCGGTTTATAATGGTTACAAAGGGTCTTATTTCGAAGCTAAATTGGGTATGGGTCGAACTCCTATCAACCAATAGGATTTAGACAAGTTTAGGGTATTATTTTATCCTTATCAATTAGATTTAACTCTAAGTTAAATAATTTAACTTTTACCGTGTCTTTTTGTTTTCTTTCACTATATGGTTAATACACTTACTATAACATGCCAAAAGAATCCCAAATTGTTTATTATTAATATATATATCCTTATCTAAGTCATTTGGCCGAACCTTATATTTTTAGGAATAAAATAACAATTAATAATATAATATTTTATTTAAAAACTATTTTGTGTCAATTTTGACACTATTTGATATATGATTTTTGTGAAAGTCATAACGGAATTATATATTCAAACCAATTTTATTAAATCAACACTAATATATCATAGTAACCTATAAAATTAGTGTAATTCATAAAAAGTCTCAAATTACATTTATTTTGGTGTTTATAACATCAATTATGTCAATATTTCATTAATAAGATAATTACTGCATCATCATTGTGTCATAAATAAATTAAATTATTTAATGTCTAAAAATTACAAATAAAATACCATTATGTAGGAAATCGTTTTAGCTTTCTAATTAATATTTATACTAGAATTTATCTTATTTATAACCCCATATTAAAAATTATTTACTTATTAAACTTTGATTTTAACTATTTTAACCCTTCCTTAAATAAATTAATAATAAATGTCCTAATCTAATCCAAGTGGGCCTAAATGGTCATATTTTATTCATAAGGTTGTTTTTGGTCGAATTACACTTATCCAATAGAATTAGGACATGTTTTAGGGTAATAGTAATATCATATTTACCCTTAGTTACCCTATTTACTATTAACCACGGTAAAAAAAGTAAAAAGTTACTATTCACTAAAAAATTATTTTTATCTCATTGAACCACATTTTACTTACTGATATCAACCGTGTCTGTCGGATTTTCGAAATTCCATTCACAGAAGCGGTAAAATTAAGTTTTATGCAAAATTCAGTTTTTAACCTACCACTTAGTGGTTTCACTATTCATCAAAAATTGAAAGTTTTCAGAAAAATACAAAAATTTCACCCTAGGATAATTTCGATATTCTGAGTCCAAAAATGAAGTCCATTTTGAAAAATAAAATTTCTAAAATTTTAAAAGGTGGTTATTAATGTTCATAACGGCTAGTTATAATAATATTTTAATAGCATATTGTTGTTTAGTGAAACTCGGTATTGCGTACTACACACGCTATCGAGGAAGGTTGCGATTGTGTGTAATGCAAGGCAAGTCAAGGATGCGTGTTGTGCAAGCTCCTTTTTGTGTTGCGTACAACACAAGACATTAGTGAAATTAAAAAGAATATTTTTCATAAAATCTTGGGCTGTTACAGTGGTTGTTGTGGATGATATATTTTGGTTTATAAGGATTTTTGGACCTTATGATATATAAATGGAAATCCAAAACATTCAATCATTTGATCTTTTTTAAACATTTTAATGAGAAAAAATTAATAATTAATATGATTTTTTTGGGAAATTAGTTATCCTAAGCTGGTAAAACTGAGAATCAAACTAAAACCCAACCATAGTAGCTGGTAGTTGAGTATCTTTTGTCTCCTTATGGCCACAATAACCACGTCTACAAAAATTACATAGTTTATGGGGTAAAAAATGAAATTTGATCATTTATATAGGAAGTCTATGCATCTATCATAGTTTTGAAATTGAACTATTTTGAATTGATGAAATATATTTTGAGGCATGTTTATGGTATTGTAGTATCTTGCCAACATGAAATTATCCTTTACAAAACTCTGAAAGAGGAGATGACCATGAACATGAGGTGGTGCACCTTATTCCATCTATGATTCCTCTCATTGTTCCACCTATTTATCCTATTATTTTTCCTAATAAGGGAAAATTGTTTAACACCCCGATATTTTGAGAAATATTGTTTTTCGAATTAATTTATCTTTTCAATATTTTTATTTTCATATAAATCTAATAATAGATATATATATATATATATATATATATGAAAAAACTAATTCAAAAATTTCTTTCACATACAATATGAACTTGTCTTGTGCTACACGCAATACCAACTTGTCTTGCACTACAAGCAATACCGACTTGGCATATGATGTTTGCAACACAAAGTTCCTTTAAATAAAAACTGAATATATATATATATATAATTAATTAAATAAGTTAATTAAAACCAAACCATTAAAAATAGTTATAGGAATATTAATAATTACTTTACAAATATTTTTTATAATTTTTTTGTATGAATAAATATTGTTGATAATAAAAGATGATATTTTTTAGTAATGTAATATTATAATAAAAATATTATTTTCTTGAATGTACGGATTTTTATAATAAATTTAATTTCTGAAACATTTAAAATTTTAATTTGATAAAATAAACTTTTTTTAATTCAAAACAAAAAAAATTTCCTTGGCTAATTTTTTATATTTTTATGAGAAACTTCATTTTTTGATAAATAGTAAACAATACTACTTTTTAGTTTAAAACAACCAATTTGTATAATTAATTAATAATTATAAATGATATTTTTTGAAGTTAAAATTAGATAATTATTAAAAATATTAATATAATTAAATTCATTTGAATCAATTTTACATTGAAACCGAATATTAAATCTTCTAAAATTGTTGAAAATTTTCCTACTTTAAAACCACTTTATTTTGTCTCGACATTAGGATTAACACTAATCGTAATTTTTCCACTTCTATGAATTGATTATAAAAAATAAAAAATACACCGTTATATTCAGACTAATATTTAGATTTTAATAAGACCATGTTAATTTTTTACCAAAATTATTCGTATATGTTATTTAAATTATTAACGGCAGTTAAGACCAATTTATGCATAATTTGGGACTAAACCCTAAAATTAAGGTCCCAAATACCAATAAATTATCCAACACCCATTTTATTTACATATTTCATCCATAAACCATCCATTATTGAGTTAATATGGTTTTATGGCTTTTTTAGGTAAGAACATGTACACACAGAACTTGTTTCTAAAAAATCCATGTGAGTCCTTTTCCTTCTCTATAAAAGGCCTCCACATAAACCCATTCCTCACACCTCTCAAACCTTTTATATTTTCCCATGATCTTCCCATGTAAAACCCAACAATCCTCCTGTAGACATTGTAGCCTACCTTTTGGAATAAATAATCTCAAGGAATCCTTTTGGCAGAAACTGAAAAGAGTTTCCCGATTTAGAGGTAACATCTTCTCTCATGCTCATTTCATTTTTTAGATTCTATACCCACTACACTCTATTTATTCCAATATCCTGTGAAAGAAAATTATCTAATATACTCTGGGAATTTTTTATGAAAATTGACTTAACAACACTTACACACACCTCCATCTAATTGATGTTGAACATAGTATTTATGTGTATAATGAACAAAATCCTCACGAAATGATGATTGTTTATTTCTCATTTTACACTAATCATAGTGGCCAGTTTTATGGAAAATTTGTTTATATATTTTATATATTATATTTAAAATGTATTTAAGCTTATTTATTCCTTTTACAAAACACGTCTCTTTACTTTCCATTTGGTGTTAATATGGTAATCTCTTTTGAGGATGTGTGGACTACCTCCCCCTCAAAGCGATGTGATTGGTTCACACACCACATGGAATGTATTAGGGATGGGTTTAATGAAATTATATGATAAATATGAAATATTAATTATAACGAAATAATGATATATATAAATACATATATACATACATATATATATATATACATATATATATACATATTCCATTTATATACTTTCTTTCAATACAACAATCAAAACGGAAACAACGTTCATGTGTACGTACGACTTAACATCTCCAAGAATGGTGTATTCTATTTTGTAAATATTTTAGTATATAAACTATTTTAATATAAATATACTAGATATACATAATATTTATATCATGATTTAAATTCTGAAACCAATATATATGTATAAGGACCAAAGATGTAACCAATTAATACCCATCCGAAGAATAAAGAAAATTTTACCAAAAGTGAAACCTTAACATAAGATCATTAACAAGCAGGTAATATAAGGTTATAAAAAATGGTAATAAATATGAGAATTTTATTATTTAAAATATTAATAATAAACTTATATTTATTATATAATATTCTCATATGAGTACGAAGATGGTCAAGACACAAGGTAAGAGGATTTCATCTCACTTTTAATTTCTTTGAGATACATGTCATGTTCAACACCCTTTACTTTTTTTTTGGTTTATGTACTGAAAGTGATTTAATTATATGTATATTATAAATAACTTTATAGGTATTTACCTTTATATTTTATTATTATTCTTTCAAGTGGTTTATGTTTCAAAATTTTCCAAATTGTTAAAACCGTTTTTCTCAATTTTACTTATTTGAGACTCATGGTTTGTTATGCACCTTAACTCTTTATTAAATGTGTATATACATCAATTTTACATGTTATATAGTGAATATAAATACTCTATGGATTTTATAATCTTCATGTAATTTCATTTCTTACACAGAGTGTACAATCTCAAGTTACCATTTTATAAGAGTTTTTTTGGGACAGTCTCAACGTTCATCGAGAATGTTTATGTTTATGTTAATTTTAATGAAATATTATGATTAAAATCTCAATTATATTAATGAATTTTTTCTAATCTAGTTATCCATTATATATTCTTATGTTGGTAAAAGTTTTCTACTTATTATTTTAAAATATAGTAAACAACATATTTTTATAAAATCCCAACATTACCCACCCTTCTGTCGAAAATTTATGTTTTCCAAAATGTTTTTCAAAGATTATTATACCATAATCCTATAAGGGTTTAAAAACATTTTTACCCATTTATTATTTTTAAAATCTCTTCAAGGGAATATTTTCATCACTTTCCAAACAAAGCATTGCTTTTATACTTTTTTCTGTGCAAAATGAATGTTCTTTTGTAATTCGTACCACATGTACAGATTTACCCACCAACATTACTTTGAAAGATATATTTAATATTTTAGAAGGACAATATTTAAGAAAATTTTTCAAAAATTATTTTCAATGAAAACAGGGTGTCAAAGTGGTTTCATGCCTTCTTTATACATTTTTAAGTTATTTTCTCATAAAATGGGTATTAAATGGTTTTATGCATTGACAAGAATTTTTCAAAGAAAGAATGGTTTTTTTCATCAATTTTTTTGAAAGATATTTGTAAACTGTTTTCCATTTAAGACGACATTGGTGGATATAAATTATTTCATTTTTTTGAAAATTCTCAATATTTTCGATTCATATCCTTTCTATGAATGGGTTACTCTTAATTTTATGGTCTTTATGAAACCTTTTTCTCTTTCATGTGTTATATGTTTTTGAAATCCATTTCTCATTCACTATTTATTCTTTGATGAAATTGTTATGAAAACTATTTGTTTTCCATAGGTTATGATGTGATGAAATATCAATGATACCCATTTCATTTTATTGTTTATGATTCGATGTTTACAAGACCTATATATTCTAATGGGCCATGATATGATGAATTATTTATTATATTTTGGCACACATGTGAATGATTTTACTATAAGATGGTTGGAACCTATATATCCCTCAAATAAATTGTGAAATGATAATTTTATATAAGCACAAAGGGTAAATTGGTTGTATCCCAAGACTGAAAATAAAGAGGGTGTATTGGTTGTATCCCAAGCCCAAAAATAAATAGGGCGTACAAGTTGTATCCCAAGACAAAATGAAAGAGGGTACATGGATAATATCCCAAGCCCAAAAACAAGAAGGTACTTGGTTTGTAGCCCAAGCCAAAAGGAAAGCAGGTACATGGGTTATAGTCCAAGCCTGAAAACAAGAAGGTATATGGGTTATAGCCCAAGAAAAGAGGAATGTGGGTTCAAGGGTTTGTAGCCCAAGCCTGAATTAGGTACACATGTCATAGACCAACACAAACATGTTATAAAGGTATTGGTAGGTATCCCTGTCATAGATGTTTCTATTCTTATATGTATGCCACACATCCTATGTCTTAGACCTTAGTTATGATTTCATGGATCATGATGTTTACTTCCTTCTGATTCAGGTCATCTGAACTACCAAGATTTATCCCATAACTCATTTTTATGATCTTTGATATCAATGGTATTATCTCCTAATGTTATAATTGTGTTACTACACTTCTATGTTCATGTTAATGCTTACATGTCTCCATTTTTTACCCTTATAGAGCATCTGATATCACCCATTATATTTTTTCTCATGGTTATGAAGATAGGTTTTAGGTAGACGTACTAAATGTGGAGATTTTTATGGGAGATTTTGAAGATCTCTCACCTGGATAGAAGATTATATTTCCTTGTTTTATAAGACACTAAACTATTACAGTACTCTAGACAATATTTTTGTAAAGTACTGAATATTCATATAAAATGATTTAATATCCATGTATGTTAAGCCTGAGTCACTATATTTGTTATCAAAGGAATGGTTTATCCAAACTTTGAATACTAGGCTGAGAAAACCATAGTGAGATCCCTAGGTTTATTTATTAGGATATGTCTAGGTATTTATTTAAGGATAAGTGTAAGGTTGAGTTAATGTTTGGGAAAATGTCCTGGAATATTATTGAAAGATAGAATAAGTGGTTTCCTAGAATCACATCCCTTTCTAGATACAATAATTTGATGTGGCTCAAGAATATATGTAGAATATTGTAACAACTCCGACAAAATGTTTTGGGATTGACTTTGGGTAATCTAGTACACTAAAATGGACCTTGCAACACACCTAGTTTAACAATGTTGAGGGATATTCATTAGAAATTCACAAACTCTTCAAGAACCATTATGAAGGATTTAATTATAATTTTTCTCTATGTGACCTAGTATGAATATATGGTGTCATAGATTAAGGATGGTGTCATGATTTAGATATGCTATACGTAATTATTTTCTTAGCTATGCGGTTTTCTTTTATATTATGCAATGATCCCATTATGATTTTGGTTTTTGTCAATGGTGGGAACCTGAAATAATTGGTTTAATGTTGAATGTGATGGAATGTTTTCTGATGAGCAGTCAGGTGGGTAGATCATTAGATTTAAAGATTTCATAACCAAGCCTAATCAGTTTTCACGGAACATGGTTAACAATGTTTAGTTCAATTAACTAACAGAATCACCAAGTAAGACAAAGAATGAGTTCACTGAGAGTTTGGGTAATGGATAAAAATAAGGAAAGAAGATTCAGTTTCCTTTATGTTAAGAATGTGGAAAGAATCACCTATTTGAATGTATTATAGGAATAAGAAGGTGTTTTGACTATGGGAAAGGAGGACACATAGAAAGTGACTGGAAAAAGAAAAATAAAAGGTTCATTTAATTAAATCGATATGAATTTTTCATCCCTATGTCATCTTGTAATGTTAACTATTTTAACTATGGGAATGACGGTCATTATGGAACCCAATGTTTCAAGAGTAAAGTTCCTGAAGAGAATAAGAAAGGTGGTGTGAGTAATGGTTACACTGTAGATAATGATGAGACTACGGATGGAATGTGGAAGGAAAGAGGTATTATTGTTAATGGACTAAGGATGAAGTAATCGAGGTATTTATGTATTTGGATTCAAATGTTAGGAATGTAGAAATATAGAAGGATTGTTCTAATTATGTTTTTTTCTTAGCATTTTAATATTGATGTGGAATTTTATCTATGGGCTAGTGAAGTGATTTATTGAGAAGATGATATTTTTACTAAGGGAAGGAAACCATTAATATATTCTTTATGATAAGATAATGTTGTATGGATAATAAAATGTTTGATAGGAAAAAGTAAAATAGATAGTATTGATTACCTTGTAACTATTTAAGGAATCATTTATAGGTATTTTATTCTACCACTAATGAAATTTAGAAATTTTTTTTATTTAAGGATTAAATCCAATATAATATAGAATGAGTAAGAATTCATGTTTTTGAGAAGGATTTATGGTAATTCAATATGGTAAATTGTTTAAGGAGAATATATAATGAAGGTATTAACATGTTTGGAAGGAGACAACCAAGAAGTACATTGTGTTATATAGGGGGAATCAAGGTTAATTTGAATTCATGACTCTCTTTCTAAAGATATGTATTTTCACCGTTGAGAAGGGTTATATGGATAATTGTTAGTGAAATGATTAATCCATGCTTTGGAAAATTAATTTTTCACTGATTTTTTCTCGAAAACATTTGTTAAAAGGATAATTTATGATTAAACTTATTTCAAGGATGTCCATATTATTTATTATAGTAGTGCAATTTTTAAAAAATGATATCATGTATGTTGGGTGACGACCAATCAATTCCGACAAGGCCGCAGGTCTTGAACCCATGACCGAAAAAAGATAAGGGTTCAATGCCTACCATTGTCCTACATGATGTCCTTATAAATGTATATTTATTTATAACGAATATATATTTATGATGAACTATTAGTGTTAATTTTTATATTTATATATTAATGCAAGTTTTGTTTTTAGAGAAAATTAATAAGACTTTTTATTATTTATAGGCCTTAAGATATGTTAACATAATATTTTAGTACTTTATTAATAAAAGTTAATTTATAGAAATTCATAAGATGAGGTAATCGATGTATTTGAAAATTTTCAATTAAAAAACCAAGAATGGATATTTTATATATAAATTTATAAATAATTACTCAATGTTGTGAAAGTGATAAAAAAACAATTGTTGTCATAATACCTAAATTTTTGATGAGATGATGGCCTTTTAAATCATCACAAATTTATGACTTTAAGGTCTTGAAATATCATTTGGTCATATACTAGATTTTAATTGATGACCTAAATCAATCCCTATCAATATTTACACTTTTCCTCCATGTCCAATCTTCACTCCCAACCAATGTTCTCTTATGTAGAAGACCAATTATCTGTTATTTTTTAACCATTATGGTTCCAAATTTACCTTTTTTATAGGTAGTTTTAGTATCCATTTTAATTATGTGGGGTTTTAATAATTAATATTTCAATTAGAAGACATTTAATAATGTAGAAAAATTTTAGTGGAGAAATTCATTTTAAGGTGGTTGAATATAACACCCTAAGATTTTGAGAATTTTTTGATTTTGAATTAATTTATCATATCATTATTTTTCATTCCACATAAAATTAGAAATAGTTAATTATATATATATATATATATATATATATATATTAAAACAATAAGTAAAAAATTCCACCCAAACATAATACCAACTTGGCTTGTACTACCCGCAATACCGACTTGGCTTACACTATAAGAAACACCGACTTGGCATATGATGCACACAACACTGAGTTTCTATGAAATGTTAGTATATATATAATAAATGAAATATGATAATTATAACATAAAAATTAAACATCATTATAGGAATAATATTAATTAATTTCCAAATATTTTTCATTATTTTTTCATCTAAATAAAATATATTGATAATGAAAGATGTGAGTTATTGGTAAAGTCCTTTTATGTTAAAAATAACATTTTCTTGAATAGAACTATTATAATAATAAAATTTATTTTAGAAAAATATTGAAATTAAATATTATAAAATTATATTTATTTTTGAATTCATAATTTCAAATTTATCCTAGGGTTATTTTTTTGGGATTTTTCTCAGAAACATCATTTTTTGATGAATAGTGAAAATAATGCGTTTAGTTAAAAACTGAATTTTTGACTAATTTTTTATTAATTATAAATGATATTTATTGAAGGTTGTAATAGGTAAATATTACATCTATTTATACAATTTAATTAATTATAATCAATTTTACTTTGAAACAGAATATAAAATCTTAACAAACTTTTGAACTTTTTCTGACGTTAAAACCTCTTTATTTAATCTCGTCTGTGAGATTTTCACTAATAATAATTTTTGCACTTCAATGAATTTAATTTCAGAAATTGGATATAAACAATTTTATTCAGTTTAATATTTATATTCTAGTATGAACACATTAATTTATCACCCAAATGATTTTTATAATAGATTAAAATAAATAATAGTAGTTAAGACCAAATTAAGCACAATGAGGGACTAAACCATAATATTAAGGTCTCAAATGACCAATAAAATTGTCCAAAACCCATTTTATGTAGATAGTTCATCCATAAAACATCCATTATTGTGTTTTTCAAGTTTTTAGGAATTGTTTTTTGGGAAGAACTTGTTCACACCTAACTTGTTTCTAAAAATTCAAAGTGAGTCATTTTTCTTCCAAATAAAAGGCCACCACCTATACACATTACTAAAACCTCTCAAAACATATTTGATGTTTCAACATATTACCAATTAGGTTAATTTTTTCCCCTTAGACCTTCAATCCTCCCTCTGGGTAGAAATATTCTCAAGTAATCCTTTTGGCACAAACCCAAAGGAGTTACCTGATTTAGAGGTAACGTATTCTCTCAAACTCCTTTCATTTATTTTCTTTCTCCACCCACAGCAGTCTATTTATTAAATTATTGTGTTAAAAAACTAGTTTCCAAAATTTACTAGGATATTTTTATGAATATTTTTTAACCTAAACATACACACACCTTCATAAATGGATGTGGAATATACTATTTCTGTGTATAGAGAACTACTACCTTATGAAATGATGATTGCTCATTTCTCCTTTACCACCAATCATGGTAACCATTATGACAGGAATAATATTTATATATATCATATATTATATTTAATAGGTGTTTAATTTTTTTATTTCTTTTACAACACACATTCCTTTACATTCCATTTAGTGTTAATATGACAATCTCGATTGAGGAAGTGTGGACTACCACCCCCTCAAAGTGATGTGAGTCATTCACACTCCACATGGAATTTATTAGCGAAGGTATTAATGAAAATATATGATATATATGAAAAAATAATTATACTATAATAATTATATAATATATATATACATACATATATATATATATATATGTCATATAAGTACTTTCTATCAATATAATAATGAAAACAGAAATAACATTAATGTGTATGTATAACTTTCCATCTCCATAAATGATATATTCCATTTATTAATTAATTATGATATAAATATTTATAATATTAATATAATTGGTATACATGATATTTATATCAGGATTTACATTCATTAATTATTAAATAAATATAAGGGCCAACAATGTAACCAATTAATACATATGCGAAGAACAAAGTAAATTTCAACCAATGTGAATCCTTAACATAGGATCATTAAAAAGCAGGTAATATATGGTTATAATGAATCCTTATATGGTAATATAAATAAGAATAATATTATTTAAATGATTTATAATAAGATTATATTTATTATATAGTAATCTTGAACGAGTATGGGGAGTGTCAAGACTAAAGTTAAGTGGATTTCATCTCACCTTTAATTTCCAGGATATTCATGTTACGTTCACCACCCTTTCCTTTTGCGTAGGGTATGTACGTACCATGATTCCATTATATGTATATAATACATAAATTTATGTGTATTCACATGCCCATTTTATGAATCTTTCTTCATGGGGTTTATGTTTCAAAAGATACCAAATTGGTAAAATAGTTTTGTCTCAATTTCCTTCTTTGATAGTCATCTTTTGGTATGCACCTAAACTCTTACATGAATGTATATATAAATCCTTTTTACAGGTTATATAATTACTCTCAATAATTTCATGATATTTTAATATTGATGTAATTTCATTTCTTACATGGAGTGTACAATCTCAAGTTACAATGTTATAATAGTTTATTGGGAAAATCTCACTGCTTTATGAGATTGTTTATGTTTATGATTCATTTGATAAATTCTTATAATCCATATCTCAACGAAATTCATTAATTATATTCTCCTATAGTTATCCATGACATAATCATGTTTTTATACCATTTTTTTAATCTTTAACCCAAAAGATAGTTTATAATGTGTTTTTAAGAAATCCCGACATTACCTTCCATTTAGTTGGAAATCAATATTTTATAAATTTTTTTCCAAGAATATTATACCATTATTCTATATGGTTTTAAATAAATTTTTACCCATTTTTTCATCTACAAATCTCTTGAAAGTAATCTTATTTTCACTATCTAAACATATCATTCCTTTTAAACTTTTTATTGTGAAAAATTAATGTTCTTTTTAAGTCATACGATATGTATGGATTTAAGCACCATTACTCCTTTGATGATTAATTTTCCTTTTTTAAAAGGCTAATCAATAAGAAATTTTATTAAAAGTTATCTTCAAGTAAGAATGATTTCAAAATTGGCTCAAGTATTATTTATATATTTTCATGGAATTTTTTGAGAAAATTATTTTAAATGGTTTTATATATTAATAAGCCTTTCTCAAAGAATAATGGAGATATTCATCAAGAATATTTTTTGAAAGATATTTTAAAACAATTTTATATCTAAGATTGAATTCATGGTTATTGATCATGAATGTTTTTTGGAAATTCTCAATAGATTCCATTCATTTCCTTTCTGTGAATGTGTTATTATTAATTTCATGGCCGTTATTAAACCGACTTCTCTTTCAAATGTTATATGTTTATGAAATCTACTTCTCTTTCATGGGTTATGAATTGATGAAATGGTTATAACAAAAGTCTTTTTCGTAGGTTATGATGTGATGAAATGTAAATAATACCCTTTTAATTTTATGGGTTTTAATTATATGCTTATAATACCTATATCTTTTTATGGGTGATGTTATGATGAATGATTTATTATCTTGTGGAACACATGTAAATGATTTTTCTATGAGATTGTTGGGACCTATATCTCCCTCCAATTAATTGGTAATGATATGTTTTATATGAGCTCAATAGGTACACAGGTTCTAGCCCAATTCTGAAAAGGAAGCGGTTTTATTTGTTGTAGATCAATCTTGAAAACAAAGTGGGTGTATGGGTTGTACACAAATCCTAAATGAAAGTGGGTACACTGGTAGTAGCCAGCAACATGAAAATTTGAAGGTACATGGGTTGTAACCCAAGCCTATAATAAATAAGGTATATGGATTTTATCCCATGCGTGAAAAGAAGAAGGTACATGTATTGTTTCCCAAGAAAAAAAAAGTGGGTACAAAGGTTTCTATCCCATTCCCAATGTAGGTATACATGTTATTGAACAAGCCTGACATGTTATAAAGGTCTTTGTCGGTATCCCCAACATAAATGTTTATATTCTTATATGCATTCCACAAATCCTATGTCTTATTCCTTAGTTATGATTTTATGGATCATGATGTTTATTTCTTTGTGATTCATGTCTTATGATCTACCAATATTTATCCCATAACTTATGTTTATGACCATTGATACGCGGGGTATGATATCCTAATGTTACAATCCTGTTATCATAATACTATGTTCATGTTTCTACTAACATGTCTCCCTTGTTTACCCATAAAGATCATTTGAGCTCACCCATTTCTTAGGTTTCTTTTTTCTAGGTTATGAGTAATGGTTTTAGGAAAAAGTGCTAAACGTGGAGATATTTATGGGAGATGTTGAAGATCTTTCTCCTGGAAAATAGATTTTGTTTCTACATTTCCAAAGAAACTACACTATTACAGTTCTCTAGAATGCATTTTTTAATGTAATGAATATTAGTCTAAAAAGATATATTATCCATGTATGTTACCTAGTTCTGTTTGGTATTTATATATATGTTGAAAATTATGTAGGATGTTGTAAAAAATTCCTCATTTTTGGATGTGTTGACTTAGGATTTCCAGTAGCAACATCCTCCCACATTTTTATGGGATAGAAGACTATACACTGTTTATTCATGGTTCAAATATATCCTTTCTATATTTCAGCATCTAGAGATGACCCTAGAGCTGAGGGTTCAATCATGATGAATATATATGGTGTTGATTATTTTAAGTGGTGGTGTGATGTAATTACCTAGGTTGATAAACATCGTGGTATAGTCTAGGCGTAATTTCAAACAACTATATGTGACTATTTATTTCTCTAGAATATGAGGTCCGATAAAGATAGAGAATTAATTAATTTTTAGTGGGGGATATTGTCTATTATGTAATAATCTGATAGTTTCACTGATCTGTAGTGGTTCACTCATACACTTAAAATTCATTATCTTTTGAAAACAATAACATTTGATGTTGGGCTAGTATACACTATCTATTCAGTGGTAAATGTATTCTATTTTAATAATATTTCTGAAATAGTCAACCAGGCCCTTATTACGTACTGTTATTTGAAGGAAGATGACAGTGTGCGTTAGGATGGTTCAACAAATTTATCTATTTGTACGTCTTCTTTTGGGAAGAAGATACATTTTTATATTACTTGTGGGTGTAGTAAAAGTTAGCCTTTTCATGCCTATAGCATTCAAATATGTCACAAGTGCAAGAATTCAGCACACACAATACCACAATTATTAATTTTTTTTTGGAATATAGGGGTTTCAAATTGATTGGGAATATCTAGTACATTTGCATGACCATTCCATTTGTTTATGCAGAGTGGGGATCTACTCCTACCCCACATTCCGGAGCAGGGCCAGTATGATCACCGCATGAAGGTATTTGTAAAACCACATGCCATTCAGGATGATGTGGTAGTCTAGAAAGAGGTATAAAAACTCATGATACCGAGTTCCAGAAGAGAGAACATTCTCAGGGTGTTAATAAAGTAAATAAATGTTGTGGTATAAGATATTTACATGCAGTCCAGCCATTGTCAGATGGGGAGACAGCAAGACATCCTACTGGATGAGGTACTATTCAAGTAGACTCTACTTTAGTGTCTTATTTATATAACACATTCAAAAAACAATCTTTTATATATGAGGAAACCATTGGATGAATGAGACTTAATATTGAGAACTTAAATGGTGTTAAGATTATATATTCCCAGTTATGTATCCGATAAGAGAGAGCTATCAATTTTATGTACTGTCCCATTCTGATAGGAAAATACCTCATAAAATGGAATCTTTTTTTCTATACCATGATGCATTTTGATGTAATAATCATGATAAACTAGTTAACTCACAATTGATCTAATATTTATTTTTAAAATTGGAGGGTGATGTTTACATCACCCGAGGGAGGTAAACATGTTCATAAGGGGGAATGGGATGTATGAGATACATGATCAAGAACCGGGCAGCAGAGGCTGGGTACTATGATAAATCAAATCACTAGTAATTTTTTAGATGATATTGGGTTTTTAACAATTGTTTTTCTTATGTAGTGGTGTGTATTTAAGATTCCTTTTTTGAAAAAAAAAATTTATACCTTCAGCGCGATATGTAGAATTTACAATTGATCTTCTTCCAAGAGTAGTACTGGTGACCATTCCTGTTCATATAATGGAAACTATGGAGATACAAGAGCTCAAGAATAAATTGGCTTATCTGGATGATAATGTCTTCCTATGCCCCAATACTTCTCATTGAGGTTCACCTTTACTTTTTTCTAAGAAAGAAGATTAAACACCGAGGATTTTCATGGATTAATATGGATTTATTCTACTTACCATAACTAATAAATATCTACTATATCAAATAAATGACCAATTTGATCAGATATAAGAAGAAATTGTGTTTTAAAAGATATATTTGAGGTCAGGAAATCATTAGTTGATTTTTAGGTCTTCATTCATAGCTCATACATATTTCAGGAGTAGTTGCGGTCTATAAGAGTACCTGGTTGTTCTGTTTTGACTCACTAACTCCCCTATAGATTTCCTGGATCTTATTAACATGATTTTACACCCATTATTCGATTCAATCATTATAACGACCCACACATTACATACATGGTTAATACTTCAAAATTGAAGCATACTTATTACAACATATAACAAAACCATGAAAGGACTGTATATGTATAGTGTCTTTAGAAATTGGGAAACATAAACAACTGGTTCATAAAGCATCTACACTGTCTCCCATTTATTTCATCATATCTATAGTCCCTTTTGGAATATCATACTTAATAACCTTCATCCTGACCTGGGGAAAGAAATCATACAAAAGGGTGAGCTCAAATGCTCAGTAAGGGTAAACAAAATAAATATCAATCACATCATATTCATAAGTACATAACATTTTTGAAATCTTAACCTGCAAAAGAGATCATAATTTCATAACATGGGATAAATCATGGTAGTGAAATGTAATCCTAATAATCATAACTTAAAACATGAAACTTTGTGGCATACACACATAATCATAGAGAATCATTTCTTATTAGTCAAGACTCATTTCCAAGACTATCTTAGTGGACAAAGGCCATTTCTGAACCGAGTTCACTCCTCTTTTCAATCCTGTTTCACTGAACCGGTTTAACCTGCTGTTCCAGCCATTTCTATCTCATGAGATATAAAATCTTTACCCAATGCATTTGAGGGAGATATAGGTCCCACTCATCTCATAATGAAATCATTCTTACGTGTGACACTAAATAAACTTAAAACATTCATCATAACCCAAAGAATAAAATGGGTTTCATAAACATCATCCCATCATCACATAATCCATATAAAACAAATGGATATTTCATCATAAGAAAAGTGAAACCATGTAAATCATAGAGACATTATACATTAAACATACACATATGAAGTAATGTCATCTTATATGGAAAATGGTTTGATAAAACACTTGAAATGAATTCTTGAGGAAAATATCCTTTATTCATCAAAATCATTTTCGTTTCACAAAATTCCATGCGATTTTAAATGAAAAGTATTTTGTTGAAAATAGTCATGAAATATTTTGGAGGAAGCTTCATGAAAACAAGGCTTTATAAAACCGTAAAAATCCATTCACGTCGTATAAGTTAAAAATAACATTCTCCTCGTACTTTTATCAGAAAAGTCAAAAAGTACCTCGTATGGTAAAAAAAATAACGATTCCTTACACACCATGTAGTAAAAGTAAAAAATGGTTAAAATTACTTTAAACATACATGAAACCATTTTTAGGAAACATGGACATGGATGATAACAATAACCCAAGTAAATACTTACGTATAAGCAATCTCGGATAATAAAATGAGATTTTCAAAATTATCCCTTACCTTAGGTATGATTTGCTTCGTAAGTGTCCAAAACTCTTGTATAATGATTTAAATAATGTTATTGACTTATTCCAGAATCATACTTATTATTATGATATCATATATGGTCATACTTTTAGCTTCTTATTAATAATATTTCATTACTACTTGTTATTCGGGAGTTTATTAATTTTTGTTCTTATGAGTGTTTTGTCGAATAAATTCTTATTCTTCTCTTTAGGTTATAGATACCTCAATTCCAGAATGGTATTAGTGTACTATATATCATATTTATTCATTCAATTCATTTATATAATCAATATTCAATGACGATCATATAGAACGAGTCACATCACATTGTGGAGACGGTAGGACGTACGTACGCACGAGCGATGATATCGTTCCCATGATCGTGGAATTGTATTGAAGTGTATGTATACTATTTATGAATAAATATCACTTTAAAATAATCATATATAGTTATTCTTTACACCATTATACCCATCCATGTAAGGTGGTGGTGGAAAACAGATTACACCACGGCGTGGAGATGGTATTCCGTACGTACGCACGCGCGGTGATTTCATTTTCCATAGGATGGATAAGAGGTGAAATAGGGTTGTTTCATATTTATAATAACATATCAGTATATGAGGTATACTGATGTTATTACCTCATAATGAAATAACTAAAGAAGAGGGAGTAGAAGAAGAATGGAATTTGAAGAAATCGGTAGAAGGTATTACCTCTATCTCGAAGTGCCTCCTTTAAACTTTTTCTTAAGGCACTAAAGTTCATCTTTTGATAATACCAGTACCTATAGTAGGTTTCTAAGGGAGTGGGGATGTGAAATGGGCAGGGGTTGACCGACCTTGAAGGCTCAAATTGGTGTGAGGAAGAGAGGGAGGAGGTTCCCTTTTATAAGGGACGAGAGGGGCACTTTTGGAAAGTGTGGAAACATTATTTTATTATAAACTTATCTTCGGTTTCAAAAGGTCCAAAAATCATTAAATATGAAGATAAGATGACTAATGGTCGAAATAAAATCATCCAATCAGAATTGGACATGATTTGGAAAATATTTTAATCATTATATTCTTATTTATTTAAATCATTTATTAATGAAGTAAATACTTCATCATTATTGTGTCATAAATAATTTAATTTATTTGGTGTCTAAAAATTATAAAAAATATATAATTATGTAGGAAATATTTTTAGATTTCCAATTAATATTTATAGTCCAAAATATAATTTATATAACCCTTTATAAAAATTAATTACTAAAAGATTTTTGTTAATGTCAATTTTGTCTTTACATTAAATTAATTAATCCAAATTGTCATTGTCACTACCAAGTGGATCAATGGGGTCCAAAAATCGACCCAAGGATGCCCATGGTCGGCCAATACTCATCCAATAAGGTTAGTACAAGTGTCAAGGTAATTTTGAATTTTTATAATATTCTTTTAAACTTGAATTACCCTATTTACCTTTAACCGTAGTAAATAAAAATTGCCGTAGTTACTATTCATAATATCAAAAAAATTAAAGTAACCTATTAACATAATTTGGACCCACTGATTCCAAATATGGAATCCATTTTTCAAAATTTAAAACATAGATGTTCCAGTAATTAATTTAAAATTAATCCCGTTGTTAAGAAAAAGAGTTTTAAAAGTTAAAACATTGCCAAAGATTGAAATGTTTTTACCTATGAATTCAATGTAAAATTAATACTAATGATATAAACTATATTAAATTGTAAAAATATATTCTATTTATACTTTAGAAACATTCAATATTATAATTTAACCATATAAAGTATTGCCATGAAACAGGTTGTTTTTAATTAAAATATAGCGTGTTTTTACTATTAATTAAAATATGAAAGTTATCAGAATAATATGAAAAATTTATCCAAAGTAAATTTTTATATCTTGATTATAAAGAAGAATTTTATTTTGTCAAATTGAAATTATAAACTTGTCAAAAACTAGATTTAATGTTGGTGCGCCATCAAAAGGCGGTAAAACTGCATTTTTTTACAAAAACATCTTTTATAAAAAAAACTGATTTTGTTTCCATTCCTCATTCTAGGAAATGTATAAGATGAATTATAATGTTATAAAATTAAAAATTAAGTTAATACTATTCATAACGGCTTGTTTATAATATTATAATATATCGATATTTAGTGAAACTCTGTATTGCGTACTACACACGCTATCGAGGAAGGTCACGATTGCATGTAACGCAAGGCAAGATAGTGTTGTGTGTAGTGGAAGATTCCTTTGTGTATAACATATTACATAAAAAAATACTTCTCATAAAATATCAGGGTGTTACATTCTTCCCCCCTTAAAATGAATTTCGCCCTCGAAATTCGTCACTTCGTAACAAACAGATGAGGATACCTCTCGCTCAACATATACTCAAGTTCCCATGTAGCTTCTTCTAATTGGTGGTTCCTCTATAAAACTTTCACTAAGTGAGTGGTCTTACTCCGTAGGAATTTTTTGTTATGATCCAGAATCTCTATCGGTTGTTCTTCATAAGAAAGATCTTGCTCCAGCGGTACAACTTCTGAGATGAGTACATGTGAAGGATCAGATATGTACTTTCTCAGGAGAGATACATGGAACACATCGTGAATTTGAGAGAGATTCAGTGGAAGCACCAATCGGTAAGCTACCTTCCAAATACGATCCAAAATTTCAAAAGGACCGATATATCTAGGGCTCAAATTTCCCTTCTTTCTAAATCTCATTACTCTCTTCCAAAGAGATATTCATAAGAACACTTTATCACCCACTTCAAACTCTAGGTCTTTTCCTCGGTTGTCAGCATAACTTTTTTTCGACTATGAGCTGCTCTTATGTGTCGTTTAATAGATCTGACATTTTCTGCCATTTCATCAACAAGATCAGGTCCTAATAGCTTTCTTTCCCCAACTTCATCCCAACAAGTTGAAGTCCTGCATTTCTTTCCATAGAGAGCTTCAAAAGGAGCCATCTGAATACTAGAGTGAAAGCTATTATTATATGAAAATTCCACCAAAGGTAGGTGTTGATCCCAACCACCTTTGAAATCCATAGAGCAAGCTCTCAACATATCTTCTAGAGTTTGAATTGTCCTCTCAGACTGACCGTCTGACTGAGGATGATAAGCAGTGCTGAAACTCAACTCTGTATCCTGAGTATGCATAAGACTTCGCTAGAACTTTGAGGTAAACATCGGATCCCGATAAGATATAATGGAAAGTGGTACTCCATGAAATCTTACCACTTCCTTTACATATATCCTGGCAAGCTGATCAAGAGAAAAATCTTATCTAATAGCAATGAAGTGTGCCGACTTTGTAAGACGATCAACTATAACCCAAATAGAATTATTTCCTTTGTATGTTTTAGGAAGTCCAGTGAAAAAGTCCATAGTGATGTTTTCCCATTTTAATTTAGGTATGGGTAATGGTTGTGTCATCCCCTTAGCCTTCTATCTCCCAGCTTTAACTTTCTGAAAAACCAAACATCGAGAGACATATTCAGCAACATCTCTTTTCATGCCATCCCACTAGAAATACTCTTTCAGGTCTCTATACATCTTCGTGCTTCCAGGATGAATAGAGAATGAAAAACTATGAGCCTCATCCAGCAGCTCCTTATTTAATTCTGGGATGGGAGGAACACAAACCCGATTCCTGAACTTTATTATCCCCTCACAATCAAGGTTGAATTCAGGAACATTTCTCACCTTCTTTTATAACATGACATCTTCTTCCTGCGCCTCTTTAATCTTTACATGTATAGATGGTTGAACATTCATTTGAGAAAGATACGATTTTTCCACTTCCATTATAATTCTAAGATCCATCCTTTGTAAATCCATAAATATTGGATCTTTTTTGATCCTCATCATGGATAAGCTAGCATGGTCTTGTCGACTTAATGCATCTTCCACCTTGTTTTCTTTCCCAGGGTGGTAATTAATTGAGCATTTGTAATCCTTAACCAGATCGAACCATCTTCTTTGGCGCATATTCAGCTCCTTTCTTGTGAAAATATACTTTAAACTTTTATGATCAGTATAAATGTCACAACTTTCTCCATAAAGATAATGCCTCCAAATCTTTAATGCAAAGATTACCGCAGCTAACTCCAAATCATGAGTTGGGTAATTTTTCTCATGGATTCTTCACATTCCTTAGTCCAAAAAAAATTAACTCCTTTCCGAGTCAACTTGGTGAGTGGATTAGATAATCATGAAAAATCTTTCAAAAAATGTCGATAATATCCAACCAAACCAAGAAAACTTCGGATCTCGGTTACTGTTATTGGTCTCGACCATCTTTCGATAACCTCCATTTTTGCTGGATCCACAGATATCCCCTCTTTTGAGAATATGTGTCCCAAAAACGAATCTTTTTGAAGCCAAAATTCACACTTGGTAAATTTGGCATAAATCTTCTCCTTTATTAGGGTCTTTAATACAATTATCAAGTGATCTTCATGTTCTTCCTTGCTCTTTGAATAGACAAGAATATCATTTATAAAGACTACCACAAACTGATCAAGATAGTCTCTAAAGACTCTATTCATCAGATCCATGAAGATAGTATGGGAATTAGTAAGACCAAATGGCATCATTATAAATTCATGGTGTCTATACCTTGTACGGAAAGCCGTCTTTGGTATATCCTCTCTTTTGAACCTTAATTGATGATACCCTGAATGAAGATCAGTCTTGGAAAAGTATTGAGTTCCGCGTAGTTGGTCAAATAATTCATCAATGCACGAGAGAGGATATTTGTTCTTGATAGTGATCTTGTTAAGTTCTCGATAACCAATGCAGAGTCTCATTGATCCATCATTCTTTTTAACAAACAGAACAGGTTCTCCCCAAGGTGACACACTAGGGAGTATGAATCCTTTATCAAGATTCTCTTGGAGTTGCTTCTTCAATTCCTGCAACTCAATTGGGGCCATTCTATAAGGTGTCTTTGAAATAGGCAAAGCACCCGGTATGAGTTCTATTGAAAACTCAACATCACGATTTGGTGGAAGACCTGGCAATTCCTCCAGAAAGACATCATCAAATTCCCGTACAATGGGAATATTCTTAATCACGAGTTTCTCACCAACCATTTGAGATAAATAACCTTTATTTAGTGGAATCAAGACCCATAAGATGGAAGAAATTTCCACTGGAAGGTTATGTTCATCCTTGCATCGATCGATGACCATAGATTGATCTAGAATATGAAATGTGACTCCCCTTCTTTGGAAATTGATATGAGCTCAATATAAAGAAAGTGAATCCATTCCAAGAATCACATCTAATTCCACTATAGGAAGGATCACAAGATTTAAAGGAAGCACTTTCCCACAAACATCAATCAGAGAATAATTATAAACTTTTGATGCGACCGTTGTGCCATAGGGGTTGTCACAGCTAACTCAACATCTAATTATTGAGGTAAAACGGCGATACCTTTAGAAAATTCTTTAGAAATAAATTATTGGGTGGATCCAGAATCAAATAAAACATTTTGTACTTTAGAGTGGATGGTAAGTGTACCTCTCTCCACTTCGTTGTCGTACTCCACATCACCGATAGTAATTTCATGTGAATTTCCTTTGTCTTTGGCCTTAAGAGTTTGTTGACGTCGATCATCATCATCAACCCTTGGATTTGGGAATTGATTTAAATAATTTTATTGACTTATTCCAGAATCATAATTATTATTATGATATTATATATGATCATATTCTTAGCTTCTTATTAGTAATATTTCATTACTACTTGTTATTCAGGTGTTTATTACTTTTTGTTCTTATGTGCGTTTTATTGAATAAATTCTTATTCTTCCCTTTAGGTTATAGATACATCATTTCCAAAATTTTATTAGAGTACTATATATCATATTTATTCATTAAATTCATTTGTATAATCATTATTCAATGAAGATCATATAAAACGAGTCGCATCACATCGTGGAGACGGTAGGCCGTACGTACGCACGAGCGATGATATCGTTCCCATGATTTTGGAATTGTATTGAAGTGTATGTATACTATTTCAGAATCAATATCAATTTAAAATAATCATATATAGTTATTCTTTAAACCATTATACCCATCCAAGTAAGGTACTGGTGGAAAACAGATTACACCACGGCGTGGAGACGGTATTCCGTACGTACGCACGCGCGGTGATTTCATTTTCCATAGGATGGATAAGATGTGAAATAGGGTTGTTTAATATTTATAATAACATATAAGTATATTAGGTATACTGATGTTATTACCTCATAATGAAACAACTAAATAATAGGGAGTAGATGAAGAATGGAACTTGAAGAAAATGGTATAAGGTATTACCTCTTTCTCGAGGTGCCTTCGTTAAACATTCTCTTAAGGCACTAGAGTTAGTCTTTTTATAAGACCAGTACCTCTAGTAGGTTTTTAAGGAAGTTGGTAAGTGAAATGGGTAGGGTTTGGCCGATCTTGAAGTCTAAAATTGGTGCGAGGAAGAAAGGGAGGAGGTTCCCTTTTATAAGGGAGGAGAGGGGCACCTTTGGAAAGTGTGGAAATATTTTTTTATTATAAACTTATCTTCAGTTTCAAAATGTCCAAAAAACATTAAAGATGTAGATAAGATGACTCATTGTCTAAATAAAATCATCCAATCAGAATTGGACATGTTTTGGAAAATATTTTAATCATTATAATCTTATTTATTTAAATCATTTATTAATGACGTAAATACTTCATCATTATTGTGTCATAAATAATTTACTTTATTTGGTGTCTCAAAATTATAAACAAAATACTATTATGTAGGCAAATACTTTTAGATTTCCAATGAATATTTATAGTCCAAAATATAATTTATATAACCCATTAGAAAAATTAATTACTAAAGGATTTTTGTTAATATCAATTTTTTCTTTACATTAAATTAATTAATCCAAATTGTCATTGTCACTACCAAGTGGCTCAATGGGGTCCCAAAATTACCGAAGTTACTATTCATAATATCAAAAAAAAATAAAAGTATCCTATTAACATCATTTGGAACCACTGCTTCCAAATATGGAATCCATTTTTCAAAATTCAAAACACAGAAGTTGCAGTAATTAATTTAAAATTAATCCCTTTGTTAAGCAAACATGTTTTAAATGTTAAAACATTGCCAAATATTGAAATGTTTTTACCTATGAATTCAATATAAAATTAATAATAATGACATAAATTATATTAAATGGTAAAAATATATTCTATTTATACTTTAAAAACATTCAATATTATAATTTAACAATATAAAGTATTATGATGAAAAAAGTTGTTTTTAATTAAAATATAGCGTGTTTTTACTATTCATTATAATATGAAAGTTATCAGAATAATATGAAAAATATATCCAAATTAAATTTTATATCTTGATTCTAAAGAAGAATTTTATTTTTTCAAATTGAACTTATAAACTTGTCAAAAACTAGATTTAAAGTGGGTGCACCATCAAAAGGTGGTAAAACTACATTTTTTTTAAAATACTCATTTTATCCAAAAAAATTGATTTTGTTTTCATAACTCATTCTAGAAAATTTATAAGATTAATTATAATGTTATAAAATTAAAAATTCAGTTAATACTATTCATAACTTCTAGTTTATAATATTATAATATATCGATGTTTAGTGAAACTCGGTATTGCGTACTACACACGCTATCGAGGAAGGTCGCGATTGCGTTTAATGCAAGCCAAACTTGTGTTGTGTGTAGTGGAAGATTAATTTGCGTATAAAATTTTATATAAAAAATATACTTCTCAAAAAATATCAAGGTGTTATATTCATGGTAGTATTTATTGAAAAAAATTAGTTTATACATTCCAAATGAATTAACATTCCGACCATCTTGAGATTGTTTTGAATAAACTGATGGGGCATCAGATCTAGAGAAATATTAGAAAATTCCACTATCTTATCGAATAAGTCTACTTCCTTGGTCATATTATCATTATGTCAAGGGTTTATGTAGACCATGAGAAATTGAGAGATATAGTTTCTTGGGATCATTCTAAAAATTTATTTGGAATAAAATGTTTCTTGGGGATAACTGGATATTATAGAATCTTAATCCATGATTTCCCATGTCTTGTCACGCCGCTTACGTGGTTGAAAAAGAATAGATTTATATTCATATGGTCATAATATTGTGAGTATCGTTTTAAGTGTTCAATGAAAATTTGAATTCAAAACCAATAAATATTCTTCTAGTTCCATGAATGTGCTACACATTAAATTTTGACTCATCACGTATCAACATCAGAGCTATTATAATGTAGGACAAGAAATTCATCACATAAAAGTATTATCAATTGAGGATTAATGAGTGGAATTACTCGATGCATAATATTGAGTTATCAACTTTAGTTCATAATCTACAATTTTAGAGACATTATTTACAGGTATTGAATTTTTTGGTGTTCAATGATTACAAAATCCTCAAGTAAATATTTACATAGTGGGATCTAAATATTAGGAAATGCATGTGGGTTGAGTACCTATAGTCATTATATTTAGAGTTTTCCTACACACCTGGTAAAAGAAATTATGTAACTAATGATCTCAACTGAAATAATCAGACTCAGGTGGTTCGGGAGGCCATCTGTGAATGGTAGCTCATATACTTATTCTAAGAGTTACACAATGAGGTTATGAAGGACCCTCGTAAGAATATCCTTTCAGAATTTACAGTGACATATCTTCTACTCAAATGGGTAAGAACATGGGAACTATGAGACACCAAAGGTTTTTTACTATGTGAAATCATATGAGATGATGATACACCTACAGGGTAGACCGTGGATGGGAATGATACCTTATTATTAAATGGGAGTTTATGGGTCCCAGCTGATATCAGAGGGAAGTTGAAGTAGGGATTTCAAGACTAAAGATGGAGATTTTATCATGGTGTCACCAAATTTATCGAGATATATGGTTTTGGTATTAATGGCATGGTATGAAGTGAAATATTGATAGATTAAAAATTTTATGTTCTATATTTTATTAGGTGGAGGGGGAATATCAGTGTCTGATAGGGAATTTTATATCATTGTCTATTCACAAGTAGAAATGGGATAGAGTATTCATGTAATTTATGATTTGTTTACCTAGATCACCTCAATGAAATGATACAGTGTTGGATTTCATTGATCATTTGATGAAGGTCATTATACCACCCTAGAAATTCTAAATGAGTATATTTAATTCGTGAGCATGTATGACAGAAAACATCAATCATAAAAAGAAAACTAAATTCTCAATAAATTATGGTATATTTTATATTTTAAATAATTTTTTTTATATTATATGTGTTTTAATGCTTGCTATATCGAGTTATCTTGTATCACACAGAACAACAAGTTTCTTGGATGACATTCATTACATACAAGATGAGTTTTATTAAAAAAAGATATATTATTAAAATATTATTATTA
Source organism: Viscum album (assembly GCA_963277665.1). Classification (NCBI taxonomy): domain Eukaryota; kingdom Viridiplantae; phylum Streptophyta; class Magnoliopsida; order Santalales; family Viscaceae; genus Viscum; species Viscum album. The sequence continues at coordinate 941,499,559 of OY728138.1, read as the reverse complement.
TATATAATAATATATAATTGATCCATTAAATTATTGGTTTTGAAAAGTATTAACAGACTTATGAAAATATATTTTTTACTAAAATATAAAATGAATTCACTAGTTACCAATTATTTAGAAATAAATATAAAAACCAATTGAAGAAAAAGACAATTTTTTTATGCCCAAAGGTGTTTTATCATAATAAAATAAAAAAATTATTATTAGTGAATGATATTAATAATGTATATACTATATAATCAGATTTTTTTACATTCATCCAATATATTTGATAGGCGTTTGATAATAACATTAAAAATATCACTTATAAAAACCTATATTTTTATTAAGGAGATTTTAAAGCCTATTAATAGTGCACGTATATTAGATATTAATTAAAAAATATTTATAAATATAAAATTTAAAATATAATATTAATTTTTAAATGATAAGAATTAGAGTTATCTGAGGATAAATTTTTGGCATTTTTTTTGGGATGTTTTTTTTGATGAAACGTAAAAAGTACTGAATTTAATTTGAAAACTGATTATTAGTGTATCAAATTTATAGTGTAAAATTATTTTTCATATTTGTTTTAAATTTTAATTAGGTGAATTATGCATAAATTAGTCAAATTTAGGTCATTAGAATCAATTTTACTTTGAAAATGAATATAAAATAATAGAATAATGTTTAACATTTTACTTTAAAATACGTCTTTTTCATCACATTAGAGGGATTGATATAAATTAATTTCATTCAATTATTTGATTTGAATTTGAAAAAAATAGATACCATATTAGGAAAAATAATAATTTATAATGTCTAAAAAGGTAAAGTTATTTTTTGAAAATGAATATTAGTGAAGGTAATTGAAATTAATTACAGTGATTAAAAGAAAATTAATAATTACAAGAGACTAAACCATGAAATTAAGAGCCAAAATTGACTATAAACTTATTAGAAATCCATTTTATGTTTGTATTTGGATACTATACCCCATTTTATATAATTTTTTTAATTATTGGAGACAAATGACATGGTAAAACATAGATGGAATTACCTCTTTCCAAACATTACATGAATGGCACTCTTTATCCACTATATAAAGGCACACACCCATATCAATTTTTGAAGCCTTTAAATCCCTTTTTTCTCAACAAAATATTAGAAAATAATATCCCAATTTACCTACCCATTTCATAGAAGCCTCAATTTTTAAATTGAGAAAACCAATGATGTATTTAGCTATAAACCGAAAGGATTTACCCAAATAAGAGGTAACCTTCTTCAACAATCACTTTTATTTCATTTATCTCTACAACCCTTCAAATATTTTTAAATAATGAATATATAATGACCTAAATATCTTCAAAATATTGAATAGTTTTCATTAAGGGTTAAAACTAAACCTCCACACACTTCCATTAAATGGGTAACAAACATTCCATTTTTGTATGATGAACCAGCACATCATGAAATGTTGTCATTCATTTTTTCATTACCACCTATGATGTTTTGGAATTATGATGAAAAAATTATTTATATAATATATATGTGATATTAATGTGGCATTAAAAATTGTAGAAGTTTTTATAAAATATTCCTTAATGCTTCCTACTTTTTGTAAATATAATAGCATTGTTTGTGGATGCGTGGACTACTGAATCTAAAAGTAAACCTGATACATTCTCAAATTACATGGAATTTATTAAGAAAAGGTTTAAATAAAAATATTGTACTTATATGATATATATATTTTACTAGAATTATAATAAACATATATATCAGTTACTTTTCTAAAATTTAAAATAATACCATGAAATAGATGTAGTGTTCCTGCGTACGTATATCCTACCGTCTCCATGCATATGAGCCTCATACCGGTTGGTGAGGACTCGAAAATTGTATCCAACAGACCCGAGAATAAATACGGGAAGAGACATATTTTATGGGTACTGTAGTATTATTGTATCAGGTACTGTTGCGTAATATAGCAGCTAGAACTATTCATCCATCCGGGCCTTTGGGCCACCGGTTAGGACCTCATGTCCACAAGGATTTTGGTCCACCCAAGGACTTAGATTTAGTGGTCTATCAAGGCCTTCGGGAAACCATAAGGCCATTGAACTACCCGAATGGCTTCCAGCCACATGAATATACAGATGTACCAGTCAGACTATAAGGAGAAAGGCTCTAGATAAGGATTTAGAGCAACCATATCTACCAAAGTATAGCTAACGAAAATTGGAATAAATAGAGGGTTTGCATTAACATAGGTACCAGGCCTGTGCAGCTGTACAAAGGAAGGATGTCCAAAAAGGCTTGTGATGGTGGAGTGATGATATCATGACATGTGCTGGGGAGTAGTAGTTCCATGTTTCCTTGTCTGGGTGATTTCCTCTATATCATAAGTTTCTTGTAATTTCTTATAAGAATTAGAGCCTTGTAATGAAGGTTCCAACTCACACCTTGAAAGGATTATTATCAAAAAATAATAAAAAATAATGGCCTTCAGGCAATTCAGTTCTTCAGCGTTGACATATCCATGAATAGTGATTTTCATTTCTAATCTCTATAGTTATACGTCGTGTGCCACTGTGATGTTATATTAATTTATTTTACATTATAATAGATCCATTTAGAGGTATGGTTGCTATAGGGATGAAAATTTAAGGTTTGGAGGCTTTTCAGGTGTTTCACGGTTAACCCACATAATTTGTAGTAATCATGAGATTCCCATGAAGATGCTAGGTGAGCCAGTAGAGTGACTTAAGTCTTTCTCAAGGTCTATTAAACCATGTGCTGAGCATGTAGATGAGTTTTATAAGATGGAAGTGACAAGTGGTACAATTTTATCATCATTTTCTCAACAATGCATCTTCATGTAGGTAACATTGTAGGGTTCCTAGGTTAGGTAATGGCTCATGCACAATTAGCACATGGTCTTCTGATCCATGTGAAAACCGTACGTGTGTCTCGAATTTTGGAAATAAAAATTTTATTATTTATTATTTATTATTTTTCATTATTTCTTTCCCCTGTTGTTTCTCCCCTCCCTATACATTTTGGTGACTGCCTCCCTATTCATCCTTAGCTAAGCACCTTACCTTCCTCACAACTACTCCTTCGTTCAATGAATCCTTCGGGTTACTTCATAGATCTCACTCATTTCTTATTGGTTGGATCATATATACTCAGATACTCCTCTGATTTGGTAGGTTTCCCCTTTCCATTTCCCTATTCAGATCATCCAAACATTAGTTTTAATGTAAATTTATTTTTTTGGTTTCTTCTGTTGATAGGTTATATGAATGATCTCTCGGGTAGACCACATTTTTATTCTAATATCCACCACAGAAGGCAGAGAAGATCAGATTATCTTAGCCTATCACCACCGTCCTAGGTATGTGTTTTATTCTGTTATTTAGTTTCGCACGTTCCATTTTGGTTCCTTTGGTGAAGTAGGGTTCCTATAATTTATTTTATAATGTTGGTGGCTCGTTGAAGTGTTTTTCTCACAAGAATGGGGACAGAAACACACACACACACACATATATATATATATATATCACTTGCACATTTTCCCTCATGGAAAGAAGAAAATTTACACTGTATTAAGTTTATATATATAATAATGCATGTTTATGCATGTCTAGTGCAGTCTTCTTCAACGACATCAAGTGCTGAAGTGTTCTGGATGGATGTTATCCTCTATGAGGTAAGTGTTACTATGCAATTTTTTTTCTTTTGTTTTACTATGATGCTTGTAAATTTTTTCCCTTAAAAAAAGTATACATATATTTTATAGCCTTGTGTTGTTTTGAACCCATTTTATTATTCCTTTTCCTTGGCATAAATAGATAGGTTAGTGTAATTATATTTGTATTAATTAAATTTGAATATTTATTTGTGTTAAGACTTTCATGAAATGCATTTGAGCCTTTTATTGTTTGGATTTTGAGAAATTGGTTTTGACCCGGTTGGTCTTCATTGAGTTAAAATGGTATTCCAAAAATTGAATTGGTATTGTTTTAGTATTTGGCCTTAAATGACCTAAAAAGTTTTTTTCATTTTATTTTATATGGTGGTTTGAAGGGTGTGAGTGTTTTACCCTTATCTGAAAAATTTGTGGATGAATTTTTTAAAAGTTGTTTTATTGAAATGGGTTGCCGTGTGCCTAGTTTTGGTTTTCAAACAAAATGACTCGTACATGGTTAGTGGATAATTATTGTTTTGAAATATTGGGTGGGTATTCCCTTTGATTAAATGGTGTATTTCCATGCACAATGGAACTTGGTTTTGAAATAGGGTTTTATGAATTCATTGTGTTTGATAAAAAAACAATAAATATTTTCATTGTTAAACTCACATGATCACTATTCTTTAGGAAAAATTAGTTTTTGAGTGAGATAATATTTTATCTAAATAGTTTTCTTGTATAAAAGGGGTGTTTTGATTTTTTAATGAGAAAATGGAGTTTCCTTGATTATTTTTCTATTCTTCAGAGTATGTATGCATAACTTTGGTATTTTGTTTGAACATAAAATTATTTTGAAAGGAATTTTAAAATGTACATGTTATGAGTGAATTTAAGGTTAGCACCTGAGATGTGATATTTACATTCCCTTGTTGATCCTAAATATTGTATATGATGTTATTTTGTTTATGTGATTGATAGTTGTGTTGTGATATATGGTTGTATTATTGGAAAATCTTATTGTTATTTTGGGTGTCCTTATCATATTAAATTATTTAATGATTAATTAGTTTCATAATTGAACTCCCATGATCCCAATGGGATGCACAGAGGATGTAGGGGTTGGTATTCAGGCTACTAATGGGGTGTTCCATGTACACGAACTTGGGTTCAGGTTGTTTAATATGAAACAATGGCACTTATGTGGTTAACCTTGTATGAAAAGTTTAATATGTTATCATGGGATTATGATAGGAAATTTTGAGAAGTGGGTTTCATTAGTTAATATGGTTTATTAATGAAATTGATGTTAATTGTGTTTAATTTATATAATAGAATGAGGGAGTGTTTGTACGACAACCCTAATTTTATTACAAACATAAACGCAATTTATTAAATTAACCATTCACTTGATACAACATGGATGATCAAGAAGTCTAGTGTCTTTGGATCATAGGATCATTACATAACTACTTAAAACATGAAGTTCAACATCTTTACTTAAAACTTCCTTTACATGACCACTACATTCCCTCGTACTTAGCATTGAATGGGATAACATGAGTACATGCATAAGAAAATGGGTGAGCTATAATGCCCAGTAAGGGAATAGACATGGAATACTTGAGGAGTACAATACATTTTAGACAATAGGCATATCAATATATCACAAGAGAAACATGAACATAAAGGCATTATAAATCATGATAATCATAACATGGAAATGTGGCAACAACACTTAACATTGAATTAGCATGAGCCAAGGCTCATTGCACATAGAGCGTGAGTAAATCTTCATTGCACCTAAAGTACGAGTAAACCCTCATTTCATTTGAATTAGCATGAGTAAACACTCATTGCACATGACGTATCATGATACTATACTTTACCCAATGCATTGGAGCGCTATAAGGGCACACCCTTATTAAACATTTCATTTGATGCATAAGTGTGCCACGTGGATCATAAAACATGGATTTATAAAACATAATCATTTATTCTACGATAAACGAATGTGGAATTAATACATGAAACTTTATAAAAAAAATAATTAAATGTGCATAAAGGTGAATACCCTTGATGGAGAAATGGGCATGGTATTCACTACACAATAGCATTGGCTTAGAAAATCAGTGCGATTTCTGCAGCGTAACAGCGTGATAGAAGAATTAATAAAAAAGTGTTGATGAGCGATAAAGGGGTTCCTCATCATATTTACATGTAATGGACAGTAAGGAGGTCATATAGATACATTTCCCAACAATTTTAATGGAATTTTGATTCAAGATACAAAAGTATTGCTTGAATGTAAAGGAGGAGAGAGAAGTTCCTTTTAGAATTTTGGCATAGTAACAGGTGTACATGGGAGGCATTTAATGACAGAGAAAGGGGTTTACCATCATTAAAACATAAAGAGGGTAGTATGAGGGAGATGCTAAACCATACACAAACATTCATAATTAAAATTAAAAGGAAAAAACAACTTAAAGAAAATTTGAGAAAAATGAGAAGGGAAGAAAAAACCCTTACTTGGAAGTGTGTTTCCAAAGGCTAGAGAGAGGATTGAGAGAGGATTCTTGGGATCTTGGGGAACCTTACGAGGATTATAGAGAGACTATGGAAGAGGTTGGATGAACTAAAAAGGCTTTGAGTGAGGAGGAAGTTGGAGCTTGGGTGGGTTTATATAGGAAATGTGAGGGAATTCTTTTTTATTTAGGTTTTGGACCCCTTATATTAAATTAATCTAAAAAACAAACCATCCCATGGTTTTTTACAATGGTTTTTGGAAAAGGTAAGAGGAAAACAATATTTTATAAGGCCAAAGTCCGAACGTCTTAAAATAATAGGTTTGCTTATGTGGAGGTGAGTCACACTCCCATGGAAAACAATTTAAAAAGATAAGGTGTTTAATAAGTCTTGAAGGTTCCATTAATGCTTTGAAAAGGATGTCCACCAAACCCAAAATAACATTATTTTAATGTTAAAAAATATATTTTCCAAACATAAATCTTATAGTATTTTATTACATCACTATTGTGTCATTATGTTGTCATAAAACTGATTATATATTTAAACAGTATTTAATTTTTACCCAAAACATTGACTGTCTCAGAAAATTATTAAAAATTTCCCATTGGATAATTTCGACATCTTGATTCCAGAAATAACATTTATTTTATGTAAATAATTTTCTATGTATGTTAATTTTCACTTTTAAAATAAAAACTGACATTTATCGAAAATTCACAGGTTTTGACAAAAATGGCTTTCAAACCTTAATAAAAATTACAATTTCATTCATAAAATTATATGATCATTTATATTTAATAGAAATTAATTTAATAATAATAATAATATTTTATTAAAATATTATTTAATTCAAAAATCACTTAATTTAATAAAATTTAATTCTTAATTAAATAATAACTAAAAAACACTATTTGTACATTAATAACTATTTACAATGTATCAATGCTGACAAGAAATTATATTCATTATTATATACAAAAATAATGTACATGAACATAGTACTAGCGATTTGTTTCATAACCCCTTAAAAAAGCCACATAAGACCTAAGGGTAAGGCGTGCGATGGTGACAGACTCTTGGGGTGGCTCAGATAACATCGCTCGAGTGGTAATTTCTATCAACTTCCACTTTTCCCATAGACGGTCACGTATGAGCAAGAAATGATGAAGCTCAGCTTGGGATTGGTCAAGAGTGAAGCCCAAAGATTCCACCTCTTTTTCGTGCTTCGAAAAATGGGCTTCGTATGGAGCAATCCTACTAGATAAGGCCATCACTTCCTTTGTCTGAGTAAATTGGGGTTGTTAAAGCCCAATATTTAAACTAATCATGTGATCACTGTTCAACGACTATAAAAGAAACGATCACAATTATTAACTTAAAACCAATGAATTTGAAATTTTATATAAACATTTTACATAAAGAGATATTTAATTATATCAAGAGGGATTTCCATTAATGAAACTTTGGGTCATTACAATATTCCCCACTTAAGAAATTTCTCCCTCGAAATTTCCTTTTCCCATACTAAAACAGATGTGGGTAACTCAGCTTCATTATATCCTTCGATTCCCAAGTTGCTTCTTCAAACTTTTGGTTTCTCCATAACACCTTGACGAGGGGAATTGTCTTATTTTCTAGAAATTTTTCTCTACGATCTAAGATCTTCACTGGTTGCTCCTCATAAGAAAGATCATCCTCCAACTGTACCACATTATAAGGGAGTACATGCGAAGGGTCCGGTTATGACAACCCTGCTTTTTATTACAACTTAAACATGCTTTATTACATAAAACATCACTTGATACAACAAAGAAGATCGAGAGGTTTAGTGTCTTTGGAGATTAGGATCATTACATAAATAACTTTATACTTTAAATACAACATCTTTATTGAAAACTTCCTTTACATGACCACTACATTCCTTCGTACTTAGCATTGCATGGGATAACCTGAAGACATGCACAAGAAAAGGGTGAGCTATAAAGCCCAGTAAGGGAGTACAAAATGAATAACATGAGGAGTACAATACATGTTAGGCAATAGGAATATCAATAGAGAATAAGAGAAACATGAACATAAAGGCATGATAAAGCATTATAATCATAACATGGAAATGTGGCAACAACACTTAACATTGAATGAGCATGAGCCAAGGCTCATTGCACATGGAGCATGAGTAAAGCCTCATTGCACTTGAAGCACGAGTAAACCCTCTTTGCACTTGAATTAGAATGAGTAAACACTCATTGCACATGACGTATCATGATACTATACTTTACCCAATGCATTGGAGCGCTATAAAGGGCGCACCCTTCTTAAACATTTCATTTCATGCATAAGTGTGCCACATGGATCATAAAACATGGATTCATAAAACATAATCATTTCTTCCACGATAAAGGAATGTGGAATTCATATATGAAACATTACAATCAATATGTAAATGTGCATAAAGGTGAATACCCTTGATGGAGAAATGGGCATGGTATTCACTACACAAAGACATTGGCTTAGAAAATCGGTGCGATTTCGGCAGCGTAACGGCATGACATAAGAATTCATAAAAAATGTTGATGAGAGAGAAAGGGGTTCCTCATCATATTTAAATTTAATGGACAGTAAGGAGGTCATATAGATACATGTCCCAACAATTGAAAATGAATTTAGATTCATGATACAAAAGTATTGCTTGAATAAAAAAGAGGAGAAAAAGGTTTCTTTCGGAAATTCGGCATAGTAACGGGTGTACATGGGAGGCTTTTAATGAGAGAGAAAGGGGGTATCCCATCATTCAAACAATAATAGGGCAGTATGGGAGAGGTGCGAAACCATACCCCAACATTCATAATTGAAATTAAAAGGGCAATAAAACTTAAAAAAAATTGACAAAAATGAGAAAGGAAGAAAAAAACCCTTACTTGGAAGTGTGCTTCCAAAGGCTAGAGAGAGGCTTGTGAGAGGATTCTTGGGAGCTTGGGGCACCTTGGGAGGATTCTAGAGAGAGTAGGGCAGAGGTTGGACGAACTTCAAGGGATTTTAGTGAGGAGTAAGTGGGAGCTTGGGTGGGTTTATATAGGAAAGGTGAGAGAATTCTTTATTATTTAGGTTTGGGACCCCTTATATTAAAATAATCCAAACCACAAACCATCCCATGGTATTTGCCAATGGTTTCTGGAAAAGGAAAGAGGAAAACAATATTTTACAATGCCAAGGTCCTAACTTATTAAAAAATTAGGGTTGCTTATGTGGAGGTGAGTCACACTCCCATGGAAATTAATTTAAAAAGGCAAAGTGTTGAATAAGTCTTGAGGGCTCCATTAATGCTTTGAAAAGTAAGTCAAACAAACCCAAAACCTCATTATATTAATTATAAAACACATATTGGCCGAAAATAAGGATTATGGTATTTTATTACATCACCATTGGGTCATTATGATGTCATAAAACACATTATATATTTTAATGGTATTTAATTTTTACCCAAAAATTTGACTGTCTCAGAAAATTTTAAAAAATTCACCGTTGGATAATTTCGACATCCTGATTACAAAAATAATATTTATTTTATCTAAATAATTTTCTAAATATGTGAATTTTCACTTTTAAAATAAAAACTGACATTTATAAAAATTTCACGGGTTTTGACAGAAACAGCTTTCAAACCTTAATAAAAATTTTAATTGCATTCATAAAATTATAAGATCATTTATATTTAATAATAATTAATTTAATATTAATAATAATATTTTTTTAAAATATTATTTAATTCAAAAATACTTTAATTTAATAAAATATAATTCTTAATTAAATAATAACTAAAAACACCATTTGTACTTTAAAAACTAATTACAATGTATCAAAAATGACTAGAAATTATATTCATTGTTATATACAAAAATAATGTACATGAACATGGTGCTACTTATTTGTTACATAACCCCTTAAAATAGCCACATAAGACCTATGGGTAAGGTGTGCGATGGTGACAGACTCTTGGGGCGGCTCGGATAACATCGCTCGAGTGGTAATTTCAATCAACTTCCACTTTTCCCGTAGACGATAACGTTCGAGATTGACTTGATGAAGCTCAGCTTGGGCTTGGTCAAGGGCAAAGACCAAAGATGCCACCTCTTTTCCGAGATCCGACAAATGGGCTTCATAAGGGGCAATTCTACTGGATGAGGCCATCACTTCCTTTGTCTGAGTAGAAAATTGGTTCGTTAAAGCCTTATATTTAAACTACCCAGATGATCACTGCTCAACGACTAAAAAGTAACGGTCACAAATCTTAACGTAAAACTAAAGAAGTTGACATCTTATAAAAACATTTTTCATAAAGAAATATTTAATTGGATCAAGAGGGATTTTCCATTAATTAAACTTTGGGTCGTTACCATATTCCCCCTTAAGAAATTTCTCCCTCGAAATTTTCATTTTCCCACACTAAAACAAACGTGGGTAACTCAGCTTCATCATATCCTCCGAATCCCAAGTTGCTTCTTCAATCGTATGGTTTCTCCACAACACCTTGACGAGGGGCATTGTCTTATTTCGTAGAACTTTTTCTCTACGATCTAAGATCTTCAATGGTTTCTCCTCATAAGAAAGATCATCTTCCAATTGTACCACCTCGGAAGAGAGTACATGTGAAGGGTCCGGTATGTACATCATTAAGAGGGATACATGAAAGACATCATGCACCTTTGCCATAGTAGGTGGAAGTGCTAGTCGATAGGCCACATCCCCAACACGATCAAGAACCTCGAAGGGGCCGATGTACCTTGGACTTAGCTTCCCTTTCTTTCCAAACCTCATGACCTTCTTCCATGGAGATATGCGTAAAAACACCATGTCTCCGACTTTATACTCAAGGTCTCGTCGACGATTATCTGCATAACTCTTCTATCGACTTTGGGATGCCTTGATATGCTGCTGAATGGTTTTCACCTTCTCCACCATTTCTTCGACCATTTCTGGTCCAAGCAGCTTACGTTCACCGACCTCATCCCAACATGCCGGTGTTCTACACCTTTTCCCATACAGGGCTTCATATAGTGCCATTAGGATGCTCGAGTGGAAACTATTATTATAAGAGAACTCAACCAGAGGAAGATGTTGATCCCATCATCCTTTAAAGTCCATTGAGCACGCTCTCAACATATCCTCAAGTGTTTGGATAGTCCGCTCGGATTGGCCATCAGTTTGAGTATGATAGGCCGTACTGAAGTTTAGTTCAGTATTCCGAGCATGTTGAAGACTCTTCCAAAACTTATAGGTGAATCTTGGATCTCGATTAGAAACGATAGATAGTGGTAATCCATGCAACCGTACCACTTCCCTGATATATATCTGTGCCAGTTGATCCAAAGAGAAATCCTCTCGAATAGCAATGAAGTGTGCAGTATTTGTAAGACGATCCACAACAACCCAGATTGCATTGTTTCCTTTGGATGTCCTTGGATGTCCGGTGACAAAGTCCATGGTGATGTTCTCCCATTTCCATTCTGGTATGGGAAATGGTTGCATCATCCCCTTAGACTTCTTCCTCTCTGCCTTCACTTGCTGACACATCAGGCACTTTGATGCATATTCAACGATCTCCTTCTTCATATTATCCCACCAAAAGTTTTCTCGGGGATCTCGATACATCTTTGTGATCCCTGGGTGAATAGAGAAATTTGAACTATGTGCATCATCCAAAAGTTCATTCTTTAGCTCCGGAATTGATGGAACACATAGTCTTTTCCCAAACCGCACAATTCTTTCTTCATTAACATTAAACTCTGAGGATTTTCCCTTTTTGATAGCTTCCACTTTTTATTGGATTCTCGCATCATCCTTTTGAGCATCCTTTAACCTTTCCAAAAGATATGGTTGAGCAATCATTTGTGAAAGGATTGATGATGTTCCCTTCTTTATGATTCCCATGTCCATCTTCATCAAGTTTAAGAAGATTGGATCCTTCTCAATTCTCATCATTGATAGAATCTCTAGATCCTTTCTACTTAGGGCATCCTCCACCTTGTTCGCCTTCCCAGGGTGGTAATGTATTGAACAGTCATAATCCCTGATGAGCTCTATCCATCTTCTCTGGCGCATATTAAGCTCTTTCTGTGTGAATATATATTTAAGACTCTTGTGGTCAGTATATATCTCACATTTCTCTCCATAGAGATAATGCCGCCAGATTTTCAAGGCAAAGATCACTACCGCCAACTCCAGATCATGCGTTGGATAGTTTCGCTCATGGATATTCAACTGCCTTGAGGCATAGGATATCACTTTATCATTCTGCATCAACACACATCCTAAGCCCTTCTTCGAAGCAACACTGAATACCACAAAAAGCTCCCCACTTGTGGGTAAAGTGAGCACGAGTGCAGTGATAAGCCTCCTTTTCAACTCCTTGAAGCTTTCTTCGCATTCATAACTCCAAGAAAACTTTACTCGTTTTCGAGTTAGCTTGGTAAGAGGGTTGGACAACCGTGAGAAATTTCTCACAAATTGTCGATAATATCTAGCTAACCCTAAGAAGCTACGAATATCAGTTACCGATGTTGGCCTAGGCCATCCCTCAATTGCATCTGTTTTGGAGGGGTCCACAGATATCCCATTGCTTGTGATGATATGGCCCAAGAATGAGACTTCCTTCAACCAAAACTCACACTTGATGTACTTTGCTTAGAGCTTATCCTTACGCAAAGTCTCTAGTATAGTTTTTAAATTCTCCTCATGGTCCTCCTTGGTTTTGGAGTATATTAGAATATCATCTATAAAGACTACCACAAATTTGTCTAGGTAATCTCTAACGACTCTATTCATCAAGTCCATGAATATTTCTGGAGCATTGGTGAGTCCGAAAGGAATTACTATGAATTAATAGTGCCAGTACCTTGTACGAAAAGCAGTCTTGGGGATATCTTCCTTCTTCACCCTTACTTGATAATATTCCGACCGCAAGTCGACCTTGGAGAAGTATTGTGCTCCACACAGCTGATCAAACAAGTCATGGATTCTTGGGAGAGGATACTTGTTCTTTATCATGATTTTGTTAAGTTCACGATCATCGATGCAAAGCCGCATTGACCCATCCTTCTTCTTGACAAAGAGCACTGGTGCACCCCATGGTGATGCACTTGGGCGTATAAACCCTTTATCCAGATTCTCCTGTAGTTGTTTCTTTAGCTCTTCAAGCTCAACAACAACCATTCTATATAGAGTCTTGGATATTGGTAGCGCCCCAGGTATAAGTTCAATTGAGAACTCAAAATCTCTTCTTGGAGGAAGACCAGGATGTTCCTCAGGAAATACTTCAGCGAATTCCCTCACAATAGGAATTTCTTCAAGGGTGGTTTCTTCCATGGACTCAATCATCGGAGCCAGATATGTATGCTCATAAGGAAGTAATATCCATGCTTGAGATTATGGAGCTAATGTAGATTCATCTTCCTCCTGACACTTGTAAAGAATCGGGGGTCGATTCTTCATATGGAGTGTGATTTCCCTCTCCCGACAATTTATGTTGGCTCTATATAAGGAAAGCCAATCCAGGCCAAGAATTGCATCAAATTCCACCAAAGGGAGTATGACGAGGTTCGCTGAGAAATTCAATCCACATATTATAACAGGGGAGGACTTATACTCATGGGATGCAATGATTTCCCCAATTTTCGTACTCACCGACATCTTTACTTCCATGATTTTTGGTGGTGCATGGATTCTTCTACTAAACTTTTGTGATATAAAAGATTGCGTAGAACCTAAATCAAAAAGTACGTTCCCTATTATTGAATGAATAACTAGTGTACCTGTCACCACTTCATTTTCGGGGTTCACTTCGGCAGAAGTGATGGCAAAAGCTCTTCCTTGCTGTCTTGGAGGTTGTTGATTGCCTCCGATAACCCTTGGATTAGGGCACTGATTCGCAAAATGACACGGTTCTTTGCATTTGAAGCATTGAACAACGCGTTGAGGTTCGAACGGAGCGTTCCTCTCCTCTATCACAGCCACAGGTCCTTCTTGCTGACAGTTAACAACTAGGTGCTCTTCTATTCCACACTTGAAGCATTTTCTTGTCCCCCTAAGGAAATTTCCAGGGTGCTTCTTTCCACACTTTTGGCAAGTGGGGTGCTCGAATTTCTTAGCGCCGTTGGATTTATCCATCGGACCACCAGCATTGAAGTCCACCTTACGCTTCTTGTCCCCATGATACCCCTGTGATTCTCCGATCTCCATTTCAACCTGGAGGTCACATCGGACAATTTCCTCATAGCTGTCGAAGTCACAGATCGCTAATGCTTTGCGCAAGCTAGGCTTCAGCCCACCAAAGAAGCGGTCAACCTTGCATTCGGGGGTAACGACAAAGCCGGAAGCTTATCATGAAGGCCATGTGATGTTTTCCTCGTACTCTCCCACAGATTATTCATCTTTCTGTTCGAGGGAAAGGAAGTCCCTTTCCATCTTAAGACGGAGGGTGCGTGGAAAATTTTATCGAAAAACATCTTCCGGAATTCCTTCCATTCCAAAGCCTCGATCTCCTCCTCAGGCTTCGTATTTTTGATCAACGTCCACCATTGATCAGCTTCACCCTCCATACGATAAGCCTCCAGGAGAACCTTCTATTTTTCAGAGCATTGGAGGTTGGAGAATATCTTTTCAATGGAGTTGATCCATTGTTCAACGATCGTGGGATCAGATGATCCACTAAAAGTAGGAGGCCTTTGTCTCATGAAGCTTTCAATAGCGACTTGTTATTTCTTGGGGGGGGGGGGGGTTGAACGTTCCTCTTGGCCAGTTTTTCTATTCAAAACATGAGTTAGCTGAGAGCGAAGCGTGACAAAGTTCGCGATTCCCGCTCCCATTGGATTGGGCATCTCATAAGTACAATCATCACACTGATCTTCACAACGGTTGTTAGCCCGAGTTCTCCTATTACCGGCCATTGGCTGGAATAAAAGGAAAGATAGGGGTAACACATAAAGGGTAATCCAAATACAAAAGTTGATGACTTATAAATAAACTTTAATCTCATTAACTCAAGAGTGTATAGGATTCAATCCAGGCTTTTCATGATCTTCCTTCTAACATATATTCTTAGGGGCATTTTTTCCCTTAATAAGGGTTCATACTAAGATTGTGAATTTATCAAAACATATCCCCCGGTTGTGTCTTAACCAAGAGTGTAGCAAGGCCCATTGTCGTGCACCAGTTCCCGTTCGAGTCTAGATCAAAGCGGTGTTTTTGGGTTTTACCCCTAGGATACATCTGTGTCAGAGCCGCCTCTACCTGCTCGTATCCAGACAGGGATGTATTTGTTTGATAAAACACTTACTTAGTATTTACCAAAACTTAGTGATGTTTTTATTATTCTTAGTCTTGTATCTAAGGCTTTACTAGGGTTTCCTAATCCCAAAAATAACTAAACCTATGCTCTCATACCAACTATGACAACCCTGCTTTTTATTACAACTTAAACATGCTTTATTACATAAAACTTCACTTGATACAACAAAGAAGATCGAGAGGTTTAGTGTCTTTGGGGATTAGGATCATTACATAAAAAACATTAAACTTGAAATACAACATCTTTATTGAAAACTTCCTTTACATGACCACTACATTCCTTCATACTTAGTATTGCATGGGATAACCTGAGGACATGCATAAGAAAAGGGTGAGCTATAAAGCCCAGTAAGGGAGTACACAATGAATAACATGAGGAGTACAATACATGTTAGGAAATAGTCATATCAATAGAGCATAAGAGAAACATGAACATAAAGGAATGATAAAGCATGATAATCATAACATGGAAATGTGGCAACAACACTTAACATTGAATTAGCATGAGCCAAGGCTCATTGCACATGGAGCATGAGTAAACCCTCATTGCACTTGATGCACGGGTAAACCCTCGTTGCACTTAAATTAGCATGAGTAAACACTCATTGCACATGATGTATCATGATACTATACTTTACCCAATGCATTGGAGCGCTATAAAGGGCGCACCCTTCTTAAACATTTCATTTCATGCATAAGTGTGCCACATGGATCATAAAACATGGATTCATAAAACATAATAATTTATTCCACGATAAAGGAATGTGGAATTCATACATGAAAACTTACAATCAATATGTAAATGTTCATAAAGGTGAATACAATTGATGGAGAAATGGGCATGGTATTCACTACACAAAGACATTGGCTTAGAAAATCGGTGCGATTTCGGCAGCGTAACGACGTGACATAAGAATTCATAAAAAAGATTGATGAGAGAGAAAGGGGTTCCTCATCATATTTACATTTAATGGACAGTAAGGAGGTCATATAGATACATGTCCCAACAATTTAAATGGAATTTAGATTCATGATACAAAAGTATTGCTTGAATAAAAAAGAGGAGAAAAAGGTTTCTTTCGGAAATTCGGCATAGTAACGGGTGTACATGGGAGGATTTTAATGAGAGAGAAAGGGGGTCTCCCATCATTCAAACAATAAGAGGGCAGTATGGGAGAGGTGAAAAACCATACCCCAACATTCATAATTGAAATTAAAAGGGAAATACAACTTAAAGAAAATTGACAAAAATGAGAAAGGAAGAAAAAAAACCCTTACTTGGAAGTGTGCTTCCAAAGGCTA
The DNA here is from genome assembly GCA_963277665.1 of Viscum album. Lineage (NCBI taxonomy): Eukaryota > Viridiplantae > Streptophyta > Magnoliopsida > Santalales > Viscaceae > Viscum > Viscum album. Next base: position 941,482,707 of record OY728138.1, on the reverse strand, counting down.
GAGAGAGGCTTGTGAGAGGATTCTTGGGAGAATGGGGCACCTTGGGAGGATTCTAGAGAGAGTAGGGTAGAGGTTGGACGAACTTCAAGGGATTTTAGTGAGGAGGAAGTGGGTGCTTGGGTGGGTTTATATAGGAAAGGTGAGAGAATTCTTTATTATTTAGGTTTGGGGCCCCTCATATTAAAATAATCCAAACCACAAACCATCCCATGGTATTTGCCCATGGTTTCTGGAAAAGGAAAGAGGAAAACAATATTTTACAAGGCCAAGGTCCGAACTTATTAAAAAATTAGGGTTGCTTATGTGGAGGTGAGTCACACTCCCATGGAAATTAATTTAAAAAGGCAAAGTGTTGAATAAGTCTTGAGGGCTCCATTAATGCCTTCAAAAGTAAGTCAAACAAACCCAAAACCTCATTATTTTAATTATAAAACACATATTTTCCGAACATAAGGATTATGGTATTTTATTACATCACCATTGGGTCATTATGATGTCATAAAACACAATATATATTTAAATGGTATTTAATTTTTACCCAAACATTTGACTGTCTCAGAAAATTCTGAAAAATTCACCGTTGGATAATTTCGACGTCCTGATTCCAAAAATAATATTTATTTTATCTAAATAATTTTCTAAATATGTGAATTTTCACTTTTAAAATAAAAACCGACATTTATAAAAATTTCACGGTTTTGACAGAAACGGCTTTCAAACCTTAATAAAAATTTTAATTGCATTCATAAAATTATAAGATCATTTATATTTAATAAATATTAATTTAATATTAATAATAATATTTTATTAATATATTATTTAATTAAAAAATACTTAAATTTAATAAAATATAATTCTTAATTAAATAATAACTAAAAACACCATTTGTACTTTAAAAACTAATTACAATGTATCAAAAATGACAAGAAATTATATTCATTATTATATAAAAAAATAATGTACATGAACATGGTGCTACTTATTTGTTACATAACCCCTTAAAATAGCCACATAAGACCTAAGGGTAAGGTGTGCGATGGTGACAGACTCTTGGGGCGGCTCGGATAACATCGCTCGAGTGGTAATTTCAATCAACTTCCACATTTCCCGTAGACGGTCACGTTCGAGCTTGACTTGATGATGCTCTGATTGGGATTGGTCAAGGGCAAAACCCAAAGACGCCACCTATTTTCCGAGCTCCGACAAATGGGCTTCATAAGGGGCAATTCTACTGGATGAGGCCATCGCTTCCTTTGTCTGAGTAGAAAATTGGTTCGTTAAAGCCTTATATTTAAACTACCCAGATGATCACTGCTCAATGGCTAAAAAGTAATGGTCACAAATCTTAACGTAAAACTAAAGAAGTTTACATCTTATAAAAACATTTTTCATAAAGGAACATTTAACTAGATCAAGAGGGATTTTCCATGAATGAAACTTTGGGTCGTTATACCGGTATGTACTTCCTTAAGAGGGATACATGAAAGACATCATGTACTTTGGCCATGGTAGGAGGAAGTGCTAGTCGATAGGCCACAACCCCGACACGATCAAGAATATTGAACGGGCCGATGTACCTTGGACTTAACTTCCCTTTCTTTCCAAACCTCATGACCTTATTCCATGGAGATGTGCATAGAAAAACCATGTCTCCAACATTAAACTCAATGTCTCATCGAATATTATCTGCATAAAAATTCTGCTGACTCTGGGCTGCCATGATATGCTGCCGAATGGTTTTCACCTTCTCCACCATTTCCTCGACCATTTCTGGTCCATGAATCTTACGTTCACCAACCTCATTCCAACATGCCGGTGTTCGTCACCTTTTCCCATACAAGGCTTCATATGGTGCCATTTGGATTCTCGAGTGGAAACAGTTATTATAAGAGAACTAAACCAGAGGAAAATGTTGATCCCACCCTCATTTAAAGTCCATTGAACACGCTCTCAATGTATCCTCAAGTGTTTGGATAGTCCGCTCAGATTAGCCAACAATTTGAGGATGATAGGACGTACTGAAGTTCAGTTCAGTATTCAGAGATTTTTGAAGATTCTTCCAAAACATAGAGGTGAATCTTGGATCTCGGTCAAACACAATAGATAGTGGAACTCCATGCAGCCTTACCACTTCTTTGATATATATCAGTGCCAATTGATCCAATGAGAAATCCTCCTGAATAGAAAAGAAGTGTGCAGTCTTTGTAAGACGATCCACAACAACACAAATTGCATTTTTGCGTTTGGATGTCCTCAAATGTCCAGTGACAATGTCCATGGCGATGTTCTCCCATTTCTATTCTGGTATGGGCAATGGTTGCATCATCCCCTTAGACTTCGTCCTCTCTGACTTCACTTTCTGGAACACCAGACACTTTGATGTATATTCAGTGATCTCCTTTTTCATATTATCACACCAAAAGTTTTCTCAGAGATCTCGATACATCTTTCTGCTCCCTAGGTGAATAGAGAAATTTGAACTATGTGCATCGTCCAAAAGTTCATTCCTCATCTCCTAATATGATGGAACACATAGCCTTTTCCCAAATCGCATAATTCCTTCTTCATTAACATTAAACTTTGAGGATTTCCCTTTTTTGATAGCTTCCACTTTTTCCTGAATTCCCACATCATCCTTTTGAGCATCCTTTAATCTTTTCAAAAGAGACAGTTGAGCAATCATTTGTGAAAGGATTGATGATGTTCCCTTATTTATGATTACCATGTCCATCTTCATCTAGTCTAAGAAGATTGGATCCTTCTCAATTCTCATCATTAAAAAAATCGTTGGTTCATTTCTACTTTGGGCATCTGCCACCTTGTTCTCTTTCCCAGGGTAGTAATGTATTGAACATTAATAATCTTTTATGAGCTCTATCCATATTCTCTGGAACATATTAAGCTCTTTTTGTGTGAATAAATATTTAAGATTCTTGTGGTTTGCATATATCTCACATTTCACCCTATAGAGATAATGCCACCAGATTTTCAAGGAAAAGATCACCACCACCAACTCCAGATCATGCGTTGGATAGTTTTGCTCATGGATTTTCAACTGCCTTGAGGCATAGGATATCACTTTATCATTCTACATCAGCACACAACCTAATCCTTTCTTTTAAGCATCACTAAATACCACAAAAATTTTCCCACCTCTGGGTAAAGTGAGCACGGGTGCAGTGATAAACCTCATTCTCAACTCCTTGAAGCTTTCTTCACATTCATCACTCCAAGAAAACATTACTCCCTTTCGAGTTAGCTTGGTAAGAGGGTTGGAAAATCATGAGAAATTTCTCACAAATCGTCGATAATATCCAGATAACCCCAAGAAGCTATGGATATCCGTTACCAATGTTGTCCTCGACCATCCCTCAATTGCATCTGTTTTGGTGGGATCCACAGATATTCCATTGCTAGTGATGATATGGCCCAAGAATGAGACTTCCTTCAACCAGAACTCACACTTTCAGTACTTTTCATAGAGCTTCTCCTTGCGCAAAGTCTCCAGTACAGTTCTTAAATACTCCTCACAATCCTCCTTGGTTTTGGACTATATTAGAATATCATCTATAAAGACTACAAAAAATTTGTTTAGGTAATCTCTAAAGACTCTATTCATCAAGTCCATGAAGATTTATGGAGCATTGGTGAGTTCGAAAGGCATTTATATGAATTCACAGTGCCCGTATCTTGTACGAAAAGCAGTCTTGGGGACATCTTCCTTCTTCTCCCTTACTTGATAATATCCCGACCGCAAATCTACCTTGGATAAGTATTGTACTTCAGGTAGATGATCGAACAAGTCATCAATCAGTGGTAGAGGATACTTGTTATTTATCGTTATTTTTTTATGTTCATGATAATCGATGCAAAGCCACATTGACCCATCCTTTTTTTTGACGAAGAGGACTGGTGCATCCCATGGCGAATCACTTGGGCATATAAACCCTTTATCCAGATTCTTATGTAGTTGTTTCTTTAGCTCTTCAAGTTCCACGACAGCCATTCAATATGGATTCTTGGATATTGGTATCACCCCTGGTATATGTTCAATTGAGAATTAACCATCTTTTCTAGGAGGAAGACTAGGCAGTTCATCGGGAAACACTTTAGCGAATTCCATCACAATAGGAATTTCTTCAAGGATGGTTTCTTCCTTGGACTCAATCATCTAAGCTAGATATGCGTGCTCAAAGGGCAGTAATATCCATGCTTGAGATGATGGATCTAAAGGAGATTCATCTTCCTCCTTACACTTGTAAAGAATCAGGGGTCGATTCTCCATATAGAGTGTGATTTCCCTCTCCCGACAATTTATGTCGGCTCTATATAAGGAAAGCCAATCCATGCCAATAATTTCATCAAATTACACCATAGGGAGGATGACGAGGTTCAACGGGAAATTCAATCCACAGATTATAACAAAGGAGGACCTATATTCATGGGATGCAATGATTTCCCCATTTTCCGTACTCACCGACATCTTCATTTCCATGATTTGTGGTGGTGCTGGGACTGTTCTACTAAACTTTCAAGATATAAAAGAATGCGTAGAACCTGAATCAAAAATTAAATTCACTATTCTTGGATCGATAACTTACGTACCTATCACCACTTCGTTGTCGGGGTTCACTTCGGCAGAAGTGATTGAAAAATCTCATCCTTGCTACCTTGGAGGTTGTTGGTTGCCTCAAAAAACCCTTGGTTTAGGGCACTGATTTGATACATGCCCAGGTTCTTTGTAGTTGTAGCAATAAACAACGCGTTGAGGTTCGAACGAAGCATTCCTATCCTCTGTCGCAGCCGCGGGTCTTTTTTTGCCGACAGTTAACAGCTAGGTCCCCTTCTCTTCTACACCTAAAGCATTTCCTCATCCCCTTGAGTCAATTTAAAGGGTGCTTCTTTCCACACTTTTGGCATGTGGGGTGCTGGATCTTCTTATCACTGTTGGAGTTATCCATTAGACTGCCAGTATTGAAGTTCAACTTATGCTTCTTGTCCCCATGATACCCCTATGATTCCTCGATCTCCATTTTGACCTTGAGGGAACATCTGACAATTTCCTCATAGTTATCAAAGTCACGGATCGCTAATGATTTTCACAGGCTAGGCTTCAGCCCACCAAAGAAGTGGTCAAACTTGTATTTAGGGGTAACGACAAAGATGGAAGCGTATTGTGCAAGCCTTGTGATGTTTTCCCCGTACTCTCCAACAGATTCTTCTTCTTTTTTCATGAGGAAAAGGAAGTACCTTTCCATCTTAAACTGGAGGGTGCGCATAAAATATTTATCGAAAAACATCTTCTAGAAATCCTTCCATTCCAACGCCTCGATCTCATCCTCAGGCTTCATATTTTTTATCAACATCCATCATTGATCAGCTTCACCCTCCATATGATAGGCCACTAGGAGAACCTTCTCTTATTCAAAACATTGAAGGATGGAGAAGATATTTTCAATGGAGTTGATCCATTGTTCAGCGATCATGGGATCAGATGATCCACTAAAAGTAGGAGGCCTTTCTCTCATGAAGCTCTCGATAGCGACTTGTTCTTTCTTAGGGGGTTTGGAAATTCCTCTTGACCCATGTTTCTATTCAAATCTTGAGTTAGCTGAGAGAGAAGCGTGAAAAAGTTCACGATTCCCGCTCCCATTGGATTGGGAATCTCATTAGTACAGTCATCACACTGATCTTCACACCGGTTGTTAGCCAGATTCCCCCTATTACTGGCCATTGGCTGGAATAAAAGGAAAGTTAGGGGGTAACACATAAAGGGTAATCCAAAGAAAAAAGTTGATGACATTAAAATAAACTTTTATTTATTTAACTCATGAGTCTATAGGCTTAAACCTAGGATTTTAATGTAACGCCCTGACCCATGTTAACCAGAGTCGGTTCATTATTGCGTAACATTGGCATGATCACAAAAGATCAAGTCTGGAAAGACCGATTAGTTTAGTAGTCTTGGAAACACTAGATACATTAAGAAGTCTTACATTACATCATAAAGTAAAACAAAACTAAAAAAACATCATGTCTTCATATCCCCTCATACTATCCCTGCAGGTCATTCATAATATACTTCATCACATCCTGGAAAAATTAAAACATTGAAAGGGGTGAGCTCAGATGCTCAGTAAGGATAAAAATATAGCGGAATCTTTCATAAATAAAAATAAACATTTAAGGAAATGTGTAACTAAAACAAAAGCCTTTTAATCATGAAATTTAACATAATATGGAAAATGTAAAATGAGATAATGACATTTACTTATTCAAATGGATATTCTACTGGTCGAATAATCACATGAAATATCAATAACCACTTTCATAATGATGGAATGCATAATGACAGACTATCATAACAACGTAGCAAAGGCCTCGTGCCAAGACTACAAATAATATTTTGTCAAGGCCTCATGACAAGATACTATTTTGTCTAATGAGACCTGCTGATGCATCGAGGAGCTATAGAGGGCTCCACCCATCACTTATTAAGTCCAATTCATTCCTCATATGAACAGGTTTAAACATATCATAAACCATAACATAATCGTACCACATAAAACATGCATAAAGGAAACATAAAATTTCCACATTTCAATCAAAAGTTATCAATATGACACATTGATATAATAAGAACACTTTCAAAACCATTTTCAATACCAAAATTAAAGAAAATAAAAACTTTGTATTTATTTTTCATTTAAAAAAAGTTATGGCTTGTAGAGGAAGCCAAAACTCAAATAATGGTCATGGCGGCGAAGAATTCGTTGTCGCCGCATATGTATGACAAAAAAACATTCCCTCTTTTCATTTAGTAAAACGCTTCGTATAAAAATATTCCTTTTGAATAAAAGTAAAAGTCAAAGGGGGTTTATACACTATATAAAGGAAAGTTGTATATAAAACAAAATATGCCTCAATGAAAGGAGATTGAGACGAAGTCCTTACCAAGATCATTTTTTTAAATAAAATAGATCTATTATGTGTATTAAATATAAGTATACATAAATAAAGTACAAATACAAGATAGGACATAATAACATCATAACATAATTTGAAATCATGAGATTAACCCAAAGAATGGAAATTGGGTTAAGAAGTTCCCTTACCTCATGTCAGACATGACTCGATCATTCTTTAATCTCCTGAATAATAAACTAGAGTTAATTTCTATTTGATTAAGAACCTTTTTCATGTTTATTATTCCTTTTATATCACTTATTACCATGTTATGAACATTATGTAATTATTTAAGTTAATAACGGTCGTTTTGTCGATCTTTGGTACTTGAGTCAAAAATAAACTTCATATAATTACAAGTTGTTCATGTGGTGAAATATCCATTATATCCAGAATTATATTCATGATTTAGATATCATATATATCATATATATCCATTATATACATGCATTTATAATATTACATAACATTTAGAGGTAAGAAATGAAATGCACCGTTCATGGAGACGATAAGCCGTACGTACGCATGAACGCTACTTTCATTTCTATTTAGTATTTTAATGGAATGAAACATAATTATATAAAATTATATTATAATTACAGTATAATATCATATATAATATCACTTAATCCATCATTTATACGTCCCACATATGGCATTAACGATTCAAATCACTTTGAGTGGGGCGGTAGTCCGCACTTCCTAAAATGAAATTATCGCGTTTAACCGTAATGGAAATCATAAAGGTATGACATAAATGAAAAATAAAGAATCATAAGGAAAACAAAAACATAATATATATCATATATAAAAATAGTTTCATCATAATGGCCACCATGAGAGGTGTTAAAAGAAGATTGAACAATCATCATTTCGTGAGGCAGAAATTCGCCAACCACAGAAACAGTATGTTCTTTAACCATTAGATGAAGGTGTGTGTCAGTTTAAACAAAGTAATTATCATAAAAAAATCTTAGTATATTGAAGATACTGGTGTTGTTACAAAATAAAAGAATAAAAGAGTTTAAGGGGCTGGAGAAGCAAAATAAAACAAAATAACATAAGAGAAGACATTACCTTAAAACCAGGTAACTCTTTTTTATTTAAGCCAAAGGCTTCCTTGGGAAGACTTATGGCCAAATTGAGGCTTCTAGGAGTAATAAAGGGAAGTTTGGAGAGTATTTGGGAAGAGGTTGTCTGAGCCAAATGGCTTGAAGGTGTGAATAAGGTGGTAGAGGTGGGGGCCTATTATAAGAGGAGAGGAGGCGCACTCTTGGAATGTAAGGAAATATTACATTATTATGAAATTTTTTCGGATTATAAAGGTCCCAAAATGATATATTTCGAGTATAAGGTGACAATGGTTTGAAATATGGTCATACAATAGGTTTTAGACGAGTTTAAGCCTTAGATTTTACATTATATTTCCATTTTATTTAAATCGTTAATTAATGAGGTAATCGCTGCATCATCATGGTGTCATAAAAAATTTAATTTATTTAATGTCTAAAAATTATATAAAAAAATTAATGATGTAGGAAATTTTTTTATATTTCCAATGAATATTTATAGTCTAAATGTTAACTTATATAACTTCATTTAATAATTGTTTTAGTAAAACAACACATGTTTGTAACAATTTTATTTTTACTTTAAATAAAAAGTTATTTATGTCATTTTCTTACCCAAGTGGCTCCATGGGGTCCCCAAGTTGACCCATGGATTTTATTTGTCTGATATTACTCACACAATAAGGTTAGGACAAGTTTAAAGGTATTTTTAAATTTTTATAATATCATTTTTACCTTAAATTTCACTAATTACCTTTAATAGCGATTAATTAAACGTAAAAGTTACTATTCACCAAAAAATTATTTTAATCCCATTGAACCAAATTTTACTTATTAATGAAAACCATGTATGTCATATTTTTGAAAATCAAATCACAGAAGTGGTAATGTTTCATTTAAATGAAAAGTCAGTTTTTTAACTACCACTTAGTGGTTTCACTATTTATAAAAAATTGATGTTTTTCAGAACAATACAAAAATTTCACGCTAAGCTATAATTGATATTGAAGTGAATTGTGTTGCATTTGTTTTCAATGAGGCATGAAGTTGTCATGGAATGAATGGTTGTCAAGGAATGTCAAGATGTGAATGACAAAGGTTGTGATGGTGTTGGTGGTGAAGGAGAATGGCCATGGTACTAAGATGCATGTCACTTAGGAGATTCACTAAGTGGTATTGGAAATTGTGGTTGAAACATTCTCCATGGAAATCTGACGATTGATGAGCTGATCTTTAAGTTCATAGAACTTGTATCCTGATGATACAAAGTCACAACATTGATTGAAGACCATGCATTTTCTTCACAATGCATGAGGAGTTGAAAGGAGTTCCATCCACAACTACTAAGTGGATGATGTGCATTAATGAAGTCCATGCACTATCACTAAGTGCATGTGAACATGAAGATGATCCAACTTGATCTCTGATTAGATCAATTAAGTTCATTGAAGAATTTATGTGATTAAGAGTTCGGTTGAAGAAGAAGAACCTTCAAGAATTCACTCCTATGTAATGAGTATATGTTGAGGAGATTTGCGGAATTCTAATGAAGAAGAGAAGGGAAGAAATGAATAAGAGGAGTTGTGGCATTTGGCATTTTACACTTAAGAGTACTTTGTATACTTAGTGTATATTCAAGCAAAAAAAATAAGCCACCAAGGGCCAGCCTTAAGGGTTCAACCCAAGGCACATGTGGGACTAGGTCACCACGCCCAAGGGGATCCCATGGGGCCAGCCCGAGAGGCCGCGGCCGTGTGTAAGCCGGGGCCACGCAGGGGATCAGGCCTGCGCAGCATGGGCGCCAGAGCGCGCCCGGAGGATGCATAGTGGGCGCCAGTGGCGCGCTCGCAGGAGGCGTGAGTGGGCGCAGAGCGCGCCCGCAGAAGAACACGGTGCGGGGCTGCACCGTGGAGGGGGAAGTTCAATTGCTGAGAGGTGGGCAACGCCAGGGTGATAAACTGCGGCAAAACCGCGCCCCGTTTCGATGTGGGACGCGGAAAAATCACCGGGAGCGAATCCTGCCCGCACGATTGATCGCGCGCCAGATCTGAGCCGCACATCTGATCCGCGACGAGATGATCTGATCCAGGCCGTCCGAGATCAATTGAATCGCCGATCCAACGGCTGCGAGACCGCCTTCAACCTCAAGCTCGTCCGAAGTCTCCCGCGAGACGCCGACGAACCAGAGGCCATCCGACCACCGTATTTCGAGTTCCCGGACACCTCCGAGCAAACCGAGACCTCCATTGTGATCTTTAGGCCATAACGAACTCATGCATGCATTAAAATGTTGCATGCATGCATCGAGAGAGCATTTCGAGTTCGGTCGAGGCAAACAACGTTGCCGAGGCCTCGGTGTATTCGTGTTTTGCATGGATTATGAAAGAGAGGCCATGCACACGTTCGAATGTGCATGCATATGAAGAAGGCCGAGGAAAAATAAAAGAAGAAAGAACCCGCGTGCACCGAAGAGAAAACACAAAAATTTGGAAAGATTTTGAAGATCCGAAATCTTCGGTGATTCAAGATTTCTCACGCGGATGGGCCGAAGAATTCCTTGCCTATAAAAGGAGCACCCAATGCTCTCAGTGAAGCTTGCTGATGCGCTGAATTCACGAAGTCCCGTGAGTGCCATATGTGCCTTGCGAAGTTTTGAAGCCACCGCGCAAATACCATTTGCGCGGCTGAAGTTCCAGAGCCACTTGAGGCTCTGAAGGAGGTCCCTGCCCGCGTACTCGCACGGCAGAAGGATCCCTCACTGCCCGCAAACTTGCGCGGCATGAGGAGCCTGCGCGGTCCTTGTGGCATGTGAACCTTGCGCGCCCAAGACCCCTTGCACCCACTGGCACTTGCGCGGCTTCCTTGAACCCAAGGAGTTCGGGCTGTGTGTGAAAAAACAGAAGAAGGCAGTGTGTGTGTGCCAAGTGGAGAAGAAGACCCGAGGCCTTAGCGCCTTGTGTGAAGTGAAAGAACACACCCTAGTGGTGTATGTGCAAAGGAGGAAGCTGAGACCACACATTGGTGTGTGTGTGTGCACAAAAGAAATAACAAGGCCGAGAAACCTTAGTTGTGTGCAAGAGAAGGAGGCTTTGTGCTTTTTGTGCACAAAGAATAAAGGAAGGCCGAGGCATAGCTTGGGTGTGTGCAAAAATAGTGAAGGCCAAATACACACTCATTGTGTGTGTGCAAAGCAAAGAACAAAGTTGTGTGTGCCAAACAACAAAGTGAAGTGGCCGAACCTATGTGTGTGCTCTAAGTGGAATAGACACACTTGGAAGAAGAAGAAGACTCACACAATGTATAACACACATTTAAGTGTGTAAACACATTGAACAAAAGTGTGAAGTTCAAGTGAGAAGGTGTGTGCTTGAAGTGATTACACCCTTTGTGGGTTTATTGCACCAAGATGAAAGAAAGGGGAGTGCATGCTTACATGCATGCACGTACGCACGTGAACAAAGCTAAATCTGCTTGTGTCCATTTGAGTTGTCCAAGACTTGAAGATCTTGAAGAATTTGAGAAGGCCATGCAGTCAGTGCATGAGGATTCAGAGTTTCCATGCATTTAGTGCATGAAGTTGTTTTGAAGTGAGACTGGACCAGACTGAAGTTAAAGATATCAGTTGTCTGAGTATTCAGTAGTTGGAGGGAAGCCAGGTCATCCTTAGAAGAAGGAGATAAATCCTGAGCAAGACGAGAAGACCTGATCAACTCAAGTGATCAGAGGTACAGAGCAAGGCCAGCAGTCTTTATCCCAGACTGCTGAGGATACTTGAAGAAGCTTAAAGTGAAGAAGAGCTACTCGTGCGACTCGAGGATCCAAGAGAAGACCCTATGGGACTCAGGGAGAAGAAGTCTTCAGTGGGATTCTGGAGCAGGCCAGTGGGACTCTGGTAACACTGTGTGACGCAGTATAAAGACCCTCCTGTGGGACTCAGGAGAGGTACAGTGGGACTCTGTATCGACCATTGTAATTTTAACAGGTTATAATGGAGAATCCATGCTGGGAGAGCATGGCAAGGATGTAGGCCTTTGGTGCCGAACCTTGTAAATCCTTGTGTCCTGTGCCTTTTCATTACTGCATTATCCGGGAAAGGTTGAGAGACATAAGAAGAGTGGATCGAGGCCTTAACAAGCCAGAGAGGTTTAATTGATTAAGAATCAATTAGTAAAAAGTTTTAAAGGATCACTGATTCACCCCCTCCCCCTCTTAGTGATTCACACTGATCTGGGCACTTCAATTGGTATCAGAGGGAAGGTTACCTCTAAAAGATCCAAGAAAGTCTATATGGAGTGCAGATTTGAGGAAATGAAAGAACAGCCTCAAATGGAGATATCTGCCAAGACTCTGAAAAACAGAATGAAGAAACAGGCAAAGAAGATGAGGAAGAAGGTTGTTGCAATCAGAGAAACTCCTTCTATGGAAAGAAATGTGAAAGTCACATCAGATGAAAATTCCTTTTATCATTCTTCTGATGAAGCCTTCTCTAGCTATGATGATGATGGAAGAAACAATGATCTTCTAAATGCAATCAAATATCTTCAGAAGACAGTCCCCAAGGAAGTGGCAATGTGTATAGCTACAGGCCTCCTTGATCTTCAAGAAGAAAAATTACAGCTAGAAGATGAAGCCAATTCTCTGGAAGTCCAATTAGCTAAAAGGGTTGGCATAACCAACACTCTCAGAAAGCTGGTGAAGGCTAAAGATGAAACCGTTTCTCTTTGCAATGAAAGATATGAAGACACTGCTGAAGAATTGCAAAGAAGCCTTTCTGAGAAAGATTTCTTTAAAATAGGGGTCAGAGATGTTTTCCATGCACTGGAAAAGAGGCACAAAGTGTCAATGAATGTCAGAGATGCTCAACTCGAAGAAAAAGTCAAATTGGTGAAGGAGCTGGACAATTCATTGCAAGAATTAAAGAAGGTTCATGAAGACCAGATGAAACAACTGGTGGAGAATTGGGAAGGAAAGCTAAGAACTGTTGAGGATGAGAAGAACTCCCTCAACATGAAATACTTAGAACTAGAGGTGATATTGAAAAATCTGCAATCACCCAAAGCTGAATCCTCCCAGTCAGCTAAAAGAAGAAATGTTGCCACTCAAGTGAGCTTTGAGAAGGATGATTCTAAAAGAAAGACATCCTCTAATAAAAGGGCAACATCTTCTAGAAAGAAGGTACCATCCATACCATCTTGTACTGATGCTTCTAATTGTGTTTCTACTAAAAGTGCAGGATGGAAGAATGAATCCAAACAAGTATGGATGAAGACAGTGAAGAAAGAATGATTTCCTGAAACAACACAGCAATTCAAGAAAAGTACCCAACAGCAAGAAGGACTCAAGAGGTCAAGATTTGTGGGTCAATGTTGGTGTTGTAATAAGTATGGGCACTGTGCAAAGGATTGTTGGTACAATCCACTGAATGTGAAAGCACAAAGGAAGCCCATGCCAAGGGGGAGCAAGCCAGAAGGAAAGAAGCAACATCCACAAGTCCAGAGACATCTGTTTACTGCTAACAGATTTGGATTGCTTGATAACATCTGGGATGATTGCAAAAGTGGTCAAAAAGATACATGTCAGTCTCCAACTGTATCCAGAGCTCAAAAGAAGAAAAGATCACAGAACCTTTCTCAGAAAGAATCCTTGGGAAGCAAGAAGAAAGTTGAAGATGCTCCCAAGAAGATTATGAAAAAGGAAGAGAAGACCTTGGAGTCTAAATCCAAGAAGGGTGATGCATCCAGAAGGACCACCAAGAAAACATGCTTCTACTGTGGAAAGAAAGGACACATCATGGACCTTTGTAAAGAAGCCATGAAACTAAATAGAAGCAGACTGAACTCCAAAAGACAATCAATCCAGAAGAAGAAGGGATTGATTGAAAATAAGTTGCCTAAGAGAGGTAGCTTAACAGCATCCAAAGAACCATGTGGAACTTCGAAAACTGAGGCCACTTTTCAAAATGATTTACTAGTCATATGGCCAAATCAGTTGCAACATGCCAAAGATCTGCAAAAAGCTAAAGATAAAGTTCTGGCAATTGCTAAGGCAAAAGGGAAGAAGAAGATTTCACATGAAGATGTTTTGAGAACCACACCAGCACAATCATCAAAGAAGATCAGATGTGCAGTGTGAAGAATGGTGAAAATGGGACATCTCGGTTGAGAGAATCTTCTCAATCTTGTTGTTCACATTGATAAACCAAGGAGGTTCCATATTATTCCCTTATACTATTGGTATTTACATGTGCTGACATTGCAGGGAATTGAAGATGATGATCATTCTCAACTGGAGGATGGTTTGGACAGAATGGAGTGCACCCCTTGAGGGGGAGCCAATCTGGAGAAGATGATGTTCTGAAATTAATATCATCTTAACAAAATGGATGAAAGGGGGAGCTTTATCTTTGCACTGAACTTTCTAATGAGTTTTGTGGAGTATGTGTAGGATTCAGCAATTCATTGAATATCTGAAAAAAAATTCAACCCCTAAGCATGATCTCACATGTATTGTGAATGTTGGACAACATTGAGTTCCTTGGTTATATCACTCTTGTTTTCTACACCGGGTTTGCCCGCGTAGACTTAGAGTTGATATACTAAAGGTTCTTTGCTCAAGAGAACATGTGACATCATCCCTCTCCTAGTGTTTTTCAAGAAGATGTTATTCGAAGGGAGGAAGAGATATTTTTGAAAGTGAACCACACCACACCTTTGCATTTGATTGCCAATAAGAGGGAGAAAATATTGGCACACATATTGACCCATTCATATGTGCTGAAGGAGTGTATTGACAACAAATACAAAGGGGGAGATTGAAGTGCATTGTGTTGCATTTGTTGTCAATGAGGCATGAAGTTGTCATGGAATGAATGGATGTCAAGGAATGTCAAGATGTGAATGACAAAGGTTGTGATGGTGTTGGTGGTGAAGGAGAATGGCCATGGTACTAAGATGCATGTCACTTAGGAGATTCACTAAGTGGTATTGTAAATTGTGGTTGAAACATTCTCCATGGAAATCTGACGATTGATGAGCTGATCTTTAAGTTCATAGAACTTATATCCTGATGATACAAAGTCACAACATTGATTGAAGACCATGCATTGTCTTCACAATGCATGAGGAGTTGAAAGGAGTTCCATCCACAACTACTAAGTGGATGATGTGCATTAATGAAGTCCATGCACTATCACTAAGTGCATGTGAACATGAAGATGATCCAACTTGATCTCTGATTAGATCAATGAAGTTCATTGAAGAATTTATGTGATTAAGAGTTCGGTTCAAGAAGAAGAACCTTCAAGAATTCACTCCTAAGTAATGAGTATATGTTGAGGAGATTTGAGGAATTCTAATGAAGAAGAGAAGGGAAGAAATGAAGAAGAGGAGTTGTGGCATTTGGCATTTTACACTTAAGAGTACTTTGTATACTTACTGTATATTCAAGCAAAAAAAATAAGCCACCAAGGGCCAGCCTTAAGGGTTCAACCCAAGGCACATGTGGGACTAGGTCACCACGCCCAAGGGGATCCCATGGGGCCAGCCCGAGAGGCCGCGACCGTGTGTAAGTCGGGGCCACGCAGGGGATCAGGCCTGCGCAGCATGGGCGCCAGAGCGCGCTCGGAGGATGCATAGTGGGCGCCAGTGGCGCGCCCGCAGGAGGCGTGAGTGGGCGCAGAGCGCGCCCACAGAAGAACACGGTGCGGGGCGGCACCGTGGAGGGGGAAGTTCAATTGCTGAGAGGCGGGCAGCGCCAGGGTGATAAACCGCGGCAAAACCGCGCCCCGTTTCGATGTGGGACGCGGAAAAATCACCGGGAGCGAATCCTGGCCGCACGATTGATCGCACGCCAGATCCGAGCCGCACATCTGATCCGCGGCGAGATGATCTGATCCAGGCCGTCCGAGATCAATTGAATCACCGATCCAACGGCTGCGAGACCGCCTTCAACCCCGAGCTCGTCCGAAGTCTCCCGCGAGCCGCCGACGAACCAGAGGCCATCCGACCACCGTATTTCGAGTTCCCGGCCACCTCCGAGCAAACCGAGACCTCCATTGTGATCGTTAGGCCATAACGAACTCATTCATGCATTAAAATGTTGCATGCATGCATCGAGAGAGCATTTCGAGTTCGGCCGAGGCAAACAACGTTGCCGAGGCCTCGGTGTATTCGTGTTTTGCATGGATTATGAAAGAGAGGCCATGCACACGTTCGAATGTGCATGCATATGAAGAAGGCCGAGGAAAAATAAAAGAAGAAAGAACCCGCGTGCACCGAAGAGAAAATGCAAAAATTTGGAATGATTTTGAAGATCCGAAATCTTCGGTGATTCAAGATTTCTCACGCGGATGGACCGAAGAATTCCTTGCCTATAAAAGGAGCACCCAATGCTCTCGGTGAAGCTTGCTGATGCGCTGAATTCACGAAGTCCCGTGAGTGCCGTATGTGCCTCGCGAAGTTTTGAAGCCACCGCGCAAATACCATTTGCGCGGCTGAAGTTCCAGAGCCACTCGAGGCTCTGAAGGAGGTCCCTGCCCGCGTAATCGCGTGGCAGAAGGAGCCCTCACTGCCCACAAACTTGCGCGGAAGGAGGAGCCTGCGCGGTCCTTGTGGCATGTGAACCTTGCGCGCCCAAGACCCCTTGCACCCACTGGCACTTGCGCGGCTTCCTTGAACCCAAGGAGTTCGGGCTGTGTGTGCAAAAATAGAAGAAGGCAGTGTGTGTGTGCCAAGTGGAGAAGAAGACCCGAGGCCTTAGTGCCTTGTGTGAAGTGAAAGAACACACCCTAGTGGTGTATGTGAAAAGGAGGAAGCCGAGACCACACATTGGTGTGTGTGTGTGCACAAAAGAAATAACAAGGCCGAGACACCTTAGTTGTGTGCAAGAGAAGGAGGCTTTGTGCTTTGTGTGCACAAAGAATAAAGGAAGGCCGAGGCATAGCTTGGGTGTGTGCAAAAATAGTGAAGGCCAAATACACACTCATTGTGTGTGTGAAAAGCAAAGAACAAAGTTGTGTGTGCAAAACAACAATGTGAAGTGGCTGAACCTATGTGTGTGCTCTAAGTGGAATAGACACACTTGGAAGAAGAAGAAGACTCACACAAAGTATAACACACATTTAAGTGTGTAAACACGTTGAACAAAAGTGTGAAGTTCAAGTGAGAAGGTGTGTGCTTGAAGTGATTACACCCTTTGTGGGTTTATTGCACCAAGAAGAAAGAAAGGGGAGTGCATGCTTACATGCATGCACGTACGCACGTGAACAAAGCTAAATCTGCTTGTGTGCATTTGAGTTGTCCAAGACTTGAAGATCTTGATGAATTTGAGAAGGCCATGCAGTCAGTGCATGAGGATTCAGAGTTGCCATGCATTCAGTGCATGAAGTTGTTTTGAAGTGAGACTGGACCAGACTGAAGTTAAAGATATCAGTTGTCTGAGTATTCAGTAGTTGGAGTGAAGCCAGGTCATCCTTATAAGAAGGAGATAAATCCTGAGCAAGACGAGAAGACCTGATCAACTCAAGTGATCAGAGGTACAGAGTAAGGCCAGCAGTCTTTATCCCAGACTGCTGAGGATACTTGAAGAAGATTAAAGTGAAGAAGAGCTACTCGTGCGACTCGAGGATCCAAGAGAAGACCCTATGGGACTCAGGGAGAAGAAGTCTTCAGTGGGATTCTGGAGCAGGCCAGTGGGACTCTGGTAACACTGTGTGACGCAGTATAAAGACCCTCCTGTGGGACTCAGGAGAGATACAATGGGACTCTGTATCGACCATTGTAATTTTAACAGGTTATAATGGAGAATCCATGCTGGGAGAGCATGGCAAGGATGTAGGCCTTTGGTGCCGAACCTTGTAAATCCTTGTGTCTTGTGCCTTTTCATTACTGCATTATCCGGGAAAGGTTGAGAGACATAAGAAGAGTGGATCGAGTCCTTAACAAGCCATAGAGGTTTAATTGATAAGAATCAATTAGTAAAAAGTTTTAAAGGATCACTGATTCACCCCCTCCCCCTCTCAGTGATTCACACTGATCTGGGCACTTCAATTGGTATCAGAGGGAAGGTTACCTCTAAAAGATCCAAGAAAGTCTATATAGAGTGCAGATTTGAGGAAATGAAAGAACAGCCTCAAATGGAGATATCTGCCAAGACTCTGAAAAACAGAATGAAGAAACAGAGAAAGAAGATGAGGAAGAAGGTTGTTGCAATCAGAGAAACTCCTTCTATGGAAAGAAATGTGAAAGTCACATCAGATGAAAATTCCTTTTATCATTATTATGATGAAGCCTTCTCTAGCTGTGATGATGATGGAAGAAATAATGATCTTCTAAATGAAATCAAATATCTTCAGAAGACAGTCCCCAAGGAAGTGGCAATGTGTATAGCTACAGGCCTCCTTGATCTTCAAGAAGAAAAATTACAGCTAGAAGATGAAGCCAATTCTCTGGAAGTCCAATTGGCTAAAAGGGTTGGCATAACCAACACTCTCAGAAAGCTGGTGAAGGCTAAAGATGAAACCGTTTCTCTTTGCAATGAAAGATATGAAGACACTGCTGAAGAATTGCAAAGAAGCCTTTATGAGAAAGATTTCTTTAAAATAGGGGTCAGAGATGTTTTCCATGCACTGGAAAAGAGGCACAAAGTGTCAATGAATGTCAGAGATGCTCAACTCGAAGAAAAAGTCAAATTGGTGAAGGAGCTGGACAATTCATTGCAAGAATTAAAGAAGGTGCATGAAGACCAGATGAAACAACTGGTGGAGAATTGGGAAGGAAAGCTAAGAACTGTTGAGGATGAGAAGAACTCCCTCAACATGAAATACTTAGAACTAGAGGTGATATTGAAAAATCTGCAATCACCCAAAGATGAATCCTCCCAGTCAGCTAAAAGAAGAAATGTTGCCACTCAAGTGAGCTTTGAGAAGGTTGATTCTAAAAGAAAGACATCCTCTAATAAAAGGGCAACATCTTCTAGAAAGAAGGTACCATCCATACCATCTTGTACTGATGCTTATAATTGTGTTTCTACTAAAAGTGCAGGATGGAAGAATGAATCCAAACAATTATGGATGAAGACAGTGAAGAAAGAATGCTCTCCTGAAACAACACAGTAATTCAAGAAAAGTACCCAACAGAAAGAACGACTCAAGAGGTCAAGATTTGTGGGTCAATGTTGGTGTTGTAATAAGTATGGGCACTGTGCAAAAGATTTTTGGTACAATCCACTGAATGTGAAAGCACAAAGGAAGCCCATGCCAAGGGGGAGCAAGCCAGAAGAAAAGAAGCAACATCCACAGGTCCAGAGACATCTGTTTACTGCTAACAGATTTGGATTTCTTGATAACATCTGGGATGATTGTAAAAGTGGTCAAAAAGATAAATGTCAGTCTCCAACTGTATCTAGAGCTCAAAAGAAGAAAATATCACAGAACCTGGCTTAGAAAGAATCCTTGGGAAGCAAGAAGAAAGTTGAAGACGCTCCCAAGAAGATTATGAAAAAGGAAGAGAAGACCTTGGAGTCTAAATCCAAGAAAGGTGATGCATCCAGAAGGACCACCAAGAAAACATGCTTCTACTGTGTAAAGAAAGGACACATCATGGACCTTTGTAAAGAAGCCATGAAACTAAATAGAAGCAGACTGAACTCCAAAAGACAATCAATCCAGAAGAAGAAGGGATTGATTGAAAATAAGTTGCCTAAGAGAGGTAGCTTAACAGCATCCAAAGAACCATGTAGAACTTCCAAAACTGAGGCCACTTTTCAAAATGATTTACTAGTCATATGGCCAAATCAGTTGCAACTTGCCAAAGATCTGCAAAAAGCTGAAGATAAAGTTCTGGCAATTGCTAAGGCAAAAGGGAAGAAGAAGATTTCACATGAAGATGTTTTGAGAACCACACCAGCACAATCATCAAAGAAGATCATATGTGAATGTGTGAAGAATGGTGAAAATGGGACATCTCGTTTGAGAGAATCTTCTCAATCTTGTTGTTCACATTGATAAACCAAGGAGGTTCCATCTTATTACCTTATACTATTGGTATTTACATGTGCTGACATTGCAGGGAATTGAAGATGATGATCATTCTCAACTGGAGGATGGTTTGGACAGAATGGAGTGCACCCCTTGAGGGGGAGCCAATCTGGAGAAGATGATGTTCTGAAATTAATATCATCTTAACAAAATGGATGAAAGGGGGAGCTTTATCTTTGCACTGAACTTTATAATGAGTTTTGTGGAGTATGTGCAGGATTCAGCAATTCATTGAATATCTGAAACAAAATTCAACCCCTAAGCATGATCTCACATGTATTGTGAATGTTTGACAACATTGAGTTCCTTGGTTATATCACTCTTGTTTTCTACTCCGGGTTTGCCCACGTAGACTTAGAGTTGATCTACTAAAGGTTCTTTGCTCAAGAACACATGTGACATCATCCCTCTCCTTGTGTTTTTCAAGAAGATGTTATTCGAAGGGAGGAAGAGATATTTTTGAAAGTGAACCACACCACACCTTTGCATTTGATTGCCAATAAGGGGGAGAAAATATTGGCACACATATTGACCCATTCATATGTGCTGAAGGAGTGTATTGACAACAAATACAAAGGGGGAGATTGAAGTGCATTGTGTTGCATTTGTTGTCAATGAGGCATGAAGTTGTCATGGAATGAATGGATGTCAAGGAATGTCAAGATGTGAATGACAAAGGTTGTGATGGTGTTGGTGGTGAAGGAGAATGGCCATGGTACTAAGATGCATGTCACTTAGGAGATTCACTAAGTGGTATTGGAAATTGTGGTTGAAACATTCTCCATGGAAATCTGACGATTGATGAGCTGATCTTTAAGTTCATAGAACTTGTATCCTGATGATACAAAGTCACAACATTGATTGAAGACCATGCATTGTCTTCACAATGCATGAGGAGTTGAAAGGAGTTCCATCCACAACTACTAAGTGGATGATGTGCATTAATGAAGTCCATGCACTATCACTATGTGCATGTGAACATGAAGATGATCCAACTTGATCTCTGATTAGATCAATGAAGTTCATTGAAGAATTTATGTGATTAAGAGTTCGGTTGAAGAAGAAGAACCTTCAAGAATTCACTACTAAGTAATGAGTATATGTTGAGGAGATTTGAGGAATTCTAATGAAGAAGAGAAGGGAAGAAATGAAGAAGAGGAGTTGTGGCATTTGGCATTTTACACTTAAGAGTACTTTGTATACTTAGTGTATATTCAAGAAAAAAAAATAAGCCACCAAGGGCCAGCCTTAAGGGTTCAACCCAAGGCACATGTGGGACTAGGTCACCACGCCCAAGGGGATCCCATGGGGCCAGCCCGAGAGGCCGCGGCCGTGTGTAATCCGGGGCCACGCAGGGGATCAGGCCTGCGCAGCATGGGCGCCAGAGCGCGCCCGGAGGATGCATAGTGGGCGCCAGTGGCGCGCCCGTAGGAGGCGTGAGTGGGTGCAGAGCGCGCCCGCAGAAGAACATGGTGCGGGGCGGCACCGTGGAGGGGGAAGTTCAATTGCTGAGAGGCGGGCAGCGCCAGGGTGATAAACCGCGGCAAAACCGCGCCCCGTTTCGATGTGGGATGCGGAAAAATCACCGGGAGCGAATCCTGGCCGCACGATTGATCGCGCGCCAGATCCGAGCCGCACATCTGATCCGCGGCGAGATGATCTGATCCAGGCCGTCCGAGATCAATTGTATCGCCGATCCAACGGCTGCAAGACCGCCTTCAACCCCGAGCTCGTCCGAAGTCTCCCACGAGCCGCCGACGAACCAGAGGCCATCCGACCACCGTATTTCGAGTTCCCGGCCACCTCCGAGCAAACCGAGACCTCCATTGTGATGGTTAGGCCATAACGAACTCATGCATGCATTAAAATGTTGCATGCATTCATCGAGAGAGCATTTCGAGTTCGGCCGAGGCAAACAACGTTGCCGAGGCCTCGGTGTATTCGTGTTTTGCATGGATTATGAAAGAGAGGCCATGCACACGTTCGAATGTGCATGCATACGAAGAAGGCCGAGGAAAAATAAAAGAAGAAAGAACCCGCGTGCACCGAAGAGAAAACGCAAAAATTTGGAAAGATTTTGAAGATTCGAAATCTTCGGTGATTCAAGATTTCTCACGCGGATGGGCCGAAGAATTCCGTGCCTATAAAAGGAGCACCCAATGCTCTCGGTGAAGCTTGCTGATGTGCTGAATTCACGAAGTCCCGTGAGTGCCGTATGTGCCTCGCGAAGTTTTGAAGCCACCGCGCAAATACCATTTGCGCGGCTGAAGTTCCAGAGCCACTCGAGGCTCTGAAGGAGGTCCCTGCCCGCGTACTCGCGCGGCAGAAGGAGCACTCACTTCCCGCAAACATGCGCGGCAGGAGGAGCCTGCGCGGTCCTTGTGGCATGTGAACCTTGCGCGCCCAAGACCCCTTGCACCCACTGGCACTTGCGCGGCTTCCTTGAACCCAAGGAGTTCGGGCTGTGTGTGCAAAAACAGAAGAAGGCAGTGTGTGTGTGCCAAGTGGAGAAGAAGACCCGAGGCCTTAGTGCCTTGTGTGAAGTGAAAGAACACACCCTAGTGGTGTATGTGCAAAGGAGGAAGCCGAGACCACACATTGGTGTGTGTGTGTGCACAAAAGAAATAACAAGGGCGAGACACCTTAGTTGTGTGCAAGAGAAGGAGGCTTTGTGCTTTGTGTGCACAAAGAATAAAGGAAGGCCGAGGCATAGCTTGGGTGTGTGCAAAAATAGTGAAGGCCAAATACACACTCATTGTGTGTGTGCAAAGCAAAGAACAAAGTTGTGTGTGCAAAACAACAAAGTGAAGTGGCCGAACCTATGTGTGTGCTATAAGTGGAATAGACACACTTGGAAGAAGAAGAAGACTCACACAAAGTATAACACACATTTAAGTGTGTAAACACATTGAACAAAAGTGTGAAGTTCAAGTGAGAAGGTGTGTGCTTGAAGTGATTACACCCTTTGTGGGTTTATTGCACCAAGAAGAAAGAAAGGGGAGTGCATGCTTACATGCATGCACGTACGCACGTGAACAAAGCTAAATCTGCTTGTGTGCATTTGAGTTGTCCAAGACTTGAAGATCTTGAAGAATTTGAGAAGGCCATGCAGTCAGTGCATGAGGATTCAGAGTTTCCATGCATTCAGTGCATGAAGTTGTTTTGAAGTGAGACTGGAGCAGACTGAAGTTAAAGATATCAGTTGTCTGAGTATTCAGTAGTTGGAGTGAAGCCAGGTCATCCTTAGAAGAAGGAGATAAATCCTGAGCAAGACGAGAAGACCTGATCAACTCAAGTGATCATAGGTACAGAGCAAGGCCAACAATCTTTATCCCAGACTGCTGAGGATACTTGAAGAAGCTTAAAGTGAAGAAGAGCTACTCGTGCGACTCGAGGAGCCAAGAGAAGACCCTGTGGGACTCAGGGAGAAGAAGTATTCAGTGGGATTCTGGAGCAGGCCAGTGGGACTCTGGTAACACTGTGTGACGCAGTATAAAGACCCTCCTGTGGGACTCAGGAGAGATACAGTGGGACTCTGTATCGACCATTGTAATTTTAACAGGTTATAATGGAGAATCCATGCTGGGAGAGCATGGCAAGGATGTAGGCCTTTGGTGCCGAACCTTGTAAATCCTTGTGTCCTGTTCCTTTTCATTACTGCATTATCCGGGAAAGGTTGAGAGACATAAGAAGAGTGGATCGAGGCCTTAGCAAGCCATAGAGGTTTAATTGATTAAGAATCAATTAGTAAAAAGTTTTAAAGGATCACTGATTCACCCCCTCCCCCTCTCAGTGATTCACACTGATCTGGGCACTTCAGATATTCCGAATTCAAAAATGATGTCTATTTTACCAAAATTCTAAACATATAAGTTGGATTAATTTATTTTATAATTAATTGCCACTGTCACAACAAATAGTGTGTTTTTAAGAAACAATATATATCAACAGTTTGACAATTTTTTATGTCCAATTTCAAAGTGAAATTAATTCTAATGACAACCATTAGATAAAATGGTAAAAATATATTCTAATTATAATTTAAAACAACTCAATAGTATAATTTATCACTATAAACTATTTTGATTAAAAAAGTTGTTTTTAAGTATTTTCTCTATTCATAGAAAATTGGAAGTTCTCAGAAAATTACAAAAAATTCAACTTAGGATAATTTCGATATTCCGAATACAAAAATGAAGTCCATTTTGCAATATAAAATTTATATAATTTGAAAAAGTGGGTATTAATATTCATAACTGCTACTTTTATTGGTCGCGATGTGTTAGAATCTCGAATTTGCGTACAATGCAAGCTATTGCATTATTGAAAGAGAAGTGTATCATGAGAGCTTGGGGTGTTACATTTAACATATATTTTTAGGGGAAGTTTTTTTAATTCCCTTAATAAGGGTTTATACTAAGCTTGTGAATTTATCAAAGCATATCCCCCGGGAGTGTCGTAACCAAGAGTGCAGCAATGCCCATTTTCGTGCACCAATTCCCATGCGAGTCTAGCTCAAAGCAATGTTTTCGGGTTTTACCCCTTAGATACATCTTTGCCAGAGCCGCCTCTACCTGCTCGTATCCAGACAGAGATGTATTTTTTTGAAAACCCACTTAATCAGTAATTACCAAAACGTAGTGATGTTTTTATTATACTTAGTCTTGTCTCTAAGGCATTACTAGGGGTTTCTAATCCTAATCCCAAAATAACTAAATCTGACCTCTGATACCAACTACGACAATCCTGGTTTTATTACAAACTTAAACGAGATTTATTACATTAACCATTCACTTTATACAACATGGATGATTGATAGGTCTAGTGTATTTGGAGATTAGGATCATTTCATATCAACTTAAAACATAAATAACAACATCTTTATTGAAAACATCATTTACATGACTACTACATTCCCTTGTACTTAACATTGCATGGGATAACCTGAGGACATGCATAAGAAAAGGGGTGTGCTATAAAGACCAGTAAGGGAATAAACATGGAATACACGAGGAGTACAATACATGTTAGAAAATAAGTATATCAATAGAGAACAGGAGAAACATGAACGTAAAGGAATGATAAACCATGATAATCATAACATGGAAATGTGGAAACAAAACTTAACATGGAATTAGCATGAGCCAAGGCTCGTTACACAAAAAGCATTAGTAAATAATCATTGCACATGAATCATGAGAAAACCCTCATTACACTTGAATTATCATGAGTAAACACCAATTTCACATGATGTATCATGATACTATTCTTTACCCAATGCTTTGGAGCGCTATCAGGGAGCACCCTTCTTAAAAATTTCATTTCATGCATAAGTGTGCCACATGGATCATAAAACGTGGATTAATAAAACATAATAATTTATTACATGATAAAGGAATGTGGAATTCATAAATGAAATTTTATAATCAATAAGTAAATGTGCCTAAAGATGAATACCCTTGATGGAGAAATGGGCATGGTATTCATTACACAATGGCATTGGCTTAGAAAATCAGTGCGATTTCGGTAGTGAAACAGCGTGACATAAGAATTCCTAAAAAATGGTTGATGAGAGAGAAAGGTGTTCCTCATCATATTTACATGTATTGGGAAATAATTAGGTCATATATATACATGTCCCAACAATTGTAATTGATTTTAGATTAATGATACAAAAGTATTTCTTGAATGTAAAAGAGGAGAGAGAAGTTCCTTTCAGAATTTCAGCATAGTAACAGGTGTACAGGGGAGAAATTTAATGAGAGAAAATGGGGTCTCCCATCATTAAAAAATAAAGAGGTAAGTATGAGGGAGGTGAAAAACCATACCCAAACATTCATAATTTAAATTAAAAGGGAAAACCAACTTAACGAAAATTGGACAAAATGAGAAGGGAAGAAAAAACCCTTACTTGGAAGTGTGATTCCAAAGGCTTGAGAGATGATTTAGAGAGACTTCATGGGATCTTGGGGCACCTTGAGAGGATTATATAGAGAGTAGGTCATAGGTTGGATTAACTAAAATGGCTTTTTGTGAGAAAGAAGTGGTAGATTGGGTGGGTTTATATAGCAAAAGTGAGGGAATTATTTTTTATTTAGGTTTGGGACCGTTATATTAAATTAATCTAATCCACAAACCATCCCATGGTTATTGCCCATGGTTTTTGGAAAAGTTAGGAGGAAATTTTTTTTATAAGGCCAAATTCCTAACTTCTTTAAATAATATGGTTGCTTATGTGGAGGGGAGTCACACTCCCATGGAAAACAATTTAAAAAGACAAGGTTTTAATAAGTCTTGAAGGGTCCATTAATGCTTTGAAAAGTATGTCAAACAAACCCAAAATCACATTATTTTAATGTGAAAACAAATATTGGTCGAAAATAAAGCTTATAGTATTATATTACATAACTATTGGGTCACTATGATGTCATAAAACAGATTATATATTTAAACAGTATTTAATTTTTACCCAAAAAATTGATTGTCTCAGAAAATTATGAAAAATTCACCGTTGGATAATTTCGACGTACGGATTCCAGAAATAAAATTTATTTTATCTAAATATTTTTATAAATATGTTAATTTTCACTTTTAAAATAAAAACTAACATTTATCGAAAATTCATTGGTTTTGACAAAAATGGCTTTCAAACCATAATAAAAATTACAATTGCATTCATAAAATTATGTGATCATTTATGTTTAATAAAAATTAATTTAATAATAATAATAATATTTTATTAAAATATTATTTAATTCAAAAATAAATTAATTTAATAAAATATAATTCTTAATTAAAAAATATCTAAAGAAGACTATTTGTACTTTAAAAACTATTTACAATGTATCAATGATGACAAGAAATTATATTCATTATTATATACAAAATTTATGTACACGAACATGGTACTAGATATTTGTTATATAACCCCTTAAAACAAATGCATAAGACCTAAGGGAAAGGTGTGCTATGGTGAAAGACTCTTAGGGTGGCTCAGATAACATCCCTCGAGTGGTAATTTTTATGAAATTCCACTTTTCCCGTAGACGATCATGTTCGAGCTTGACATGATGAAGCTCAGCTTGGGTTTGGTCAAGTGAGAAGCCCAAATAAGCCACCTCTTTTCTGAGCTTTGAAAAATGGGCTTCGTATGGAGCAATTCTACAGGATGAGGCCATCACTTCCATTTTCTGAGTAAATTGGGTTTGTTAAAGCCCTATATTTATACTAATCACGTGATCACTGTTCAACATTTATAAAAGCAACGATCACAATTCATAACAAAAAAACCAAAGAAGTTGACATTTTATATAATCATTTTACATAAAGAGACATTTAATTAGATCAAGAGGGATTTCCATTAATGAAAATTTGGGTCATTACAGTTTGGTATAATGATAATGGGTTAATGAGAAATGATATTAATAAGGTAACCTGTTCATGGGTTACGACATAAGAATGGTTGATGTTTGGAGGAATTGGGAAATGTAATTTTTAATTAATTTTTTTGGTTTTATTTGTGAAAGGAAACATGTGATAAAGGTATGGGGATGGTCGGATGAGTCGTGGAAAATTTTTGTTGGATTCAGGGACATATGATCCATTTTTTCTAACCTCTGAATAATGGGTTTTTAGGTTGGACTGATGCTCCACTCTATGTTGCACCATAGTTTTCGGGGGAAATACTGAAACTCTTAAACCCAAGGTTATGTACATGATTTTATAAATTGATGTTGGGATAGTCGATCATGGAATTCCATGTCTCAGTTGGATTCATTGAAGAATGCTCCATGATTTCCAACTAGTGTCCTAGATGTTGGTATGGCCAGAATTGGCATTTAGTATCCAATGAGATCACTACTATCCGATTGGGTTTGTTTGTTTTCTTGATGAATTGTGTTAGTTCCTTGTTTGGTATGGTGTGTTTAGATATATATTTTTTCCATTGTGGTCACTGAGTATGTGTTAATGATTGTGTACTCCTTCCCATACATAGTTGACATTTTTGTATGATGTTCCTATGTGCCTTCTGGTGTTTATTTGAATTTTGTTCAATTTGTTTAAATTATTTATTTCTTCTAAATAATGTAAATGGGTGTTTTTTGAATGGATAATGGTGTATGTGGTCTTTGATAAGGATTCAGACAATGAATTGTTTCTGAATGTGGGTGTTGGGTTTTTAGAAATCATATAA
Organism: Viscum album; assembly: GCA_963277665.1. Taxonomy (NCBI): domain Eukaryota; kingdom Viridiplantae; phylum Streptophyta; class Magnoliopsida; order Santalales; family Viscaceae; genus Viscum; species Viscum album. Next base: position 941,454,443 of record OY728138.1, on the reverse strand, counting down.
ATTTTTTTTGACAATTGACCAATGATTTTATTTTATTCCCTAGAGATGATTATGTATATAAAGAATAGTTTATACATTTAGTTTTAAACTTGAATTTATTTGTAGCCTTAGATAACCAAATTAAATGTTTTAGAGGGATGTGGTGACCTACTCGGCCATTATCTCATGCCTCTATCTTCCAGGATCTCAGTTGGAATCCTTTCTCTCTTCATGGTGGGTGTGGAGCAGGGTTGGGTGGAGAAGTTTTGTGTCTTAACATGAGTTGGTATGTTTTCCATATTTCTTACCTATAGCTATTTCATTTAGTTAGTTTGTTCCATCTGTCATGGTGCCTTCTTATTTATTTATTTTGTTATTTAATTTATATCCTTTTCAGTTGTTTATTTTTTTTTTGAGAAACCATTCCTAAAATATTTTTTGATGACACCCATGTTCTAGTCACCAGCCCTTGGGGAACAGGAATGCCATTCAGGCCTTGTGGCATACCAGCTCGGGTGTTGGGTAAGATGGCAGCACTAATGGGACATCAAAAAGTTGTATTAGAGCGTATATTCCTAATGAGATCTAGGCTTTGCGTAACCCATGTTATTTGGGTATTTCTTGGTAGTAGAGAGACTAAGATATCAGAGCATGAGAGGGAAGGAAAATAAGAGTCTAGAAAGATCTTTCTTGTCCTAAGACTTAAGCAGTTGGGTGGAATTTGGGTTTTGAATCATGGATTCAAGTTTTTATGGGATGTTGTATAGTTTTATGTGATTGATGTTTTGATCCCCTTTGAGATTGTGTGTGATATTTGGGGTCACTCTTGGTCCCCGGTTTGAAAGTTAAGAGATATTGAGTTGCGTGATTGGAAACATGGCCCAGGAAACCATGTGGTGACCATGTGGTCAAGTATACCTCTTATGTATAGTGTGTTTCATGGTTTTCATGCAGTCCCCAACCATGGGGCCAATGCATGCATAACACTATTCTCTTTTTTTGGTTGGTCAGTTTTGGTTTCCTCATGATTTTAGATTCTCTAAAAGTGATTTATGCACATTTAATATGGATTGAAGATTATTTTGGGATGTAGTTTTAATGATTCTGGTTTGGGTTCATGTATAGTTCTTGGTTTTGAATGCTTTTATCAGAAAAAATGGGGTTTTAGGAAACATTTATTTTCAAATTTTGTTTTTCGGAAAATTAGGAATGGTGAATTTCCAGGGTATTATAAAATAATTTATAAAAAATGGTGTTCTTCTTGCGAAATGGTGTCTTTGAAAAGAAAGTGAGTTTTGAAAGGCATCCTTGGGTGGTTGGTTTCCATAATGAAATGAAATTATGGAAAGGAATTCATGTGGTTCTTCTTCACTGGGAAAGGTTATTTTGTTTCAAAGTGGAATGATTGTGTTTTTAGGAAAAAACCTTGGTGGAGAGTCTTTTTGTAATTCATTGGTTAAAGAGATGTTTTCAAGGGAAATGTTCTTTTGGTAAAGAATTTTTTTTATTATTTTGAGGGCTTCTATGAACCTTGTAATGAATAAATTTTTTTTTGATTCATTGATATTGGAGAAATCATTTTGTTTGTGTACAGAGACATGGATTGTTGAGGTCCATGCCTATTCCCATTTCTCTGTTCCCTAGAATGGTCGAAAGAGTTTCTTTAGATATAATTATTATAGTTTCTCCATGTGAGGTATTGGATGCGAACCCATCCTTAAGAGACTGGTTGAGATTTACATTCTTGGTTCTATTATATTTTCATGTAGTGAGTAGCTTTGGGATGATTTTCTTTTGGTGGTATCAATCTCAGTTTTGGAACTTGATTTGTGGTTGTCCCAAAATTGTGGATGTTGCAGCTGTTTTCTCATTGATCAGTTTAAACACATGTTAATTGGGAAAAGAGAGAGGACTAAGATGCGCAACCCTGCAACTAGGGTTTTTAATCTACCAATTGTGTTTGGTATACTATTTGGTGGTTGGCTATGTTCGTCTGGGATGCATTGTGTGGGGGCAATTCGCGCTTTGAACCTTAGGTTATCTATGGGGGTTGTACCTTGTGGCGAGACCTATTATTGTCTGTCGAGGATCCATGTAGTGGTTCTTTTATCCTTGATCATGGAAATTATTTTTATTGAGAATATGATTCTCCTATATGTTTATATGTTTGAGGCTTTGTATTCTAGTATTTATTTTAGTACCACCATTCATGAGGAACTATAAATGGTAGGGATACCATGTAAAATGATCATTTGAGAAGTATTTTTTCTTGTTGAGATTATTTTTCTAGTCGAACATGGATACGTTGATGCTTTATGGTTAATTGAAGATACCATTTTGAAGGCATTTGTTGTTTCCTTTGTGGGTTATCTATGTAGTGTTTTTCTATTAGGTAAGTCCTCTATAAACCTATCATTCTCTTTCTCTATTCCTTAGATTGGGACATCTTAGTGACATATAATGGCATGGTGGGGAGATTTTAATATAACATGGGTAATAATGTTTATATTTAATTTATTTTATCTTTTTAGGGAACGAGTTGGAGTTCTGGTAGTTAGAAAGACAAAAACATTAGTTTTGGAAGCTTTTCTTTTGTTGCATGGTTAGCCTGCATAGTTCGTAGTAATCATGAAATGATAGCATGGGTTCTAGGTGAGTCAGTGGAGTAGCGTACTACTTTCACAGGGTCTATTAAATTATGTAGGGAGTGTGAGAATGAGTTCTCTAAGATGGTAGTGCTGAGTGGAATCATCTGAGTATGGCTTGACCAATCGTGTGTCTGCCTGTAGGTAATCATGTGGGGTTACTGACCTAGGCAGTGTCCGGTGCAATGTTAGTGCATAGTCTACTAACCCATTAAAAAACCATTCATGTGTCGATAATTTTAGAAATTTAATTTTTTAATTAATTTTTTATTATGTTTTCTTTTTATTTATTTATTTCCCCTTTTGTTTCTCCCCTGCTTGTGCTTCGCGCTGAGCACCTCCCCCTTCCTCCTTTGTCGCGTGCCTCTCCTCCCTCACAACATCTACTTTGTTTGAAAAATCCTTCTAGTGCCTTCATGGATATCACTAAGTTCATTGACGGGAGATCATCTAAAATCATATCCTCCTACGATCTGTCTTGTTTTCCCCTCACTGTCACCCATTTCGGATCAGTCAAACCCTAGTTTTAGGGTTAACCAATTTTCTTGGTTTCTTCCATGGATAAAGTGTACAAATGGGCTCTCAGTCAACCTTGTTTGTATTCCAACGTCCTTAATTGAAGTAAAAGTGGATCTTTACATCTTGTCTCATCAACACTATCATAGTTAATGGTTTTATTCTACTATTTTGTTTCATACCTTCCATTTGGGTTCTTTTGGGGATTTTGGGTTCCTAGAAATTATGGTATAATGTTGGTGGCTCCTTGAAGTGTTTTTCTAACATCCATAAGTATTTGAATATTTATTCCTTTCACATTTTCCCTCATGGAACATGGAATATATAAATTGTATTAAGGGTATATATGTATATAGGAATGAATGTGCGTGCAAGTGAGGTGTAGTCTTCTTTGAAGGATTCAAGTGCCAAATTATTCTGGCTGGATCCTCTCTTCTTTGAGGCTGGTTTCACTATGCAATAGTTTCCTTTGGAATTTTAAATTTCATGTGGTTCTCTATTATTTGATGAATAAATATATTCTATAGACTTTTATTTATTTTATCCAAATTTATAATTCCTTTCCCTTGAAATAAATATTTGGTTTCGTGCAATTATCGTTGTATAAATTAAATTTGAATATTTATTTATGTTAAGCCTTAAATGAAATGTGTTTGACCCTTTTATGGTTTCCTGTAGTTAAATTCCTTTTGACCTGGTTGGTATTCATTGAGTGAAAATGGTATTTTAATAAAGAATTTGGTCTTTATTTATGTGTTAGACTCAAATAAACTAATACGGGTTTTCCGTTTTATTTCATATGGGGGGTTTAAATGGTGTGAGTCGTTTACCCTTTTGTGAAAATTCTTGGTTGGCTTATTTAAAAGTGTTTTTATGGAAATGGGAAGCCTTGGACCTAGTTTTGGTTTCCAAATAATGAGTAACATATGTGTCGAGATATTTCGTAATGTCTTCAAATATTGGATGGGTTTTCCCTTGGATGAAATGATGGATCACCTTGTTCTATAGAACCTGGTTTTGAAAATGGATTTTATGAAATATTTATGTCTTAGAAAAATGATAATATTTTTTTTCATTGTGAAATTCACTTGATCATTGTGATTTAATCCAAATTTGATTTAGAGTGGAATTCTTTTGTGTTTAATGGGTTTTATTATCTTAAATGGGTGTTTTGGTTTAATAAAGAAAAAATGGAGTTTCCATGACATATTTGATTATGATTGAGAGTGTGTATGTATAACATTGGAGTTGTGTTTGAATGTCAAATGATTTTTAAAGGAGTTTCCTAATGTAAATGATATGAATCAAGTCCCGGTTGGCACATGGGATGTGATATTTACTTTACCATGTTGACCCGTCTTATTGTATATGATGTTATGTTGTTTATCAGAATGGTGCTTGTGTGGTGATAAATGGTTTTGTTATTATTATCTCTTTCTATTATTTTGGGTGTCCTTAACATATAAAATGATATAATGATTTATTAGTTGCTAAATTGAACCCTCATGATCCTTGTGGGATGCGTGGAGGATGTTTTGGTTCAAGTTGAGGCTACTGATGGGGTGTTCCGTGTTCACAAACATGGGTTTAGGTTGTATAATATGAAATTTTGGCACTTAAGAGGTTAACCTAAGATTATAGGTTTTATATGTTAATGTGGGATTATGATAGAAATTTTTAGAAGTGGGTTTAGTTGGTTAACATGGTTTATGAGTTAATTGATATTAGTTGTGTTCAATTGATATAATGTAATGAGGGGGTGTTTGGTATAATGATAATGGGTTAATGAGAAATTATTTGAAAAAGGTAACATATTAATGTGGTTAGGAAATAATAATGATTGATGTTTTGATGAATTTTGAATTATGATTTTAATAAAATAGATTAGTTAGGGTTGTGAAATGGTATATGTGATAAAAATTTAGTGATGGTTGGATGAGTCATACTGACTCCCAGTTGGATTCATAGATTAATTATCCATGTTTTCAAACCATTGAATAACAGTTTTGGGTGGTTGGACTGATGATCCACACACCGGTGCATGGTAGTTTTTGCCAGAAGCACTGGAAATTATTAACCCGAGGTTATAGACATGAAGTTTCATGTTGAGGTTGGTACGGTCAGATATAGAGTTCCAATTCTCAATTGGATTCAATGGATGAATGCTTAATGTTTACCGACTAGTGGCCTAGAAGTTGGACGACTGGACATGGAATTACAGATCCCATGAGATGGATGTTTCAAGAATAGATTTGTTTGTTTTCTTATTGATTTTTTTTGTTCCATGTTTGGTATGGTCTTTTGAGAAATATTGTTCCCATGGTGTTCGCTAAGTATGTGTTGATGATTGTGTCCTCCGTCCCATGCCTCTCTAATATTTTTTATGATGTGTCTATGTAGAATAGGGTGTTTTTTGACTTTTTTTGAAAATGTTTTAATGTGACTCTTTGATCTAAACAAAGTGAACAATTGTTTTTGTGAAGGGAAAACGGTGTGTGTAGTATATGATAAATTTTCGGCCAATTATTTGTTTTCAAAAGCATGTTATGGGTTTTTTGAAAGAATTATAAATTGTTTTGGAAATTTACAAGGAATTTGATTCATTTTTACTAGAGGTTATAATGTATAAAAAATTACTATATACTCGTGTTTTCTAACATTCATTGATGTCTAGAATTTGGAAACATATTGCATAGTTTTAGAGGGTTTTGGAGACCTACATATATTTTAACTCATGCATATATCTTCAAGGTTCTTAGTTGGATTCCTTTTTATCTTTATGTTTGGAGAGGAGTAGGGTTGCGTGGAGATTATTTGGGCATAAACTAAAGTTGTATAGTTTTCCATATTGCTTACCTGTAAATGTTTCTTATAGTTAGTTTGTTTCTGCATTCCTGATGCCTTCTTATTTATTTATTTGGTTATTTTATTTATATACTTTGTAGTTGTTTAATTTTTTTGGGTGAAATAATTTCCAAAGGATTTATGACTATTCCCAGGTGCTTGTCCCTTGCCTATGGGGATGGGGAACGCCCGTTGGGCCTTATGGTGTACTGGCTTAGGGGTTGGGTATGATAGATCCCCAGGCCATGATGTTAAATCCATATTTTATGGATTATTATAAATAGATATATAATTAATATATAAAAATTTTACATCATAGTTTACATTATAGAGATGATGAAATCATGATCAAAGTAATAAGAACAAAAAAAAAGTTAAAACATACTTGAAAAACTATGTAATGAACACCAAAAAATGAGAAAAGAATGGAATATTATTAACAAATGCTTAACATTATATTCTAAGAAGATAAAATATGATATTATAAATACTACTATGAATCTGTTATAAGTATATAACATGTTTAAAACCCCTATACATGAATTAAATTGACTTTCACATAAAAGGAAATGTAATGTATGTGACTCCGATCTCCCTTTTTCTTCGATAAGGCCTACACCATTTTCCTCACATATTTTATTTTATATTGTATATAATACAACTATTGAGTTTTATATGATGAATACATTTATATTGATATTATTTATATTTTCATTTTATTTTATTTATTACATTGCGATTATAATTCAAAATTTACCAAGTAGTGAGGGACTTCGTCTCAATTCCCATTCGTTAATTAATATTTTAATGATGTGTACCTAATTTACTATATATGGTGTACATACTATCACTTAACATGTAATATCGTGATTAATTAATTATTCATGATATTTTTTTATTTCAATTCAAATAATTTCATCTCAGAGTTTCTGAATATAATGATACCAAGAGGTAAAGAAAGTTCACTATCCAATTAGTTTTTATTAGGTTATATTACATCCTCATTGTCGTTAATATTATATTATTAGGTGTATAAAAAATTTGAAAATCTATTGATGTATTTAGAGTAATTTTATTTGGATTTAATGTTGATACACATAATCTATTCGTTGATTAATTCTAACATAGTTCTAGAGACTATTTTAAGGGTGTATTTCAAAATTTCATTCTAATAGAGATTTTATATTATGGAAATTTAATTAAATTAGTTTATATTATCATTTGTAAATAAAACCTATCATTTTATAATATGGTTATTAATGACCTTTTAATGTAATAATACCATTTTCCCACTCGTTGGTACTCAAAATGTTTTGGAAAACGTTTTTTATGAAAACATAACATTATTAATCATTTTAGTTGGAAATTTGTTTTTTATCCAATCCATGTTTAATAAAGAAGTTTAAAAAATAATTTAATAATTTAAAAATGATTTATCATAGGAATTTTCACAATTTTAAAAAAATGTTTTTTTAAATTGATTTTCAAAGAAATGGATTTAATTATTTTTCAAAATGAAATGCATATTTTTATTAAGAATATTTTTAAAAGGTCATTTTACAATATTTATAATCATTAAAAAAAGAACCTTATATTTTTACTCCATTTAGGATATGTTTTATTGAAACAATTCCTTTTCTTCTTCAAGATGGTTTATGATTTATTTGGACAAGTATAGTATTGACATTCACTTCCTTGATTCGTTCTCTAGTCCCCTAAAAATAGTCAATTTCTTACGATCATTGAATGTTTAATTTACCCTAATTATCCATATCATTTATAATTTAAATGTTTATTAAATAAATTTTATATCATTTTTACATATGGTGCTTACATTGAAAGCAATTTGATTTACTGGGTAAATTTTGTCAAATCTATACAATTTATTCAAAATAATATTTGACAAGGCATGTTGTTCATTAATTAAATAGATTATTTGATAAATGAGAAATGAATTGGAAATGTACTGTATGTGTTGGGGACTAGTTAATGAAATCCCATTTATGCATTAATAGTCTCATGATATGAAATTATTTGGTCATAAATCCTTAGAGTTTGTTTCCAAGAATGATAGATGGGTTTCAACCCAAAAACATAAACTATATTGAGGATAGATCTTGATAGTATAATGGTTCATGTTCTTGATAAATGACGTATGATAATTAAGTATTTCTTTTATATTGATTAATTATTTATTTTTTATGACATTTTCACTCTAAAAATGTCTATGGATGCAATTAATTATCACATTATTGATTAAATGGAATGTGTTTTCAGTTTCTTACCTTTCCATATTGATTGTTACTTATAAATTTTTTTAGTGGCACGTGTTTACACTTATTTTTCTTTCAAAATCATTTTCACACTTCCTTATCAGTTTATTGGTTACATTTATTGTGTCATCAATCATTATCTTTCCATATTGACTATTATCATTGATTCATAGTTTCTTTCACTATACATGACAATTAAAAATTATTTGAACTCAACCTTATTTTTCTTATTTCCCCAGGATTCCATGAAGTTTAATAAGAATGATATGCAAGGATATAGTTTAAATAATATATTTATCCCCAAATGAAAAAAATATGTTGTAATTAGATTATTCATTTTTTCTAATGTTATCATGTCTGTATCCAATTTTTCAAGACTACTAAACTTTATGGTCCTTCATGATTTGATTCATTATAATCATGAAAATGTAATGGTAGTAGACACCAATTTCGGCCTAACTGGGGTTAGATATTTATATATGGTTTTAAATTTACTTTTATAGAACCCCTAGAAACCCGATTTAGGAAAGCATATAATTGGAAAAATCAACCTAGGATAGAATTTGAGGATAATTATAGAATAAAATCCTAGATTGTTGGTAATTTAGATATTATGTGGGTATTTCTAGCAATACTTACCTATCCAGATTCTACATGTGGTCTTGGCTCTGGAACAATTTCACCTATGGGTAACAATTCTGAAAGGGTACGATATGACTAACTCGAGCAGAGCCTGGTACATGAAAATTGGCCTTACTTCACAACTAGTTCGGTACTCCTGGGGTATTTGTTTAGGATAATTATAATTTTCGTTATAAATCATTATGAAAGATTTTAATAGATAATGAAAATGAACTAACTAGGTCAAACCATTGAGAAAGGAACCAATTATTTTTAAATAAAATTGTTGAAGTATTAACTATGATTATAGAATTAAATTTTAGAAGTTTTTTTACCCATATAATTTTAGGTATAAGAATCACAAAACATATTAAGATTATTTAATATTTTAGAAGAACATATTTATTAAATAAATTAATTTTGATGGATACCATCATGAAAATATGAGATTATGGTTGACCATAAGTCCTATGTATTAATTATATCTTTTAGTTTTATGTTATTAAGGATGTTTTGGAAGAAAATTTAGCAACTGAACTCATTATTATAGTTTAATTTTTAGTGGAAATGTTATTTGTGTAATAATTCATTTATTTATTTTAAGTATAGATGTTTAAATGTATTGGTAAACTTTATGGTTGACATACATATGATATTATGATTTTTTTTTGAAAAAAATATTGAATAAAAAATATTAGTGAAAAAGATATTTAATTTTAAATTTTATTTAAAGGATGGCCATCATATTTTGGATATTATTTAAATAATGTTTTTGAATAAGTATTACTTGTATGTAAGGGTGTAATTTTGTCCCATCCTAGCCCAGATCAGGTAGGGCCGGGCTGTGCTTACCCTACATAAAATCGGGTCACTTCACGGCCCGAACAACTTCATGAGGCGGCCCGAGCCTGGCCTCGGGCCGGCCCGAACCTTCGAATAGGGCTGGGATTTTTCAGGTCGGGCCGTGCTTTTTCAATCGGGCCATGGTGGGCTTTTATTATTTTTAAATTAATTGTTTATTTAAAAAAACATTTTTAACATTTATTTAAAATGTTTTTTACTTTTATTTATAAATTCATGTTTTTTAGATGTATTTTTTTAAAATGTTTAATATTTTTTTTGTAAAAATGTTTATTTAATTTTTTATTAACATTTTACAGCGGGTGGATTTGATATTCTTTTTGTCTAAATAGATTTATATATGTGAATCTATATATATTATGTACAAACTGTAATAAAATTAATGAGGGGTTGGGGGATTCACAATAATGGGTGAGTTTAAAATATTGTAATTTAAAAAAAAATTATCTTATTTATAATTTTTTTAAGCGTTTGTGATTTTTTAATTTAAACATTTTTATTTAAACCATTTTTTAACATTTTTTAAAACATTTTTTTTACATTTATCATTAAATGATTAATTTAAAATGTTTTTTAATTTTTTAACGCATTGTTTTTACATGTATTTTTTAAAAACATTTATCTTTTTTTAAAAAAATTTAATATAAAAAGTTTTTAAGTGTTTCTTTAAAAAACAATTTAAATGATTGTTTTAAAAACTTTTTTTAAACATTTTTATTTAAATCGTTTTTTACATTTGCTTAAATAAAATTTTTACATTTATTATTAGAAATTTAATTTAAAATGATTTTTAATGAATATTTTTAACATGTAATTTTTTAAACATGTTTTATGTATACACAATTTTTATTAACATTTTACAGTGGGTGGATATGTTATTTTTTTCAAAATAGATTTATATATGTGTGTAAATTTATATATATTATGTGCAAATTGAAAAAAAAAATTAATGAGGAATTGGGTGATGCACAGTGGTTGGTGGGTTTAAAGTGTTGTTATTTAATCATTTTTTATAATTTATTTAAAACATTTATTCCATTTATTTTTTTAATATTTTATGAAAAGTATTTTTAAGCATTTTTTAATTTAAAAACATTTTTAAACAATTTTTAATTTTTTTAAACACAGGTTTTTTACATGATTTTTTATTAATCACTCGACATTTTTTTGTAAGAACATATATTTTCTATTTGATTAACATTTTACAGTAGGAGGATATGTTATTTTTCTTCTAAACAAATTTATATGTGTGTAGATATTTATATTATGTGCAAATAAATAATGAGAGGTTGGGGGGTGTGCAACGGTGGGTGAGTTAATTTTTTTGTCTAAATATATTTATATATGTATGTATAGTATATATAATATATACACGTTTCATCATATTAAAAAATAATAATGAAGTTGGGGGTGTGTAAACATCATTGATTGAGTAGTTATCTATATATATATATATATGAGAAATTTTTAAAAAACAATTAGAGGATGGGAGGTCCGTCATCATGGGTGGGTTAATTTTTTTTCAAAATAGATATATATATAATATATGCAAGTTGATACATACATAAAAAAATAATGAGGTGGGGGGAGTGCACCAATATTATTAGGTGGGTATGTTATTTTTTACTAATATACAATATGTTATTATATATACAATATTAAATAATTGATACATATATATATATTATTAATAGATATATATATATATATATTATATTAAATCATTTATGTATATATATATTATTAATGGATTTTTAAAATCCACACTTAATCGATATATAAATTATTAATGGATTTTTATATATATATATTGTATCATATTATTAATTTATTTCTTTATATATATTATGCATGTTTTATCATATTTAAAAAAATTAATGAGGTTGGGGGTGTGTGCGAACATCATTTGGTGAGTGTGATATTTTTTTGTTAATATAGAATATGTTATTAAATATATATAATGTTAAATTATTTATATATATAAAATGAGAAAATTGTAAAAATAAAATTAGGGTTTGTGGGGTGCACCGCAGTGGGAAGGTTAATTTTTTCTAAATATATTTATATAAGTATAATATGTATAATATATGCAAGCTACAACAAACATAAAAGATTAATGAGTTTGAGAGACGTGGACGAACATCATTAGGTGAGTGTGTTATTTTTTTATTAATATACAACAAGTTATTATATATACGTAATATTAAATCATTGATATATATACATTAATATCTGTATTTGTATATATATATTATATTAAATCATTTATATATATATGTATATTATTGATGGACTTTTAAAAGCCACAATTAATTGATATATATTATTAATGGATTTGTTTATATATATACATATATAATTATATATCGTTATACACACACACACACTCATTATAATTATATATAATAATAGTTATATGTATATATATATATATATATATATATTATTTTTTGTTAATATATAATGATATAAATGTATATATATCGTTTCTATATATAGATATATATTCAATCTGGTGATAATATAACAGGTGAATCGCCTAGGCCAGTTGGTCCAGGTGCAGCCTTAGAAGCTTGTAGTAGGGGGATCAAATCTCCATACCAGCAGCTTCCTATTATATTTTTTTATAGTGGTCGGGGTTTCGTACGGGCCAGCTGGGCGTTCTTTTTCGAGCTGTCTCGCCCAGGCCCACGGGCCTTCTTGGATAGGACCAGGCCCGACCTGATGAACCTATGGCCAGAGCCCGGCCTGGCCCGACGCGATCTTTTCCGGGCTGGGCTGCTTGGGCCTTCGGGATCGGCCTCTCGGGTTTTCGGGCCACCAGGAAAAATTACACCCCTACATGTATGTTGGTTGACAACCCATCAATATCAGAAAGTTTGCGGGTCTTGAACACATGACTCAGGGGTGATAAAAGTTTCAATCATACCAATACGATACATGATTTCCTAGTTAATATATCATTATTTTTCAATAAAAAAATTTGAAAAATAAATATTACTAATGAAATAATAACATCACTTTTGAGGATTTTAGATCAATTTATTAACCACATTTGTTTTATAAAATAGATATAAAAATACATAAATGCTAGTTTTATAGATTTTATAATTCAAAAAATGTAATGTTTAATGCTTCATAAATCAAACAAAATTTTTATTTTTGGGTATACATTTCATAGTGTATGTATTGAATTAGAATCTTATCGAAGGAAAAAAAGATGAATTTTTTCTTATGAAATTGAAATGTATCAATTAAGTATATTTTCTTATATTTATGGTTAATAAAATTATTTTGTAACATTTTAAAAATGACCATAAAAAAATGTTATCCTCATACCATAATTTTTGTTGAAATGATGGTCTTAAATAATAACAATTTTTTGGCATTGCATCCCTCAAAATTCCATTTATCTTTAACTTTTTTTTGTGATTGATGACCACAATCACTCCTGATAATTATTTACATATTTACTACAAGTCTATACTTTTACATTCCACTAGTTTTCTCCTACATGGAGACCTAGATCTATTTTATTACATGTGACCTTTGTACTTATCATTATTTTTTATTAACAAGATATTTTATAAACTCTTATGATGGTGTGGTATTTTAACTAATGGATTTTCAAATATCAAGCCATAGATTTTCGATATCAACTTTAAATTTCCAGGATTTATTTTTTTATGGAGGGGTGTATGTAACACCTCATATATTCTAAAAGGGTTATGTTTATTTTATTTCTTGTATGCCATGCATGAACAAACAGAGAAAGAAAAATAACATCTCGATAAATTAGATTATATTTAATATTTTAAATAAATTTTATATATTATATATATTTCAATGCACACAATACCTAGTCAGCTTATGTCTCATGCAACATTGAGTTTCATCTATGACTAGCATTACACACAAGACCATGTTTTACAGAATAATATTAATATAATGACATATTTTTATTTAATATAACCAGACATAACCAAGACATTCAATTAGAATTTATGAAAAGGATTAAATAAATTATGAGAATATTTTATTTATACAAATTAAAATTAAATTCATTGGTTATCAATTAATTATAAATGAATATAAAAACTAATTGAATATAGTGGAAAAAAATTAAGGCTCCCAAAGGTATTTTATCTCAATAAATTAAATTAATTACTATTAAATAATTTTATTAATGATATATATATATATATATTATATTCAATGAAACATTTCTTTTACTTTCATATAATATATTTTATTGGAATAAGACAAAAACAAACCCAATTCTACACATAAACAATATTTTTTTTAATTGTTAATTTTATATCATTTTAATGGTGAACCTATTTTAAAATTGAAATATTAATATTTTATAAAATTAATATTCAAAAAATAGCTTCATTATAAAAAACAAAATCATATTTTTATAAATTTATTGTATTTTCTTTGATGTTTATTTTTTTGATGAATACTGACAAATAATGAATACATATTGGAAGTTTTTTTTCATGTATACAATTTATTGTGTTAAATTATAATAAAAGTTATTTTAAAGTTTGATTAGTTGAAATTCACATCAATTAATAAAATTAATGTAATATAATTGAGTATAAAAACATAGAAATCTTTAGAACATTTTACATTAAAAACTCTCTTTGTCATCCTATTTTCTTGATAAATTTTAAATTAATTTTTGGTATATATGTGATTGAAATTTAAAATATTGATTATATATGTATAATAATAATAATTTACAATTTTAATAAGTTTGAATCAGTTTTTTTTATAAAAAATAATAGTCAATGTAATAAATTAATTACATTGATTAAGGTAAAATTGAGATTAATAGGAGACTAAACCATACAATTAATGGCCAAAATTACCTATTAAATTTTCCAAAATATAATGTACTATCATATTTAAAACCTATATTACCATTATTATAATTGGATTCATCATTGTATCCAATTTAAATTTGTCTATTGATGGTGAAATTCAAAGATTCAAAAAATTTAAAGAATACGACTCCTCCTCCACTATAAAAATCCACCACCCCTCCCACTTATTCACAACTCTCATGAAATTATGATGGCCCAAAATATGACCAAATAATCCCATAAAATTATTCCCCTAGTCCTATAATCCTCAATTTCGGTAGAAATATAACCAAAAATGTCTTTCGGTATAAACCAAATGTAGTTACCCGAATAAGAGGTAACAATTTTCAATGATCAGTTTTGTTTCATTTATCTCTACACAACTTAAAATATTTTTATATAATTATTATGTACTAATATATTTATATTAAATAAACTTATATGTTATTATGTTATGTTTATACCTACACCTAAACACCCTTCCATCAAATGGGTAACAAACATACTGTTTTTGTACGATGAACTACCACCTCGCTAAACAATGTCGTTCATTTTTCCATTACCACCTCTCTTGGTTGGGAATTATGATGGAATACATATTTATATATGGTATATATTAAATTTTTTTTTCTATATATTAATCGAATATTTATATAACTCATAACATAATTCTCCCCATTTTGTGTAAATATGATAACATCGTTAGTGGATGTGTGGACTACCGCCTCCTCAAATAGATGCGATACATTCACACATTATATAGAATGTATTAAGGTTGGGTTTAAATAAAAATATATGACATATATAAAATAAATATTTTACTAGAACTATCAAATATTTATATATAAGTTACTTTCTATTCTTTTAAAAAACAACATAGAAATGGAAGTAGTGTTCTTGAATACATAAGACCTACCATCTCGTTATACGATATATTTCATTTCCTATATCCAAATTTTGTGGATTATTATAAATAAAAAAATACTAAATATATTAATTATTTAAACATTTTTTAAAATTTTGAGATGATTAAATCAAGATGTATTTAATAAGAACCAAAATATCATGTTAAAACATACCTAACTAACTATGCAATTGACAACTGAAATAGTGAAAATAAGGATTGGTTATTAACAAATTTTTTATAGGATTCTATAATAAGTTAATATATGATATTATAAATTTGATTATGATTCTATTATATGTCGCTATATTTTTTAAAACCCTTATAAAATAATTTAAATGATGTTCACTCGGAATGAAACATATGGCAGGGGATTCTTATCTCACTTTTTCATCCATGAGGAATACACAATTTTCAACACTTATTTATTATGGTGGTGTATTTAATGAACCTATTGTATTTTATATTATGAATATTTTTATCTCAACTTTATTTAGAGTTTAATTTGATGTTATTTCTTCCATGAGGATTATAATTCAAAATTTACTGAGTAGTAATTAACTTTATTTCAGTTACCATTCATTGGGGAATACTTTATTATTAAGAAACTAATTTCATATATGTGGTGTAAATACTGGAACATGACATGTAATATCTTGAATAATTCATTATTTATGGTATTTTTATTTTCAATTTGATTTATTTCATCTAAGGGTATTTTAGCTAAATGATACCTAGTGAAAAATAAATATAATAACCAAATTCCTTTTCATTGGGATATATTACTTCCTTATTACCATTAATAATTTATGATTTTGTATGTATTGAATTTTAATATCTATTGATGTATTTAGACTTATATTATATGTATTTATATTTCATACACATAATCAACTTATTTATTAATTTTCACATCATCATTATAAACATTTTAAGGGTTTATTTTACAATCTCATTCTAATCGAGATTATTTATTCATGGATTTCCATTAAAATAACATATATGATAATTTTCCAATAAACCCTTTAATTTTATCTTTTGGGTATTAATGAACTTTTCATGTACTAATACCATTTCCCACACTTTAGTACTCAAAATGTTTTAGAAAATGTAAAAAAAATCATATTCATTTCTCTCTTGGGTCGAAAACCTTTTTTCTCTCAAAACCATTTTTTCAAAAATATTTTCAAAATCGATTTCAACATTTTTAAAAAAAATTATCAATTTCATTTCCACCATTTTTTTTAAAAATAAAATATATTTTCAAAGAAAATTATTTCAAAATTCTTTTCAGAATGAAAAGGATGTTTCTTTAAAATCATTTTAAAAGACATTTTTCAATATTTCTATTCATCAATGAAAAAACCCTTTTTTTTACATCATAAGGTATATGTTGTATTGAGACCAAAAATTTTATTCCTATAGATAATTATGGTAGATTTGGACAAGGAGAGTTCTGAAATTCACTTCCCCAATTCCTTTGTTAGTTCCCTTGAAATATTCTATTTCTTATGATTATAGAACATTGAATTTAGACTAATTATCTATATTATTTATCATGGAAATGTTCATTACCTAAAAAATATTATATTTTTACATGTGATGTTTACATTGATAGTTACTTGATTTAATGGGGATATATTGATAAATCAGTATCCTTTATTCAGTACAGATAATTTATAAGGCATGTTGTTCATTTATTAAATCGACTATTCAACATATAGGTAACTCATTTCACATGCACTTTACTGGCTGGGGACATGTTAATGAAATCCCCTTGGTGAATCAGTAGTTTCATGAGATGAAATTAGTTGGTAAAAAAACCTTCATGTTTTTTCCCAGAAGAATATGTGGGTTTCAACCCACATATGAAAACTATATTGAGAATTGGTCATTAGGATATAGTGGTTCATGTTCCAGATACATGATGTAGGATAATTAATAATAGCCTTCATTTTGATTCGGTATTTATTATCTAGGATAGTTTTTCTATGAAAATGTATATAAATGAATTTTATTATTAGTTTAGTGATTGAATGGCATGTACTTTCATTTTCTTACATTTTTTATGTTGGTCATGAATTATCCAGTTATTTAAATGGAATGTGTTTTCATGTAATTAACTTTGAATATATTTTACTGAATTCTTTATCATTTTATTGATTAAATGGAATGTTTCTTAAGTTATTAATATTTAATATTAAATATTCTCCTTGATACATTATTGATCTTGTATACATGACCCGTACTAAAAATTTATCACACCCTTTTTTTCTTTCCCTGGGATTCTAGGAAGTGTAGAAATAATGATATTCTAGGAAATCGTAGATAGAATAAATTTATAATTTAATGAATAAAATCATGTTTTAATTTGTGTATTTTTTTAAAGACTAATATATGTATCTAGTATACCAATTATACTAAAGTAATTGGTCCTTCAGGATTTGTTTCCTTATAATCCAGCAAATGGAATTGTAGTAGACAATAGATTCAGAATTACTGGGGTTGAGTCATTATAGTCACACACTTATCACCTATACAAGAGATCTTATTGGTAGACGAGTTAGGAAAGATATATGTTAGGGAGGTTTTACATCATCATAGAGCTCCATATTCTACAATTTTTGACATAGAATCTCCCTTTACATCAATGTTATGGAAGTTGTTGCAAAATATATTCGTTACGCAAGTGATCATAAGCATGGCCTATCACCCTCATACCTATGGATATACAATGTGTGTGATTATGGTTTTAGGGTAAATGCTCCATGCTTGTTTCTTCGACATTGGGGGTTCCTGGGAGAAGCGAATTCCCCTCAATGAGTTTGTTTATAATATAATATTTCATCCTGCCATTGAGATGGATCCCTATAAATCCTTTTATGGAAGGTCATTATGATTCTCTCTGTACTAGCTTGTAGCAACAAATTCAACTATTCTTGGACGATGTCTCGTGTATGAGACTATAGAGCAGGTCCAACTGATCCAGATATGCATGATGACAACTTAGTCCAGATACTAGTCGTATGGTTAAAGATGCTAGTGATATTTCATTTTCATCATCAAATACTGGGTTTTATTATAAAGATCAGGTAGTTTGGGAAAAAGAATTATTGACAATCAGGGTAAGCTCTCATAGAGGCTTGTTGGACCATTTGAGGTTATGAAATAGATTGGACCAGTGGATTAATAGTTTGCACATAATAAAAAATTATTATAAATGAAATATTTATTTAACATGTCTCGTATTTTCTAATATCATCTAGACCCATCACATTTCATTTATCCTAACATGGTTGATTTGGATATTGATGCTTCCTTCAGGGAGTATCTAGTTTGTATTATGGATTCGGGTGTGAAGACACTCCGAGGTAGAAAAATTATATTGGCCTGGATGCTATGAAAACATGACCAGGTATAATATGGGATTTGGGAGCAAGAAGAAGATATATATGCTTAGTGGACAGATCTATTCTATGACAATACTAGTTTCCCTCAGAAGGACAAATTAGGGATGAGTTGATTTAGTGGGGGGTGGTTTCAATGAATGGTCATTTAAGGATGGTATAAATTTGGTATTTTTCATATTAAATCATTTTTTTAATATTGAAATATGGAAACTAAAGACTAATAAGGTCCTAAGAGCATCATAGTCCTGTTTAGATCCATGATTTCATAAAAATGGAAATAATGACTTTACCACACAGTTAGTAAAAACCATGCCACCGAGACATCATGATCATTACTAACCATGGGGGGAGAAACATAGGTGCAGAAGGTGCCACATGGTACATATGAAACACATTTCACTTCCTCTCATAGAGTTTCTTCACCCTCAACCGAGGATCTTCGATATCTCCAATGTCCAGTGTACAAATCAAGACCTGTTAGAGGCATTAGATAGATGAAGGTATTCTCTCACTTTCACTTAATATCTATCAAAGTCTATATAAATATCAATTACACTAGTTAGGATCATGTTATTTTACCAAAATTTTAGATATTTGGACTAATTCTTTAGTTTCAACCAACATACAATAAATATGAGGCCTCTGTCAGATGAGGATTCATCAATTACCATACGGTTAGAGGTCTAATTATTTTCCCAAAGAGTATTGTTGCTTCTTATATTTTCTATTATGATGCACTCAAGCCATTTTTTCATGTATCTATTTAATTTATTTAATCAAATTTAATTGACCACCACCCCTTGTTATACTATTATTGATAATTGTTTAGTTGATTATAGGATGTTCACCTCAATTATAGACATGCATTTGGTGTTCGAACATGATGTTTCCCATTATGGTTAATTATTAAATATAGATGAAGCTCCTCCTAAGTGTTGAGATTGGGTTAGAATGTGTTTTTTCCTCTATTATATTAATATTAAATAAACCCAATAATCTCTTAAGAGCCTAGATTTCTTTATAAAGGGAATAAGAAAAATAGGAAATTTCCCGTTAATATTTGAATGTTTCATGTTCCACTATAAACCTTATAAGTTAAATTTACTTGAATTATTTATTTAAATGACGTACTATAAATTAAATGGATTTTTCATGATGAAATTCATTTCACTAAATTAATTATATAGATTAAATAGAATCTCTTAAATAGGGGTAAGAACAAACAATTTTTATGCTTTATTAAATAATCATTTTGAATTGAGATTATATTTTTTAATTGAACTTTACTATAGATGTACATTAGAGGAAATCCATTATGCATATGATTATAAATGTGGTTACTTTATAATAGAGGTCGTGGAATGATGGTAATTGTTCTATTGTGCATGAAGGTATCACACTCCATTATATAAGGTGTTGAGAATGATGTCATGTTCCATTGACAATAGTTGGACGGTAGATATGATGCGCCATATCCTTTGTTTAGAGTGTTGACATGAAGGAACACACAATATATTGTGTGATGGGCTCGAATTATCCCACTTATTATGATAGGATGTAATGTACCCAATTTCATGATTTTAGTATCATTCAGTCTAGTTATGGATGTTTGAGTTATGCCCCAACCAAGTTAGAGTTTTGTATTCCAGGTATATAGAACTTACATCTGCAGGTGAATTATTCATATTATTGAATGGAAAATTTTACTATACTATATATGTTTGTTATTAATATATATATATATATTGTTATGATGAGACTCATATTCCATCCATGCACCGAATTCGGTAGAGTTTTTATGTGTCGTCTAGGAACTAGGGCATGATTTTTGTTATTTATTCATTACTGTTAATTAATTTTGTATACCTGCACAGTGTTTAGTTATAAGAAGTACTAGGATTACATCAAGACACTCTTAGTTCTGGCCTACTTAGATTTTTTGTTACACACTACTAAGGATTTCTTTGATACCCTCAATGATAACATGACAACATGTGTTGATAAGGGCAAGTACTATACTACATATCCTTAAAAAGACATTCCAATATATGGAACTTAGGAGAAGAGTACTAATTATATTCTTGGGAGTCATGTGTGTTTTTCCTTTTTTTTACTTTTTATATAGCATGATTATATATTCATGTCCCCGGTTCATTTTTTATATCATCAATCCATGCATCAATGAATATGAAATTTCCTAGTGTTATTTGATATTAGTATGCTGTTGATTAGGAATTTACACTTCAACATTATTTATGATATTTTTTTTCTACTATTCTCCAACTATTTCTTGTTACATATGCTTCCCATGTTGTATGATTGTGGGGGAATCCATTTTTCCATTTTAATAATAGGGTATAATCACTCCACCATACCACCTTTACACTATCACTACTAGTCAGCATCCTCTAGCATACATGGAGGTTCACTTGAGGCCATGTGACACACTGGGTCGAGACACAGGGTATGTGGATCCTAGGTAGGAATGTCACACATACTCTTATGTAGTTCAATTTAATTACTAGCTACCCATTGTTCCTCACACTAATCACAACTCATGTGAGTGTAGAGAACCTATAAATCCACTCTAACTTGTGTTTCTTGGATGAATTTTATTAAATCATAGGGAACTAATACAAAGTCATATTTCATTAAAATGTATTACATGAGGTCCTTATGTTGGGATAGTTATACTTATTTAGGATTTTGTTTCTGTGTATCACTTGTTTTATCGCTTCACCTAGAAAATGTGTTCAATAGACCTTTGTGTTACAAAATTGGTAGTCAATTCTTTCATGGATATTATATTCTCTATGAACCAGCTTCATTCCTTTTATATATGAGTTGATAACAACCGAAACCTTGAGAACATTTTCTCATAGAATTCAATGGACCTTGATCCCACACACTATTGGTTCTCAAATATTTAAAATTGGTAATATAGACTAGATGACCTGAATGGACCCTACTAGGATTCACTAAGGAATGAAATAATGCCTCATTTCATGTTCATTGGGGGTTTTTGGTCCCATAGAAACAGACCCCCTAAAACTAGGAGCTACTTTCATGACTAAATGTGATAGAGGTTTCATCCATTACTAAAGGTTGACCAATACCCATCAGTCTCCACCTCCCACTAACTTATATTTCATTGGGGTTTGATTTACACTTCTTTTAATAGAACTATACATACAGATTCAAATACCATAGATGATACACATATAGTCATCACACTAATTTTAAAAGAAATATTTTAAAATTATATTCTTATAATTTATGATTATTGGGTATATATATTTTATGAAGGCCCGTTTTTAATAAGATGGTAATCCCTATCAATATCCTCACATCAACATAGTTCGGATTCTAAGATTCAATGAGCTTTTGGTCAAAGTCTTACTTCTATAACACTTGAATTTTTATCACTAAACTATTTCAAATCCTTTTAGATATACCTTTCCACCAAGAAAACAATGTGCCCCATTTTTCTCCTATGTTTCCCGATTCTTATGGCACACATTATATTGAAATTTCATAGACCTTGAGGCTTTAACATCTTGGTCATACCTTTTGGAAAATTGGTAATAAGGAATAACTCATCTCAAGGGACCCTACAATGATTCTCTCATGAATAACATAAATCCTCACATGTTTTTTCAATAATATGTTTTAGTGGGGGAGGATTGTTTCCCCTTATCCTAATGACCTATTTCTTTAATGGTGAGGAACTTGTATCTACCATTATAAATTTTTTACCAACTCCAACCAATAATCAAGAAAAAATATTTGATTTCATAATTAAAATACATGACTTACTTCATCCCTTTTACAATATCCAGGAGTGATCAAGATTATATCATTGTTTTATGACATCATATATATGTCATGGAAACACAAATATAATTTCATGACCCCCAAGGCCTCGATGCATGAACTTAAACTAAATAAACCTATATCCTTACACATGTCATTAAACTACCTGAATGATTTCATAGATACATAATGATTAACTACCTGTTATATCATTCTACCATAGATTTCATCATCATTAGGTGGAAAATGTAATAGTTAGGAATTACCATTAACATAGTGTTATCTTGACACAAAAAATATTCCAAAACTGTCATTACACCTCATTCACTTATTAAGGGTTCTAACCGATAGGTTAACTCATTATACACTTATATCCAGGTATGAATGAGTTCTCACTAAGTGTGGAAAACTACATATTAGAGGGAGAAATCTCATATCCCTGCTTCTATAGATAAATATCAACAACATAATCTGGTTGAAACTACTGTGAAGGCCCATATACCAACTCTCCCAAACCATGTTTTCTGACATATCTTGGTACAATTCATGGGATATGAAAAAATTCCAACCCCAACACAAGAAAAAAATTTCTATATCATGAAGGAAAAAGGTAGATAGGATTGGGAAAATATTCCCACTTAAATCAAAGAAATATACCAGTATATATAGGTTACATTGAATGTGTTGGCATATACCCCTACACATGATCTATTGAAGTTATTGTACATTATAGAATCATTGAGGAACATTCACGAAAATATTATAGTGATGATTCATAGAAAATCACATACTCATATCCCAATAGCTAAATAAATATACTAGTAAGATAAATTTTTTTAAAAAACTTCTCTAGAGTATGAATTTTTTACTTCTCTCATTCCGAGAGGACTATCAATATATTCTAAAAATTGAAGAGGCATATAAATTTTATCATATCTCTGTTATGACTATGTTTCATCAAAATAGTTTGAAAATCACCTTAGGGATGACTAATTTCAAAGCTAATAAATATACTTGGTATGTTATAGTAGCTTACTAGATTTCAGAAGATATTCCTTCTCCCACTAATGTAGGACTACACAATCATCCTTTAAATGATATGAAATTGAAAGCCCATATACCTTCTCCCAATCTAGATAATTTTTGGTGTATTTTGGCAGTGAATGTATATTTTAACCCGAATCATATCTCCACTCCAACTAGGACTGATAGGAATAGTCAATAAACAACCAAAATTAAGGAACACATACTTTCCAAAAATAAAAAAATACCACTGATGTACTCTAGAAACTTCTTGTATAGTGGGATCGTATTATCCAAGAAATAAGTAGTCATCAATGTAATCTGGTAACGGAGAATAATATTCCTATACTCCTACTCAATCGAAAAAGGAAGGTTGTCATATACCAACCATAAAAAAGGGTGAGGATCATATTACTACATTTCAAGATTCTAATTTCACAAGGCCATAAAAATGAAATCAGAAATAACTCAAGGGTATGGAATCTCTTTATCTAATGCAGATATTGAATAATACTATATTATTCCACCTCAAAAATGTATAAATAAGTAGTATAAGGATCTTACCCCTGATATAGAAAATATATGACCTCCACATATTGACATCTCACCAAGGAAAGGAAATCCTTCCCTAAAAAAGACACCTTCATGTAGAAAGGTCCTCAAAACACAATGGTTAACCACATAGTGGTATTTATAAAGCATTTCAAAAGACTTACCAAGGTGACCCCGAGAAGATACTTCTACAGTTTAACCAGGAGGAGTAGTATGCCAAATATGTATTTACTATGTGTTAGTAATCATTGCAAAACATTTCTTCGTTAAATGACATTAAATTCCATGATATCATAAATCCTCTATAAATGAATATAATCTATATATCTCTTGTCGCAAGGACATAAATCACACAACAAGTGTGTACCTTATAAAACCTACCTACCATTTTATGTTTCATCTTGATCTAAATAAATAGTATTTCAATATAAGGATTTATGACCACATAAAGTGTTTTATATAATGATCCTACAAGAGAAAATAGTATTGTCACCTTAATCCCTAATCTGAATACACATTCATATTAGATGTCCTTATATCATTTCTTAGTACATCTATTTAAAGGAAATTAATTATAGATGATCCATATACATGCATGGGAAAAATCCCTATCCCCCTATAAGAGTCATATCTACATAGGATACGCAATATAAGAACTACTTGTGACTTTATTTCCTTCTCAATGTGATATTTATTGATTCCGGGATCATCTATTTCAAGAACTACCATAGATTTACATTACTATTAACTTCTTTCCATGATAAGACCAATTTTTGTGTGATTCTTGTTATCCTTGACTCCAATCAAATTCCATATCTTCAACACTCATCAACCTCTTAGTTGTCTCTTGTTTCCCAAATATAGAATGACAGATGTGAGATTAGAGAAAATAAGAAAATTCCCTATTAGGACTAATTTATGTGGATTTAATTAAATGATAGGAAACCATGTCCGAGTTAGATTATGTTAAACTACATGGCTCATGGTCTTCACACTAGATATATCATCCCACCCGATGATTGTGTACTCAAGAGTTACATGACTTATACCTTTTCACAACAAATGGGATCAATACATGTTGAGGTAGCCTTGAGGGTTCTAAAACCCTTATTGAATGTCCAATTCTATATGATTCAACATCATACCATTCCTATCTGAATTGATACCATGTTAATCCTTAATATCTTGTGCCTATAAGATGTTTTAGTCATGGAAAAATGGTCCCCATTAAACCTAGGATCTATTGTCTTAACTGAGTGTGATATGGGCTTCCATCATTACTAATAGTTGACTTCTACCCACTGATCTACAACTCCAATTATCCTATATATTATTGGGTTTTGATTTACACATTCTATAATACAACAATTCATGTGTATTCAGATACCCTCGATGTTACACATCTATGCATTGTATCCATCATAAACATAAGAATATAAATTCATATTCTTATACCCTTTCATTTTGGTGAATATTTAATATACAGAGACACTAATTTATTGAGTTACACACACCATTATGATATCCCATTCATTCAGAGTTTAATGAAAAAGAAATTTATCCATCATACATTCATTGTAACATGACATTATACTAAATGATGTTTGGTCCATCTTTAAAAGCCTAAAACTACTAAGTGTGATCCATAAAATGGGACACAATTTTTAAATGAGGCATTGAACCATTCATGGATATGTTACACTATCTATAATACTATGATAATGTTGAATTTACTACCTATATAGTAGGATAGAATATGGGTATTCCCTTCCCTTATGTATGTGCATGATCTAGGAGGAAGACCCTTTAGCCCACTATGATGTGAAGTTTCACATACGAAGGAGGAAACACAACCTTATATGTGCATGATCCTTATATATATAGAGATCATTAATGTTATAAATATTTAGGGACTGACTATCGAGACTTTAGGATACATGATGGAACCAAGATCCGCTAATACTAGGCCTAACTTCAAAATTTGAAGTAATATAACACCGCCTATTCAGTTTATAGTGCTGTAACCATGAAGGAAATTTTATTTTACCATAACTAACTGTGACTTGATTCCTTCTATAATAGGATAAATTGTGACACCCTAAATATTTAATCATGGGTTCAGACACAATATACTTGATACAAAATAAAACCCATCATTTCCTGTATTTCAGTCTTATTTGTGTGGGTGAATGGTTTATCTTCATGTACTATATACAATTTTTTTCCTAGAAAGTTAGGATATATAGTGACTCATGAGTATATTATCCAAATACTATACGTTCAACTTCCATTATAACAACAAACTCTGATTCTAGGTCTACATCAAATTCAATCAACAATATTTAGACCACAATCCTAAAAATATTCCCCCACCCATAAGAGACCATACCAGTATGAGACACCATAACCTTCCTGATACCATTGATAGTCAGATATCATTGACCATGGGTATAGTGGATGACCATTCTTTTTAAGAGTAACATACCAATCTCCCTTACACATAATCTGGATCTGTATAGATGAAACTATCTTAAAATAAGTACATATGGATTGATTCGTATCTCCCTAGGATTTTTAGTGATGCTAGAATATATACCCTAGTAAAACCCACAATATCCAAATTTAAAACTGTCTTCTCACCTTCTATATATGATCCTAATCAATTTAGTGTGATTTCTATGAAAACATTCCACCATGAAAAAATTAAAGTAAATATGAATGGTTGATTTTTACTAAATCATTTCATGTAATCATGATTCTATTCTATGTATGTATTTCATAGGAATTTGAAATTTATGTGATAAAGGGTCCCTTGTGAAAAAGGCCCCCTGAGACTTGTGAGCCCTGAAAAAAAATTGGGAGAACTCATCATTAAAATATAATTCATAATCATCCTTGGATTTACTATATGATATAATCACTAATTATTATATACTATTATGTTAAAATTTACCAAAAATTTATCCTTCATTCAAAGGGTTTTGGAATACTCTTAACCTTCAGAATCCAATTTTTTTTGTGTAACACTATATCGATTTTAAGTCGATGTATCATTAAACATAACTATGTGATTTATTTAAAGCTGTAAGACCATATACACTATCATATGATGGTCCATGTCACAATTACAAAGGAAACTAGTGATAGTTACATGGAACTTATCAGGTTGAAAACATACAATGTGTGGTCTGAGAAAAAGTCAATTATCTGCTTGATAAGATCACCATCTTTAATATTTTGTAAAAAGTGTGAGCATAAATGAAAATGAAACAGGGCTTATGAGGAATAACTGATAACATTATTAAAAATTGATACATGTTATCTAGACCTTATAGTTTTAGGGAAAATAATTGAAAATGATTTTTCACATCCCTTATTGTGGTAACGTGTTCACTGTGAGGTGGTACAAGCATTAGGGGGATTGAAGCCATCATGAATATTAGGTATTCCACAAAAAACGTCATATATTTAAATACTATGTTGATACCCACCATTTCCATATGTTTATATACTTATCTTGGAGTCCCATAGCCTTGATTAATTATATTGGTTCTCCTATATAGTGAATTTGAAATGGGGACTAAATAATTTAAAGGGACTATGGTAGGATTTTATAATAAAAAACATAATTATTTAAAGATTATGTCTAGGTGATGTTTTTTCCTAGGTAATTGGTCCCCCTTAAAACCAGGAGCCACTTCCCTTTCTTTGTTAATTAATTTTTTTTCATTACTAATTTGGACCTATGAATTCCAATCTCCACCCATCGTTGAATGAGATCCTCTTAAATCATGATTCTATAGTCCCATATCACCCCTATAAAATTATATATTATATTACTATCATTGTGTCACTCTCTTCTATAATATATATTTTAAAAGGATATAGAGATTCATAACCCTTCATGAAAATCAATAGTTCATAATCATAGTAATGATAAATGGTGTTAAAACCCTTCATGAATATCCATAATTTATAATATCAATAGTGATACATGTTTTCATAACCCTTGATGAATATCAATAATTAATAATCTCAACATGTATATAGGGGTTTTAAACCCATCATGAAATAAATCATTCGTAATCTCACTAATGAAAGACAGTTTCATAATCCCTCGTGAATATTTATCCTTTTTAATTTTTTTAAGGATTCATGATGTCATATCTCGTTTTAAATATCAATCCATAATAATTTCTATAAGATTGTAGGGTGTCAAGACCATTCGTGAATAAAAATACTTCATAATCCCAGTATGAATGCATTTTTTTAGAACACTTCATGAATATCTATACATCATAATATCAATAAGGATACCCAGTTTGAAACCCATTTTGAAATATCCTCTTTTCATACTTACAGAAAGGATATATGGTGTCAGAACCATTCTTGAATATGCATACTTAAAAATCATAGTAAGAATTCAAGGTTTCAAAACCCTTGATCAGTATTCATACTATATAGTTTTAGTAAGGATACATGGTGTCAAAAAAATTAATTAATATGAATCCTTCATAATCAATGTATGGTTATTTTGTGTAGGAACCCTTCATGAATATATATCCTTCATAATATCAGTAAGGTTTTTGGGTGGTAGAGTTCATCATAAATATTCACCCTCAATAAACAATTCAATGTCTCAGGCATATGAATTAACATAATGTACATTTTATATGACCCAAAAATACCTAAAAATGGTCAATGTTATATAGATAAAAGGTAAAACAAATGAATGCACAAGATATAAAACCTTAATATATATATAAAGGAATGATTTATATCACCAAAAACTATAGAAAAAAAGGTATGAGGTATATGATCTTAAAATAAATCAAAATATGGTACAATCAATAATACCCCAAAATTTATTGTTTTTGGGTTAAATATATTCTTCCCAGGACATAATCTATATTGGTTCAGATTATAAGGCCATAGAAAATCTAATTTAATGAGAACAAATCCCCACCAGGTTGAAAACCGTTAAATGAAATATTGGGAAAAAGTTGAGTATATACTCGTTGGACACACACCATGTGTGATCTTGGTAACATTCAGAATATAAATGTGGAATTGGTGTATATCTTATCTGGCTAAGTACCAATGAATAGAATCCTATAAAAAACTAGAGTCCATTACAACTAGGCCTCTTCCTCAATGGATTGGGAAAAAAGATAGTTTAAAAATAAGAGATACAATTCTTGTAGGTACCACTAATTAGCACTAGAAAAAGTCATTGTATGAATACAATATCCTATAAACTAGGAATAAATTAAAGAGTATCTCTATTACGTAGGAGAATTTCTCTATCATGACCGACCTTAAAATACATTAAGATACATACACTATGTGCTCTGAAATGTGGAATCAGATCATGTTATATACAATATACCCATAAGAACATTGGTCTGTATACATGATTATATCATAATGTGATAAAAATACATGTAATACATATGATTTTGATATATTTAGAAGTGTTCACCCTAGAGTTATTTATCCATGAAGATGTGTTGACTATGAATATTCATTATTTTCATAGGATTTTATTCATAGAACTAAATATATCATGATTATCATTCATTTATGATATGTACAAATTACCAAGACCCTTATCTTAGGCCTAAATATGAATTCATTTTCATCAAATGCAACTCTTTATCCTAGAGTGTGTTCTTTTTACAACACTGGATATCCATGCCTCATGTAATTCTTATTCATTTAAGAAACCCAATCTATTAGGAAGATTAATTTTCTTAACAATCTATGGGTCATCAATCTTAGAATATCAATAACTAATGGTCCTGAAAATCTTCTTGATAATATAAAAAATCCTTCATTTTGAAAAACCTTATTGTAAAATATTCTCTTAGGGTTCGATATCAACCCCCCCTGAAATGTTTATTTATAAGGAAAAGTGATTTATGATTTCCTTGAATATAATTATTTTCATTATGAGTGAATATCAGTCTAGGGGGATTTTTTTGGAACCTATAATTGTGTACCATGTACATCCCCATTGCAGATTTTTGAAGTGTGAATCCTATGGAAAAGTGTAATGATGTATTTCTCAAGAAAGAATCATAAGATGTTTTGGAGGTGTAATTATTGAGAAATAAGGGTCAAGTTTCATTTTTTAATAGAATATAATTTTCCCCACCGATATATAAAATTTTAGATAGATTTATTTTCTAAATATTTTTGATGGGGAATTATAAAAAATTATATCACGATGTATTTCTATCCATCTTCTTCAACAATTGATCTTTTGGGAGTCTTCTGAACCATTAATAAGAGATGACACAATTTTTCACCATTACAATAGGATATGAGTGTATAGTTATTACTAGGCATTCATGGTGAATAAAGTATACATGAAAGTGTCTGGGTGAATGGAGAAAGGGTGTGGAATGACCAGTGAGGGGTGAGTGTGTACATGTGTTCTGGGTGTCGAACTACACTGCCATCTCAAGAGATCATTTGAAGATATTTAATTATAAACATGTGATCCTATAAACAAAAATTCAATTTAGAATGCGTGTATGATCACTGTATAGTTCCTACACCTTAAAATCTAAAAAAATAAACTCACACAATTGATAAAACCATTACAAGAACCATCTTTTTGCCATATCATCATCTTCAACCATTGAGTTATGAAGGGATTCTACACTCACAATAACTAGAAACCATCAATCCCCTATGGTCAGTTCAAAAAGCTCAATCATCCCAAACCAATGCCTGAAATATTTTTGTTTCAGACATTTGGTATTTCAAATAGCATACGTGTTTCATGAATATCTTCCAACGTACGATCTCAACGACATTACATGATCTAGTATCTATTCTAGAATAAATGAGAATTTTTATTGCAAGATAATAACTCATTTAAATGAATTTTATTGGATTACGTAATGGTATGGAATCACATTATGATGAACATATTCAAATGAAAATTCCTCAAATAGATTTAATCGCATGAATCCTATGATATTTGTTTCACTATCTATACACTAAGGTATTACATGATCATGTGAAGTAGATCACTTGAATTACACGGGATATCACCTTTTGATTAAGCTATTCAATTATATTTTTCCTCCAAAACACTATATAGTAGCGTCCCCATCCCAGAAGCCAATATAAGGGTGCTCTAAGCCAGGTTGTCCACATAACCTCAAGCAGATCTTCCCAAATGCCATAGGTTTCCGACTAGTAGTGAGGGCCTTTTTAACTTGTTTGTGGGGAAGACAACTCCATCAAAGGTAACATGTAATATACAATAGAAGGAATCCTGTTTATACTAAATAGCATAAGAATATGGAAAATAAAACTAGAAGAAATGAAAATTAATAACCCCATATATATATATATAATAAGTGTGGAAGATGATAATTAAACTAGATACAAAATGATGTCATGCTATTTTTTCTATACGAAAGTAAATATAAGGAAAACATGAATACAAGATTGCAATAAAAGATATAATGAAAATGTCATGATGTAAAACAACTGAATCACGAGAAAAAGCTCAATCTATTACCTCAAGATACATACTAAGAAGGAATCCATACTCACAAACAAGAAGTAAAATGCATCCCATTATCCCTACCTACGAGCATAATGTCTACTCAATTCCAAATGGAGCCTGAGTTGGGGGTTAGATTAAATTCTAGTAGGCCAACACCGATGGGGAATAATCCTTTAAATTTAATGTTGTAAACAAAACCAATGTGCCAACATATGTTAAAATTAAGAAATCAAATAATCATAATAAAATAAATATATCTTTCTCCGGGTCTTCAACGACACCTATCCCACATCACCTACTTTAGCCTAATTTTGGAATTCGAATATGAAACCTGTAATAAGTAGGATCCATATATGTATATATATATATATATAAGGATAGAAATAAAATGGAATTCAAAAGGAACACACCCCAATGATTGTGATTTAGCTTCGGGTTTATGTTATGTTTCAACAATGTGAGCTTCAAGAACCAGAAGGTATCACAATTCACACAGACTACTAGTAATATCAACAATAACCATTCATGAATAATCATCATTTTTATGTTCATGTTGAGAGTTAGAGTCTGAGACCAACCCAAATTTATCACTATGGTTCATCCTTCAATTGATCTAATACCACCGAGCCCATTCATGGCAATCTTTCGAAATAACATGTATCACTCGAGGCATGTCTTTATCATGAGTCAGTTCCGTTATCTCACATAACAAGTCAAGTATCACTCGAGGAATGGTGTAGAAATTTTGATAATGGGTCCATCCCCCAATGTCACTTTGGGATCTAGTATCAGTGATGAGTATTTAAAAACACAGTGAAACCCTCATCTAGAAAAGCTAAAGACATCATCTCCCAAGATTAATTTGTAACCAGTTATGAATAGATAGACTTTATATAGTCTATTATACGTAACCCAATTTATCTGAAATCCCCATATTAAATTAGTTTTTATGGATTTAGATATCACAGGGTACAAATTTATAATTTCCAAAAAATAATATAATCAACAAAAATATACATATTAATGATCATTCAAGTCATGCAGTTATTCTCAAAGAAATTTATCAGCAAATGCAGAAAAAGAAACATATCACTTTATGATGGCATGATGGGATAATAATTTAACAAAGAATAAAAATCATTAGGCATAGATAAACAACAATAATCTACGTTCATAGTTCAAAATAATCCCAAATAATTTATTTAATTTAAAGATAAAACAAAAGGTGGCCACACAACACATGCAATTAAATAATTTAATTATTTGAGGCTAATGGAAAATGAGACGCAAACAGTGGAACACATTAAGGGGTATCCAACGATGTAGAAAAAATTTGAACATACAAATTTATGTCAAACAAGGGTGTAATAACTAAGCCAAGCAGTTTAATTCAATTATAATAGGTAAAATTCATCCTCGCTAGTAGGCATCGGAGTACAGAACAATACACAAATAAAAATACACAGCAAAATGAGGGGAACGAGAGTAGATTCCCATCCTTGTACTCTTTGAGGATCATACACTCCACATCAATCATTTATTTGACCTTAAACGGACGAAATCAGAAAATTTTAAAAAAAACCCCAATTTTGGGTATAATACTTCCATGATAGATTGCTTGAAGGATTTAGAATAAGATAATTCAATTATTGGTGCGTGAGGGTAGCCTTACCGAGATATTTACAGCACACTAGACGACAACGAAATCAGAGGATAAATGAGATTGCAACAGGCTTTTGATGGAGAGGGAAGTGAGGAGGTGCACCACCTAGGGGTACAGGGGCAACCCACAGAGAGAGTGAGGAGAGGATGAGAGGAAAAAAAGAAATAAATTAAACAAAAAAGAATAAAAAAATTAAAAGTGAAAAATAATTTCAAAATAAAATAAATAAAGAATATAATTAAAATAAAATGGTGGATGAAATGAAACAATTAATTTAAATGTTTATACCCCATTTTAATATATTTTGTTTTCTCTCCAACAATTTCTATTTTATTATTTATATTTTTTCCCTATTTAAATTATATTAATTTTCATTAAATTATTTTTATTCCTTTATGATTGTCTAATTTTTTTTATCCCGAACGCAATGCTAGGGCGTGATATATAAATTTATAAAAACCCCAAGATATTATTTAATTAATTTTAATAGATACCCAGGAACCAAAATAGGGTGTACAGTCATGAGATCAAGGTTTATTTAATGATTTGGAATAAAAAATAAAATGGTATTTATTTTGATTAATTCCAGGAGTTAAAACCTCCCCTCATTAAGGGAACTTGTCATCGAGATGCCCTTCCAAGAGTAGTGGAATGTCTTCTGAGAATAGTTCTTTCCACTACGCACGTACAATAGTCTCCATCTCCGAAGTGGAATCCTAAATGCGCATGTGTTTCCATAATAACTAGACCAAAAGAATAGAACTTCTTCATATAACCTTCATACTATGGTAGACGATACAGATTAGATGATCATAAAGGATGCTTCTACATCAAGCTTGATGTCAACAGGGTCCAATGAGAGGGAAGAGTATGGATGATATTGTCAATATTGAGATACATTGAAGACATCATTCATGGAATTGTACCATTGAGGTATAAATAATCGATATGCCACCTGCCTAACCCATTCCATTATCTCGAACATACCCGATGTATCTCAGTGATAACTTCCCATATATCCTAATTCACACGTGGACCATCCATGGAGAAACAATCAAAATTACTTGATGTCCCACCTCGAACTTGAGTGGTCTTTGGAGACGATCAATATAAGGATCTTTTCTAGACTGATCTGTAGTCATACACTTTCAAATTAGCTAAAATTTCTCAGACATCTCTTTAATGAGTGAGGGTCAAATAGTGATGCCTCACCAGATTCATTCTAGTATAAAGGTGAACGAAATGATCTACCATAGTGGGATTCATATGGAGCCTTTTTAATTTTCACCTGAAAGATATTATTATAGGAAAAATCAAAAAGAGGAGCATTTTTTTCCAAATAACCTCTAAAATCAAGGATACATGGTCGTAGAATATTCTGTAACACTCATATGGTCTGATAGGACTGCCCATCAGTTTGAGCGTGATATGATGTACTCAACTGTACCTTAAAACCCAGTGACTTATGAAACCCTTTCCTAAATTATGATGTAAACTAGACATCTCTGTCTAAGAAAATAGAATGAGGTATGCCATGAGGTTGCACTATCTCTTAGATGTAAAACCCTCCCAACTCATCAATAGAGAAGGTATCTTAAATAGGAAATAAGTTCATAACTTTGATAAATCTATATAAAATCTCCCATACTGCATCACTTCCATGAAAAGATTATGGAAATTTTATAATGAAATCCACAGTGATGTCATTCCATTTCTAATCAGGGACAGATAGAGGTTGTGGACGTCCAATTGGTTATTGGATTTATGCGTCCACCAATTGATAGGTGGAGCAAAGAGTGATGAAACCCACTATATTATTCTCCATATCCGGTCACCATTATTGATGACATATTTATCTTTACATCTTGGTAAGTATAGAATCAAATTCCCACACTGAGGTATGAGATTACTTCATCATCTCTTCTGATTTATCAGAAGGTACCCACACACACCGATGATAAAGAAACTTTTCAATGCCATCAACATCCCAACCATGAAGAGTGTTCTATCCTACGACAAATTCCCTAAAAAAGTGGCCCACTAGACCTCACTCCAGTTTTTCAATTTTAGAAGAGGTGAACTTCCATCGATGAATTTGACAGATTCGTCTTAGCCTCATGGGATCTTCATGAAAGGGCAATAGTCAGCTTGCTTGATAGCCACCATATCATTATTCGCTTTGAATAGGAGGTTGAACCCATCAAAGCCCGGTCTAGGGCCCCTCATTACTTCAATGGAATTAAATTCTTCTTCCTATACTGGTCCATCAAATTCCATATGAAACACGATTCGCCCTCTACAGTGGTTTGGGTAAGCTTCCCCAATCTTCCATTGCCATTCCAAAATCCATCTATTATTAGAATGTTGGGTAACCACGTCGGTTGGCTTCTATGCTCAGAGAGCTACACTGAGGCAGTGTTCCATCCGTTGAATCCTTAGGTCTATGTTGAGGTGGTCGAATAGCTGTTACCTTTAGAATATGTTTGGATAATTGTTGGTGAAAGATATAGGTGCAAGCAACAAGTGTTTTATGAGAATTGGCCTAACTACAGTTTTAATTTCAATAGCCCAAGACACTATTAGGTAGTTTGGTGAAGGGGTCCTCTAAACCATGCTTTGGAGACTCATCTTTGGGAATACCGGGTTTTGGAAAGGAGGGAGGATGTTTCAAAGGGTATGGATTCTGTGGATTACCAGGGGGTGGGTCCGGAACAGATGAAAGTTGGCTAAGTTTGCTGCATTGGGGGTTCTCAGTCACCCATTCCATTGGACCAGGAGGCCATGGAGGATGTTCATAAGGTGGCTGAGGTGAGTGTTCATGGTCCCGAGTCTATGGAAGCTATGGTGACCCAAGCCAATCTAAAGGTGTATGAAGTTTTTAGCTGGATGTGGTGGGATTTTGAGAGCCCATCCAGGCTATGTTTATAGAAGGATGCTGATTCCAACATTATGGAGGATCTGGTGGAACAACACAAGAATGGAACTACGGAGGTTAGGG
The DNA here is from genome assembly GCA_963277665.1 of Viscum album. Lineage (NCBI taxonomy): Eukaryota > Viridiplantae > Streptophyta > Magnoliopsida > Santalales > Viscaceae > Viscum > Viscum album. Next base: position 941,417,942 of record OY728138.1, on the reverse strand, counting down.
AGTAGCTGGTTGAAGGAGAGGGGGTCACCTCTGCTTTGGAAGTGGCCAGTCCAGTTAGAACTAAGGAATATGGGGGTCATGTTCCTTCGGCCAGGCCTGTGCTTTAATTGAGCAATAGGGTTGATCACCTCACTGAAGCAGGATTGGATTCTTATCTGAAGGAATCCAGTGATGCTATGGTGGGCTACAAGGAGAATCACTTTTATGAAGATTTGGGTCACGAGAAGGCCTCAATAGCTGTGGAGGAGACTCCTAGTATGGATATCAAAAATATGTAGTACAAAGAAGATTTCATAACAACATCGGTTGAGGGTGAGGGAAAGAAAACTACTAAAGGTAATGGAATTTAGGTTAGGCATTTTTCGATGATTGAATGCAACACACATGAACAGAGGAGGGAAAATGACAAGGGATGCAACGAAACTGTTTCAGAGAATCTATTTGGCAAGAAAGGGAGTATTTCTTTGGGAAATAAAGAAAATGTGAGTGTTTTAGCCAAACGTTCCTATGGTGATATTGTAAAAGTTGGGGAAAAGAGGATGACTGAGGATGAAGGAGTGTTGTCTTCTACTCCAAGACGAAGAACAAGAAATGACTACTCTTACCTGCCGTGACCGATGAATACTGGAGCTTCATCTAAGCGGGATGAAGGTGCGATCCTTGATTTCAATGAAAACATCTTATCTAAATAATCTTGTCCAGGGCGGCTCTTAATAGATCAAATGAGGAGTGGGACAAAGGTGAATGTCTCTTGAGGCGTTATAATCCATCTTCTGAATGAGAATCTGCTACTTCAGAGGAGGACTCATGTGTTTGTTGCAGTGAAAATTATAGATATTTTGATTTGTTGAGGTTGTGCTGGTATGTCCTTGTCATTTGATTGCATGTTCTAGGTTTATGGTTTGTGTCTGTTGTGATCTTGTACTGTTTATCACTGGCCTAAAAGTGACTCTTGGTTTCTCACTGTCCTAAAATTGTTTGAAAATAAAAATTTAATTTTCATTCAGTCAAAATAGCCATTTAAAAACAAGTTATGAATATTATTAACCATATTTTGAATATTATATATCCCATAAAATATTAAAATTCATCTTTTTTGTATCCTCGACATAATATGGGGACATATTCAAATTCACGGAATAAAAGAAGTATTTTTCAAAAAATTATAGTTTTTCGCCTTTCTATGAAGAACCCTTTTTAAATCCAATATTTGACAGTTTTATATATTCAATTTTATGAAAATAAATTATTTTTTATAATCAGTACCTAAAAATTTATTTTTTATAAATTTTTGGTACATTTCGGATTAATTTCATTTTTTAATGAATAGTAAAAAATATTGCATTTTAATTCAAAGCTGCGTTTTAGTATAATTTATTTCTATAGTTACATTAACATTTTAATTTGTTTTAAAGTATAATTGGATTATATTTTTATTACTTAATCTAATTTTAGTCAATTTACATAATTTCACTTTTAAATTGTATATAGGCACAAGTCAATATTTTGACAATTATTACTTCTTGAAAACCCACTTTTTGGGTTGACAATGGGAATTAATTTTAAATTCATTAAAGAAAATTATATGTTTTTAATTTGAAAAAATAGATTCCATATTTGGAATCAAGTGTTTCAAATTCTGTAAATAGGTACCTTTTATTCATTGATATTTTGAATAGTAATTTCAGTAAATATTTTATTTACCATGGTTAGTGGGTAAATCTAGTAAATAAGGGTTAAAAATAATATTATAAAAATATTAAACTACCCTAACACATTACCTAACCCTATTAAATGAGATAAGTCACACCATGGACATAAATGGGTTTATTTTTGAACACCATAGAGTAACATGAGTGTGAAAAAAGACATTTAATTTCTTTTAATTTAACGTTACAAAAAATATACCCTAAACATGCATCTTTTACAAAAAAAAAATTTATATGGGAATATATAATTGATATCTTCATCTATTAAAATTAATTATAAATATAAAAATATTTACTAAATCATGGTATTTTATTTATAACATTTAGATATTAGATAAATATATTCATTTATGACACAATTATGATGCAATGATTACATCATTAATAAAATATTCAAATAAATGAATTTATAAATATTAAAATAAATGTAATTTGAATATTTTTATGTCATACACGAAATTTATGATTAAATTGACCTATTAGAGATGATTTAATTACTTTATTTCTAATTAATAGTTTTTGTATGAATTTAACAAAAAAAATTACTAAATAGTGAAAAAAATGACATAAATACGTTTATAAAACAAATACTATATTATTAAATGATATAATATTCCTAAAAATATATTATTTGGAAAAAATACTTATATAATGTTATATATATCAATAATTAACAACTTTATAATCACTTGACATTTTATAATAAATATAGTAACCATGTAGTATAAAAATACAAGAAGACATAATAAAAGTTAAACAATTTAACTAATAGTTAAATCTAAAAGTTAAGATTAATATGGTGACCTATACTTATCTATAACCAATTTTATTGAGGATTTATAACCATACCCACATTATACTCTAAATAAATTAATTTTTAGATATCAGAAACCTAAAATAATTATATAATAAAATAATATTTCAAGATTTTGTTAAAGTGCCCCTCACCTCTCTTATGAAAGGGTACTTCCCCTTCCTTTAAATTAATACCTCCAAATCCATTTTACCCATCCAAATACTTCCCAAATATCCTCCCAAATATCTTCAATTTTATATATAGGCCTTACTTGTTTGTGAAAGACAGCCTATGGATTCATTTAGTTTAAATCAAAAGGAAGAACCCAAAGAAGAGGTAATTATTTCATCACCTCTTTCAAAGTTCTTTTTTTCTTCCACATCAAATTTCTTTGTTGTTTTGATAATAAAATAAAATATCCAATATCTTCTATATGATGATATGTTATTGTAAATATGGTACAACCATAATCATTTTTCTATCCATCTTATGAATGAAAATGTCACCATACGTGCGTACGTACGGCATACCGTCTCCACGTCGTGACTTAATTATTTGGATGTGTATAATAATGGGTATAATTGATATAAATAATAAATATAAGACTTTAATTATTATGTATATATAATATACCACCGAATTACATAATATTTCACTGTCAATATAATGATGATTTTGCTCGTGCGTACGTATAACATACCGTCTCAATGACGCAGTGAGATTCATTTTCCACTTTAACCATCCAAGAATGATTATAAAATATATATTTTGAAGAATTATGAATTAAATGAAATAATAATTATACTGGAATGATATATATATATATATATACATATATGTCAGTCACTTACTTCCATTGAGTACGATAAAAAATGGGAATAACGTTCATGCATACGTACGAACCGTCATCTACATGACTGATGTATTCCATTATATATATATATCCATCTTTTACATATATTTATATTATGAAAATATATGATATATAAATAATATTATATATTATAGATGTATGTAAACCATGATCCAAGATATAATATTATCAATAACAATTCAGAACACGTATGATAAATAAAGTGAAATTACCAAAAATGTTGCATTAACTACGAATTATTAATAAATGGGTAATATGAAGTCATAAAAGAATCATATATGTTATCATAATATTTTTATGATTCTGAAATAAGTTAATAATATGTTAAATTACATTATACCAGATTTTTGGTGTTATACATTGAATATGGAACTTAAATTAATGGTTAATTCTTCAACATCATTATTATCCGATATTGTTTATATGTAAGTATTTATTGGGACATATTTATCGTCCATTTCCATTTTTCATAAAAAATTTCAATAGGAATATTTAATGGTTTTTTGTAAGGGTATTTTTAAGTAGATCATCATTTTAAATGTTTTGAAAATTTATTTTGTCAAAATCTATTTAATTAATGTCCATGTCTTAAAACTGATTTTAAGGATTTATATATATGAACATGATAGTTTTAAAATGTTAATTCCATTAAAAAGTTTCAAAGTTGTATGAGGCACTTCGATTCAAAAATATCTATTAAATGGATTCCTTTATAAATTGTGTATCTTTTAAATGATTTCATGAAAAAGGGGATATTTCTCTCAAATAATTTTACTAGTCCTTTTCAACTTTGTCAACATCCTTTAATGGATTTTTTTCTTAATTGACGTTGATTTATTACAATAAAATCTTCCTTATTGTATTAAATGAGTTATGATATGTTTAACTATGGATGTGTTATTTTTATACCATCCATGGTTTTTGGTTAAAATATTAACATTTCGTTTTCTAGTTTTAATACGAATGCTTATGTTATGGTTCACCTTTTTCATATGAAGAATGAATTGGACTTAATAAGTGACGAGAGACACCCACTATAGCACCTTGATGTATCGATAGGTCTCATGGGAAAAACTAGTATCCTGTAACAAAGCCTTGACATAATATTTATGAATGGTCTTGGCACAAGGCCATGACGCATTAGTTATTATGTCCGGCATTATGAATTCCCCCGTTATGAAATTAGTTATTACATATGATTATTTGACTAGTAGAGTTTCCACGTGAAGGTTTATATGGTAATTTTTGATAGATTATTATCATATTATGTTTATGATTATGATTAAAGTGATGATGTTTTTAAAATACACATCGCCTTAAAAGATTATAGATTCCGCTGAATTATTTACCCTTACCGAGAATTTGAGTTCACCCCTCTCTTATGTTTTATTTTCCCAATATTCCAAGAAGTGTATTATGATTGATATATTGGGTTAATATAGGGGAATAGTGGCATTATCAAATAATAACTTATGTTGTGTTTTATGATAGAAAGTGTAATGTAACATTCATATATATTATCTATTTTCTAAAACTACTAAATTTATCCGTCCATTTGGACCTGATTCATGGTAATCATGCCAATGTATTAAAATAATTCATCAGATATAGACATATGGGGTCATTGGGTTACAATTGGTATCAAATGAATTTTAGCAACAACCTTGGAAATATATTTAGATAAATTAGATTAGGGATCATAACCCTATGATATATTTTGATTATTTGTATAGAAAAACAACCTAGAATTTTGAAATATAGGGATTATGTGGATATTACAAGGAGTACATCTCTATCTATATACTACAAGTGGACATAGATCTGATACGTATGTACCATGGGGTGAAAACATTGACAAGGTGTTCCAGTATTGACTCAAGGTATCCTAGTACACGACAACATGCCTTACTACGCACCTGGTTTGAAACTCCTAGGGGATATGATTAATAAAATTCATATCTTCATTACATACCATTATGAAGGATTTTTGAGTAAATATATCCTCAATAAAACAATATTTGGGATTTTGGATTAGATATGTATAAATTTAACAATTTATGTTAAGTATTTTACTAGCTTATAATTATAAATTATGATTCATAACATAATCTAGTGTATTAAATTTTTTAAAAATGGTTCATAGTTGATGAAATGAATATATTATCAATGCAGGTAATCCATGTAAGAATTTATCCTCCTTTTCAAGATAATGATAGTGGAGATGGAGAAACAACTTGTACTAAAAAACTAATAACCGTACTAGGACAACTGACTCGTGTTATGAATAATAACCTTAACTGTATTAAGAACTCTGATATATAACTTGGAGGAAAAATTTTAGAACAATTCATGAGACAACATCCTCCAACATTAAATTGGGATACAAATCCTTTTTTAGCTGAGCAGTTGATATATTCCATAGAGAAAATATTTCTTGCTTCAGAATATAACCAAATGGAAAATATTTTCATGGAAGTTTATCATCTCTCAAGAGATGCGGATCAATCGTGGTCATTAATTCAAAAAAAATGATGATGATGAAGTGGGAAATATGGAATAGAGTGAGTTTAATGAACTTTTTCTAGAGAAATAATTTTTGTGTGAACAAATATCTGATATGGAAAGACAATTTCTAAGCATAAGGAAAAAGGAGGATGAGAATGTTGAAAAGTAGGAGGCTAACTTCACAAGGTTAGAAAGGCATGAAATAGACTACATACATAACCGAGGAAGTAAAATTGATCGATTCTTTTATGGGTTGAAACATTTCCTCTAATGGGAATTGGTCTCACAAACTTTCTCATCACAAGAAGATATTGTCTCGTGTGCTATCAAGAAACAAAGGTAATTCTCTAAGTCTTATGACATTAATGTAATGAATGATAAGAAGAGAATGATTTATCAAGAGATAGATAGATAGATATAGGGAAATGATTATTTTCCCTTATGTGATAATTTTGGGAAGAAACACCATGAAATTTGCATAAAAGGAATGAGAGTTTGTTACAAATGAGGAGAAAAAGGTCAATAGTCTCATGATTATAAGGGAAATAATGAAGCCGTGAAATGTTTTAATTATAATGATATAGGACATTATTCAAATGATTGGGAAAATAATCAAGCAAATATTTCTTAGAAAAAGAAAATGTATTATGGTCAAGCTCATGTTGTTACAACAGTCGAAGTGGAATAATTAATGTATTTGGGTTTTTTGGATTCAAGAATTATATTCTTGTTATAAGAAGAATCTGATATATATAAGGATTGTACTAAAATATTTTTTGTTTTCATTAAGGTTTTAACATAATTAAGGTAATCAAATATTCATTATGTTACAATAATAGTAGGATTACGTTGTTAGGTAAATCTGCTTTTACAATTGAATTTAGAAATTTAGAGACCTTTTAATTCGAGACTGGATAAAAGTATGTTTGATAAATATAACGGTCTGGATGGATTGAGTTGAACATTGGATAGTATTGTTTAATATTATTTTTGGAATGTTATAATACTATATTTTTAGAAAAAGGACAACCTTCAGGTCGGGCAATAACATGTCGCTTTAGACAAAGATACGATAATCGAACCCACAACCAAAGTTTGACAAGGATTTATCACCTACCACTATCCTACAGGAAGTAATTAGTTATTAGAAAAATGTTTTCTTCATTTACAAGGTATACATGTATTTTTTGAACCTTATATGATTGAGATAAATAGAATATTTTTGGGGTTTTATCTTTTGAAGATAAATATGAGTTTGTGGTGGGAATTTGATAAAGGATGAAACTATAAATTTAAATTAATTATGCTTACTTGTGTTATTAATCTATGAATTAAATTAATTTTACAACCCTAGGTAAATAATCATAAAACCAAAAAAAATTTCTTATCACATTCTTTTGTGATGAATTAAATGGTCCCTTATACAATCATAGATTTATAGCTTTCTTGTTGTTATATTTCACCTAATATTATTTTCTATTACTATCCATCAAAACATGATGGTGAGTTTTCTCTTCCATGTCCATGTTTTTCTATATGTAACCCTAGTATGTGTTATTTCTAGTAACATTCATACCTAACTTTCTTTATTTTAAAATAGAGTCCCCATTAATCCATTTTTCGATGTGGGATTTCAAATAAGATATTCATAAATGTAAAACCCCAAGTTTTTAATCATGATATTAAATTGCGAGGATAAAATTTATTGAAGGAGGGTATAATGTTACACCCCAATCTTATATGACCAACTTCTATTTTAAATATTTCAATAGTGTGCGATGTACGCAACACCGAGTTCAAGCATATCGCCACCTATCAAACTTTCCATTTAAAAAAGGTTTATGAATAGTATTAACCAAATTTTGAATCTTATATATCCCATATAGTTTTGAAATTCATATTTTGTGTTTATTAGATATAATATGATGACAAATTCAAATTTTCAGAAATAATGATGTATTTTTTAAAAAATGCAGTTTTTCTAAATTTTAATGGAGAACAATTTTTAATCCAATATTTTATAATTTTATATATTAAATTTGATTAATACAAATTATTATTTATAAAAAGGACAAAAAATTTAGTTTGGATACATTTTTGGTACTTTTCTAATATCTTTCATTTGTTTAATAAATAGTGAAAAATACTGCATTTTAATTCAAAACATCCATTTAATATAATTTATTTATATAGTTACATTTTTCTTTTAATTGGTTTTAAGTATAATTAGATTATATTTTTATCACTAAATCCAATTTTGGGTATTGTATGTAATTTCAATTTTATATTGGACATATGCAGATGTCAATATTTTTATATTTTTTACTTTTATAAAAACCATATTTTCATTTTCTGTGGGAATTAATTTTAAATTAATTTCTGAAACATATGTGTTTTTAATTTGAAAAAATGGATTCTATAAGTGAAATTAGGAGGTCCAAATTTTATAAATCGGCACCTTTTATTTTTAAACATTATGATTTGTAACTTAAGTGAATATTTTATTTTCCATGGTTAAAGGGTAAATCCGATAAATAAGGGTAAACAATAATATTATAATAATATTAAACTACCCTAACACAAGGAATAACCCTATTTTATGATATATTTCTAACCACGGGATTCCATGGGTTGATTTGTGGACCCCATGGACCCACTTTTGTGTGAAAATGACATTTAATTACTTTTAATTTAATGTTAAGGAAAATATACCCTAATCATATATCTTTTACAAAAACAAATTTTATATAGGGATATATAATTTCTCCTTTAGACTATAAATATTAATTATAACTATAAATAGATTTCCTAAATCATGGTATTTTATTTATAATTTTTAGACATTAGATAAATATATTTATTTATAAAAAAATTATGAGGCAATGATTACTTCATTAATGAAATATTCGAGTAAATTAACTCATAAATATTAAAAAAAAGTAATTTGAATATTTTATGAAATACATGAATTTTCTAGATTAAATATAAATATTATGGATGATAAATTCCTTTATTTATAAGGAATCAATTTTTATGTCTTTATCAAATATCAATTACTAAATAGTGTCAAAATTGACTTAAATAAATTTAAAAAAAATACTTTATTATTAAATACTATAATTTTACTTAAAATATATGATTAGAAAAAATGAATTAGATAATGTTATATATATAATTAATTAATAGCTTGAGTTTATCTTGTAATTTTATAATATCTATATTAACCATGTATAATATGCATATAAGAAGACATTGTAAGAGTTAAACTTTTAAACTAAGAGTTAAATCTAAAGGAAAAGGCTAACATGGTGATATAAACTTGTATAAAACCTATTATTTGAAATAATTTAGACTCATCCCCACTTTATACTCTAAATATAACTATTTTAAACTATTATAAATCTAAAATAAATTTATAATAAAATAATATTTCAAGCTTATCATAAAGAGCCCCTCACCTCTCTTATAAGAGGGTACCTCCCCTTATCATAAATTCACACATCCAAAGCCATTTGACTCGAAAAAACCAAACAAAATCTACTCCAAACTAGACTAAATTTTACCTAGAGGCCTTAATTTGTCTTAAATCCAATCTATGGATCCCTTTTGCTCAAATCAAAAGGAATAACCCAAAGAAGAGGAAGTTATTTCATCACCACTTTCAATGTTATTTTCTTCTTCCACTTCTTATTTATTTTTTATTACTATAACAAAATAATAAATCATGTAACATATACTTATGTAGATGTCATTTTAAATATTTTACAATCATATTCATTGTTATATCCATCCTATTAATGACAAAGTCACCATACGTGCGTACGCACGTCATACAATCTCCACTCCGTGGTGTAGTTTGTTATTCACCACTTCATTATTGGGATGGGTATAATAATGAATATAATTGATATAAATAATAAATATAATATGTTATGGATTATTTATATATAATATTACATCATATTTCACCTGATTTTACTGTCAATAGAATTATACTGTCGCTTGTGTGTACATACGGATTACCGTCTAAACGACATGATGAGATTCATTCTCCACTTTAACCATCCAAGAATTATTATAAAAAAAATATTTTTCAGAATTATGAAATACATGAAATAATACATCTATTAGAATGATATATATATATATGTATATATATTTCATTCACTTACATCCATTCAATATGATAAGAAAATTGAAAAAACGTTCATAAGTATGTTTGACCTACCATCTCCATGATCGGTGTATTCCATTATATATTTATATATACCTATTAAATATATTTATATTATGAATATAAGTGATATATAAACCATTTTAAAAATTCTGGGAGTATGTAAAGCATTATCTAAGTAATATGATCAAGAATAAAAAGTTAGAACACGTATGATAAACATATCGATATTACCCGAAATGTTCCATTAACTAGGAATTGTTAATAAATAGGTAATATAAATCCATAAAATAATCATATATGATATCATAAATATTATTATGATTATAATATAAGTTAATAATATGTTTAAAAACATTATTCTGGAGTTTCAGAGTCGTACGGAGAATATCAGGCTTATGGTAAGGGTTAATTCATCAATCTCATTATTATCCGAGGTTGTTTATGTGTATGAAATTATTCAGACACATTTACCTTCCATGAAAATTTTTCAGAAAAATATTTTCAACATGAATCTTTTAATTTTTTATGGAAGTGTATCTTTATGTAGACTATCATTTTAAATTTTTTCATGATTTATTTTTTCTATATCTATTTAATTAATGCCCTGGTTTTAAAAATGATTTTCTATATTTATTTATATGGATATGAATTTTTAAAAATGTTAATTAGTTTCAAACGTTTTGAAGTGGTATGGGACACTTTGATTCAAAAATATATTTTAAATTACTTCCTTTAAAAATTGTGTTAATTTTAAATGATTTTATGAAAAAGGTATATTTTTCTTAAAGAGTTTTTCTGATTATTTTCAACTATGTCTACATCCTTTACTTGATATTAATCTTGATTGAGGTTGATTTATTTTGATAAAATCTTTCATATTGTATTGAATGAGTTATGATTTGTTTGACTATGGATGTACTATATTTATACCATTTGTGGTTTATGGTTAATTTCATAACATTTAATATGCTAGTTTTAATAATAATGTTTATGTTACATTTCATCCTTTTCATATAAGTAATGAATTGGACTTAGTAAGTGACGAGCGGGGCCTAATATAGCCCCTTGGTGCGTTGGTAGGTCTCACGAGATGAACAATTTTCCTGGAACTTGTTCTTGAATGAATATTTGTGGATGGTCTTGGCATAAGGCCTTGACATAGTAATAATGAGTTCCGATGTTATGCATTTCCTCATTAATAAATTAGTTATTACATGTGATTATTCGACTAGTAGGATATCCATGTGCATGTTTCTATGGTAATGTTTGATTTATTTTTTCCATATTATGATAAAGTTTATGTTCCAAAGGATGATGTTTTTATTATACCTATTCACATAAAAGTTTATAGATTCTGTGGAATTATTTACCCTTACTGAGCATTTGAGCTCACCGCTTTCATATGTTTTATTTTCCAAGGATATCATGATGTTTATTATGATTGACATGCATGGTTATTCTAGGGGAATATTTCCATTATCAAAGAATTATTTATGCTATTTTTTATATTATATAGTGTAATGTAATGTTCATGTATGTAATTTATTTTACAAGACTTCTAAATTGATCGGTCCTTTGGGACATGATTCCTTGAAATAATTCCCTTTTAATAAAATAATGAACTGGATCCAGGATTATGGGTTTGGGTAATTACATACTAACTCTAGAATAGAGGATGTCTCTGTAAGAGAAGTTAGAACCGGTTACTCGCGTGGTTGCTAAGCAAAAAAGACGTATCTAAAAAAACACATCATCTACCACTCAATACTGACAACCAGGATGACTTGTTTCTGCATCGTGTGGCTCAAAGAATCTGCCATGAAATTTCCATTTGTAGGGGTGTAAAAAATTCAAAATTGAATGAATTATGTTATTAGACCCACCTACGCTGCCTTAAATTCAATTCTCGCATTGTAGAGATACGTTTCAATCCTTTTTCATCCATCCAAATAATCAACCTTTCACCTAAAAAGTAGTGCATCATCTAGTGTAAATCATGAACCAAAACTACTAAATCAATGTGGTTTTTACGATAGTTCGGCTAATGAGGTCTATGCTGATAGAATCCATAATCCCCAACTCATTATCCCTACATTAATAACGATTTAAGTCTTATTCATGAAGAATGAAAGTAAACAATATAGATTCTGCTTGAATCAGGAGGAATCAGGATCAGAGCTGTGTTCAATATTCTCTTTAACTCCTGAAAATATTTTTCACAAGATTATTACCATATGAACTATACACCATTCTTATTAAAGGATGCAAGATTAATTTCTATGAGGGAGAATTCCTAGATGAAAAACATATAATATACAAAAATCCCCAAGAAACTACTTATGTCAAAAAAAAAAATTTAGGCTACTCCCATGGAACTACAATGCTCAACTTTTAGATGTCTAATGACAGACCTTCCTCAAATATTATATGACCCAAGAATTGAACCATATCAATCCAGAATTGGTAGTTTCTTAGCATTAAAATAGATGGTTCTCTGTTAGTGTTCTCAACACGATCTCAATACAGGTTGCATGGTCTTGTCTAGAATGAAAATACACCAAGATGTCATCCACAAAAATAACCACAAAGTTGTCAATACATAGGTGGAAACCTGATTCATTAGAACCATGAAGTCTACCAATGCATTAGTGAGGCCGAATGGCATATCCAAACACTCATACAAGCTATTCTTTCTTTGTAATACGTTTTTGGTAAGTGAGATGGTCGCACACACACATGTTGATACACCTAACTCAGATAAATCTTGTAGAATATTGTTGCTCCATAGAGATGGTTGAGGAGGTCATATTATAAGAGTCAATGGATAAAGATTATTTATTGTATGATGGTTGAGACATCAGTAATGCACGCAAAATCAGTGGGAACCATCTTTCTTCTTGGTGAAATGAATTTGTGAATCCCATGATGATGTGATAGTTCTAATAAAAACCTTAGCCTTGAGGTATTTAACCTGTCTTTTGAGTTCATGTATCTTGATAGGTTCTATCCTATAAGGAAGAATAGACACATGTGATACCTATAAAACTTTCTAGATAGTGAAATCTACATCCCTCATGATAGGTAAGTTAGAGAAATCATTAAGGTATACATCCCTAAAATGATCCACCATGGGAGGTAATTCCACTAGCTGCGTTCCCTGATCGCTCAAGAAGAGACATGATAATTGAAATGTCACTCTTCTGAGTCCTGAAAATTTATGCGGAGCTCAATCTTCCAGTATATCCCATTCTACTTTGTGTAGATATGTTTCTCCCTTAGTATATGTAAAGGACACCAAACAACAATATAAATATACTTGTTCATGATAAAGAGTGATCCAATTCATGCCAATAATGACGTCGACAGAAGACATATCGAGAATATAAAAATTACAAATAAAATGGAACCAACCTATATTAAGGGGGAAATCATGGCGCGTTCATATTCCCTCTGTCCTAACCCCTAGTGTAGTATTGAGGGATATGACACTATAAAAAGTACTCAATTGAAAGACCTATCCTTTCAGTAAGAACAACCGATAAAAAATAATGCAATGCACGTGTATAAAAAAGAAATAATCTAAAGTACATGCTACTGGAATAGTATCTATAACCGTTGATGGTAAGGAACACTCCTAATAAAATTCTAGTTTAACAATGTACATATTATAAGAACCACAACCATAGGATCATGTATTACTCTCTTATGTAGGTCCTCTCTAGTGATGCTAATATTTTGAGACTTGATTTCCTCAACCATGGTCTCCACCATTGCCTCGGCCTGATCGTACCATAGAAAAAGAACATCCATCATGATATGGGGTCATAGATTCTATACAAGATATAGAAGATTATATGGTTCCTATTATACTAGACACTGATGTGAACAAACGGTAGAAACAATGAAAGTGTCACATCTTTCTACAAACTCGTCACTCCATCGGGTCTCTCGTGCACAGATGCTTTTTATGACCAACTCTTCCACACTGATGATATAGGGAACCTTCTTTTGATACATTAATTTTACATCATTTTAATGATAAATAACATAAAAACTTTACACAATAAGCATCCAAAGGTTTAGTGTCTTGGGAAAACTAGGATCATACATAACATTTACATCATAAATCAAAAAACGTGTATTTCATACCATCTTATCTAGCTTCTTATCATCCCTTGTATACTCCTCAGTACATGTATTCACTAAAGGATATACATAAAAATGGCTGAGCTAAAATCCCAGTTAGAGGGTAGATAAGAACATGAAATAGTGTATGTTGGGGTGAGAATAATCATACCAACATTTATATAATTGCATGGAATGTGTCAAAGCATAAAAATTAAACATCATGTCTTAGTGGTTAACTAACACACATAGTTGTGAAGAAACCTATAATCATGTTCATGAATAATTTTAGTTTAACCCATAATATTTAATACATTACCCAATTAATTGGTTCTCTATATAATTCTGGGCACAAAAGTCACACTCAAACATTCATATTACCCTATATAATTCTGGGCGCACCTGTCACATCATAACATTTACATTATAATGCTGGAGACATAGAAAATATGTCAAAGATGAACATAAAATAAACGATGGAATGAAATATATTTTACAACATAAATAATACATTAATAATTATTTGTTTTTCAAAAAAATTGGAGTATAACTTTTAACATATAACAATTAAATTTGATTTAAGAGTGAAACAATCATCAAGAAGTAAAAATGGTGTGTTTATTTGAAAGAACACTTCTTTTGGAAAACATTGTATTTATTCATAAAGACAATTAAATAAACTTTATATCCCATAAATGGAACTATAATTTTGAATAAATTATTTTTAAGGTATATCTATACAGAAAATGGGTTGAAGAGGGAAAACAAAAAGAAATAATGTTGGGTATGAGAATGTTGTCTTATGTTGTGTTTAAACGCTTTCATAAAATTAATGTCTCTATAATGACATTAGGTTCAGAAATTAGTAATTATATATACTTTTATACATGCATTTGATTCATTATGCTTTTATTAAGTTCTTTTGTTGATATTTGGATGAGTTATAGAGCTAAAATTCATTATTCAGGAGTGTTATTTTTCTTATTTTTTTTATGAATGGTTCACTTGTATAGATGAATGGATGTTCATTCGAAATGAGGTTAAAAATCTAAAATTTATAAGATATATTATTAGTGAAATTACAGAGATGATATTATAATTAATTTTCTACATACTATGTGGATGAATCACTAGATAAAATTTTAATGATAAACACTGGGATTAATTTGGTGGTTTTACTCACAATGAACTAATTTTGTATTATTATTTTATATCATGTGTGTATAAGAACTGAAGAAGATTAGATAAGATAAAATTAATATATTATGATCGGATTGAACCATTAAAATGGTTTTAGGACCAGCCTCTAGGATTTTAATGCAAATTGAAAAATCGTCTTACTTGAATGTAATAAATTAACACATCCTAGACGGTGTTTTCATTTATAGTATACAAGGAGACGGAAGCTGCGATTAAAATGAACTATCACATTATAATAATAAAATTATAGTACATATATATTAATACAGTTATTATACTATTATGGTGAATTTATGTGGGGAAATAAAAATAAAATATAGGAACAAGAATGAAAATAAAAGAATCGGAATCTGGAATTTACCTCTTGAGTTTATCTCGTTTGATAGCCCCTCTAGGGGAGAGGATTTGGTATTTTGAGGAGAAAAAGGGAACAAGGACGTGGGGAAGGAGTTTTGGGGAGATTTTTGAAGGATATATATTAGTATTGAAGCTTTATAGTTGTGAATAAATGAGACTGTGTGGGGTGGTATTTATAGTGGAGGGGAGAAGGGTTTTGTAAATGTTATATTCATTAATTTATTATTTATCCCCAAGACAAGTAATCGTAAGGATTAATGTGAATAGAAATAGTAATATGTTATTGTTATTATGAATAAATGGCCATTTACATCATCCATGAATCAATCATGATGCATAAATTCTTTTATTTATCATATTTTTTAAATTATCAAATTTCACTATTCACATAAAATTAATGTATTTCAGAAAAATCCCAAAACGTCAACCAAACAATTTTTCTATTTGTATAATACAAAAATTAACTCAATTTCTCAAAAATAGTTATCTATATATGAAAATATTAATTTTTATTTAAAATAATAATTTACTTAAAAAATAATGATTTTAAAATTAAATCCGATTTAATAATGATTTAAAATTCTCGTAAGGTCTTATAAAATTATCATAAAATGAGAATCCAAAAAATTTATAATTTATGAACACATATAATGAAAATAAATTTTATTTTAATTTAATTAATTAATTATAATTAATTATTTATGACTTAAAAAATACTAATACTTTTACTATGGACATATTATCACTTATATGATGCCTGAATATTATTTATACATTCATGGGTGAGGTTTCAATTATTTTGGACGATTAACTATTTATAGGGGTCATATTAAAATTCATAATTATAGGTTACTATTCATAAGGGTAGGTTCTTATTCACCATAAATATGTTTAACCTACGCAACTCCAAACATAATACTGCTTGTAATCGTGTATGTCTGATTTTCGAATTTCAGAACACAAAAGTGGAAAATTTATGTTTAAAGATTACATAGTTGTTCATTTAAGAACGATTTAGAATATTTTTTCTTAATGTAATTTTATATGATTATTAAATTACTACAAGAAGAAATAAATCTCATTAATAAAAGTTTTTTTCGGTACATTCTTCCCTACTGTTGAAATTTTTCCCTCAAAATTATATTTTAAAAAAACAGGTGAGGGTACTTATCCATCATCGCATCCTATGGTTCTCAAGTTTCTTCTTCCTAATTATAGTTCCTCCAAGACACATTGACATGGTGTTTTGAATCATTTCATAGAACCTTAAATATCTTTTCCAGAATTATTAATGCCAGCTCTTCCAAAGAGAGATCATCTTCGAGCTGTACCACCTCTAAGCTCAATATATTTTAGGGATCTGGTATGTATTTATTCATGAGTGATATGTGAAACACTTCTTGAATATAATGCATATTCTGTGTAAGTACAAGTCTATAGTCTATGGTTTATATGATTTCCATGATCTCAAAAGAGCCAATGTACCTTGGACATAGCTTCCCTTTCTTTCCAAACTGTAAAACTGTCTTCCATGGTGATATTTGAAGGATGTGTTTAACTCTGATGTCAAACCTGAAGTCCCTCCAACGGTTATATCTATTTTTTTGAATATAAGAAGATTTGATATGTTTTCTCAATGACATGAACCTTATTTAATATCTCTTGAACACAATTAGGTCTATATAGATTTCTTTGTCCAACTTCATGCCAATTGGTTGGAGTTCTAAATCACTTTCCATATGAGCTTCATTAAGAACCATCTGAATACTCAAGTGGAAGCTATTTTCATAGTAGAACATACCCAATGGGATATGATAATACTATACACCTTTGAATTCAAATAAGTAGTCTCATAGTATACCTTCACGTATATAAATAGTCTATTTAGATTGGGCATCAGTTTGGGGGTGATAGGACATTAAGAAATTTAATTTAGTACTCAAAGAATGTTGGAGACTTCTCGAGAATTTTGATGTGAACCTTGGATCATGATCAGAGACAATAGAGAGTGGAACCCCATGTTGTCTCACTACTTCCTTAACATATATTTTTACATATTTTTCATGTGAGATATATTCTTGAATAGTGATAAAGTGGTATGTCTTGGTGAGTCAGTCATCAAAAACCCATATTGTATTATTTCTCTAGGACATATTCAAGAGAGCTGTGAAAAATTCCATAGTGACATTCCCCCATTTCCACATGGACATAGGAAATGGTTGAATCATCCCTTCAGACGTTTTTTCTCTTCTTTACCTAGTTTTTATATCATTCCCCTTGAGATATATTCAATAATATATTTCTTCATGTTGTCCCACCAGATGTGTAGTTAAAGATCACATTACATCTTGGTGCTACCAGAATAGATAGAGAAAGATGAGATATGTGTATTATCAAATAGATCCTTCTTTATCCCAGGTGATTAATGCACACAAATCCACATTCCAAACCAAATTAGACCATCATCGTCGATATAGAACTCTATAATCTTCCCTTTCCTTACTGCATTCACCCTCTTTTGTATCTCTACATTATCCCTTTGTGCTTATTTAATATTATCTTGGATAGATGGTTGGTAAATAATTTGGGAAAGGTAGGATGTATTTATTTTAGTAATGATTTCAAAATTCATCCTTATAATATCCATGAAGATATTGTATTTGTCAATCTACAACAAGGATTGAGTAGTATGATCTTTTCTTCTTAAAGCATTAGCTACCTTGTTCCCCATGCGAGGAAGATTTTGAAAAGAGAAATAATAATCTTTGATTATCCCTAACCATATACTTTGATTCAGTTTGAGCTCATTCTGAGTGAATATATAATTTTTAATTTTTGGATAAGTGTATATGTCACACTTCTCACCATATAGGTATTATTGCCAAATTTTCAAGGCAAAAATCACAGCTGCTAGATCTAGATCATGCATCAGGTAGTTCTACTCATTTATCTTCAACTGCCGTGAGGCATAGACTGTCACATTATCATTTTCATGAGTACAAAACCTAATCCTTTATTTGAATCGTCACTATATATCAAAAAACGTTCTCCACTCATTGTTAATGTCAGTACAAGTGCTGTGATCAACCTGCTCTTTAGCACCTGGAAGCTTCCCTCACATTCGTGCATCCAGACATACATTAGACCTTTCTATGTTAACAAAGATAGTAGGCTTTACAATCGTGATAAATGTTTCAAAAAACCATGATATTACACCAGTAATACATGAAAGCTATGGATTTTTGTGACACTCAAGGTTCTGTTCCATTCCTCAATTACTCTTGTTTTTGAGGGGTCCACATAAATTCCCTCACATGTGATCACATTTCCCAAGAATTACACTTGCTTTATCCAAAAGTCACACTTCTTGAACATGTAATACAACTTCTTCTTTAACAATGTCTCTAACAAAAGTTCAAAATATTATTCATTTTCCTCTATGCTCTTGATGTTGATGAGAATATAATCGATAAAAACAACAATTTTCTTGAGGTATTGTCTTAAGACTCTAGTAATAAAATCTACGTTGATTGAAACGGAATTAGTATGTCTGAAGGGAATCATGAGAAACTCATAGTGACCTTACCTTTTATGGAAGGAAGTCTTATTAATATCTTCCATTTTCACCTTTAGTTGATGATATCCAGAATAAAGATCCACCTTTGAGAGGTACTGAGATCCTAACAGTTGATCTAACATGTCTTCAATCCTTCTGAGATGATACTGGTTCTTTTTGGTAATACTGTTGTGTCCCCGATAATTAACACAAAACCACATTTATCCATCCATATTCTTCACAAAGAGCACTGGCGCATACCAAGGTGAGGCACTAGGGAGTCTGAACCCTTTGTCCAAATTCTTTAGAAGCTACTTATTTAACTCCTCTAGTTCGATAGGAGCCATCATATAGGGACACATTGAGATTGGAGAAGCTCTGGGTATGAGTTCTATAAAGAACTCTACAACATGATCATGGGGAATTCTAGTTAACTCTTTTGGAAATACATTACCATATTCCCTCATGATGGTAATTTTCACTACGTTGAACCATTCCTTTAAATAAACCATTTACGATATGTATGCGTCTTCACAAGGAATCAAAACCTGCATTGTTGAATGAATTTTCAAAGGAGATTCATGATAATCCTTTAATTTTAATAGGATCATGGGATTTTTAGGAATATGAAAAGATAATTAATTTTATTGATAGTTTATTTGTGCTCTAAATGAAGATAGGTAACCCATTCCCATTATAGCATCGAATTCCTCCAAGGGAAGTAGTATAAGTTTAGCTGGAAGAATCCTCCTAGATATACCAACAAAAAAAGGATTACAACACTTGTGATTCAATTATTTCACCATTAGGTTTTTATAGATAACTCTATTTCATGGTTTTAGGGCTTCAATTCCATTGTTCTAAAAAACATGAAAGAAGTAATGGAACGTGTAGAACCAGAATAAAAAAAACTTTTTCCATTATTGATGGAATAGTAATTGTGCCATGTATGGCTTCATTTTATTTCTGAACTTCCTTAGTAGTTATGGTATAAGCCATCCCATGTTCCTTTGGCTTTGGTGGAATCTAACGTTGATTACCCTTGAGGGCTCAAGGTTTAGTGCACTTACATTTATAGTTCTCATGCTCCCAACAATTTTAGCATTGGAACATGGGTGGTTCTTTCCTTTCTTCCATAATATTATCCAAACATCTAATGTATTTTAGATATTCATTATCTTGGGGGACTTCTATACCACACATGATACATTTCTTTGTACCTTGGTGGAAAATCCCATGATGCTTCTTCCGACATTTTTGGCATGTGGGCGGTTGAGTATTCTTCCCTTCGTTATCATTAGAACATCATGCTTGAAACTCCACCATTTTTTTCTTATCACCATATCCATGAGATGATTCTCCAAATTCCATATCTAAATTAAGATAACATCAGACAAATTCATCATAACTTTCAAAGTATCAAATTGGAAGATCCTTTTGAATGTGTGGTTTTAACCCATGAAGGAATATATCTATTTTTCTATCATTTTTTATTACAAAACCCGAAGCATACCTTTAAATACTAGTGAAATTCACCTCATATCCATTGAAACATTCTCCTTCCCTTTACTTATTCTCTAGTAATTATCTATCCATATTTATAAAAAGAGTTATAGGGAAATAATGATTAAGAAACATGATCATAAAGTCTTCCCCTTCCATCTCTTCAATTTCTTCTACCATCTTGGTGCTCTTAATCAAATCTCACCATTGGTCGGCATCCCCATCAAGATGACAAATGGCCTTAATCACCTTCTCCATATCAAAATAGTTAATTATAGAAGAGATCTTCTCTATAGATTTAACCCACTATAACACAACTAGTGGATCAGAAGATCCACTGAATGTTAGTGGTCATTGCCACATAAAACACCCGATATCCAGTTTCACCCACTAGGTGAAGGAGGATGTCCTAGATTATTCTGGTAATTTTTTGTAACCAAAGATAACTGGGTAAAAATTTCCATGATGTTTTGAACTCCGCCTCCTAAATAATTGGGGATTTCATTTAGACAATCATTTAATTGTCCCTCACACTGATTGTTGGCATTGTTTCTCTTGAATCCCAATATTTTCTAAAATAGAAATGGATAGAAAAAAATATAAGTCAATGAATCATGAATAAATAACTTATTAATTTTTCTAATTAACAATAAAATCATATATTATGGGATACATATGTTTATCAAAGCATATTGTGTGCATATTTTTAATTAGTCTCATACAAGAGGTTATCTCCAGTTTTCACTAATCCTAATTCCCAAAATAACTAATCCTTTCCTCTGACACCAACTATAGTGACCAAATTTTTATTAAATTACATTTAGATACATTTGATGATAAACAGAAAATATATACAGAATAAGGATCCAATGGTTTAGTGTCTTGGGAAAACTAGAACTATACATAATATTTACCACAAAAATCATAAATTTTTTAATTCCTTCATCTCTAAATTCTTATAGAACCTTATGTAATTATTAGTACAGGTATTCACCTAAAAATATAAATAAAAAGGGGAGATATTAATGATTTGTAAGAGGAATGATATGTACATGAAAAAATTTAACATGAGGTGGGAATAATCATTGCACCATTTATATAATAGCATGGAATGTGGAAATGCATAAAAATGAAAAAACATGTCTTAGTGGTTAAGTAACACACATAGTTGTGAATAAAGATACCATAATGTTCAAAAATAATTTCAAATTAACTCTGGATATTCATCACAGTACCTAATTCATTGGAGCGTATTATAATTCTGGGCTCACCCCTCACATTCAAACATTAATATTATGCTATATAATTCAAGGTACACTCGTCAAATCATAACATTTACATTATCATGAATTCCACATATAAAATATGTCATATGTGAATATAAAATAACCCATGGAATGAAATGGGATTCATATAATAAATAATACATTCATAAGAATTTGGTTCCCAAAATAAAGAGAGAATATCATTCTTGAAATAGAACCATTCACCTTTAGTGAAGATCAAAAAAATATTCGGGAAGTAAAAAAAAGGTGTGTTAAATTGAAAGAAGTGTTCTTTTGGAAAAAAAATTGTATTTTTCATTAAATTAATTAGAAAAAATTTCCCATAAAAATTTAATATCATAATGAATAAATGATTTTAAGGAATATATATACTGAAAATGGGTTGAAGATGGAAAACCCAAAGAAAGAGAGTTAGGATCGAGAATTTTCTCTAACCTTGTGTGCGAATTATTAATTCACATTAATGTATTGTAAAACGAAATTTGAATCATTAATTAAAAATTCAATATCTTTCAATACAATAATTTTATTCATTATACTTTTATTTAGTTTTTTTACGGACATTTTTATGAGTTATGGAGCCAAAATTCATTTTATGGGAGTGTAAATTTTCTTAGGTTTTATGAACATTTCACTTGTATTGATGAATAGATGTTCATTTAAAATGTGGTTAAACACAAAATATTTTTAATATATTTTATTAGTCACATTCTATAGATGATATTATAATGAATTTTTTATATACCAAAAGGAGGAATATGTAGATAAAGATTAAATTATAAATGCGTGGATTAATATGGCGGTTTTGCTCACAATGAACTTTTTTTGTTATTGTTTTATATCATGAATGTATAAGGATTCAAAAACATCACATAAGATAAAATAATTATATAATGATCTTATTCAACCATTTAAATAGTTTCGGGACCGGTCTCTATGATGGTAATGCAAATTGATAACCCATCGTCCTTGAATGTGATAAATTAACACATCTCGGACGGTGTTTTCATTTATATAATAAAAGTGTAGGGAAGGTAAAATTATTTTGAACTATCCCATTAGAAAAATATATTTCTATTAATGTATGTTACTGGAGTTATCATACCATCTGTGTGAAATTAGGTAAGGAAAGAAAATGAAAATAAAGGAACATGAAATAAAATAAAAGAATCGGAAAGAGGAATTTACCTCTTGAGATTATCTCCTTTGAGAGCCTCGTTAACGGAGAGGATTAGGTATCTTGAGGATAAAATGGGCTAATGGAAGTGGGGATGGATCTTGAGGGTCAATTTTTTTATAATTAATTTTTTTCTTGAATCTTGAGAGGTTTGAAGAAATGAGGGTGTGAGGGGTGGTTTTTATAGTGGAGGGGATGTCGGTTTTTCTAATATTATATTTATTAATTTATTATTAATCGACAAGCCTGGAAATAGTGAAGATTATTATGAATAAAATAGTTAAAAGTTCATGTGAGTTTGAACCAATGGCCATTTACATCATCCATTACTCAAGAATGATGTAGATATTCATTTATTTAGCATATTTTGTAAATTATCGAATTTCACTATTCCCCAAAAAATTAATGTATTTTATAAGAATCCCACAAATTCACCAAATCCATTTTTAATGCTTAGAATCCAAAAATGTACTCCATTTTTAAAAAATAATTCAATATATATGAACAATTTAAATTTTAATTAAAATCATACTTTTCTTGAAAAATATAGATTATAAAATTATAACTGATTTTATAATGCTTACAAAAATTACAGAATTTCTCATAAAATTATTTTAATACTTGGAGAAATAAAATTTATAATTTATGAACACGTATTCGGAAAATAAAATTTCACTTTAAATTAATTAATTGTTTTTATTTAAGTATTTATGTCTTAAAAAATACCAACACTTTGACTATGGTCGTACTGTCACTTATAAGATGCTTGAATTTTATTTATACATTAATGGGTGAGGTTACTGTTCTATTGGATGATTTAATATTCATAAGTTTAAAATTAGTATTCACAAGGGTATGTTACTATTCATATGGGTTGGATACTATTCACCAAAAGTTATGTTTTTTCAATCAGACACTAAATATATTTCTGATCGCAACAGTGTAAGTCATATTTTTGAAATTCAAAACACAGAAGTGAAAAATATACATTTAAAGGTCTTATAGCAGTTAATTTAAGAATGATGTGGCATTGTGTTCCCTAATGTTATTTTATGTTATTATTACATTACTACAAGAAGGGATAAATTTCATTAATAAAATATTTGGTTGTTATAATTGACATGTGACAGAACTGTCAAAACATTCTACTTGTCTAGGATTCCCTCCATGTGTACATTCAAAATAAACATTATTATTGCTTGAAAAAATATCACCCTGCCTTGGAATTGAACCACCTTGGCTCACATGTATAACATCACTGAAATTTCATTCTGAAATGAGGGAGTTATTGATGATCTTTGTAACAATGGTCAAATCAAAGACATTCACTTACGAGCATATGGTTTATATGAGTCCTTCCTCAAAGCATCTCGCAGTTATTTGTGCGTCACTCGTTAGAGATGGAAAAAATGCCAAAGTCTATGAAATAATTAGAGTACTCTAAAACAATAATAGATTACTATTGAGGATGTATAAATTCCCTGGAATGATCATCTTTCGTAGTATGTAGATAGAAGTGATCATAGAAATCTATTTGGAAGTCTTTCTAAGCAATGTATCTGGTGTGCTCCAGCTGAGATGTAACATCCCACCAAATATTGGCAGAGTCACGAATCATGTAGACATTAGGTTTAACCCTTTTCTATTGAAGCATTTCAAGACGGTCAGATATAGACTTTATGGTCTCTATCCTTGACTCTACAACATGAGGACCACCACTCCCAGAGAAGGTGGGAGGGGGATACTATAGAAAGTTCCATGTATGATCTGCCATATATGGGGCAGATCTATGAACATTATTTAATGACTCCATTAACATGAGGAGAGTGTCTTTGAACATAACATTTGGGGTCATAGGAAGATCATCAGAAAGTGGTACCATAGTAGGCACCACATGTAACACCATAAAAGGCACTATAAGAGGCACTTCTAGTGGTTTGGGACACACCATCTTTGGAGTGTTCTCATCACAACACTCACGAGGAAAGGAAAGAAGACATCATTGAAGAATTGGTTTACAATATCCAATCTAACACCTTTAAAATGAATTGATATCAGTCAAAGAATACAAAAAAATGTGAAATAACCGGGGTAGGTATATAGCTAGCCTCTTAGCACTAGACAATTGATTGCCCACTCTAGGAGCCCGGTGTAGATAAAGAAGGGAAGAAATAGAAGGATCACTAAAACAAGGAATACTTCCAATTTCTAAGGTAAGGTAAAGTTAAAAGATAAAATATTATCAAAAAAATTATATTTTATAATCATGAACTTAAGAATTTTACAACTGGGCACAACAACACTAACTTCTAAATAGAAAAATGAATGATGAAAGTATACATGGTATGATAATATGCATGTCATATTAATCCATATGGTTGTAAATGTGATGAATGTAAATGAATTCCCCTTTTATTATCAAGCTACAATAGTAAAATTCATTATCTCAATAGTACCATTATTAGCAATAGAGTAAAACAGGTGTATCACCAACCAGTGAAATCATATAAACAATGATTAAAAAAAATCAATAACTAAAATCCCTACTGAGGAATGTAGGTTTCCTTTGTACATGGGTTATCTACATCCAAGAATAAGGTAAGTTTCAAATCTCTATATCCTAGTATCCTTTCCAACCCAAACAGTAATACAAAATAAAAAACACCCACTGATATCGCTTTATAGAAACCCTATCTAGAAAACAAATAGAGGGGTGCTATGAGCCATGTTGGGCATATAAACTGAAGCGAATCATGTCGAAAGCTAGAGGCTTCCGAATAGAAGTGAGGGAAATTTTAACATATCCATTGGGAATACTATGCCTTCATAGGTAATAGGTAATATACAGTAGAAGAAAAAAAATTTATACTAAATGATAGAAGCATAAATCTAATCAAACTATAAATCAAGAAAATAAATAACCCAAACTAAATATGTACAAGTTCGGAAGCTGATAAATAAAACTTATACACAATTATATCATGCTAGGATGTGTAGGTTCCGGGCACAGTAGAAGCGCACTGGTTGGGTTTTTCCCAACATTAATTTTATCATTAAACAACATTCAATCCGAGATCTGTTAGGATATAAAATGTCGGATCTTTAGAATGGAATGAAGAAAAAAAGAAAAGAAGAGTCCTGGAACCATCGAGATAGGATCATCATATGTTCTTTATAATTAATTTAATTAATTCACAAGAATTACCTCGGTGGAATTCTTTCTTCATCGATATCTCCGGTCACGATCTTGTGATCCGTAGTTGCGTCGTAGAATCCAAGTATAAGATTCCTCTAGCGGTGATCAACACGTGCTCCACGTATCTCTGGACGTTGTCGAAGGGATCTCCGGGTGCTTGCACGGAAAAGCCTTCGCTTGTGATGTCCGCCTTCAACCACCTTGATCCGGTGGAGGATCTCACTCTCGTAACTTGAGGGCATTCTTGGTGGAAAGGGAATTCTATCTTGGCTTGAGAGTATTTCCAAATCCATTGTGCACAACAAAAATGGATCTATAAAAGTGTTGGGGTTTTGAGGATATATATAATCGGGTTTGTGCTTAATAGAGTTATGAAAATAAATAAACACGTTACGCATTTTATTTATTTTATTAACTCATATTGAAACCCCATGTAAAATTATTAATTCCTTGTCATGCACCCATGCTAATTATAATTAATATAATTTAATAAAACAATATTATATCCTCAAAATCCCAACTGGAAAACTACACAGCGTGTAATAATTAATACACGATGTGTACTTGTTTTTCATAAAACTACACGATGTGTATATTTAATATACACGGCGTGTAATTTTATTTTCCATTTTTATCCACCATATTTATTAGACCTTGAGAAATGGATATTTATTTCCTAAATAAATATAACTGCATTACTCGCTAATAAATATATTATTTCGCCCACAATATATTCTCTCGAATAACTAGTGTCGAAATAAATACGATCAGGAATCCTTAAATAATTATTAAACCACAGTCAGGAATAATATTTATTTATCATGTTATATTAATATTTAACTGAGATACATGGACACACTTAGTGTGTGACCCTCTAGGCCTCTTTCTCAGTGGCATTAGGAAGAGATTTCCTAAAGTCCAAGGTTAGAATCTAACAACACGCCAAGGCACCCATAGAGAAAGAAGTTAACACCGCAATGACGTGTCACCTCCTACGAATTCTTACTGTGTAATATAATCCATTTGTCTCAATATATCTAATCAAGTGGGTTGCATGATAGTTCCATCAACCCATGTGATTGATTATTCTTTCTTTGACTTCCCATAACTGAACTCACCCATACCTTACCATGTCCATGGATTTATTTAGGCTATATGAATTCCATCAAAGGGCCTGAGATATCTACTTCCATTATGGAAGAGAAGGGACAAATCCTTTCACGCATTATCTATTAATACAGTATTACTCGTGACGCACCCAACATATCCTACCTCCCTGCGAACAGTGTGTCGTCACCGTTTTCGTCAATACATCTAAGTGTGTGAGTTGTAATACCCATTAATAATAATCTTAAAGTCTAAGGACCAATACACACATATGAAGATAGGAACATCCAATGACACTATGAAACATGGATTTCCTACTGGCGGGTCTCATTCTCATAATATCCTCCTGGATATTACTAAGGGCGCACACCATGAGAAGGTGCCTCAATGTTTTATAAGTCCTCAATCCTAATGAACTGTTTTATTTGTGTCCCTCAAATAACATCATCCGGTCATAGAACATATATTCAAGAACAGTATTATGGCATTTCTGGGTTCTCATCATAGCAGGGATCCGCTATGACCCTTTAATGGAACAGCTGTCCTTAGGACATTATCACATGCATTGTCACGCCGATGAACAAATAAGATGTGACAAGGATTTTATTAATGAATAAAGTACAAAGTACTTGGTTCTAGGCCACAA
Organism: Viscum album; assembly: GCA_963277665.1. Classification (NCBI taxonomy): domain Eukaryota; kingdom Viridiplantae; phylum Streptophyta; class Magnoliopsida; order Santalales; family Viscaceae; genus Viscum; species Viscum album. The sequence goes on along the minus strand of OY728138.1, from coordinate 941,389,728 downwards.
AATCCAAAAGACTCCCACTTGGACTAGAGTCAACTGCTAACAACCATTAACCTACTAGCTCTCACATGATATTCATGCTTCTGCTGACATGGGACTTTAGTCATGGGGTCCACCAAGTTCTCTTCCGTGGAAACTCTGATCACTGCAACTTCACCCCTATGATTGAAATCCCTCAAGTGGTGATACTTCCGGAGTATGTGCTTTGTCCGTTTATGTGACCTTGGTTCTTTTTCAAGAGCCACCGTTGTAGTATTATCATAATACAATGTAATGGGATCTTTACTGCTAGGCACCACATCAAGCTCCTGTACAATGTTCCGAATCCATAAGGATTCATTAGATGCATCAGAAGCCGCTATATATTCGGACTCTGCTGTAGAATCGGAGACAACTGGCTGCTTAGAACTCTTCCAGCTAACATATCCTCCATTGAGACAGAAAACATATCCAGATTCCGACTTTAGATCATTCTGATCTTTCTGAAAACCATCATCAGCATACCCTCTGATGACAAGCTCCTCGTCTCCTCCATACACCAGGAACATTTCTTTTGTTCTTCTCAGATACTTAAGTATAGTCTTAACAGTAGTCCAATGCTGTTCTCCTGGATCTACTTGATATCTTCCTACCATGCTCAGTGCATAGGCAACATCAAGACTGTTACATAACATGACATATATGATGGATCCTATAGCCGAAGCGTATGGGATATTACTCATTATATCTTTCTCTGGTTGTGTCTGAGGACACATTTTCTTAGATAGATGTAGGCCATGTGACACTGGAACCAATCCCCTATTGGATTGTTCCATACTAAATCTATTTAGTATCTGGTCAATTTATGTACCCTGACTTATTCCAAGCAGCCTATTGGATCTGTCACAAATGATATTTATCCCTAGAATGTAGGCTGCTTCTCCTATGTCCTTCATGGAGTAACACTTGTTCAAACAGTCCTTAACTGATTTTAAGGCTGGTACATCGTTTCCAATAAGCAATATTTCATCAACATATACTACTAGGATAATGACCGCATTTTCATTACACCACTTATAAACACATGGCTGACATTCTTTCTTAATGAAACCGAATTCCTTTATGGCTTCATCAAATTGAATTTTCCAGGACCTGGATGCTTGCTTAAATCCATAAATGGATATCTGCAACTTGGAAACCCATTTGGCTTCACCTGGTGTCACAAAACATTCTGGTTGTGTCATATAGACATCTTCCTGAAGGTTCCCATTAACGAATTCTGTTTTGACATCCATCTACCAAATCTCATAGTCATGGTAAGCTGCTATGTAAAGTATGATTCTTATGGATTTAAACATAGAAACTGGAAAGAAGGTTTCATCATAGTCAATTCCAGGAATCTGTCTAAATACTTTATCCACTATCCTTTATTTATAGGTGCTAACGTGAACTTCCATGTCCAACTTTCTCTTGAATACCCATTTGCATCCAACAGGCTTTACATCAACTGGATCATCGACCAGAACCCAAGCTTGGTTCTGATACATGGAATCCATCTCAGAATTCATAGCTTCTAGACATCTTGTAGCTTCAGATATTTAAACTTCTTCCTTGTAGGATATAGGCTAATAATTGTCCAAAAATAATGACTCACCATCCTCTATGACTAGGAAAACAAATCTATCTGGCTCCCTTACCTCTCTTGAGCTCCTACGCAGTACTTGTGTTTCTGTATCCTCATCCACGGGGACCTATGGAACTTGTTCCTGTACCAACTCCGGTGTATCTTGAGCATCAAATTCATCGAATTCATTCTTGCTCCCACTATCCTTCTTGAATATGTGCTCCCTCTCAAGAAATACGGCTTGTCTGGCGATAGTCACTTTCTTGTCTTGAGGGTTATATAGGTAATATCCTTTCATTTCCTTGGGATATCCTATAAAGATACACTCCATGCCCTGGGGTGCTAGTTTGTTTCCTGAGAAGGCCTTAAAAAATTCCTCACATCCCCATACACGTGTATGCGACAAAATGGGTTTCTATCCATTCTATAACTCAGAGGGAATTCCATTTTCCGCCTTAGTTGGTACTCGGTTTAATGTGTATGCTGCAGTTTGTAATGAATATCCCCAAAAAGATAATTTAAGATCCGCATGACTCATCATTGACCACTACATGTCCAACAAGGTGTGGTTCCTCCTTTAACTAACACTATTCCACTTTGGTGTATAAAGAGGAGTGAGCTGAGATAGAATCCCAGACTCCCGTATAAGATCGATGAACTCTTGGTTCAGATATTCTCCACCTCGATCCGATCAAAGCATCTTTATCTTCTTACCAAGATGATTCTCTACTTCATTCTTGAATTCCTTACATTTCTATAAGGATTCTGACTTATACCTCATTAAGTAGAAAAATCCATATCTACTCAAATCATCAGTAAAAGTAATGAAGTAATAATATCCACCTCTAGCTTCTACTAGAAATGGAACACATACATCCGTGTGTACCAATCCTAGAAGCTTTGTGACCCTTTCACCCTGTCCACCAAAAGGAGGCTTGGTCATTTTTCCTTGTAAACAAGCAAGAAATCTATCAAGTGGTTTTAGCTCAGTAGAGTCTAAATGGCCATCTTGGCAGTGCTTTGTCAAGATCTTCTCATTCACATAACTAAGACTGTGATGCCACAACTGGGTTATGTATGATTCATGTGAGTTTGTTTCGTTATCGATTGCCAACACATGATTTTCGTAATTCAATACATACAAACCATTATTTAAATGTTCCATACCATAACATACATTGTTCTTATAAAAGAGACAACCCTTATTTCCAAACATAAAGATAAATCCATCCATATCCAAACAAGATACATAAATTATGTTCTTGGTAACACTGAGAACATAATAACAGTTATGTAAAACCAAAATCATGCCAGATGAGAATGAAATATGGTAGTCTCCAATAGTCAACGCACCCAACCTTGCGCCATTGGCAGCTCTAAGATCCACCTCTCCTCTGGCGATCATTATAAATCTAATTGTTTCATGCATTTGAATACAAATGTGAGCCCCACAAGCTGTATCTAAAACCCAATGTGTAGATATATAAAGATTGCACTCAATAACGAATGCACCTTTAGCGTCCCCACGCTTGTGGATGTAGTTCCTCTTCTAGTGGCCCTACTTGCCACATGAAAAAAAACCGCCTCCTGTTCCTTTCCCTACCTCTGGATCTTCCCCTTCTTGGAGGGATGGTGCTCGGGGGCTTCAGACCATTTATAAGTCTTCGACCCCTTTTCCTTGTCCTTACTTTTCTTGTTCACCATAAGGACTGTGGGTTTGTCACGCCCCATGTCCTCGTCGACCTAGAAAATCAAGGTCAGAAGCTCGGATAAACTCTTATCATTGCCTCTCATGTTGTAATTGACAATGAATCTAGAGAAGTTCTTGGGTAGTGATGATAGGATGAGATCTATAAACAACTTATCCGGGAATTTAATCCCTAAGATATCCAGGCATTCAATGTAGCCAATAATCTTGACTACATGAGACCCAGCTGGCACAGACTCTCCAAGCTTAGTTGTAAACAAATCATTAGAGATCTCATACCTCTCTTGTCTCTCCTACTCTTGGTAGATATCCATAAGGTGAGACATCATGCTATACGCGTCCATGTTTTCATGTTTCTTCAAGAGCTCATTAGACATGGACGATATCATAAAACACTGGAAATCCATGGAATTATCCATGTGTTTCATGTAGAGATAATTTTCCTCATCAATGGCCTCCTTCCCAGGCGCAACTAGAATATGCTCTTCCAGCACATAAAATTTTATTTCGTGGCGAAGGATGACACGTAAATGCCTCTGCCACTCTTGGAAATTGGTGCTGGTGAGAAGGTTTTCCTTCTCGATTATGGTTTACAATGATATGTTTGACGTCATTTTATTTCTGTTTCTACAAATTAAGTTGAGAAAAGGTTTAGTAATTTATTAAAAATTGAGACAAATAAGTAAATTAATACTTATTAGTCTCCAACTATTTTATTGAAATCCAATAGCCCTTACCATTGACTTCCAAATATTCTGTTTCCTGAATATTCTAGTGGCAAGGATCCATATTTCCCTTTGAATTACCCCAACTAGGGTTGTTCAAGCAACTTGAAGGGTTTTAGGTAGGCATTCCAAATTCCAACTGCACTAACTTGAAGCTCCTTGATCCACTAAGTGGACTCCCCAATCCTGAAATCCTTTTATTTTGGATTTCCTCAACCTTTGCCTCTTGGTCACATCAAGTCTTGCTATGACAGTCAACCCTTGATGAGAACCAATTCAAGTCAACCAAAAACCTTGAATTAGAATTCCCTAATAATTGAAAGCATCCCAACTAGGGTTGGTCAAGCAGTTTGAACAATTGTTTGATTCTAGCCAAGATTATGGAAGGCTATACCGACTTAATATTTATTTTGAGGGATTTTATCCTTATATGTAAATTTCCAATATATTAGCTTTTATTACATGATTTTTAATATTAAGTGGGATTTACTTAAATGATTAACCATGTCAAAGATAATATTCACGTATAAGCTTGTTTTATTTTAGTTCCATCTTGCATGCTCATTTAATTCATTAATTGTGTGATCGTGACAACACACCAACAATAAATAAGCCATGAAACTGACAGAAATAAAATAAATTGTATGATCATGAGCTTTTTCTGTTGGTTAGTTTATCTAGTGGTTGATAAACTAACCCAAGACCTAGGGGAGAAACACATTGAACCTTTCAGGTTCGTGTTTACAGCTTTCCACCTATCCACCTTTGTATCTTCTTGGATTGGTTTCACCTTGGCTCCTGACTTGAGTCGCCTCCACTAGCTTGGGAGCTCCATCCATTACATATGCATTTATCTCACACACATGCGAGGGGTTAAAAGGGGTTTTTACATAAAAGAATCCTTGGGCGCACATGCCCAACATATTAATGAGGAGAAGGCTCACAGACCAACAAATTTAATTTCAATAAATAAATTAAAGAAACCATTCACATACAAAGGTCTCGGTCAATCTCATGATCATCCATACATGCAACAATATTTACGCATAAATAAAACTAGCATTCCATTCTTTAATCATTCTCGTTTAAGATAAATCACGCTCGAATCAATTAATTATCATTAATTAATCAATCATTTTATCTTAAACTATTTTTTTAAACTTCTTTGAGATTCTCATCCATCATAATTTTAAACAAATAAATTCATTTAAAATTATCCTTGAACGGAACTTTTACCTTGGATGAAACCTGGTGAATTCCCATTTATTACGCAGATGTTAAATTAAAAACACATATATAAAACACCTATCACGTTTTGTGCCTCAGCTTTACACCTGCACAATGTACACGTCTCAAGGGTTTGTATAATATAATAATAAATTTTAATAAATCTGCATAATTTGGGTGAGTACACGGCCTGTAGTTCCATCTATACGGCATGTAATTTTCTTCACCATCCATCTGAAGTACACGTCCGTGGACATGGCATGTTAATGTACTTCGGAAATTTTCGGAGTACACGGCGTGTACAGTGGGACACACGCAGTGTAGTTTCCGTGGTACACGGTTTCTAGCCAGTCAAGCCATGTATGGAGTACACGGCCTAACCCTAACCCGACGGGACTACATGGCATGTTCATTGGACGACACATCGTGTATTTCGGGAACCATGTGCCACCTGTTTCTGGTCAACACACGATGTCTTAAATTCTTAGAAAGAATCAAATACACGGCCTGATTTGGCGGATCAGTCAATGCATTGAACCTAGACTACACAGCGTGTGCTTCCGAATATAGGCTGTGTATTCTTGTGTTGTACGGACAGAAATGTTTGGCTCCTTCAGATGAGTTCCTCTATTTTATTTTAATCAAAATTAAAAGAAAAATTCATTTCTATGAGGTGAACGAGAAACGAGGGAGGAGGAACAGATCTCGAGATTCAGATTTCTAGAATGATTAAACAGGAATTGAAATAACTAAATTATTAAATGCGTAAAACATCAATGAAAAATATATAATTATAATCAATTATATAACTGCTCTGATACCACTTGTAGGTTCCGGGCACAGCGGAATCGCTTTGGTTGGGGTTTTTCCCAACTTTAATTTTAGTATTAAACAACGTTCAATCCGAGATCCATCACGATATAAAACACCAGATCTTCGGAATAGAACGATGAACGAAAACAAAAAGAAGAGCCCCGTAAACATTTAGATATGATCATCATATATTGGTTATAATTAATTTAATTAATTCACATGAATTACCTCGGTGGAATTATTTCTTCATCGACGTCTCCAGTCTTGATCCTGTGATCCATCATTGTGTCGTAGAATCCAAGTATAGAATTCCTCTAGCAGTGATCCACATGTGCTCGACGTATCTCTGGACGTCGTTGAAGGGATCTCCGGGTGCTAGCGCAGAAGAGCCTTCTCTTGCGATGTCCGCCTTCAACCGCCTTGATCCGGTGGAGGATCTCGCTCTCGTAACATGAGGGCATTCTTGATGGAAAGGGAATTCTCTCTTAGATTGAGAGTATTTCCAATTCTGTTGTTCACAACAAAAATGGCTCTAGAAATGTTTTGGGGTTGTGAGGATATTTATAATCGGGTTTGATCTTAATAGAGTTATGAAAATAAATAAACGTATTATGCATTTTATTTATTTAATTAACACTTATTGAAACCCCATGTAAAATTATTAATTCCTTGACATGAGAGCATGCTGATTATAATTAATATCATTTAATAAAAAAATATTATATCCTCAAAATTCCAACTAGAAAACTACACGGCGTGTAATAATTAATACACGGCATGTACTTGTCTTCCAAAAAACTAGACGGCATGTATATTTAATATACACATAGTGTACTTTTATTTTCCATTTTCCTCCACCATATTTATTATACCCTGAAAATGGCTATTTATTTCTTAAATAAATATAACTGCATTACTCGCTAATAAATATATTATTTCGTCCACAATATATTCTCTTGAATAACTAGTGTCGAAATAAATGCGATCAGGCATCCTTAAATAATTATTAAACCACAGTTGGGAATAATATTTATTTAACTTGTTAAATTAATATTTAACTAAGATACATGGACACACATAGAGTGTGACCCTCTAGGTCTCTTTCTTAATGTCATTAGGCAGAGCCTGCCTATAGTCCAAGGTTAGCATCTGGCAACACGACAAGGCACCCATACAGAAAGAAGTTAACGCCGCAATGACGTGTCACATCCTACAAATTCTTACTGGGTAATATAATCCCTTTGTCTCAATATCTCTTATCAAGCGGGTTGCATGCTAGTGCCATCAACCCATGTGCTCGATTATTCTTTCTTTGACTTCCCAGAACTGAACTCGCCCATACCTTTCCATGGACATGGATTTATTTAGGCTATATCAATTCCATCATAGGGCCTAAGATATCTACTTTCATTATGGAATAGGAGGGACAAATCCTTTCTCGCATTATATATTAATGCAGTATTACTCATGACGCACCCAACGTATGCTACCTCGCTCAGAACAGTGTGTCGTCACAATATTCATCAATAAATCCAAGTGCGCAAGTTGCAATACCCATTAATAATAATCTTAATGTCTAAGGACAAATACACACGTCTGCAGATAGGAACATCCAATGACACTATGAAATATGGATTTCCTACTGGAAGGTCTCGTTCTAGTAATATCTTCCTAGATATTACCAAGGGCGCACGCCATGAGAAGGTGCCTCAATGTTTTATGAGTCCTCACCCCTAATGACCTGTATTATTTGTGTCCCTCAAATAACATCATCCAGTCATAGAACATATATTCAAGAACAGTGTTATGGCACTTCCGGGTTCTCATCATAGCAGGGATCCGCTGTGACCCTTTAATGGAACAACTTTCCTTAGGACATTATCACATGCAGTTTCACACAGAAGAACAAAAAATATGTGATAAGGCTTTTATTAATGAATAAAGTACAAAGTAGTTGGTTCTAGGCCACCAACTCTGACAATATGTTTTTGCTAAAGTAAGTGTACACAATAATTGGAATACAAGCATGAAACCCAAGATGTAATGAAATATACATGAAGTGAAACAACTGAGTCATGAGTAAAAGCTCGATCCCCTGCCCCTAATCTCTATCCTAAGTAGCAATCCACAATCAAGAACCATAATCAACATGCTTCCCACTATTTATACATGGGGGAATATTGTCTACTAGGGTACTAAATGGTCACTGAGTAGAGATTGATGTAAAATCCAAGTTGGCCGACACCCACGGTGTCTAAATCTTTCCATTTTATTCTATAAACAAATGATGTGTCCTGTCATATGATAGATGTATGAAATAAAATAAAAATAACAAAATAAATATATCTTGGTCTGGGTCCTCAATGACACCCATCCCATATCTCATTCTTCAGCCTAAGATGAGAATCCAAATATCGTATAAGTAATAAGAAGGATGCACATATATATAAGGCTATAAATAAAAATTCAAAAAAAGGAATAAACCCCCAAGATTGTGATTTATCTTGGGGTCTATGTTTTTTGTCAAAAAAATGTGCTTCAAGCACTAGAAGGTACCACAATTCACACCAACCTCATGCAGTATCAATAATAACCCTTCCTGAATTATCATTATTATTTTGTTCAAGTTGAGAGTTGGTGTCTAATCCCATCCCGAAGGAATCAATACGTTACATCCATTAATTAATCCAATACCACAGATCCCATCCAAGTCAATCTTCTGAAAGACCAAGAATCGCTCGAGGCATAAATTTACCATGAGGTCATCCCAGTATCCCACATAAGGGGTCCAGAATCACCTGAGGCATAGTATTCTGACTTTTTCCAACGATCCCATCCCAAAATACGACTTTATGATCCATTATCAATCATTATTATTTAGAAACCCAGGTAAACTCTCATCTGGTAAATTTAAAGACATCGTATCCCTAGCGTAAAATGTAACAAGATAAGAATAGAGATTCCTTCTATAGTCTTTAATACAGGACCCACATTGTCTCACCAGCCAAAATTTAATTAGTTTTTAAGGGATAATAAATCATAGGTTAGGTATTTATAATTTTAAAAAATAATATAAGCAAAACAAAGCCACATATTAATGACCATTATATTCAGGATGTTATAGGCAAATAAATTTATCATCAATTGCTGAAAAATTAACATGAAACATTATGATGGAATAAACAGAATCATAATATAGAATGGAAGTAAAATCATTAGGCATAAATAACTAACAAAACTCATGGTTCATGGTTCAAAATAATCCCAAATAATTTATTTAATTTAAATCTCAACCTAAAGGGGGACACACAACACATGCAATTAAAAAAATTAATTATTTGGGGATAATGGAGAATGAGGGCGAGAACATTGGAACTCACAAAGGGGTATCCACTGATGTTGCAACAATTTAAGCAAACTAATTTATCTAAAAAAAGGGTGAAATAACATATCCAAACAATTTAATTAAACTAGAATATGTAAAATTGGACATTTCCGGTAGGTACCTGCAAGAGACACAATACATGATTTAAAACAAAAAATGAAATGAGGGGAAAGAGAGTAGACACCCTACCTCGTACTCATAGAGGATCCCACACTTTAAGACAGTCTTTTACTAGACCTAAAATGGAAGAAACCATATAATTTTTAAAAAACCCCAGTATTGTGTAAAATCCTACCACAACAGATTGCATTATGGATTTATAACGATATAAAACGATACATGGTGTTTGAGGTTAGCCTTACTGAGAACTTCACAGTGCACAGATGACGTCGAAATTGGAGGAGGAACAATTCTACAGTGGTCTTCCAAAGAAGTGGGAAAGAAGGAGGTGCACCACCTAGGGGGTGATATAGGAACGACACACCAGGAGAGGGAAGATATGAGTAGAAGTAAAAAAAGTAAAGAAATAATGAAAAGGAAAGTAAAAAAATGAAAAATTAAAATTAATAAAAAAGAAAATAAATAAATAAAGTAACAAAAATAATATGTTCGAATAAATGAAAGAATTAATTAAAATGTATTTACTCTATTTAATTATTTTTTATTTCTATCCAACAATTTATATTTTTTTTATTTTATTTTTTTATCCCTCTTTGACTTTTATAAATTTAATTTAAATTATATTTATTACCTTTTATCTATTTTAATTTTTTTATCCAGAACATAGCGCTATGACGCAATGTAAAAAATTAAAAAAGAAGATCGATAAATTATTAAATTAATTTTATTAGATACCCAGTACCAGAAGTAGGGTGCATAGGTTCCAACCCTGGGTCACATTAAAGATTTGGAATAAAAACATAAATGGTACGTACCTTTTCTAAAGCCTTGACATTACATTAACTATTCAAATTTTTTACAAAAAAGTTTTACATTTACATTGATAGCATCATCCAATAGTGAATCCAATAAACCAATACATGCACGGTCATCCAAATCCTTGAATTCAATATATCTCTTTCATGGATAGAACGATTTGAATAAAAAATTGGCACGTTGAATTATTATAATCAATCATGTGAATTGTTAGGTATCACCCAAACATTTATCCACTGATCTTAAGCATCCCAAGGATATTAAATACAACTACATAATCCTGTGATGCCACTAATTACACATCACCTAAGTTTTACATGAAAAATAGTGTAAATTAAATCATTTAATTATATGATCATTTATAACCACTTTCCCATGATCCCTTTAGTAGTATTTAATTATTTATCACCCATGGTGTTGTCTGATAAAATGTATCAATAATGACAATAAATGAGGCTTCATGTGAAGAATAGTGAACATGATATAATCCCATATTGAACAAAAAATATCTATTAAGTGATTTCATATCATGAAAACCAATTATGTGAAGCAATAAAAATATTGAATATACATCATGTGACATCATCATAAAAATAAAAACTTGTGAAGACATTGTATTTTGATGAGTTTTAAGAACACTGAGAGCTTTGGTTCCCTTAAGATATGAATCCCACCACTTAATTCCAATGCATGCTACATTATCACCACATAAACTGACAACATGTTTTTACCTATTTAACTATATATACCCCTATATCCTCATTATAAAAGACATGGATATGGAACATAGAAAATATGAAATGGAATATGGGATTCCTTTGTAGAAACACACCAGTTAACAACACACCACACAAGAATGCATTACGAGACCCCATCACATGTCTCCCACGAGGTCATGTGATTGTGAGAACCCCTTATGTGATAACATGAAGATTTAAAGATTATTGGACTCCTCAATAAATACTTGGGTTATTGACATTGGACATACTAGCCTTGGTCAGGCGATGCCCTCATACACCCTTGATCATGAGCCCGTAGATATATTCCCATGATCACGTGACCCACTTGGGTGTGAATGACCCTTTTATACATACTCTGTGCATGAATATGGATTATGAAACTTCATCCATGAACACTATGCTAGTTTATGCACTCATGTGACCTTGGAAAAGTACATTGGACAAGAAACTAAAACCCCTTGGATCCCAAATACTTCATGAAAACACCATTGGACATGTACCTCAGACATTGGAAGTACATGTATTGTAGGATGAAACCCAAATGTATCCCTGACATGTATAATTTAGTTTCATTCCCTTTCATGCCAACATACATGACATATCTAACTTTTTATGTCCAAAACAATTAACATGTTGACTTTTCCATGTGAAATACCTCAGTGTGGATTACCTTTTTTTACAAACTCTGTGCATTAAGATGGATTATAAAACCTCATGCATGAACTCTATACTATTTTATGCACTCATGTAACCTTGAAAAAGTACATTATACAAGAAACTAAAACCCCTTGGCACCAAAATATGTCATGAAACACCATTGGACATGCACCCCATACATGGGAAGTACTTGTCATGTAGGATGCACCCATTAACATGTACCCCTGACATGAATCCTTTACTAGAATTAATTTTCATTCCAACATACATGAAATATCAAACTTTTTATGTGGAAACCCATTTAATTGTTGAATTATCCATGTGAAATACCTGGGAAATCTTTATATTATAATGAAATATATCATTGACTTTCAAACCATTCTTTCAGACACTCTTAAGCTATTATGCATATCATGAAAAAGTTCTTCCATACCACACAAGAATAATAAATTCTCATATAATGGTCCTATATCATTTATTATGATTGGATAAGGAATGAATTTGTGACACGATCACCCATATAATATTATTCCATAAATGATCCAATTCCCTTTGTCCTTTAGAGGATAAAGAATGAATTTGTTATAGGGGAATCCACACTTTCAAAGGTCCCTAATATTCCAGTAATTCTAGCACATGTGATAAGATTCTACATTGATACTATCATTCTTTCATTTCTATTAGCATATGAGAAACATGGTCATACATAGAAATCATATTTGATGTAATCACTAATCATTTTTTCATCTTCCTTATGCCAATATGTCACTATTTGGATTTATCATGGATCACAAGTAGAAAAGAAAATGATATGTAAGGGATAATCCAAATTTGGAATCCACCTTGGTGTAAGTACCAAAAATATTCCAAAATTTCTAAACTGCAGGGAAATTTTCCTCTTGATTATTAGCAATATTCCCCCCCGGTCAATGGTTTAGGAGAAACAAGTGAACTATGAGGGTTCAGATTCCTATTATAGGTTGGACATGTTGGATTCCTTCATAGGGATAAAGCTCTATATCAAACATATTCCCATCATCTATTTCATATGTTATAAACCATATGAAGGATATAACACCTTAATATTGATTTTCACATCATAATACAATGTATGAAAGCTCATAACTCTTCTCTAATAGAAACTTGTTCTTAGTGACACTAGTTATAATACCTCTCTAAGGAAAACAATAGATTGTAAGTACCATTGCAAAAAATATCCTAAATTGGGATTCCTCCTTTGGTGTGAACCCTAAAAATAACATCATAACATAAAAGGGATACATTTCTAATGATGCATTATAGGGAGACATTAGGGTATACAGACCACTAAATTATCATGTGTCTTTAGTGTGTATACCATTTTCAAGCATTAAGGTGTCCTTGGTGTGTAAGACCTACATGAAAAAATATTATTCACCCACATAATGCATCCAATATTCCACTACCTCTAGTTTTTTTGACTCCCATGAATTATATGTGCTTGATGAACATCAATTATTGGTCCTTTAGAATTATGAAAATTCAACAATAAGTGTGTTTATTAGTTGTGAGTCCAATTACATCTTCTTTTTTTTATTTAGATGACCATATTCATAATGTATAAAATTAAGGTAGTCATATATGCATACGAACCACTCAAAAACATTTTGTAGTAACATTTGTGGCATAAAAACAAAAACAATTATATAGTCTTGAATTCTTGTTCTCACATGATATATAAGAATCATATTGTAGATTAAATCCTAATATCAAATCACCAACCACCTCAATGGATAAAAATAAAGTTATAGAGTTTCCAAATACATTGATAAACCAACAAATTATGAAATAATATGATAACAAAAGAAGCCTTGTGATAAAAATATCTACTCATATCAGCATATGATTCAAATACATTTAGTAACAAAGCTGTAACAAATCATATATTGTGGATAGTGAAAAATCGATGAATATATCTGAAAAATGAAATAGATTCCTAGAGTAGGAAAACAATACCCCAAATGGTGTGATGATCATGAACTCCCATCATATTGACCAATACAAATTCCCAAGAATCATCGGTAAGAATATCCAATGACCACCTTCCTTTGTATTGTAGTCTTGTAGATCAATATGGATGTGGGAGCATTTTGTTGAATCCATAGGTTAACGTTGATGATTTGAATTGTTGTGAAATTAAACTAGGCCACCCATAATCAAGTGTTGGGAAAAACCATCATGTTATCTAGGGCATGGTTATGTTGTATAATTTATTCTTCCAATGGGGGCTTCTTATCATTCCACACCATCACACGATTCAAATAAATTCTTGTGAAGGAGGAATTCACTTATGATAATAACATTCATGAAGAATTAGAGTAGATAAATTATCATATAATTCCATATATTTCAAATAATTAAATGAATTCAAATAATTATTATGTTCATTGAAATATCCCATTCATGAATATTACATATATGGGTTTTGGATGATCAATCATATCATCTTGATTAATGAGTATGGATAACATGTGGTTGTCATGAAAGAAGAAGATCATTGAATGTATAAGGCAGAAGATGAAGAAATAGTGATAAGAGTAAATCATATAATCATTTGATTAGATGTAGAAGGTCATTTTTTAGTTTTTAATGTAGAGGAAAAATACCAAACTCATCTCCCTAACCCACATAGAATATTTTTTTGGTAGAGAACCTGTTAATAAGAAAATATGTCTCCCTGATTGCTTGAGATACCATCGGTGTTCGATAGCCAAAAAAATGAACACACCCTTATCCTATGGGTCACACCATATCCTTTCATGGTATAAAAAAGTAATTTCTTGAAAACCCAGTACGAACCATGATATCCTAGAAAGCGCTTTGCCCTAATATCCTGCTACCACACTAGAAGGATATTCATGATCCCATGCATCGCTATGGAGATTCCCACATGTGCCTCAGTTGAACTGGCTAAATAGTTATCCAAGTTTAATTAATTAATTATAAATTCCCATATAATCATTTAGATTAATAATATAATAAATATTTCATAAGGGGGGAATATATCTTTTATTATTGAATGTATCCCAATATTTCATTCACATAATTTTCATATCCAAAACCTTATTATAAGTTCATTATGAAAAATATACTTTTACTATTTTTCATGGGACTCATATTTCAAATATCTATGATGGAAAGTTGTGTAGAGAAAATATATGTGTGTGAAAAGATTCCCAATTATAACTTAATTCACTGAAAATGAAATGAATTCAATTTTAAGGTAAAATTATGTCACATTAGGAATGGCCATTTTATGAAAATACACTTTTCATGCACCCCATGTGATGTGTTCACTCATGATCATGTGACTCCCTCATGGTGGCACGATCATATGAACCAAACTAGTCCTATGATCACATCACCCTTATATATATGGGGTGTGGATCACACATTACATACCCTTGAAAGGGCCTATATTTCATACAATCTCACTCAATATACTTTTCATGGTCTTAACTCATTATCTATAGAAGGTTAAAAAAATATTCTATGGTAGGAAAATACACTGTTTTTTATATCCCTCAATCTTCAAATTATTCAAGATAGTGGGAATAAATTATCCTATGAGTTAATATAACTTCCCATTTTATCAGAATATGAGAAAAAAGTTCACCCAATTTCATATTAATTGTTATAATCCCAAACCAATCCCATAATCACCTTATGCTAAGATATTTCCTTTTGTATTTCTTATACATCATGAGTCTAAACATAAATTATATTTCTATGATAATACCAAGTTAGAATCCACCTTCGTGTATGTTCAAAAAATATACCAATATTTGAAAACATGGTGGAAATAATCCAAATTTGTATTAAATCTTTTTTTTTCACTTAACATTAGTTAGGATAAAACATAAATATTAGGTCCCTAATTCTTGTTATAAACATGATATGATAGACACCATCATAAACATGGATATCCACAATCAGGTTATTCGCATTGGCTATTTCTTAGAGCCATATTACCCATGATGACTATAACTACATCACATATATATCATGTTATTCAATGTGGTTATATTTTCCATGAAGAAAAAAACACCATCTAATATCTTTTCACGCCACAATAATCCATGTGAAATATCATAATTGTTTTCTCATAGAGACATATTTTCTATGAGAATAGTGATCATATATTTATATGGGAAACCTCAGTTTGAAATCCCCATGCCAAAATATATCCATTTTGGGAATCCATCATAGTTCCATTCCCTAACCATATTTCCATATTCTTAAAAGGTCTACATTCCCAATGAATCAATTAATAAACCTCCATGTGTAGTAACCACTAAAACATTAGATAGACTATATTGGGTAATCACCACATAATCAAATATTATGCCTCCGTATAATGCATACAATAAACATCTATTTATTTTATCTCACACTGAGATGGAATCATGTGGGATTAGAGTTAGTTAATGATTTTTCGTTTTCATTCATGAATATTAACTTAATATAGGTCTCTTTCAGTATGAAATTGCTATTACATGTGCTCTTCCATCAGAAGTCCATAATCTAATGAAACAAGTCATGGAACTCTTCTATGCTTAATTCCAAATCAAAACCTCCATTTACACACCTTCAATGATGAAAATACATAATAGATAGTATTCATTCTTTTATTCCTATCTCTATAGGATAAGTAGTATTCTTATCCTATGATAAAGCTCTATACTCAATATTCAAATTCCCTTGAAATTTTCCTTGCTGCATTATATTAAACTACATGTTGTATTCCTATCTAACTTTCTTAAGCCATGTCTTATGAAAATTATGGGGTTGATTCCAATTCCCTCATGATATATAGAATACCACTTTGAAGTCAAACCCCATTAAAAAACACCAACCACTTATTTTAATAATGATAAACACCAATGTTCATAAATAAAGCTATAAATGAGAGAATCAAAAAGTTATAAGTGTATAAAGGGAAAAATATGATTCATATAGTCATTCTCGCCAATATGTGGGTCTGATTATGACATTGGAATAGGGGTTATCCGTACAATATCAGTTCCTGGTTGTAACACCCAAACATTTTAAATTAATAAAATGGGTTTTAATTTCATACATAAAACCCAACAATGATCTTAGACAACCCATGAAGTATTGTTAATTAAATTTAATCTCCTTGATGGATTTTAGAACACACAACACCATGTATAAATGAACTGTAATATATATACCATTATAACATTGCCATGAAATTTCTAGCTATGAATATTACTAACTAAATTATAAAATTTATTATTAATTATTATTATAAATAAAATAAATAACATTTATAATAAAATCAAATGTTTTGTGAAAAAGTATGTTTTTCTAGAATATGGTATATATGTGATTTTATCACATAATATGAAATTAGTTTTTATGAATTTTACAAATTAATTTCACCAAATTATCACACATTTTGAATTTTTTTATTAATATTAGCTTAGTGTTATTAGTTGTTTGTTCTTTTATAAAAGTATTGTATTTTAATACATACTTCAATTTTTTAATTTTACTGAAAACAACTTTTTTTAAAATAATTACAACATAAAATTACAATTAAAATTAGCTCTAAAGTATAAAAAAATTCAATCATATAAAAAATTAAGTAATTTGTTTTATGTTAATCATTTCTGTACCGAGTATGGATATTAAAATATTCTATACATATAAGAATTCTTTTTTAAACCCTTCAATTATATCGTATAAGTGGTTATTATTTTAAATTTGATTCTACCCCATATATGGAATGAATACAGAAAAAATATATTACATTTTTAGAATCAAAATAATATTTATCCTCTTATAATGTAAAATTAATTTATTACCATTATGAATTTTAAAATCAATAAAAAACTACTTTATTGGTTAAATTAATTTTTTTACTACTCTATTAAACTAAAATGATAATGATTAAATTGACCTAAAAAATTTCAAAAAACCATTGTATGTAAATGTCTGGAAATTTTAAAATATAATGATCTATAATTACCAATTTTATGGGCTTAATTAAGAACGAAAAATGGGTGTAATGGAATAATTTCGAAAATTCAATGTATGGCCTTTCACCCACTTATAAATTGATAAATCATTGAATCCCCTCTTCAAAGATATTTTTTTTTCAGAAAATACTTGCAAAAATATCTTTTTTAATCCCCTAAAAACTTATCTATTCCCTTGGTTTTATAATAAATCCAACATAGGAAGACTTTTGGTAAAATCTTAAATATGATTTCTGAAGAATATGTAACATTTTTAAATGTGTGTTTTTTATTTTTTTTCTTCTTCCACCTCATTCATGTCATATTAAACCATGATTATATAATAAAATCACTATATATGATTTAATGATATGATATTATGTTTAGTTAATTACTTATTTGGTTATCCTATTCAATAAAATGGGAAACAAAATCATCGACCATGTGTACTACGGACTACTACCTCGTGAACCTATATGATTTATTTTTCATCACCTTCTTTTATGGTTGGATATAATGATTGATTTAATAAATTTATATTATAGTTTTGAAATAATTATATTTATGGAATTAAAACATTAAATATACCTTCTTTATTTCAATTCAGTTTTAAATATAATAATGTCACCTGTGTGTATAATGGACAACTGCCTCACGAAGTGATGTGACTTGTTTTTAACTTACACATTACAACGAAGGCACTAAGGATAAAACATGTGAAAATATGTGATAATTATGAAATTTTATTGATTTTATTAAATTAATACATATGTTACTTATTTAACCTTTCAACCATTATTGAATTGAAAACATCACTCGTGTGTGCATACAACATACCATCTCCATGAAGCGATGTGGTCCATTTTCAATGTCTATTTTTTTAATAATTATTATATAAATGTATATAATTAATGAAATGATATTCATTACATTAATATAATTTTGGATATTATTTAAATTTATCATTTTTAAAATAACCAAAACATTCATGACAAAAAATGAATGAGAATGCAACACAATTAACACTCGAAAAAAAATGAAAACAATGGATATTTATGAAAAAATGGATGGTTAAACATTATAAAGGGACCATATATAATATTATAAATGTGGATTTGGTTCTGGTATAAATTATTTAAAATCATAAAAACATTATAAAATAGGTTAAATCATTTTCAACAAAAAAGAAGAGTGCGAAAATGTAATTTCTCTTATTTTCCCTTCATTGAGTTATATTGAAATGTTATGCACCAAATATAATTTCAGTATTGTATATTATACCCATTTAAAATTTAGTATCATGATTAAATAAAAATTAATAGTATTTATGTTGTGATTTAAATTATTTCATCCAATGGTGTTTGATAGAAAAGATATTAGGTAAAAAAATTCATTACTCAATTTCAATTCATTGGGTTGTATTACTTGTTCAATGAATTTGATATTGTAAAATTATTTCTGTGATAAATTTTCACTATATTATGTTTTATATATTCTTTTATAGGTATATTTAAATTTTATAAATATAATTGATTCAATGATTAATTCTCACATTAACATTATGTTCTTTGTAATGGTTTACTTCACAATCACATTTTATGTGGGATTGTTTATGCTCGATTATCATTGAATGAAGTTACATGATAATTATCTATTAAACCAATTTAAAGTTAATATTCTAAAGTTATAAATGTAATCTTGAAGTAATATTACTATTTTTATTTCTCATTTATTCTGTAATGTTTGGAGAAAATATTTTTTTAAAAATATGAATTCACTTATTTCTTCATTAGAAAATTATTTTTTTCTCAAAATTCATTTTTATATAATAGTTATCTAAATAGTTTTTATAATTTTAAAAATGATTTATTATTTCCATTTTTACCCACATATACTTTCTAAAATATATTTTTAAAGGAATTTTAAATTTATTTTGAAAACAATCCTGGATTGGATTTTACTAAGAATGTGGAAATAATCTTTTATTATGGTGTATAGTAAGAATAAAATGTCCATCCATTAGAAAAAAAACGTTTTAAAGATCATTTTATAAGATTCCAAATATATTTTAAAAGAAATTTATTTTAAAAATTTATATTATACCTTTAGTTTTAAAAGGATTCTTTCTAAAGGAAATGTATTGTCACGACCCTTTCTCGGGGCCCGTGCCGTGACTACCCCAAGCCCGCCTTCCATAGGCCAGGGGCTGACGACTAGCACCAATGGCGTAAATACCGATAACAGGGAAGGAAATTCCTTTATAAAAGAAAACAAGAACCACAGAGTAAGCAAGCGGAAAAAGTAAACACTAAGTACAATAGAAGTGCTGAAAAGTAAATGGGCCAGAATAAAAACCCAAAAGGAAGTACAACTACAACTGAACAAGTACACCAAAAAAGATAACAACTGGAAGGACGGAAGCGGCTCCTGGGTCTTCCTCCTCGGATCCTACCTAAAGGGTAGGTACAGATGGCACAACTCCTGGTCGTCCACTATGGATCCTACCTTAAGGGTAGGTACAGATAGCCTCCTCCACGCTCTCGTCTGTCAACCTCCTGCGTGTGTCGTCTCATCGTGTAGTCCATCTCAGGGTACTGACTCGTCGTGTAGTCCAACTCTGGGTACTGACTCGTCGTGTAGTCCACCTCCGGGTACCTTCCAGTCCTCGAACACTCGGCCTCCGTCAGCACTTCCTGTCGTCTGCAACCAACACAACGAGGTGCGGGCATAGCCCGTGCAGGCGTGAGTATAACGATACTCAGTAGGGACCCCGAGACCCTAAATGTATCACTAAACCAACAAGGATAACCACAAAGAAGATCTCAACAGATAACCTCTACTTAGGTATATGCCCATACATATGCCTAAGTTATCAAGTAACCCATCTCAAACATGAGGAAACACAAGGATCATGAAATCAACGGATAACCACTACCCAGGTAAATGCCCATACATATACCTATGTTAACAAGTGACCCATCTCAATGATGAGGGAAAAACAAAGGTCAAAAGTATCAGCTCAGACCAGGATTTTCATTATCGAAATCGTAACTGCTGAAGAGCTCCGTCTCTGGAGTGTACTGTGGTCCTGTCACGACTCCGAGGTACTGCTCACTAACCTAAGACTGCTGAGGTAGTCCTCCTGTCGAGTACCGCGGGTCAGCCACCCAAACACTGTAGTGCTTCCTGCCGGGGTATGTCACCCAAACACAGTAGTGAACACCCCCCAAGTAGCCTGCTGAGGTACTCTCCGGACGAGTACCGCGGGTCTACACTGTCACACAGGTAGTTCTCCGTCCGCCATGGGTATGCAACTCAGAAAGTAGTGCTCCGTCCACTGGGCTTGTCGACTCACTCCAAGTCGAGTCGGTCAAGCACTCGTCAGGTCTCAGTCGGCTACACGGTCTCCGTACTTCGCACGATCGTCTCTGGGAGGGTCCGCTCCACGAGCTAGAGGTCAATACTCCAAGTATCTCAAGGTCCCACGAAGAAGTATCTCAAAGGACCGCCTCGTCATAGGGGTCTCAACGCAACAGACGGCACGTCAATCGGACGCCCGATCTGTGAGCTTCTAGCCTTTTCATCCCAGGGGTCCGATTGGTTTCATGAGCGAACCAATCCCGGCCGTATCTCAACTGTACCCCGAAATCTCATAGGTTATACTCATAGGGACCATTTCTCAGTGAGATCATCAACATCGCTGACGGTTCGTCAAATGGACATCCAGTCTGAAAGATATCAGTTTTTCCGTTCCAAGGTCCCGGTTGGATTTAGGGTGCGATCCAACCCGTCCACTATCCAACCCGGACACTATCCAACTGTATCCAAAACTCGGGAGAAGTATGCCAAATGTTCCGTCTCATCAAGAGGAATACAACGAAACAGACGGCGCGACTATCAGATGCCCGGTCTGTGAGTTATTGGCTTTTTCGTTTCAGGGGCCCGGTTGGTTTCGTGAGCGAACCATCCCAACCGCACTCCAAAGGAATCCAAACCTCGAGCGGAGTAAGCCAAAGGATCCGTCTCACATAGAGGAATCCATCAAAATCGACGGCACATCAATCGGACGTCCGGAACTCAAGTTACGAGCGTTTCCGCTCTGAGGGCCCGGTTGGTTTCATATCCGAACCAACCCGTCCGAACACAATGTAATCTGAAACCTTGAGTGCGATATAACGAAACGACCGTCTCGATCCAAAGATCGCGTTGCTGCTGACGGCGAGTCGTTTGGAGGCCCGTAGCGCATGTTACGGGCTTTTGACCGAAAGTGGTCCGAAAACGGGGGTCTGGGCCCGGGCCGACCCGAGTCCGACCCGGCTGGGCCCGGCCCGGCTCGGTCTGGTCCGACCGGCAGGCCATGGCTCAGCCAGCGTGGCCGAGCTGAAACGTGGAGCGGGGTGTCCCCCGCACGCCGCTAATTGAGGCCGGCGGCGAACCGCTAGCCGCCTCCGTTCCGGCGGCGCGCCACTACCGCCGGACGCGCTCCAGTGGTCCGTTTCTCATGCCGTCTTCGCCTATGGTCCTCCTGGGACCCGAACTTCACTGCAGAGGCCTCAAAATTACCTTGCGGCCTCATTTGTCGTCGCCCGTCAACCCGCACGTAAAAAACGAAATGCGCCGTCTTCGTGGTCCTCCGGCGCGGCGCGTTGGCGTCGTGCCCCTTCGCCGCGGCCCGACTCCGTCCGCGGATGTCTTCGGTTTTCTTTGACGCGGCGCGACGGCGTTGCGTCCTTGAATTCCTTTCCACGGCGCAGCGCGACGGTGCCACGCATATCTACCGCATGAAACAGTGTAGTGCGACGGCACCACACTTCCTCGTACCAACCACAAAGAAAAAAAGGAGGAGGGTCGGCCGTGTTCGTGCGGTCCGGCCCCCCCTCACGTTATTCGTTAACATTTGGTTTCAAACCACAAAGTTCAAATTCGATAACAAAAGGTTTTTAACCACGAATATCATCAAGTCGGAAATCTCTAACAAATATAAATAATTGAATACAAACCCCTACCTTGGGTATAAGCCGATCGGAAGGAGGCGTCGTCGTTTCGAGGTTCGTCGCGGTATGGCGTCTCGAGGATGACGACGTCGAAGGGGGACGTCGACGTTCGTCCGACTCGAGGGAAGGCGAAGCCGTCGTCGGTTGCTACCTGATTCCTCTTCCGAGCTTGTTTGTCAATTCGTTGATGATGAAGGGGAAGAAGAAGATCCGTTGAAGTGTCTCTCCACGGAAGGGGAGAAATTCCGTGGAAGGAAAACGAGCGTTCTTCGTCAGAGGTGGCGCGTTCATCGTTCGCGAAGATAAGGTTCTTCCCAAGTGTTGGGCGTCACGGTATTTTACCAGCACTCCGTCGCTTGGTGAAGCCATCCCCAAACCCTCTCCCAAGATCCCTATATATAAGAGAGGGGGAGAGGTATGTAACCATTGTGGTTTAATAACTTTTTTTAAAAAAAAAAGGTCGGGTGAAATAAATTTCTTTGATGCAATTTATGAGGTCCGTTGGCACCACTTAAGAGGGGAGGGTGCCAAGGAGTTTCTCCCCATTTAATGGGGATTTGAGGAATTAAGAGCCTCTCCCTCATTAATTAGGGAGAGTTGAGAGGTTTCCTCTCCTCCCATTAATAGGGGTGTTAAGCCCCGTGTGGTCCCTACCATAATAAACCACCCACGGGAGGCTTAGTTCGGGTGGGCCCCACAACCATAACCTCTCAAGGGAGGTTAAGGTGTGGTGGCCCCACCTCCAACCTCCATGAGATGTTTTCAACCACCACACTCCCAATGGAGGCTGAAATAAAATAAAGTGCATGACACGTTATTTTATTATTACTCTTATTTTAAGAAAACCCAAAAACTAACTTCCGCTCTCGATTAAACAGAACTGCGGGAGAAGTCTCTTTAAGCAAATTCCGGCGTTGCGAGTTCATCGGTGCCCTCAGAATTAGATTCCGAGCACCGGTTCAAAAGTTAGAAAAACTCGCTCGTTCGTTCACTGAACGTACCCGAGCCAAACTTCAGAAATTGATTCCGGGCACACCGGGCCTCGGAATCAGGTGCCGTCAGAAACTGCGTTCTTGAAAAATTCCAATGAAAATTTAGGAAAAAAATTTCCCTTGAAATTCCTGGGCCTTTACATTACTCCCACCTCAGGGATTTACATCCTCGTAAAGCTTTAACATAAACTAGGGATACAAAAACGGTACTGAGCGCGCATCTAAGCCTTTCGCTCACATGTGCTCACCCGGAGGTTCCTATACTGCCCGTGAAAGCGCACCCGAGGAATAGGCCATCCTCGAAGGATCCGCCCCTGTCGATCCTCGATCCCCACTAGAACCTCCGTGAAAGACACTCCATCGCCATCATCCAGCTCCTCATGGTCGATGATATGCGAAGGGTCGAGCACGTATCTCCTCAGTAGAGATACGTGGAAGTCGTCATGCACCTGGTGCAACTGAGGTGGATGGTTCAAGTGGTAAACCACCGCGCCTACCCAGCTGAGGACCTAGAAAGGTCCGTTGAACCTTGGAGATAACTTTCCGCCTTGGCCACATCTCCGTAAACCTCGTCGAGGTGAGACCCGTATAAGTACGTGATCGTTATCCTCGAACTCCTGAGGTCTCCATTTTCTGTTAGAACTGAAACTCAAAAGACTGCTGCCAAGAGGGTATGGTTGACTGACTCAAGAGTGATCGGTCACACCCTCTTGTGAAAGAGTTTATCCCGTGATGCCTGGGGTTTCCTTTTCACCGACCAAGGAAAACACATCCCGACGTTTTCCTAAAACCGTCAATTTGAGTATGAACAGTTATTTCCCATTCCATACTCAAACTAACGTCGTAAGGCCTCGACGCTGCCACCATGAGATTCCAACCGGAACTCTCGCCTCGAGGTTCGGACCACACCGTCGGCGTAAGTGTGATTATCGAGTCTCCTCCAAAGGTATCTCCAGACGTGAGGGTCAAGTCCACGGCTTACCGGAAACTCTAGGTATGGGACAATATTTTGAAAGAGACGAATGATTCATATCGACGTCTGTTACTACAACATCTAGTAGTGGACACAAAATGTCCCTTGAATCATTTTTAGAGCCATTGGGTCACACTCTTTGACCGCATGTAGCCGCACTCTTCCTCCGACCTCCGGCTCCCTGAGCCTGGCAGGGATAACTAAGGAGGGTGGTTATAGCATGTTAAGATGTACACCACCTCATACTGCCCTACTAGCTCTGCCTCCACGTATACGGATTCGCAGACTCACCTATCCTTAAAGCATCCACTTCTTGAAATATTTAACACGCCTGAGTCTCTAAGACAGGCACCAGTTTCCTTTTTCTTACTGCACTATGCAGTCTTCATCCACTCTTGGATGACCTGGACCTTCTTTAGTCTCACAAGAGCTGCTATGATTCTTCTTTGTCGATAAGAGAAATCCAGTCTCATCCCCTGGATGAACCACATTATTTGCCTAATAAAGTCAATCCCAACATGAATGATGCATTCATGCCATGGATGACGTCGTAAGGCCTCGACGTAACTACAAAGAGATCCAATTGTCACTCTCACCTCCAAGGGTCGATTCACACTGTCGGCATCAGTGTGAGGTCACTGGGTCTCCTACAGTAGAATTCTCGAAACTGAGTGTCAAGTCAACAGTTTTAACTGGGACCACTCAGTATCAACCAAACAAAAGGACATGAAAGCAAACAAAGATAAGTGTCTTTTTATTATTGCATCTCATAATACAAAGAAACAAATACTACAGAAACATGGAACTACAAGTACAAAGGACGTATCCACTAGTTCCTCTCCTGTCCACATGCTCCCGGAGCTCTACTGCCTTGTCCACTGCTCAGCTGTTGCTCAAGCACTCATCACTGTTTCTGCCTCGGTGGCTCCTCCAACGCCTGTGGATCAACTGTACGAGGAGTCGGAAAGTCATGTGCCAGGTGACCCTTTCCACTGCAGTAGTAACACAGCCTGTTTCTGGCACGCCTGGCTCTGACCCCACCCCGGGTGCCCCACACCACCGATCCTAAAACCCGAGATCGGCCAATTGCTGGTCTGGTCCTCCTGGACCTCTGCATCATCTGTCTACTGCCCACAGATGACTCGGCTACTGTTCGAAAATCCTGCGGCAAAGGCAGAAGTTCCTGTACACGCTCGGGGTGCAGAGATACTGGCATAAACTCCACCCTGAAGAAGGTCTCGAAGTCTTCCCATGTGAAGGACATCCCGTCGCAAAACCGGAACAAGTGGCTCCACCACCTACTTGTTGCTGCCTGAAGAAGGCTGGCAGCAAAGATCACCATGAGGTCTGCCGGCGTCCCCACTAGCCTGAAGACTCTCACCACAGCCTCCAGCCAATCCTCAGCCGCCTGCGGGTCCGTCTCTCCCCGGAACCTGGGTGGCCTCTGGCACTGGAACTCGTGCAGCGCACTCAAGTGGCGTGCATCGCCTACTGCTGGGACTGGTGGCATCGGTGGCCCAACGTATTGTAGTACAGCTGGTGCCTCTGCTGGTGCCTCAACTGTAAGAGAGCCATGTACCGAATCCTCATCACTGGGCAAGCTGTCAGTATGCACGTCCCTCTAGGCTCTAGCTGGTCATCCGAGAAAAGGCATCCTGAAAGAAACATTGTGACACGGTCAAACGTTTATACCTGGTGAGATGACCTGGTTTGAGCTTACATTTACAAACTTCTGGTAACACACATGCAATCAGTGTTTTCATGCACAAAGTCGGAAATCAGTTGTCAGGGTCCTGGTGTATCGATACGTCGGCCTCCTGCACCAACACTGGACTCCCCGAACTGAAGACCACACTCGGTACCCTTAAGACTATTGCTTCACAGAAAGAAAATATCAGAGTTATAAGTTCTGCGGTAGTTCCAACTCCTCTGATACCAATTTGTCACGACCCATCCTTGGGGCCCGTGCCGTGACTACCCCAAGCCCACCTTCCATAGGCCAGGGGCTGGAGACTAGCACCAAAGGCGTAAATCCCGATAACTGGGAAGGCATTGCCTTTATAAAAGAAAAATGCACCACAGAGTAAGAAAGAAGAAAAAGTAAACACTAAGTACAAGAGAAGTGATGAAAAGTAAATGAGCCAGAATACAAACCCAAAAGGATGTACAACTACAACTGAACAAGTACAACAGAAAAGATAACAGCTGGAAGGACGGAAGCGGCTCCTGGGTCGTCCTCCTCGGATCCTACCTGAAGGGTAGGTACAGATGACACAGCTCCTGGTCGTCCACCATGGATCCTACCTGAAGGGTAGGTACAGATATCCTCCTCCACACTCTCGTCCATCAACCTCCTCCGTGTGTCGTCTCGTCGTGTAGTCCACCTCTGGGTACTGAATCATCGTGTAGTCCACCTCCGGGTACTGACTCGTCATGTAGTCCACCTCCGGGTACCGTCCAGTCCTCGAACACTCGGCCTCTGTCAGCACTGCCTGTCGTCTGCAACCAACAAAACGAGGTGCGGGCATAGCCCATGCATGAGTGAGTATAACGATACTCAGTAGGGACCCCGAGACCCTCAAGGTCTCACTAAACTAACAAGGATAACCACAAATAAGATCTCAACAGATAACCTCTACTTAGGTATATGTCCATACACATGCCTAAGTTATCATGTAACCCATCTCAAACATGAGGAAACACAAGGATCATGAAATCAACAGATAACCACTACCCCGGTATATGCCCATACATATACCTAAGTTAACAAGTGACCCATCTCAATCATGAGGAAAACACAAAGGTCAAAAGTCTCAGCTCAAACCAGGATTTTCATTATCGAAACCATAACTGCTGAAGAGCTCCATATATGGAGTGTACAGTGGTCCTGTCACGACTCTGAGGTACTGCTGACTAACTTAAGACTGCTGAGGTACTTCTCCTGTCGAGTACCGAGGGTCAGCCACCCAAACACAGTAGTGCTTCCCACCGAGGTATGTCACCCAAACACAGTAGTGCACACCCCCAAGTAGCCTGCTGAGGTACTCTTCGGACGAGTACCGCGGGTCTGCACTGTCACATAGGTAGTGCTCCTTCCGCCTTGGTTCTGCACCTCAGAAAGTAGTGCTCCGTCCACTAGGCTAGTCGACTCACTCCAAGTCGAGTCTGTCAAGCAGTCGTCAGGTCTCAGTCAGATACACGGTCTCCGTACTCCGCACGCTCGTCTCTGGGAGGGTCCACTCCATGAGCTACAGGTTGATACTCCAAGTATCTCAAGGTCCCACAAAGAAGTATCTCAAAGGACTGCATCGTCATAGGGGTCTCAACGCAACAGACGGCGCGTCAATCGGACGCCAGGTCTGTGAACTTCTAGCCTTTTCATCCCAGGGGTCCGGTTGGTTTAATGAGCGAACCAATCCCGGCCGAATCTCAACTGTACCCCGAACTCTCATAGGGTATACTCATAGGGACCGTTTCTCAACGAGATCATCAACGTCGCTGACGGTTCGTCAAACAGACGTCCAGTCTGAAAGATATCTGCTTTTCCGTTCCAAGGTCCCGGTTGGATTTCGGGTGCGATCCAACCCGACCACTATCCAACTGTATCCAAAACTCGGGCGAAGTATGCCAAAAGTTCCGTCTCATCAAGGGGAATACAACGAAACAGACGGCGCAACTATCAGATGCCCGATCTTTGAGTTATTGGCTTTTTCGTTCCAGAGGCCCGGTTGGTTTCGTGAGCGAACCATGCCGACCACACTCCAACGGCATCCAAACCTCGAGAGGGGTAAGCAAAAAGATCCATCTCACTTAGAGGAATCCATAAAAATAGACGGCACGTCAATCGGACGTCCGGAACTCATGTTACGGGCGTTTCTGTTCCGAGGGCCTGGTTGGTTTCGTATCCGAACCCACCCGGCCGAACCCAATGTAATCTGAAACCTTGAGCTCGATATACTGAAACGACCGTCTCGATCCAAGGATCGTGTTGCCGCTAACGGAGAGTCGTTTGGAGGCCCGTAGCTCATGTTACGGGCTTTTGACCGAAAGTGGTCTGAAAACGGGGGTCTGGGCCCGGGCCGACCCGGCCAGGCCCGGCCCGGCTCGGTCCGGTCCGACCGGCCAGCCGCGGCTCGGGCAGCGTGGCCGAGCCAAAACGCGGAGCGGGGTGTCCCCCGCCCGCCGCTAATTGATGTCGGCGGCGAACCGCCGGCCGCCTCCCTTCCGGTGGCGCGCCGCCGCCGCCTTCCGCGGACCACCAGACGCGCTCCGGTGGTCCGTTTCTCCTGTCGTCTTCGCCTATGGTCCTCCCGGGACCCGACCATCACTATGGAGGCCTCACAATTACCTTGAGGCCTCGTTTTTCATCTCCCGTAAATCCGCACGTCAAAAAAGAAACGCGCCGTCTTCGTGGTTTTCCGGCGCGGCGCGTTGGCGCCGCGCGCCTTCACCGCGGCCCGACTCCGTCCGCTGATGTCTTAGGTTTTCTTCGACGCGGCGCGACGGCGTCACATCCTTGAATTCCTTTCCACAGCGCGGCGCGACAGCGCCGCGCATATCTACCGCATGAAACCGCGTGGTGAGACGGCACCACGCTTCCTCGTACCAACCACAAAGAAAAAAAAGGAGGAGGGTCGGTCGTGTTCGTGCGGTCCCGCCCCCCTCACGTTATTCGTTAACATTTGGTTTCAAACCACAAAGTTAAAATTCGATAACAAAAGGTTTTTAACCACAATGATCATCATGTCAGAAATCTCGAACAAATCTAAATAATTGAATACAAACCCCTACCTTGGGTATAAGCTGATCGGAAGGAGGCGTCGTCGTTTTGAGGTTCGTCGCGGTATGGCGTCGTGAGGATGAGGATGTCGAAGGGGGACGTCGGCGTTCGTCCGACTCGAGGGAAGGCGAAGCCGTCGTCACTTGCTACCCGATTCCGCTTCCGAGCTTGTTCGTCGATCCGTTGACGATGAAGGGGAAGAAGAAGATCTGTTGAAGAGTCTCACCGCAGAAGGGGCGAAATTCCGTGGAAGGAAAACGAGCGTTCTTCGTTAGAGGTGGCACTTTCTTCGTTCGCGAAGATAAGCTTCTTCCCATGTGTTGGGCGTCTCGGTATTTTACCAGCACTCCGTCGCATGGTGAAGCCGTCCCCAAACCCTCTCCCAAGATCCCTATATATAGGAGAGGGGGAGAGGTATGTAACCATTGTGGTTACATAACTTTTTTTAAAAAAAGGTCGGGTGAAATAAATTGCTTTGACGCAATTTATGAGGTCCGTTGTCACCACTTAAGAGGGGAGGGTGCCAAGGTGTTTCTCCCCATTTAATGGGGAGTTGAGGAATTAAGAGTCTCTCCCTCATTAATGAAGGAGAGTTGAGAGGTTTCCTCTCCTCCCATTAATAAGGGGGTTAAGCCCCGTGTGGTCCCTACCATAATAAACCACCCACGAGAGGTTTAGTTCGGGTGGGCCCCACCACCATAACCTCTCAAGGGAGGTTAAGGTGTGGTGGCCCCACCTCCAACCTCCATGAGGAGGTTTCAACCACCACACTCCCAATGGAGGATAAAATAAAATAAAGTGCATGACACATTATTTTATTATTACTCTTATTTTAAGAAAACCCAAAAACTAACTTCCGCTCTCGATTAAACGCAACTGCGACAAAAGTCTCTTTAAGAAAATACCGGCGTTGCGAGTTCATCGATGCCCTCGGAATTCGATTCCGAGCACCAGTTCAAAAGTTAGAAAAACCCTCCCGTTCGTTCACTGAACGTACCCGAGCCAAACTTCGGAAATTGATTCCAGGCACACCAGGCCTCAGAATCGGGCGCCGTCAGAAACTGCGTTCTTGAAAAATTCCAAAGAAAATTTAGGAAAAAAATTTCCCTTGAAATTTCCGGGTCATTATATGTATTTTTTCTACAGAATGTTTTTATGATATATTATTGTATTTCAATTTTTTTTAATGAAAAACCTTTATTTTACATGTAAAACACATGGTAAATGTTTTATTGATTCTTTAATTATTCAATATATATATTTGTAGGAACATTTTTATAACCTAATGTATTAGCAATTAGTTTCATAACTATTATTTTGGAGTTAGTAACATTACATTGAAATATGCACTTTAGTAGGATAGTGTACATTAAAATTACATTAAATCCATATTATTTATCATGGATATGTTTGTTGATTAAACAATAAATAATTTATAAATTTTTGTTATATAATTAATTTTATTTATTCATCTATATACATATTTATAAATCCATATTATATACTCAACACTAATATTTGATGTTAAGACATATTGTTCATGAATTAAATTGATTGTTCAATATATGAGGAATGATTTGGACATGAAGTGATCATTGGGAAATGAGATAATACATATCCTCAATGAATTAGTAGTATCATGAGGTGAATCATTAGTCTAGTTTTAAATGGGGTTTTATATATTATTTTAATTATAATATACAATAATTAAGTATTTAATTCATTTATAATTTAATTTTTATTATCCATGAAATTTTCAAAATTATATTATATTTGGATGAATTTCATTAGTAGTTATTGATTAAATGGAAGGTGTTTTCTATTATTTAACTTTCTGTATTGTTAATTCATTATCCATTCATGATATTCATGTTATTTAAATGACCTATGAATTTATTTATTTACCATTCTATATTGAATATTACATATCCAATCATGATATTCATGTTTTTGGATAAATTAAATCTATGTTCATATATTAAAATTTTCATATTGATTAAACTTCATGGACTCCTGATAGCTTCCACATTACATAACTATTACTGTGTATTTGATCTAACCCCTATTATCGTTCCTTTCCAATGAATTCTATAAGTTCACTATGAATGATATAACAGGATATTATAATGAGAATAATTAGGTTTTTGAAAAATAATATGTAGTAATTCTTAATTTCAAATGTAATATGAAAATCATGTATTTATCTTTATTACCAAGACTACTAAACTGTCATGCCCTTAGGGATACTATTCCTTAAATATTACGACAATTTGGTAAAGTAGAAACATTTTCCATGTTACCAATATTGGGGATGTTATAGATGGTTTTAGATGGATTTTAATATAAAGGTTCAGAACTAGATTTGAAAAACATAGATTAAGAGACATAAACCTATGATCAAATTAAAGGATTGGTATTAAGGAACATCATAAATATTTTTTTAGGTAGATATTATATGTTTTTTCCTAGAAATACATCCATGTATAGATAATACAAGTGAACTTGGTAATGGAATAGTTGGGCCTAGGAGTTATAACTCCAAATAATGAAATTTGAGACTAACTTGTGCATTACCAAGTACATGAAATGAGCCTTAATGTAAACATAGTTTGAATCTATAGAGGGATATGATATGAATAATTAAAATTTTCTTTATATAAAATCTAAAATGACTTGATTAGAGGATTAAAATGATTTATGTATGTTATTTATAATTTCGATAGATTAAAAAATATAGAGTCTTCATTAGACAAATAATAAATTATTATATGTTTTTCCAACAATGATTATTTTTTACACTATGTTTTTTGGTTTTAATCAATATATGAAACCCGGTGGAATCAAGTTAATATTGAATATGAAGGAAAATGTAGTAAATAATTGAAATAAAATTTGGTGATGAAAAAAGTGAAGTAGAACTAGATTTTTCACAATTAGTTATCCCGAGATATAATTTACTACATGTGCATTAACCAACTCTTGGAATAACAAAACAATAGAAGGATATATTTCAGTAAGATCTCAAATGAAGGAGACTATAGAGGAATGAATTATCTAATGTCAAGACCCAAAACTACTATGGAATTTATTTTCGTAAATACACGATAATTTTTCGAGTTTGTAGTTTCTGACGACACATGATTCCAGGGCCCGGTGTTCCCAGAATCAATTTCTGAAGTTTTTGTTAAGCTTAAGCTAACGCGCGTAAGCAGTTTTCCTGAAAAAGTGGAATAACACTTAAAAGGTAACTCGAATAAGAAATACAAGGTCACCTTTTCGCACTGGATGGCGGGTTTACCTAGGCGTGACTTAAGTTTAGTCGGCACAGGCCTCCTGTGAGAAATCCCGAAAATGGCATAAGCGTAAATAAAATAATTAAATAAAGTTATTTTATTTTTCAAATGCTTATAACTCATAAAACGTAGCTCGAATTAAAAATCCAAGACCACCGCTAAACTCCTGAGGTCTTTCTTTATTTAAGAAGATATTAACTTGGGTCGGTGAGGGACACTAGAAAAAGTTAGTTTTTGGCCGCATGTAAAATAATTAAGTGACAAATATTTTATTGTAAAATTCACAACTTATAAATGGTGTGTCGGATTAAATATTCTAGAGTACTATTGGGTTCTTTGGTCATGTTTCACCTAGGTCAAGCCTAACCTTGACTGCAGTGAGTCGAGGGTGACTAATAATAATATTCCGAACTTTGTTTTGAGTAGGTTCAGTAAACGTGCGAGCGACATTTTATATCTTTTGAACTGGTGCTCAGAATTAAAATCCAAGGACACCGTTGAACTTGCAGCACCAGTATTCTCTTAATAATACTTCCACCTCGACGATAGATGATCGAGAATAAAAATTAGTTTTTGGATTTTATAAAAAATATTAAAATAAAGTACAACACTTTATTTTATTTACAGCTGCCATGCAAGTGTTTAGAGGAGGGACCCACTGTTAGTTGAAACCTCCCCATGGGGTTGGGGGTGGGGTCACCACACCCTAACCTCCCATGAGAGGTTATGGTGGTGGGTCCCACCCTAGCATAACCTCCGAAGGGAGGATAATTGTGTGGGGGCTACACGAGGCTTAACTCCTATTAATGGAGGAGGATAAAACCTCCTCAACTCCCCATTAAATGGGGGAAAACCCCTTGAACTTCCCCTTTATTTTATATTGCGCCAACGTGTGTAATTTAATTAAGGGAAGCCTCTTGGAATCCTACCCTTTTAATTGTGCCAACAACCTCTGAAATTGCACCAAAGAAATTAAATTCGCTCGACCCCCTTTTTAAATTAATTAACCGCATCATTGTAATTTAGGAAGGTTCATAATAAATGAACCATCATAAATTACATGATGGTTACTTACCTATCCCCGTATCCTATATATAGGGAGCTTGGGAGATGGATTTGGGACAGCTTCACCAAGCGAAGAAGTGCTGGTAAAGTATCACGACACCCAACACATGGAGAAACTTATCCTCCCCAATGAAGAACACTCCTCCCAACGAAGAACGCGAAGGAAGCTAGATTTATTCTTCGAATTATTCCCCAGACGTCTTCTTCCTTCTTCTACCAGAACAAGGAAAGGGAAGCGTCATCCACAATGAATGCCAACGTCACACTCAGCTTCTTCTTTTCCAATGTCAACAGAATGACGCCTACTACCCACGACCTCATAAACGACGAATAACAAGCGAGGTAGTGGTGTGTTTTATGTTTTTGAAGGATTAATATTCTCTCATTAAATAAACATCATGAGCCGATTTCTATCATTCTAACATGGAGGGTTCTGGCCGAATGAACACGGCCCGACCCCTCCGCCACCTTTACAATTTCGGAACCTTGGATCGACGACGAAGTAGCAGCGGCATGGAAATGAGGCGACGACGACGAAGACAACAAATAGAGGTCGTGATACCCGCAGCCTCCACAAACCATGCCACTGGCCTAGAGGCGCCTAACCAACTTACCGAACGCTGCCCGGCGCACGCCCCGGACAAAACCGCGGCCCGCCCGGCCGCCGGCACGCTGCTAGCGCACCCCGCGCACTGCCGGCGCCAAGGCTGCCTACCCGGAACCCCTTGGTGCCCGGGCCTCCTACCCGACACCCTCTCGGCACCTTCCTGGTTCCCATGCCTCCCTCCCGGCGCCTTCCCAACGCCCTTCCATTGCCAAGACCGGCCGTTGGCCTCTCAGGCCGAGCTGCACAAGCCGCGCCCCTCGCGGCATCGGTCGAACATTCCACTGGCCTTCGGGCCTAGTCACCCATGTGACGACATCGACCTGAATTGTCCACGTAGTCCGCTGGGCTGGGCCCAGCAGACTGGGCCGAACATAGCAGGCTGACCCATCCAAAGGGCCGAGTCAGACCTAACAAGTCTAACCGGGTTGACCCAAACAGGGTTGGGCCAAGTCAGTCCGACCGGGTCGGACCAGACCCAGGCCCACTAATGACCCATTACTTTCTTTGGAAATAACATTTGAACCGGACGTCCATTTGAAGAACCTCCAAGGCCGTTGGTAATCTCATTGAGAAATAGTCCCTTTGAAAATACCTCATCGGAGTTCGAGGTATAGTTGAGATACAGTCGGGTTGGTTCATACACGAAACCAACTTGGTCCCCGGGACAAAAAGGCTAATAACTCACAGACCGGGCGTCCGATTGACGTACCATCTATTACGTTGAGACCCCATTGACGTGGAGGACCATTGAGATACTTCTTCATGGGACTTCATGGAACATGGAGTATCGGCTTGTAGCTTGTGGAGCGGACCCTCCTAGAGACAAGAAAGCAGAGTACAGAGACCTAGAAGCTGGCTGAGACCTGATGACTGCTTTTCCGAATCATTTCGGAGTGACATGAGTAGCCCAGTGGGGAGCGCTACTGTGTGAGGAGGCAGAACCATGGAGGAGGAGCACTACTATGTGAGGTGGCAGACTCTTGGTACTTGACAGGAGGAGTACCTCTGTAGGCTATTAGGGGGAGCGCTACTATGTGAGGCGGCAGACCCATTGCGGGGAGTGATACTGTGTGAGGTGGCAGACCCGTAGTACTCGACAGGAGGAGTAACTCAGCAGTCTAAGGTTAGTGAGTAGCACATCAGAGTCGTGATATGACCATTGTAATCGATAGAGGAGGAGTTCTCCAACAGCCATGCTTTCAATAATAAAAATATTGGTTTGACCTGAGTCAATGACATTTGTGTTTTCCTCATGATTGAGATGGGTTACTTGATATCATAGGTATATGTATGGGCATATACCTATGTAATGGTTATCCGTTGAAATTATACTTTTTGGATTATCCTTGTTGGATTTTTGTGAGAACTTGAGGGTCTCGGTGTCCCTACTGAGTATCGTTATACTCAACCCTATACGGGTTGTGCCAACACCTCATTATGCTGGATTTATATGACGGATAACACTGACAGAGACCAAGAGCGCCAGGACTGGATGGTACCCGGCGGAGGACCTTACGATGTATCGGTACATGGTGAAGTCTGATGGACCTGGAGTGCTGGGGAGGCCATCTATACCTACCCTTCAGGTAGGAACCTCTGAGGACGATCCAGGAGCTACTTTTACCTTCCAGCTGTTTGTCCCTTTTTAGTTGGGCTTGCTTTCAGTTGCATTTTTACTTTATAGTTGGGCTTATATTCTGGCCCCTTTTACTTTCCAGCACCTATTATGTATATAGTTTTTCTTAGTGTTTGCTTCCGCTTGTACTCTGGTTGTTTTTTCACATTTTATAAAGGCAATGCCTTCCTAGTTTTATGATAATACTCCTTGGGTGCTAGTTTCCAGCCCCTGGCCTATGGAAGGCGGGCTTGGGGTAGTCATGATATGGCCCCCGGGGGACGGGTCGTGACAAATTGGTATCAAAGGAGCCGATTCTACAGTAGAATATAGGACTCGAATATTCCCTTTCTATGAAGCAATAGTGTTAAGGTTACCAAGTTTTGTTTTCAGTTCATGGTGTCCAGTGTTAGTGCGGCGGCCGACATATCCATACACCAGGACCCTGACTGCTGATTTTCAACTCAGTGCACGAAAACACTCATTTAATGTGTGTTTTCAAAATTTTTCTTTAAGTCAGCTCAAACCAGGTCAGCTCACCAGGTATAGTCTTTTGACCATGTCGTGTCTGTTCAAGATCCCCCCCCCCACGCAGACAGCCAGTTAGAGTTTCGAGAGAGTACACGATGACGACCCACCAAGAGATGAGACTCTGGTGTAGGGACCTCTTACTATATTGGCATCTTCGGGTGGTGTACCAGCAGTACCACCACCCATTGGGTAGTAGATCCCACCAACCACATTAGAGGATGGTGCATGCTGACTGAGCGCGTTGCACGAGTTCTAGTGGCAGAGGCTTCTGAGGTTTCGAGGTGATACAGATTCCTAGGCAGTAGAAATGGAAGCAAAGCTAGGAAAACAACATGAGGTGGTGTACATTTGAACATGTTACAACCACCCACCTTTGTAGTCCACTCTAGGATCAGGGAGCTGAAGGGAAGAGGAAGTGAATAGATGCATGCATTCAAGAAGTGTGACCCAAGGGCTCTAGGAATGATTCGAAGTACGGACTGTGTCTACTAATTGCTTCCGTATCAATAGACATAGGTACCAATCATTTCCTTCATTCATTGAATCTTGTCCCAGACATAGTATTTCTGATTAAACCATTGAATTGACCCCCATATCTGGAGATAAATTTGGTAGGAGACTCGATAATCACACTTATGCCGACGGTGTGATCTGACCCTTGAGGCGAGAGTTTCGGTTAGAACTTTTTGGTGGCAACGTTGAGGCCTTACGACGTTAGTTTAGGTATGGACTGGGAAACCACAGTTCATACACAGATTGGCTGTATTAGGAAAAAGGTTGTGGTTTATCTACAATGTTGAGATGAGGTTTTACTTAGTCGGTGAAAAAGGAAACCGAGGCAGCACAGGTTAAACTCATGCATAGGAGGGTGTAGCCGATCACTTTTCAGTCGGCTATTCTTACCCTCATGGTAGAAGGAGTTTTGATTTTTCAGTTACTCGAGGACAGTGACTTCGAGATAGTCTTTACTCATAGGAAGGGGAACATTGTTGTGGATGTGATTAGTGGGAGGACATGTATACATCTTATATGCAAGGTGACAGAGAAGATGGCTGCCTTACAGATATCCTTCGTGGATAGAGATGAAGCAGCCTTTCTACAGTCTCTTACAATCACTCCTCAACTTCATCAGCGAGTCAGGGAGGCAAAACATGGATACACTGATTGAAAGACATGACGTGCTTAGATACCCACAGGTCAGACACCTGATGTATTTTTTGAAGGTAGGGAGAACTTCATCCTCTTTAGAGGACATACCATGGTACCAGTTGCACTTCAGGAGGAAGTGTTGAGAGAGTTCCACACATCCCCTCTAGAGGTACATCAAGGTGTGGAAAAGATATAACAAGACCATCGATGATAGCACTGGTGTCCAGGTATGAAGAAGGCAGTAGTGGAGTTTATCTTTCAATGCCTCACTTGTCAGCAAGTGATGGCGAGAACCAGGTACTAGTAGGCTTGGTTCAGCCTTTAGAGGTCCCCAATGTGGATAAGAGTTGAGATATCCATAGAATTCTTGATGTATCTTCCATGTATGTCCATGGGAAATGACTCTATTTGAGTGATCGTTGACCGAATCTACGTGTCAGAACACTTCCTTCTAACCAGAGATGGTATGAGCTACCACGGAGAAGGTGCAGGTCATCCAGGAGCGGATGAAGACTATATAGAGTAGACAGAAATCGTATGCTGACAAGAGATTTATAATTTTGATTTATTTCACGAATTTTCATGGTTAATATGAAATTTTATGGTCGATTAATTTTTTTTGATGTTATAATGTTTTTATGACTCTCACAAAAACACAATACTAAATATTATCAAAATTTAAATAAAAGAGTTTTTAAAACAAATACTATATTAATAATTGATATAATATTCCTAAAAATATAAGGATCAGACAAATGACTTTGATAATGTTAGATATATCAATAATAAACCACTTGGGGTTCTCTTGGATTTTTATTGTTTGTTTATCCACCATTTATTATAATAATACAAGAATACATGTTAAAAGTTAAAATATTTAACTAAGAGTTAAATTGGAAAGATAAGGATAATATGGTGACCTAAACCTGTCTAAAACCTATTAGATGAGAGGTTTTTGACCTAGTCCTACCTATCCTAGAAATATATCCATTTGGAGCCATTATAATCTGAATATCATTGTATAATAAAATATTATTTCAACCTTTTCTGAAAGTGACCCTCACCTCTCTTATAAAAGGTTACTTCCCCATCCCTCAAAATCATATATCCAAATCCATTTGGCTTGGATGAACCTTTTTCAAATACCCTAAAAACTACACTAAACATAACCTAGAGGCCTTAATTTTATCAGAATTCCAACCTAAGGAGCCCATTTGATCAAATCCAATGGAAGCACCCAGAGAAGAGGTAATAATTTCATCATCTTTTTCAATGTTCATTTCTTCTTCCACTTCCTCTTTCATTTTTGTTTCCATACCAAAATAAAAACTCCAGTAAATTATACATAATGTGATATTATTATAAATATGTTACAACCATATTCATTATTATATCCATCCAATGAATGACAATGTCACCATACATGCGTACGAATGGCTTACTGTCTCCACATCATGGTGTAGTTTTTCATTCAACACTAAATAGTTTGGATGCATTTAATAATTAGTATAATTGATTTAAATAATATGTATAACATGTTAATTATTTTGTATATATGATATACCATCCAATTACATAAGATATTTACCATCAATAGAATGATATTGGAGCTCGTGCATACGTACGGATTTCCATATCCACAAAAATGAAGAGATGCATTCCCCATCATAATCATTCAAGAATAAATTTCATTTTATGATTTAACAATAATTCATTATAACTTAACAAAAAAATTTATATGATTCAAATACATCTTATCCATATAAAAAATGACTTACGTGACACAACATATAAAATAAAATGAACCACTTAACACCCAAAACAATGATAAAACTGAAATATTATTAACAAAGCAATATTATAAGATCATATATGATATCATATTTATGTATGTGGTTATTATATAATTTAATAAAAATGATTTAACTATTATACAGGAGGTTAACATACCCTCGATCAAGGAAATTTACAGGGTAAGGTTTAATTTTACAATCTCATTATTATCTAATGTTCTAAACACGTAAGTATCTACATAACCTCTTTATCATCCACATCCGTGTTTTTGAAAAATGAATTTCAAATTTTTTTACTATTTAATATTCAATGGTTTAAATTTATTTATACCCTTGTTTGATTTTTTATAAATGATTTTGAAAGGAATCATTCCGTCGTTTTTAAAAAAAGGTACTTTATGACCTTTTCAACAAATCAAGGAAAGAATGTTTTTTAACTTTTATGGTGGATGCGACTATTTTAACCGGTTATAACACCTTAAAATATTCCCTTACATGTTTATGACAATATTTTCAAAATAATTTTTTTCCTTTATAATTACGTTACTTTTAAATGGTTTCAAAATGGATAGAGATATTTCTCTCAGATAGTTTTAATTTCATCCACCTCAACATCCTTTGATGAATTTTATGAAGTTGATTATTATGATACAATCTATGCTATTTTATTGAAGTTTTTGGGATATGTTTGACTGCAGATGTGTTAGTTTTATACCATTGATGGTTTTGGTTAAATTATTCCCATTTTGTATGCTAGTTTTAAAAAAATGATTATGTTTTGTTTCCACATTTTCATAAGAGGAATGCATTGGACTTAGTAAGTGAAATGGGGAACCTCTTATATCTCCTCGATGCATTGGCAGGTCTCATGAGACAAACTAGTGTCTTGGAACAAGGCCTCCAAAAAATCGTATTTGTAGTCTTGGAATGAGGCCTTGAATATGTTGTTATGATGTCCAAAATTAGGCATTTCATCATTATGAAATTGTCTATTGATATTACTTGTTATCATTCAACTAGTAGAATATCCATGTGAATATGTAAATGGAATTATTTGATTTATATTTTCTATATTATGATAAAGTTTAATTTTAAAAGGATTATGTTTCAGTCTTATACATTGCCTTAAATTTTTATGCTTATTTATGGGAGTTTCCTCTATATTGTTATCCTAACTGAGCATCTAACCTCACCCCTTTCTTATGTTTTCTATTTCCTCAGACGTGAATAAGTATATTATGATTAACCTGCAAGGATGGGCCAAAGTATATGAGAGTGTTAAAAAGGGGACACAATATTGTTTTTCATTATTTTAGTATGTAATGTTAATATTAAGTATGTATCTAGTACTTCCAAGGCTATTAAACTGATCGGTCATTTGGGACATGACTCCTTGTATCATTCCAATGTTATGTAATAATGTACTGACTCCGGGTAACTTGGGTCAGGGTGTTACAATTTTTATAGTGTAATATTAGTACAAACCTTGCAAACTAGATTTAGAAAAGCATTGATTAGAGAAAATTACCCTAAGATCGACTTTGAGGATTAGTATAGAATAACTTCCCTAGATTTTTTGTAATGTAGAGATTTTTTGTATTTTCCATGAAATATATCTTTTTCTAGATACGAGAAGGTAGAGGCAGCTCTGGAACATATGTACCTATGAGTGAAAACTCTGACAATGAGTTTTAGTCATGACTCGGGGTATCTTGGTATATCACAACGAGCCTTCTGCACACTTAGTAATGAAACTCCTGGGGGATATGCTTAGGATAATTCAATTTTTCTTTAAATACCATTATGAAGGATTTATGAGTAAATACATCCTCAAAGAAATTTTTTTTTATTATTATAGATTATATGCATAAACTATTCAATTTATGTTAGGTATTTTACTAATTTAGAATAATGTATTGTGATTCATTTACTAATCTTATGTATTACATTGTTTATAAATGGTTCCTAGTGGGAGGAATGGAAACTATATCAATGCACATAATACATGTAGGTATTTCCCTCATACTCAAGATTATTATAGTGGAGCTAGTGATCAATGAATAACTACATATAACCATAATAGGACAACTTAGTCAGGTTATGAATAATAACATCACCTTTATAGAGAATTGTGATCCAAAATGCGGAGCATCAATGTTATACTTATTCATGAGTCAACAACCACCAAAATTCAATGGGACTACAAATACATTTGTAGATGAGCATTGGAGGAATTCCATATAGAAAATATTTCATTCTTTGGAGAGGGACGAAAGGGAAAAAGTTGTCATGGTAGTTTGTCGCCTCACGGGAGACGAAGATCAATGGTAGTAATAAATTAAAAACTCATAGGAGGATGAAGAACTATCAAAAATGGAATGGATAGAGTTTAAAGACATTTAAAAAAATACATTCTTTGTGACCATCGAGTGGATATGGAATGATAATTTCTGAGTCTATGGAAAAAGGAGGATTAGAATGTTGAAAAGTATGAGGCTAACATTACATGGTTAGAAGGGCATGCAATATATTATATACGTAACCCAAGGAGTAAGATTGATCAATTATTTGATGGGTTAAAATCATTTTTCTATCAGGAATTAGTGTCACAATCCTTCTCATCATACTAAGATAATGTTCTATATGCTATCAAGACAGAAAATGAATTCTATAGGTCTTACAACTTTAATGGAAATCAAGAGAAGAAGAGATCTACTAAACAATCTGGAAATTAAAATAAGGGGAAGAAAGGAAAGGTTGAATTTCCATCATGTAGTAAATGTAGGATGAAACACCACGTTACATGCCTGAAGGGAATGGGATTTTGTTACAAGTGTGGTGAAAATGCCACCAAGCTCGTG
Organism: Viscum album; assembly: GCA_963277665.1. Taxonomy (NCBI): domain Eukaryota; kingdom Viridiplantae; phylum Streptophyta; class Magnoliopsida; order Santalales; family Viscaceae; genus Viscum; species Viscum album. The sequence continues at coordinate 941,347,261 of OY728138.1, read as the reverse complement.
ATTGCAAGGGAAAGAAAAAGGATTTCAATGATGAATTCCATAATTATAGAGAAATGGGGGCATTATGCAAATGATTTTGCAAATCATCAGGGAAACTTACCTCAGAAAAGGCCAAGGGAGAAGTTCCAAGCTAATGAAATCACTACAATTGTGGTTGATGATCCGAATGAAGTGGTGGAAGGTAATTTAATGGTTTCCTCAAATTTAGACAATGATTTTTTTGATTTTGGATCATCACATTGTTTAATATCTTCTTATTTTTTCTAAGAAAATTAGATATTTCAAATTTGATTTAATAATGGCGTTTTTAGTAAAAACTCCTAAGGGAAGTATCATTGTAACAACATTTTGTCACTTATTTCCCATTAGGGAATATAAATGTTGTTTATCTGCTGATATCATAGTCATACCCATGATTTATTTTGATAGAATCCTCGGTATGGATTGTATTTATGACCATGATGCAAAAAATTATTGTAAGAGGAATGAGGTTACAATTTCTGATGATGATATGGAGTACCTTATCTTTAGAGTAGAAACGTCCCCATATGATTATCATCTAGATCCACTCCCAGTAGCTCTAATAAAGTCAATTATTGGGGAGGAAGAGAGTTAAATAACTATGGGTGAGGAAATAAATGTTCAAATAGAGGACGTACCTATTCAGCAACAATATGTACATGTGTTTTCAGAGGATTTACCTCGATGTCCTCTTAAACGCGAAATTGAGTTTTGCAATGATTTAATTCCTAGTTCAAGGCCCATATCGAAGACCCCTTAAAGAGTGGATACTGTGGAATTAGTGGAACTATAGAAACAACTATAAGAATTTAGTAATAAAGGATTTATTTTCCCTAATGTTTTCCCATTGGAAGCCCATGTTCTTTTTGTTAAGAAGAAATATTGATCTATGAGGTTTTACATTGACTACCAGGAGATCAATCATATAAAAATAAAGAACAAGTATCCCCTACCTCTAATTAATGATTTATTCGATCAAATTCATGGAGCTCAATATTTTAAAATGATTTTCCTTCGATATGGATATCATCAGTTGTGTGTGAAAAAGGAAGACATTATGAAAATCTCATTTTGATCTAGGTACGAGCATTACGAGATTACAGTAATGCCTTTTGAAATAACTAATGTACCTTATGTCTTCATGGATATAATGAATAAAGTTTTAAAAAAATATCATGAGGAATTTGTAGTGGTATTTATTGATGATATCTTAGTTTACTCCAAAAGCTATAAATATAATGAAAATCATATGCACACCATTATAAAGAATTTTTGGAGAAATGAATTATATGGGAATATTAGCAAGCGTGAATTCTGGCTTCAGAAGATTTCCTTTCTTGGAAATATTGTCTCTAAGGATGGAATCTATGTTGATACTTCTAGGACACGATCAATACAACAATGTCCAGAACCGACGAGTATAACTGAGGTACGCAATTTTATTGGTTTAGCATGTTATTATTGGCATTTCGTCCATGATTTTCCCCCATTTGCTAACCCATAACCAAGATCATGCGTAAAGGGGTTAAATTTTTTTGGACTAAAGAGTGTGAAGAATATATTTAAGAAAAAAAGAGAAGATTAGTCAATGCTTCTATATTGACTCTACCATTAGGGAATGATGGGATTGTGATTTATAGTGATGTCTCAATGGAATGAATGGGTTGTGTCCTTACACAGAATGATTTGGTTATTGCATAAGCATTACGACAGCTAAAACTTCATGATCAAAACTATCCCACACATGTTCATGAGTTAGTAGCTATAATATTTACATTAAAGATACATAGTCACTATCTCTATGGTAAAAAATGTGAGATATATACTGATCACAAGAGTTTGAAGTATATTTTCTCACAGAAAGAACTCATCCTGAGGAAATGATGATGTCTTAAACTACTCAAAGATTATGATTTCACTGTACACTACCACCCAGGGAAGGGAAATATGGTGGTAGATTCATTTTTTAGAAATTATCATGGAGTTTTGAACAAGATGAGAGTTGAAATGGATCCTATGTTAATGGATCTAGTAAAGATGGATATGGGACTAATCATGGAAGATGGATCATTAATTATTTTTCAAATGGTTTCCAAAAAATCTTTACTAGAAATGATAAAAGGTTACTAGACTGATGATGAGGTGTTTCAAGAAGAAAATTAATGCTGTGAATGATGGGATATCGATTGGCGACGTATATGAAGATGACATTTTAAAACATGGGAAGAGACTTTCTGTTACTAATATACCTGATCTAAAAAGGGGATTGTTGGATGATGCTCATAGCTTAAATTTCACTATACCCCATGGTAGCACTAAGACGTATAGATATTTGAAAGAACATTTTTGGCGGGACAACATGAGGAAGGATATTGATAATCATATTTAAAAATGTATGGTTTTTCAAGAGGTGTGGGATAGAAGAAAACATCCTAGAGGATTCATGTAACCTTTTCCCATACCTGAGTGGAAATGGGATGATATTACGATGGACTTTGTTGTGGGGCTTCCAAATAATCCTAGAAGGAAAGATGAAATATGGTACATTTTTGGTCGTCTTACCATGTCAGCACATTTTCTTCATATAAAATGAAGATTTAGCACTTTAACGTTTAGAATGACTATATATTAATGAAGTTGTAAGACTTCATGAAGCATCCCTATCTATTTTTCTGATCATGATCTCCATTTTACATCATGATTTTGGAAATTTCTTCAGAAGGCCCCCGATACCGAACTTCGTTTGAGCACCACCTACCACCCTCAAACTGATGCACAATCAGAAATGAATATTCAAACCATAGAAGACATGTTTAGATCTTTCTCACATGATATTCATGGTTTATGGGATCAATATTTAACTATGGTAGAATTTTACTATAAAAATATCTTCCATTAATGTATTCATATGGAACCATATAAAGCGTTATATGGAAAGAGAGGTTTCACACAAACTTTTTGGGATAAATTGGGTGAATGAAAACTTGTAGGCCCAGAACTTTTTGATGGAACAACAGAATAGGTGAAGATTACCTAAACCCACATCAAAGAAGATCAAATTAGGCAAAATATCTATGCCGAAAACTGAAGGATGGATTTTTGGAATTTCAAGTAGTAGATCATGTTTTATTGAAGGTATCTTTATGGAAGGGTGTTATAATATTCAGTAATAATTTTAAATTATGATTTAGGAACATCGGACCTTCCGAGATTCAAGAATTAATTGGAGTTGTAGCTTACCGTTTTGGAATGCCTCAAAGTCCTTCCAATGATCATAATGTGTTTCGTGTATCACTATTGAAAAAATACATGCCTGACCCAACACATGTACTCACCTATGAAGAAATAGAACTGAAACCCAATCTGTCTTATTATGAAGATCCTGTCAAAATTCATGATGCTGGAGAAAAAGTGTTGAGAAACTGGAAGACTCGTCTGGTAAAAGGTCTATGGAGAAACCATAATATGGAAGAAGTAACACCGGAACCTAAGAAACTTATGATAAAGAACCACTCAAATATTTTTATGCAGTAGTATTGTAGAAATTTTGATGAAAAATTATTTAAAGGATTGAAGAAGGTAACACCCCAAGCTTCAACGATATGTTTCTCTTTGAATAATGTAATAGCTTGCGCTGTATGCAACTTCGTGTTCTATCACACCACGTCCAATAAAACTAGCCATTTTGAATAGTAATATCCACTTTTGAAAATTTTATATACTTTATTTTTCAAAATGGACTTCATTTTTGGATTCAAAAGATCAAAATTATCATCGGGTGAATTATTGATATTTTTTTGAAAACTTTTAATTTTTGATGAATAGTGAAAAACACTGTGTTATTTTTTAAAACCGAACTTTTATTTAAATAATTATTTATTTTATATAAATTTATTTTAAGTTAGAATATATACATAATACATATATTTATTCAATGAAATTCATTGGAGTCCTTTTATAATAAAATTAGATGTATATAATTTTATGGAACTTTTTAATGTCTTCTACCCACCATCATGGCACATTAGCAAATTTGCATAAAACATAATTTTACCGCTTCAATGAATTTAATTTCAAAAAACCGAGAGACACGATTGAAATCATTATGTAAAATGTGGTTCAATAGGATGAAAATAAATTTTTGAGAATAGTAACTTAAGAATTTTAATTACCACAGTTAAAAATATATAGGGTAATTAAATGTAAAAATGATATTATATTTACCCTAAGACATGTCCTAATTCTATTGGACAAGTGGATATCAACCAAAATAAACCTTAGGAATAAAATATGAATGATTTGGTCCACTAGGATTAGATTATGACATTTATTATTATTTTCTTTTAGGAAGCGTTTAAAGTTTCAAATTCAATGTTTAATAACTAAATAATTTTTAATATATGGTTATAAATAAGATAAATTCAACTATAAATAATCATAATAAATATAAAAATATTTCCTACATAATTTTATTTTATTAATAATTTGTAGACATTAAATAATTAAATTTATTTATGACACAATGATGATGCAATAATTAAATATTATTTAATGATTTAAATAATTGATATTATAAATATTAGTATAATTGTAAATTGATACTTTTGATGTATTTTATGAATTTTCTAGGTTAATATTACATTTTATGGTTGACTAAATAAATTTTTTCGATGTGATAAAGTTTCGATGACTTTCACAAAAAAAACCAAATACTAAATTTTGTCACAATTGACATAAATGAGTTTTTAAAACAAATACTATATTATGAATTGATATAATTTTCCTTAAAATATAATGTTCAACAAAAGGACATAAATAATGTTATATATATCAATAATGAACTACTTAGTTTTCTCTTGGATTTTTATAGTATGTTTATTATCCATTTATTATAATAATACCAGAATACATGGTAAAAGATAAACTATTTACCTAAGAGTAAAATCCAAAAGATTAGTTTAATATAGTGACCATAATCTGTATAAAACCTATTGGTTGAGAGATTTTTGACCCAGCCCCACCTTATCCTTTAAATACACCATTTTGGAGCCACTATAAACTGAATATGATTGTATAATAAAATAATATTTCAAGCTTTTCCTAAAGTGACCCTCACATCTCTTATAAATGGGTACTTCCACTTCTCTCAAAATCACACCTCCAAAGACATTTGACTCAGCCAAAACCAACTAAAATATCCTCCCAACCACCCTAAATTCAACCTAGCGTCCTTAAACTTATTTGGAAGCCAACCTAAGGAGCTCGTTTGATGATATTAAAATGAAGCACCCGAAGACAAGGTACTAATTTCATCACCTCATTCAAAGTTATTTTATTCTTCCAATTCCTCTTTCTTTGTTGTTTCCATTCCAAAATAATAACTTTAGTACCTTATACCTACTGTGATGTTATTATAAAAATGTTATAACCATATTCATTATTCTATCCATCATATGAATGAAAAAGTCACCATTCTTGCATATGTATGACTTACCCTCTCCACGTCGTGGTGTAGTTTGTTATTCAACACTTCATTATTTGGATGGGTATAATAATGAGTATAATTGATGTAAATAAAAAATATAACATGTTAATGATTATTTATATATGATATACCATCAAATTACATATGTTTTTTCATTAATATAATGATATTTTCACTCGTATGTATGTACAGTTTATCGTCTCCATGAACGTGACGAGATTAATTCCCCATCATAAATTCAAGAATAAATTTAATTTTATGATTAAACAATAATGTTCAAAAACATAATATAATTATGGATATGAATCAAATACACCCAATCTAAAACTAACACGACTTATGTAACCAAACATATAATAGAAAATGAATCAGTTGACACCTGAAACAATGATACCACTGAAATATTATTAACAAAGCTATATTATAAGATCATATATGATATCATATTTTTGTATATGGTCCTTGTATAATTTAATAACAATTATTTAACTATTATATAAGAGTTTAAGAAACCGTCGATCAAATAAATGTACAAGGTAGGGGTAAATTTTACAATCCCTTTATTTACTGAGGTTGTTAATACGTAAGTATCTATTGAGACCTCATTATCATTCACATATGTGTTTCTTAAAAATTTATTTTAAAACATTTTAAATATTTACTAGAATATAGGTTAAAGTCATTTATACCCTTGTTTTAATTTTTATAAAAAAATTTGGAAGGAATCTTTCCATCGTTTTCCAGACATGGTACATTATGACATTTTCAAAAAATTAAGGTAAGAATGGTTTTTTAACTTATACTATGGGTGAAGCTATTTTCCATGGTTATAACACCTTAAAAGATTCCCTAAAAAGATTATAAGAATATTATCAAATTAATGGTTTTATTTTATCATTATGTGACTTTTAAATTATTTCAAAATAGAAAGGGATATTTCTCTCAAATTTTTTTGATTTCATCTATGCCAAAAACCACTGAGGAATTTTACAATGTTGATTATTAAGATACAATATTCGATATTGTATTAATGGGTTTTTGATATATTTTACAATAGATGTGCTATTTTTATACCATTTATATTTTGTGGTTAAATTATTGACAGCTCACATGCTAGTTTTAATAAGAATGTTTATGTTAGTTTTCAACCATTTCATTTGTGGAATGCATTGGACTTAGTAAGTGATGAGTGGAGCCCACAATAAATCCTTGATGCATCAGTAGGTCTCATGAGACAAAATAGTGTCTTGGAACAATGCCTTAAGAATATCTTATTAGTAGTCTTCTCATGAGGCCTTGAATACGTTATTCTAATGTCAGGCATTACGCATTCCGTCATTATGAAATTTGTTATTGATATTACATGTGATTATTAGAATAGTATAATATCCATGTGAATAAGTAAATGAAATTATTTGATTTAAAATTTTCTATATTCTTCTAATGTTTTTTTAAAAGGATTATGATTTAGTCTTATACATTTCCTTAAAGTTTTATGCTTGTTTATGATAGTTTCCTTTATATTGTTATCCTTACTGATCATCAGAGCTTACCCATTTCTTATGTTTTCTTTTTCCTAGGAAGTGAATAAGTATATTATGATTAACATGCAAGGATAATCCAAAGGATGTGAGTGTGTTCAAAAATGACACAATGTGGTTTTTCTTTATTTCATTATTTAATGTAAAACATATGTATGTATCCAGTACTTCCTAGGACACTAAACTGATCGGCCTTTCCAGAAATGAATCCTTGTATAGTGCTATTGTTATATAACAATGAACCAACTCTAGGTAATGTGGTTCAGGGCGTTATAATAAATTTTATCAAATTGATTACACAATTTTTCAAAAAGGGAAAAAATAAGGAATAAATATAATCATAATTTCAGTGAAAATAAAATTCAAATATTCTTACTATTAGGTTTATTTTGATTCTAGTATTTGTTAAATTTTTATACCCTAAATTAAAATTATTTTAACATGGTTATAAGAAATTACTATAGTTACTATTAATATTATTAAAAAAAAATTCACCTTATTAATTAATGATAATGATAATTATTATAATTATTTAATCAATTTTATCAAAATAAATTTTTGGAGGTTGATGAATTCAATTTAATATAATACCTATAAATATGATGGAAATAATTTTTTTATGAATATATATTTATAATGAAAAGTTGATTTCAGAGTAACTATAAATTATTTAATTTTCATTATATGAATGTTAATTGAAAATGATATATATATATATTATAAATAATTCAATTTGAAAATATATCCTTAGGTTTTATTTTTATTAATTATAATAGAGAAATATTATGAAATATAAAATGGTTTTAAAAAATAATAATTTTTTATCATAAAAAACACATACTCAAATAGATTATAAAGATTATTAATATTAAAATAAAATAACTAAATAATACTCATGTTAACATTAACTAAAGTTATAATAACATTGAAAATATTATTTTATTATATTTATCAAAATAAATAAAAATAGTTCTAAAAAATTGTATATTCAGTATTTACTGGAAAATCCCAAATTTCCAGCTTATGTTATGTTTGATATGCTATTATTAAAAATAGTTTTAATTTTATCAAATACATTATCTAAATATAATAGAAAATGATTATAATATTTTTCCATTGAACGAAAAAAATCTTTTTTTATGAATACATATTTTGAAAAACAAAAATCCATTACAAAACATTTCATTGATTATTTATTAAGAATTTATTAATAAATTTATGAAATATATAATTTTTATAATGTAGTCAATCCAACTAATGTCCACAAATTTAATGTATAAGGAAAAATAGGTATATTCAAATAATCATTGATTGTTTAGATTTTATGTTGCTTATCACATATTCTATCGAACATGGTATTTTGGTTTTGAAAACTAGGGGTATTACATTATTAACCCCTTTAATAATTATTATCCTCGAAATAAAAACACGAAATTGGTATGATTTTTTTTGAAACATAAATATCTTTTTCTAAAAACCGCATCATAAAATGAATTAATAAAGAATCCACTTGAAATGAGAGAAATGGATGCGTGATGGTCATCACATAACTATTTGTCCCAGTCAAATAACATTTTTAGGAGGGTAAACATAGACATTGAATGGAAAAAACACTAAATAACTAATGGATTCTGATAGAAAAAATAGCCATGAGAAGGATAATGTAATAACCCAAAATTCTATCAATTGAAATCGCCTTTTGTAATAATTTCCTATACTATAATAAAAACAATATCACATTAAGAATGCAATAAAAATGTTATAAATGAATAATTAATGAAATAAGAATTGTTTCTAAAAGGTAAGAATCCCATACTAATGAAATAGTATAATTATGTTATGAATAGTAATATGACACTTATGAATAGTAAACTAGTTAAATGAATAGAAACCTCTCGTTTTAATGTATAAATAAAATTTTGTCATCTTATAAATGAAAGTATGATATAATTGTATCATAATATAAGTAAATAAATGTTTAAAAAATTATTAATTATGTGTTAGTGTTTTTGTGAATTATTAATATTTAATTATAATTTTATAATTAATATAAGTATTTAAAAATAAATTTAATTTCATAAGTTGTATTCATAAATTAATAATTTTTATGTCATATGATTTTAATATAATATTATTTGACTTTATTTTATTTTTCAATGTTGTATAAAAATAGTTATAATTTTAAAATCTCTATTTTTTTAGTAAATGAGGATTTTAATTAAAAATTAAATTCCTCATATTTAAAAAATTATTTTCATAAAATGGAGTACTTTTTTTAATTCTAAACATAATAAAATTATTGGAATTATTTTTGGGTATTTTTCTAAAATATAAGGATTTTTGGTGAATAGTAAGATATGATAATTTATGATAAATGATATATACATGAATATTTGTGTCATTTTTTATCTATGGATGGAAAAAGAACCATTATTTATAACTCTCATTCACTTTTAAATTTATTTAGTCTTAATATTCAACACTATTTCTTATCTTGACCCAAAATAGAAAACAAATGATTAAAATATTGATAGGACACCCATTTCATTCACTGTAAGTACCACCCCTCACCACCTCTTATCCTCACACATCCCATGAATTGATACAATTAAAAATTCAACCCAATACATTTCCCAAAACCCTAATACACATCCATGATCTCTGGGAGTCATCAAAATACCAAAAACATTTTCCAAATGAGCTTCTCAAGGATGAGATATTCAAGAGGTAAATTCCTCTTTATTTTCATATAATTTCTTATAGAGTTCGTTTCCTTTCTTAATATGACCTCACCTACAATAATTAAAAAGGAATGATAAATATAGTACATTATATATACTATAATTTTATAATTCTAATGAAATAATCCATCACCCAAACCCTTATCCCCTACCTTTTATTATTAAAATGAAACTATTGTCTGTGAGGTGTTTATTTATTGTCTTTATGGATGAACGAATTTCCTTTACAATTATATCCATCAAATTTACTATTAAAACAATTTTATTGGTTAAAAAATATTGAAAACATTAATTTTTAACACTTTTTAGGGCGTGTAACTAACATATATACATAATACTAAATTATTAAACAAAACATGTTCATCATGATCGAAAAACTGCTAAAATTAATCTAAATGATTATCACTAACATGTTATCTAATGATTCTTCCTTATATCAGAAAAAATTATATATAGAAATAATTAAAATTATTTATGTTAATTAATAACATATAATTTTAATTCTTTATAATTATATCCATTCATCATGAACTTCCATACTCATATACAAGCAAACAGATCATGAAAACTATGAAAATGAACACTCTTGAATGATCAAATAGAATGATACAACTCATAAAAAGGAAATGAATTAACTTAATAAAAGTATTAAGAATAAGTTATATGCATAAAAGTTTCTATATTTTTAAATTAATTAATCTAATTGTATTATTACGGATATTAAGATCTAATGCAGAACTATTTCAGACATAAAGTAATGGATTCTACAAGAACATCCATTTTTTCATTTAGGTTACTCTTTCTATCTCATTACTCTAATGTAATTTGTCATTATTTCCATGAAATTATTCTTTATTAGGTGTATATTTTAATAACAAATGTATCCAGATCAGGTTATCCTTCTTTGATGTTGAAATACATGTTTTTAAAAAGGTTTTCTGCTCAGTTTCTTTAGATAAGAAAGCTCGATTAAACATAACTTCCCGAACTCTTACCATTTTTAACCACACACCAAAATATATTTTAATCCCCATAATTTTTCCAATATATATCATTTTATCATAAAAATTTTTCTTGGTTCAAATATGATTTTATATAAAATATTATTCATCTTCCTCTTTAAATATTCTTTAATATTTTGTTTAATCTATTTTTTTTATTTTTAAAGTTAACCAATATTTTTTACATATTTCACTATAGTCTAACATAACTTATAATAAACTATGAAAATTTTCTCTTATGAATTTTCATGTTTTATTTTAATCCATTCTTTTAAAGACACCATTATGATATTCCGTTTTGTTATGCCTTTTGACATGGTTATGATACCCAATTATTTCCAGGGATAAAAATTATTTATATGCTTGATTTATTATGTATGATTCTTCTTTTTGAAGAAATATTCATGAAAAAGATATGATAGGTTCTCATAGATATCAATCCAATGAATTGGATAATGTTTAGTCTAATGAGACGTCATGTTAAATGGGCTTAGTGGGTATCCATGACTTTTGATCCAATTGTGACCGTGTTTGTGGTCATCCTTTTCCCATGATACATGTGAAATGAAACTTGAATAATAATTAAGTCATGTTGTATTTTTTTCCACATTTTTATGATACCATATTTATAAGATTACACATTAAACATGTTATAAATCGTTATGTTTATTCAAATTCTATGTTTCGTATGTCATCATGTTATGTTATCTAACCCACGTGAAATAATTTATTCATATGTATATTCCATTAATGGGATTTTGATCAACCCTTTATTCATGTATTCCATAGGGTATCCTATGTATATGTAAGGGCTCAAAGAATATTAGGTCTTATAGATGAATATTAAATAAAACTTGTTTCATTTTGGTTTCATGTTGTTTAAATATGTATCTAATATTTTATAGACACTAGAATTTTCAATAATTGGTTTTTATTCAATGGTTATGTATTCTTAAAATCATGTTATAATATGTGTAACAAGATGGAGTTTCTATAGCCGGTGTTAGATAATGGTCTATTTATCTTTGGTGATTTGGAATAGAGAAAACTTTTAAAACCCCTAGGGGTAAGAATAATTTTGAGAAAACATCCCTAAATTTTGGTTACTATAGGGTAAATAGTTTATTAAACAAATACATCCCTCTATGGATACTACTAGTGGAAATTGTTCTAGCACATATGTACCTAGGAGTAACAACACTGACATGGTGCTCCGGGCCTGACTCGAGGCCTGGTACATGACAATGATATTTACCATGCACTTTTTTTGACACTCCCAGTGGATATGGTTTGATAAATTTATAAGTTCATTATAAATAATTTTAACGTAAAAAAATCCTATAGTAATAAATGATATAATATATATCCAGGATAACCATGATTAAAACCTATGGAATCACAATTTAGGATATACATTCCCTTTACATGTTTATCATTTCATTTTAAAATTTTACATTTATTATTATTATTAGTTAATTATTCAAGACCCCTAACAGTATATTATTTTTATTTTTTAATTAATGAGAATATAATTAATAAATCCAATAATCATGGTGATATGAAATGTGATGATTCCTTTAATGATATGCCAAATATGATGGGAACATCTTCTCAAAACCTTATGAAACGACGTTCTCAACAGGAACATGCTATGAATAATAACATGAATTGTGTATAACTACCACCATATCATTAGAGAAACAATGTTGTGGTTAAATAAATTATTGGGAAAATCATCCCATGTTTAGTGAATCTTATGATCCCCTCATTATAGAAAAATGGATATCTCCATTGAAATTTTTTTCTCTTTCCTCCAATTCTTATAAGAAGAGAATGTTGGGATATCGTTCCATTATTTTGATGAGGAAGATCATAAGTGGGAGATAGTGACAAAAATAATGATTTAAAAAGAGTAAATTTAATCCACATATGGGGAGTAATTAATGAAAATGTTTTTCAGTAAATATATTAACCAAAAACACCATCACAAGATTGAAAGAGAGTACCTATGACTGATATAGAAGGAATAAAAGTCAATTATGTCATATGAAAAGAACATTACATGGATTTTAAGATACACCTAAAAAAATTTCATGGACACCAAAATCAAGGTGGATCACTTATTTTGTGTAATAAATATGAGTCTATGAAAAGTGTTGGTGATTTGATGCTTTTATTGCTCTGAAGAGAAAGTCCATTGTTCCCTTAAGGATGAAATTGATATCCGAAACTATCCATGGTCTCATGGGCCTAGTGAAAAATAGGGAAATAGATTCTATTATTGGTTAATAAATAGATAAATACCAAGATGGAAAGAAAACGTAACATCTCATGTGTCGAAATTTTGGAAAGAAGCATCCTAGTAATAGTCTAAATGGAACTAAAATGCCTCAAATATGGAAGAATGGGGCATCAATAAAATTAATATAGAAGGTATATGAAGAGTCTCACTAATGCTGTATATGAAGGGAATGTTCAGATAAAAACTGAGCCGATAGTGGAGAGTTTCAATTACAAGAAACATGGGAATTATTTTCACTATATCTATATGAAAAGGGTTGTTGGAAGAAATCAACAACCACGACCTCCAAGGAAGAATGGAAGTGAATATGTTATCACTACTGCTTATGTGGAGCCTAAAGATGATGTAGTGATAAGTGTAGTAATTATAAATTCAATAACATTGAATATAGTCTTTGATTCTAGTACTAAAAATTCATTCATATCTTTCATGTTTAGAATAACTATTCAAACACCACCCAAAATAAAGAGGTTGTGTTATTTGTTAGATCAGAAATTGGTGAAATTATTGCATACAATGTTTATAAATCATCCCTGGTAATTTCTTGTTCACTAAACTTCCCAGAAAGTATTATTATACTCCCTTTGGTAGATTTTAATTTTAATATGGGTATAGATTGTCAATATTTATAAAAATACAACATCAAATTATGGGAAATGGTGATTACTCTTCACATCCCAAAGACTCCTCTAATTCTATTCAAGTGTAAAGAGGAGGATAAATCCATTTTAGAATCATTGAATAATGTGTGGATATTACTGCCTTATGTTCAAGCATATCTAAATCAAATTATTGAGACAATGGTGATAATCATGCTCAAAGACATTCCCATTATGAGGGATAAAACTAATGTGTTCCCTAAAGAGTTTCCTAGTCTTCCTCTTAATCGAGAGTATGAGTTATAAATTGTACATACTCTTGGATGTCTACCTATATAAAATAAATCACGTTGAATGACCACTATTGATATAGATTAACTAAAAAATTTCTTGTAGATGAATCTGGAAAAGGGTTTTATTTGCACACTACTACAAAAACGGGAAAGGGAAGCGCCCCCTTATATCAGTGCTAAGAAAAACTGCTGATAAAGCTCCGCCTATATTAGCGCTAAAATTTGAGCGCTGATAGAGGAGAGCTTTATCAGCGCTGATAAAGAAACCCTGTATCAGTGCTGATAAAAAGACCCATTATCAGCGCTAGAAAAGTGCTGATAAAGACTCCCTGTACCATTGCTTAAATTTAAGCGCTGATACAGTAAGGATTTATCAGTGCTTTTGTAGCACTGATAAAGGGTACTATTATCAGTGCTAAAGAAGCTCTGATAAAGGACACCTCTATCAGTGCTAAAATGTTAGTTCTGATAGAGGTAGTCCTTATCAGTGCTTTTTTAGGGCTGATAAAACCTTAGTGCATTTTTTTATAAAGTCGGTCACACAGTGCCCTCATTTTATCACGACCTAAAGCTCTCGCGGTACTGGAACCCTGTGAATCCCCTCTGCCGCCTACTGAGATCATGTTGCCGGACCTCCGCCACCCTCACTTCTCGTTGCCGGACCTCCGCCGCCCACTGAGTTTGTGTTGTCGGACCTCCTCCGCCCTCGAGTTTCAGTTTTCCGAACCTCCACCACCCACAACGCTTTCAAGCATTGGTTTGTCGGACCTCCTTTAAGGCATGTTTTCCAAATCTTTTTTCAATATTGTTCTCCTCTCCCATTTTTATATCAATTTTTAACATTCTTTTTTATTCTATGGGTGAGTATTATGGATTGAACAATTGATGAAAATGAACCATACTTGATGGAAAATGATGTAAAGGGGATGAATCACATGTGTTTACTAATTTTCATTATATTTCTCAAGAACATGGTGCTTGTTTACATTTATTGTTGAAAATCATCATTGTTTTTTGGTGGAGTTGTTTGAGAAGTTTTTTGTTAGTTTGGTTGTGATATATTCCATTGGGGGATTATTTGAGATGGTTGAGGTGGTAAATCGTGCAGTGGGGAAGCATCAACCTTTCCATTGTTAAAAAGATGTAGTGCGTGGGTTATTGTGGGAGATGACATCGTTAGTTGATATGGGTTTTCCTTTTAGTTTCCCAGTGACATAGAATATAGTTGTTAATGATGAAATTGAAACGGGTTTGGTGGGAATTGAATAACTTCATGGATAAAAATGAAATGGTGGCTATAAAACTATGCCCACCCCCTACGTGATGAGTGTATTGGGTGGTTACCTCTTATAAAATACAAATATGTGAGTTCCTTTAACGAGATATAAACCTATGACCACTCTTAATTTAAAATACATCCAACTCTAGGTGATAATCCTAGGTTTCCTTAGGTGACGAGAATATGATGTCCCTATGTTATGGGAATATGAGATGTTCTTTATCTTCCAAATAATGTTCCCGTGATTATACCTCATGAGATTATAAGTAGATTCATTAGGGGATATGCCTAAGAATCCCCTAAGTGATGATCATAAGATCTCTTATTCATCTCCTAGGTAATGATCCTAGGATTGTACCTCACATGAGGAGCATGATATTAATTAGGCGATGTGCCAACGAATCCCATATGTGATGAGCATACGATCTCTAAACACATCCCTTAGTAGATGATCTTATGTTCTTACCTGGTGTGATAAGAACACAATTCTTTAGTTAATAGATATAGAAATCCTTATGTGCTATGAATATATTTTATAAACCAAATTGGTGTAGATTCCTTACATGAAAAATGTGATCCACCTTGTGTAATGAGAATAAGATTATAGAGTTTATAAGACATGAATTCCTTCTGCAATAAGAATAAGTTACCAATTATCAATCATTGTATGACTCATGTATTACAGATAATACACCTCATGTCATGAGGTAATGAAAAATTAATAACCTCAATTTTAGATGAATTTTATAGTTTATCAATACACTCATCACCATTATTATACTCAACTAAAAGTATATTCCCTGTAACTAGAATAATAATTGTAATTAACTTGTGTCCACTAGAGAGTAGAACCAAAAACTAGATTCAGAAACATGGCTTATGTCTGGAACAGAGACCCAGAATAGGAATCATACTCTAAGAAGGAAACTATAGAAGAAATATCTAACATCCCATATTCCCATTCCAATCAAGGGGAAAATATTATCAACCATGGAGGTGGAATCTTTCCACCTTTAGAAATAGGTGAGGTAGGTTATGAGGATTGTGGCTGGCCCAAGGAAACAGATTCAAGCATGAGTGATTTTCCCAGTAGAGGCATCAAAAATTACCCATGAGCCCAAATATCCAATTCAAATGGGCCTTATTGGAACCATACATATTGGGTCATACTCTAAATGAAAACATTCCCACACATAGAGGACCATATTCAATAAGTGGTCCATACTCCTACTAGTTGAAAAAACCCTATACCACATAGAGTCCTATTTTTTGTGAATCCAAAATACACTCATTAGGCTATATCCCCTTTTATTTAGACCAAAAATGTCTTATCACACATATTTACCATACTAACTTTCACTTTTTATCATTAGTAAAATCATCTATACAACTTGATGTTAAACTATATCAATTATTTATTATTAGAAGTACCTTGCACATGGTTGTGATAGATACCCTCAGTGCATTCACTAACCCATGACATGTTGGAGGATGGTTTTAGGGGGTCACTACACTATAATATAATAAAAAATAGAGGGGTCTAAATGGGTATAGGCCAGGAAATATTGTTATCAAAGTATTTTATTAGGAGATATGATGGGGTTTGATGTTAGAAAAATTTGAGGATTTCAATGTTTTGGTTTATAAAGTATTTCATTTGAATTAATTGGTATGTTTTGGGTGTACCTTTCCTTAGGTTTCAAATTATGCTCTTAGTGGTTCTTCATGGTTAGTGGTTGGAGTCTCTTATTTCAGTGAAGGGATGTGTTCTTAGTATATTTACATCTTATGATGTTCTTCATGGTTAGTGGTTGTAGTCTCTTATTTGGAGATGTATGATGTTCTTGGTGAGGGACACTATCTACCTAGTGGTGTCGTTGTATATGAGAAAGCATCGATGTAGTTGGAGATGTATGATTTTCTTCTTTTTAGTAGACTCATTCAGATTCCAAGTGGGTGTTTCTATACTATATCTTCTTTTTGGGATTCATGTGTTTCATGAATTCATATTTTATCCATTTGAATTTGGTTAGACATGTTTTGATCATTTTGAAGCACAAAATAACCCTATTAATGAGTATAATATATGGAATGGATGGTATCCTGTTGTGAATTAACCTTTTTCATTGAAATAAATTAGGTTTTATTGTAGCGTTGCTGGATTTGATATTATAAATGAAAATCATGGTTTAAAATGATGATAAGTTGATTCTTTAAATAAAATTCCAAATGATTTGGTATGTGTTTTTTTTGGGAGTGATTTCCATCACCGCTTGTGGAGTCTATTGTATAGGTGTATAGCCAACATGAAAGCCACTAACCTATTCTCAAATACCATGTTTTTCCATCTTGTTTGTGTTATTTTGATTCACTCCCCCTTTTGGTTTCCATTTCTTCTTGGCATGATCATCAGGAATGGTTTCACTTCCACCGTAGTGAGTATTTAGGCATGATGATATTGAATGTAGGGAAGAGTTCTAGGAGTGGTAGATGTATCATTCTTGATTATTCTTGTGTTTGGTCTGGGGTGATTTGAGGAAACTATAATGAATCTAAATTAATTATATTTAATCAAGATGAATAAATACTAATGGTTAGGCTCTCTTAATCTCCATTTTTATAAGGAAGTGGTTCTCTTCTACTTTATTTGGAATTATTTTTTTGTGTACTTGAACCATAAATACTAATATTTGAGATTCAAATAGGATGGAGATGAATAAATATTGGATGGATGCTAATCGTTTAACAATAGATTATGAGAACAGAGTGAAAGAGTTCATCAAGTTTTCAAAGGATCATGCAAAGGATCCTTCTCAAATCCTTTTTCTGTGTTTACGTTGTTGTTATTCTAGACTACTTACTCCAGAGGAGTTGGAAGAACATTTGATATGTCAAGGAATAGATCAAAGTTATAAATGTTGGAATAAACACGAAGAAAAAGTGAATGTAGCTACTGGCTGGGATAAAACTGCATTTTATGGATCATCAGATATGAATACAAATATGGATAATGAAGAAGACCATATGGAGGATGTGATTATAGATATCAATGATGATGAAATCGTATTGAGGAAATGAAAAAGACAATTCAATATGAACTCCGTGATTGCGAAAATTGTTTGAGAAGTTAAAGAGTTGTGCAAAGACGCCATTATATTCTGCTTACACTAAGTATACAACATTGTCAGCAGTACTGAAGTTGTATAAACTGAAAGTAGGCAATGGATGGAGTGATTTCAGTTTTACGGAACTACTTGCTCTCTTAAATGAAATTCTCTCGGAAGATAATGAGCTCCCAAGCCAGACATATGAAGCTAGATGAATGCTACGATCGATGGGAATGATTTCTGAAAGAATACATGCCTTCCTGAAAGACTGTATATTGTTTCTCAAAGAGAAAAAATCAGTTAAAAAATTCCCAAAGTGTTGTGCTTCTTGATAAAAAAAGATAAATCTAATCCTACGAAAGTTGTGTGGTACTTTCCAATCATTCCAAGGTTTAGGCGTCTATATGGAAGTGATGAAACTGCAAGACAATTATCGTGGCATAGAAATTAAAGAAATAAAAATGGGTTGTTACGTCATCCGGTCGACTCTCCTCAATGGAAGAAAATTGATCATGAGTATCCTGAATTTCGAAAAGAGCCAAGAAACCTTCTTCTTGAGTTATATATAGATGGAGTGAATCCTTTTAGTTTTCAAACCTGCACTCATAGTACATGGTCTGTTATGTTGGTAAATTCTAACTTTCCACCCTAGTTATGCATGAAGCGGAAATTCATCATTTTATCTATGCTTATATCAGGACCAAAACAACCCGGTAAGGACATTGATGTTTATCTAGCTCCTTTGATCGAGGAATTGAAGTTATTGTGGGACTCATGTGTAATGTTGTATAATGCATATAAAACTGAATACTTCATGTTGAGAGTGATGTTGTATGGGATAATAAATTATTTCCCTGCTTATGGAAATTTTTCAGGCAATAGCATTAAAGGAAGTCAAGGGTGTCTCGTGTGTGAAGAAGATACAAAATAAATTAGGTTGAAACATTCATCTAAATCTGTGTTTCTAGGACATCATAGATTTCTACCTCGTCGGAAGAGGTACCGATCTTCGATGACATCATTCAATGGAAGTTCAAGAAAAATGTACAACACCATCTCCACTAATTGGTGATCTGCTGTTTGAGAAAGTAAAAGATCTGAACACTATTTTTGGTAAACCATTTTCGAAAAACCTTATGAAATTCAGTTGGAAAAATAGATCCGTTTTTTGAAGTACCATACTGGAATTGTTTGTACGTCAGACATTTTCTTGATGTGATGCATGTGGAAAAAAATGTATGTGGAAATTTTATCGAAACGTTGCTAAATGCCCATGGAAAAACAAAAGATGGAATTAAAGCAAGGTTGGACATGGTAGGCATGGGAATACGAGAAGATTTGGCTCCGGTGAAGGGTGAAAATCGAATGTTTCTTCGTCCAATTTCTTATAATCTTTCTAAGGCTGAGAGATATCAGTTTTGCAACTTCTTCAATGATGTAATGGTTCCAGAGGGGTACTCATCAAATATCAAGAACATTGTGTCAACGAATGATTTGAAGTTAAATGTTTTGAAATCACATAATTTCCATGTTTTTATGAAAGATCTAATTCCTATATCTTTACATTGCATTTTACCCAAGAATTTTAGTCATACGTTAACTAAACTTTGTTTTTTTTCAAAGCTATATGTAGAAAAGTTTTAGACCCGGGGAAATTTCCAGCTATGGAAAAAGAAATTTTCATCATATTATGTGAATTAGAATTTTTCTTCCCACCAACATTCTTTGACATTATGGTTCATTTGATGATTCAATTGGTGAGAGAGAATCGACTTTGTGGTCCTGTGCACTATAGATGGATGTATCATGTTGAGCGGTATATATGATTTTGAAAGGGTATGTCAAAAATCGATGTCGGCCAGAGGGTTACATAGTGGATCGATATATTGTTAAGGAAGCCATTGAATTTTTTACTAAATAACTATCTGATGTAGAAAGCATTGGTCTCCCAAAATCTCGTCACACTGGACGCATTGAGGGTGAGGGAATTTCTGGAAGAGAAGTTGTGACAATCAGTATTACAGATCGGGAACAAGCTCATATTTAAGTCTTTCATAACAGTTTGGAGGTTTCTCCATATATTGAAACTCAAATAGAAATTCTTAGGTAGTTTAATCCATCGAGGGATGAAAAATGGTTATCAGATACAAAAAATCACCAGTTTATAGGATGGTTTCAAGACCATATTTTTAAGCAGTTGGATGATAATCCGAATTCAATTTCAGAACGTCTTCGATGGCTAGCCACTGGACCAAGTGTGTATGTATTATCATACTGTGGTTATGTAATTAATGGTTATACATTATATACAGATGAACATGATGAAGATATTACCATGAAAAATAGTGGAGTTACACTAGTGGCTGAAGCGATGCATGTTTCTGGTAGTAAGGAAAAAAATCCAATTTATGAAAATATGTTATACTTTGGCATTATCAAACTAATATGGGAGTTGGATTATACGACATTACAATTGCTGATTTTTCAATGAAAATGGATTGATAACAACAATGGTGTTAAAATAGATGAATGTGGATTTGTGAATGTTTATTTTAGTAAAGATGGGTATAAAGATGAAAAGTTTATAATGGAATCACAAGAGGTACAAGTTTTTTATGATCCAGATCCATCAAACCGAAAGTGGTCGATCGTTCTGTTATCATCCAAAACTTATGAAGGTTTCGATAAAAATTCAGTTGAGGATGATCCTTTTAGTGGTACGTCACTATCATTTCAGAGCGGTCCCAATGCAAATGATGTTTTTTATGTTATATGAGACCACAATAAAGGGATTTGGATAGTCGATAGAGGTGTCAAATCACTTCAACCTTTGAAAAAAAGAAAGGGAGTTCAGTAAACATGTTATATTTTGTTTGTAATATAGATCTTGTTATCTCATGTTATTATCTTATCATTACTGAATTTATGTAATATGAATTAACTGTTCAACCACTTTTGCAGATAATGACTTATGCACATTCTGATGCTCCTAAACTTGAGGCTGAACAAGTCTCTCAAGCAGCTGCTGCTGCGGCTGCTGCTGCTCCTGCTACTCCAGCAACTCATGCTGCTGCTACTATTGATCCTGCTGCTCCTACAGCTCATGCTACTACTGTTGTTGCTCCTACTGCGGCTCCAGTTACTCCTACTGCTCATCCTGCTGTGACTCCTCCTTCTGCTGCTCCTCCTGCTGCTCCTACTGCTGCAACTCCTGCTACTCTTAGTGTTGAGTTCCAACAACCATTAACACATGTCGTTGATACCATTCTATATGAACATATAAATGATGTCGATATCAATGAAATGGATGGGAATAAAGGACCAGCATTATAGAAATCACAAGTGCGTCATAGTTTGACAGTGTTAGCCAAAATTATTAAGGTGAAAAGAAAAGGCATCAAATTTGAAGTCGGATAGAATACACAACGCCAACATATGAGTCACAACAAGTCTATTTTTAGCAGCTACATTGGAGTTTTCACTCGACAACTCGTGCTAATTGACATAGATTCATGGCACCATGTTGTGTCCGGGCTGAAGGCTGTGATCTGGGAAGAAATTACGGTAACATTATGAATTTATTTCTTTAATTTACTAGAAAATAAAATAATGAAACTATGTCTTACTCTTTTCAATCTCTTGCAGAGTACATTTATAGTAGATGATTCACACAAGGATTATGTACTAAGGCTTGCAGGAAAGATTAATCAAGGTTTTCGCACTATTTTAACAAGATGTCACCTCAATGATTCTACAGGTAAAATAAACCCGCACCCACCCATTTTCTATGCTCATCAGATATCCCAAGAAGAATGGGATGCATTAATTGGCTGTCGTGGGGATTAGAAGGTTCAGGTACATTACGAGTTCTAATACGTTATTTGAGGATACCTGTATTCATCACTTTTATTGTCAATATTTCATGTATGAAACATAAACTCTGTACTGAAAATAAGGAACGTGCTTCAAAACCAACATACCCCTATCGTAAAGCAAGGATGGGGTACACATCATTAGAAAATAAAATGGTACGTATTTTAAATTTACAATAATATTGTTAGGTTCCAATAAACAATATCATAATTATTTTTCTATTTTTATATGTAGATTGATGAGTTTAAAACCAAATACACTTCCATCCCATGTCATGTGCTATGGAAGGAGGAACGTGTGAACAAAAATGGGAAGTTATTAGATGAGAACACACAGAAAGTGTGGGAAATATGTGTAAGTATGACACGACGATAAAATAATTTATTTAAAATTTCAATTACATAAAATAATTAGTTATTTTCCTATATCCCAAAGTCACTGGAATCAGCTACTCTTGTAGCTGATACATACCTATTATCGATGGCTTTGAAGCAGTCAAGAAAATATGATCGTGTCAAAGGTGCAGGGTTTGGGGCGACACACCGAGTATATTTTTAGAAGAAGAAAAAAAATAGATGATACAGATGAAAAATTGGAACAATTGAGCGAAAAAATAACAACCCTTAAAGAACAATTGCAATGGCAGGGAGAGTTGCTAGCATCTTTTATGGGTGGGAAGCAAAGGGAAGCCACAAATCAAGAACAAACACCACATGAACATCCCACCCCACCCCCACCAGCTTTGAGGTGAGCCATTCTCCTCAAAGAACTATCTTAGCCATGGTAATCAATATTATAATAATTTTTCCAATGAAATATGAATCAGACAAACACTGATAATTATTCTGTACTCATCTTCTACAGGGTGATAATGATTGTGATTTATATCTGTCAAAACCCACCTATCACCTTGTAGCGAGGGATACAATGTTCAATATCCCAGATGCCACACTGCATAATAGACCACTTCCAAAAGATCATCTGAAAGTGACGATTACTGTACCTCATGAGCTAAAGGCAGAGCTACCTATTCCACTTGGTGACGAGGATATTCATACGGTCGAAAAGGCTAATGGTACATTCATTGAATGGCCGTTAGAACATGTAAGAGTACATGCAGAAAAAGAGGTATTTATTTCCTTTTCTTTTCAAGCTAAACCCATAAAAATTAATGAAAAGGGTCTGAACCAATGATTTTTGTTATAGACGGAGAAAGGGAAGGGGGAGAAAAATATCTGCTCAAAACCATCTAAAGGATTGACCAACTGATCCCAAGGAGATACTGGAAGCACAATAACACCACCTGTTCTCTATCCACATTTACTAGCATTGAAGTATCATGTGGATACGAAGCTAAAATATGGTAATAGTCATATAGTGTTATTCGAAGAGAATATATACAGAGAGGAAAGTCACGATTTTGTTGCTTCTGAAAATGTAAATGAAATCCTTAAAAATGGTTGGCTAGGCATCATAGTTGTAAATGTATATATGAGGTATGTTTCCATGAATCGATTTTCCAAAAGCTAATCTAATGTGAAAATTATGACTAAATGCATTTTATAATGTTGAAAAACGCATTTATGAAAAATAATTGAAGGAATTTTTCCATGAGCCAAGATTTGGACTATTTAGTCCTCATATCACATCAAAACACCTAACAAAAATAAATCCATCAAAAAGGGATGCAATAGTGAATGACTTGCTGAAATCATTTGAACGCAAGATTACAGATGACATACATTTCCTAATACCAACCATGCAGGTGTAATAATCTACGATTAAAGAATATCAATTATATTTTCACTTCTTTTATTACTTATTCCTTTTTGTGTCATTAAGAAACATTGGTTGGTAATTTCGGTGAACTTGGATACTCCGAATATTTGTTTTCTGGATTCAAAGCAAGGATATCCATTAAACTGACCACACATGATTGAGTTTTTGAATCTGTAAGACACAACATCTTACATTTTAGTTCTAAACATCAAGTAATATAATTTATATTATCTTTTACTGAGGATTCTGTTATGATAGCGAGGGGTATCATTATCGTCTAAAAAAGGAATGAGGATAGGGGCTAAGCATAAAGAGGCGAGCGAGTACTACGTTAGGACAAATATCAGGGTATATATAATAAAATTTCACTATCCAAAAACATCTGAACACAAGTTACTTATTCTCTTAATGATAATTTTTTTACAGTGTCCAAAACAAACAAATGATAATGATTACGGTTATTATGTTTGTAAATTTATGAAATAGATCGTTTTTCATCAGTAAACTAGCATCCCTAAAGAGGTATTTTTAAAAACAACTACTAGTTCGTTTAAGTTATTTTTTTTTATTTTTCAGTACTACTCTGACTGACGAAAAGCCACATACTCACAAGATGATATAGATGTGTTTAGAAATGTGTGGGCCACATACCTGATGGAAGATTGTACACAAATACATTGAAGATCTGATTTAGGGACATGTACAATTTGTGGTCATTATTGAGAGGGGTTAAGGGAATCAAAAGATGAAACACTGTTGTATGTAAATGTTAGTAGGAAAATTGTAATTGTTATTAAATAAAAAAACCTTTCTCCAGTGATTCATTTTCCCATTTTAACATATGATATGCACCAGAAACATTCATGAATGCTGAGCCACTCAAAGGGTCTCTATTTTGTTTAAAATGGACAAGATTTTAAGTGAAACCAACAACTGGCCTACGGAAATCCTACCAAATACATTCAGATTGACATGATATTTTATTAGAACTATACAAGGGTCCTTGGTGATTTGTACGAGTCAACCTTGTCGCAATCCAAGGGACGGTGTGGCCGCTATCACTCAAATGGTCTCTATTTTGTTTAAAATGTAGAAGATTTTAATTGAAAACAACAACTAACCAATGGAAATCAGAAAAAATGCATTCGCATTGCATTGATATTTTATAAGAACGATCCAAGTGTCCTTGGTGACGTGTACGAGTCAACCCGGCCTCAATCCGAGGGACAGTGTGGCCGCTAGAACTCAAAGGGTCTCTATATTATTTAAAACAGACACGATTTTAAATGAAAACAACAACTGACCTATGTAAATCCAACCAAATGCATTCTGATTGCATTGATATTTTATAATAACGATCCAAGGGTCCTTGGTGACGTGTACGAGTCAACATATCCTCAATCCAAGGCATGGTTTGGCCGCTATCACTCAAAGGGTCTCTATTTTGTTTAAAATGGACAAGAATTTAAGTGAAAACAACAACTGAACTACGGAAATCCGACCAAATGCATTTGGATTGCATTGATATTTTATAAGAACTATCCAAGGGTCCTTGGTGACATGTACTATTTAGCCCCGACTAAATCTGAGGCATAGTGTGGCCGCTAGCACTCAAAGGGTCTCTATTTTGTTTAAAATGGACACGATTTTAAGTGAATACAACAACTGACCTACATAAATCTGACCAAACGCATTCAGATTGCATTGATATTTTATAAGAACGATACAGGGGTCCTTGGTGATGTGTAAAAGTCAACCCCGCCTCAATCCGAGGCACAATGTGGCCGCTAGCACTCAAAGGGTCTCTATTTTGTTTAAAAGGGACATGATTTTAATTAAAAACAACAACTGACCTATGAAAATCTGACCAAACACATTCGGATTGCATTGATCTATTATAAGAACGATCCAAGGGTCCTTGGTGATGTGTAAGAGTCAAACCCTCCCAAATCTGAGGCACGGTGTGGCCACAATCACTCAAAGGGTCACTATTTTGTTTAAAATGGACAAGATTTTAAGTGAAAACAACAACTGACCTACAAAAATCCAACCAAACACATTCAGATTGCATTTATCATTTATAAAAACGATCCAAGGGTCCTTGGTGACATGTAAGTGTCAACCCTGCCTCAATCTGAGGGACGGTGTGGCCGTTATCACTCAAAGGGTCTCTATTTTGTTTAAAATGGACACGATTTTAAGTGAGGACAACAAATGACCTACAGAAATCTGACCAAATGCTCTCATATTGCCTTTATCTTTTATAAGAATGATACAAGGGTCCTTGGTGAAGTGTAAGAGTCAACCCCGCCTAAATCCAAGGAATGGTGTGGCCGCTAGCACTCAAAGAGTCTATCTTGTTTTAAGTTGACACGATTTTAATTGAAAACAACAACTGACCGACGGAAATCCAACCAAATGCATTCAGATTGCATTTATATTTTATAAGAACTATCCAAGGGTCCTTGGGGACATGTAAGAGTCAACCCCGACTCAATCCGATGGATGGTGTGGCCCCTATCACTCAAAGAGTCTCTATTTTGTTTAAAATGGACACGATTTTAAGTGAAAACAACAACTGACCTATGGAAATCCAACCAAATGCATTCAGATTGCCTTGATCTTTTATAAGAACGATCCAAGGGTCCTTCTTAACATTTACCAGTCAACCTTGCCTCAATCCGAGGGACGGTGTGGCCACTATCAATCAAAGGGTCCCTATTTTGTTTAAAATGGACACGATTTTAAGTGAAAACAACAACTGACCTACAGAAATCTGACCAAACGCATTTGGATTGCCTTGATCATTTATAAGAATGATCCATGGGTCCTTGTTAAGATGCACAAGTCAAACCTTACTCAATACGAGGAACGATGTGGCCGCTATAACTCAAAGGGTCTCTATTTTGTTTAAAATGGACAAGATTTTAATTGAAAACAACAACTGACCTATGGAAATTGGACCAAACGCATTTGGATTGCATTGATCATTTATAATAACGATCCAAGGGTCCTTGTCGACGTGAAAAAGTCAACCCCGCCTCAATCTGATGGATAGTATGGCCGCTAGCACTCAAAGGGTCTCTATTTTGTTTAAAATGAACCCGATTTTAATTGGAAACAACAACTGACCTACGGAAATATGACCAAATGCATTCGGATTGCATTTATCTTTTATATGAACGATCCAATGGTCCTTGTTGACATGAAAAAGTCAACCCCGCCTCAATCCGA